>JASAOG010000126.1:0-630000 GCA_030265305.1 Biomphalaria pfeifferi | reverse complement strand
CATGTCTTGAAAGTGTTCTAATCAGAGATGATCTAAAGGAATGACAACTCACCAGAAGGAATCAATAAATGGGATAGTTTCATCTATATTTACTCGAACACTTGACCTGATTCTCTCCGACAACACTAAATCAATACAGATGCAATGCTAATGGTTCTCTGCACCGCTACTCAGACTGGCTTCTTTGGGCCAGTAGTAAAATTCATCACCTGTCTAACCCTTTTGTTCAAGCTCACATACAATTACAGTGGTAGGTTTGGCACAGAAGAATAAAATCAAGACACTTGAAGGTCGAGTTCAAGCTTCTGAACTCTTTATTAGAACTTAAGACCTGAACATTCTTCTTATCTTATATAATACAGACGTTACTTCAAAAAAGAAGATGATTACGTCCTACGCGTCATGCATTTAGCCATGCATATTAACCAATGACCTAAACTCCGCCAAGTCACTGGTTTTCCTAGCTGGTTCAGGCAACCCATTCCATGCTCTAATAGCGCTAAGGAAGAAGAAGCTTTTGTACAAATGTGTCCTAGCATATGGAACGAGGAATGTGCCTTTATCTTTGTGTCTTTCTGAGTATTTTATTAAATTTTGTTTTTGTATTTGAAGATTATGGTTTAGTGCTTTATGTACTTTCCCATCAATTGGAGGAAAAATTCATTTCCTTTGCTTTTTGCAGCTCTATTTGTTTTGTATTTCCAGCTTGTGGCTTCTCAAGTTTTGTTTCAGTTTCAAGGGATGCAATTATTGCGACGCTCCCTTTTGGTTTTTCTCAACGGTTGGGTCCTTTCGTGAGTTATCGCAGGGGTCAAAACGTAGAAAATGTTGTTTTTTTTTGTTTGGAGACCTGAAATGTTTTCCTTATATGTAAGTGTTTTCATTGTCTTTGTGGAAATTTAAAAAAAAATATTGATAGGCCTATAGAATTTAATAATTTATGATATGTTTCTTACTTACTAAAAAAAAAGTGACTATGTTTACACCTCATTGTTTAAATTGCTTACCAAATAATGGTTAAAAAAATAATAGTTTTTACAAATTGATATTAGGCACTACAATGTTCATCTCTCATATACGTGTACTTTTTAAATTGTACTAATTATATATTTTCAAAATATCATTTGACGTTAAAATCTTTATGTTGTTGATATTAGTTACAAAAAAAATTAAATTAAAATCGTGTAAAATTTTGTTTAACTATACTCCATAATACACTTAAATTTACTTCCATTTAAAAAGACAGACTATGGTATTTGTCTTATCCAGATTTCCACCCACAGAACATAATGAAGGTGCACAGGCTTGGCCCCCATTAGACTAGCTTTATTATTATTTTATTAATAATTTTTTTTTCAGTGATGTTGTCCGTGACATTTGGAATCATCACGGCCCTCTGCTGAGCTGCTCACCAGGTACAGATATACAATTATATGTACTTTAATTAACATAGGACTGACAAACTCCTCCAGCCCTCCTTCAGAAAAAAAACAGCAACAAAAAACAAGCAAATTATAAAAAACTAGTCGACCTGAGCGTAGCATACGCCGCTATTTTGCAGGGCCGGCCTTAGGGCACCTCAACCTATGCGACCGCAGTGGGCCACACACTGTCATAGCCCCCACGCTAATCCTAGGTGTAAATTATTAAATTAAACCATTTTATAACTTATAACAGTTTCTCAGCGGCCGCCTATTTTACCAGGAGCTCCTGGAAATCTCCTGAAATTACAAAATATACGAATAAGTCCTGGAAAACTCCGGAAATTATTAAAATATTTTGAAAACTCATACAAATCTCCTGAAATATATAGAAAAAAATTGTCCTTTTGGGGTCTCATTCAATATGAAAAATGCCAATCCTACGTGCGATGAAAAAAAATGGCATTATCACGTAATTGTAGAATCTGGTGAAAAAAGCTTCTCGCGCATCAAACTAATGAAGAATTTCTTGAGGTCAACAAGATAGATTGAAACATTTAGTAATTCTTGCTATTGAGAGTGATCTATGTAGGAAACAGAATTTTTTTGATATAGTGTATGACTTCACTACACGCAAGGCTCGTGTAGTAATTCTGTGCGTAGTAAAGAATGAATAAAATGCAAAGACCAATATATTTTCTAATACAAACTCTTAATTTCCACTTATTATCCATTATCCGTAGCCCTACCCAAATTGGGTCCCGCGAAATCCGTTTCGCATTGGGCCCCACAATGGTTAAGTCCGGCCCTGCTATTTAGTGAAGGGTGAATACTACTTATTCTCACCCCCCCCCTTTTTTTTTTTAGCCTCTAAAATTACTTGGGGTAACTCTACTCCATCCGACTTGCAGAAATAAAAGAGTGATCTTTCCATTACTTGGTGTTCAAACTCTTGAGCCATGAAGAGAATCGTATATATAGATTTAGATACTTTTTTAAAAAGCTTATATAAGGGAAAGAACTTCACGTTTACTGCCATATCTTTACAAAATAGATTTATTTCCCATTTTCTATATATTAAACTAAATTAATTAATTACAAATAATCCATTGTTTAATTTTTTTAATATTATTTATTAATGTTTTTGAGTAAATTTTCAACTTGATCCGAGAATGGGAAGTTGGAGAAATAAGGTGTAAAACATTTGTACCAGACAGACAGACGGACTGAGCTGACACAAGCTTTGTAAAAAGATGTGTTCAAATATTAACATTATATGCTCAATTCATACTTACAAGTTCTCAAAATGGTCCTCCACATCTCAAATAGAATCAGACACCGACACATCCACACTGATACACACAGACACAATGACAGACACATACATGTGCCTCATTAACAAGCAAGTTATTTTATTAAAGATGATCTTGGGGGATAGAAAGTCCAAACCATTTTTAAAATATGTTTTTAAAGGCATATTCATCAGAGACGTTTCATATTTCAAAAGAAAAAATTGTCTTTCAATAAATTCAAACTGTTTTTAAAGTTACACAGTTGTGGACCATGAGAGTAAAGACTGTGAAATGCTGACACTGGAAAGTTTCAGTAAGTCAAATAAAATTCATTACAACAGAACTTTTCCCATGTATTCAGTTTATACACAAATTACCTAATTATTATATTAAAGAATAATTAAGGACTATACAATTAGGCTCAATAAAAGAGGGACTGGATTTTTTGTTTGTTTCAAAATAATAAAAATAAAAATATTTTCATTGAACAATTTATTTGATTGACTAGATATAGTTCTTTTTTTTTTTTAGAATTCAAAAATATGTTTACACAAATTGTACTTCAAAAGCTAGAAATACATAAAATGTTTATATTGTAAGGGTAAAAAATGTTATTTGTTTACTATTAGGCCTATATGTTATAAATAAACAAATCAAAAACATTATAGATACATTTTTTTTGGAGTCATTAATGAAAAGCTACATCATCAACAAAGATATTACACACTCAATTCTATTTTTAAAAGTTTTTCTATCTTATTTATGGCAGAAGTTATTTCCTGAATAGTAGAGTATCATGTTTGAAAAATAAAAATTTCAGCTATGAATAAATGTTATCCTAAAATATGAACAAACCAATTAAAAATTGGTTGTATGCATATTCCAAATGTCATTTTAAAGTTTCATTTTTTTTCCAATCTGACCTACTTTATAGCCAATGTCTCGTTAAAAATTCAGACTGCATTGATCAGACTGCTACTTCTAGACAAGTAAATTTCATTTAAAAAATTTAAAAGAAGTAAAATCTACATGAATTACCAGAAAAGTGGATGTCTTGAAACAGTGTTCAAATTTAAACCTACACCAGTGAAAACATTAAAACAAATGGAAGGAATTGAGCCTTAAAAAATGGTGAAGAAAACATAGACATAGAAAATATAGAAATAAAAAACAAAGATATATAAAAAACAACAACATAGACATAGAGAGCATAGACTAAGAAAAACAAAGTTCTAAAAAGATTTGATATTTAAACATAAATAGTATAATAATTTTTTTAAACAATGTAATCATTATATCTTTTTAACAAGAAGAAACAATTTCAAATTGTAACTTAAATCATTGTTCTAGATTGTCCAATGAGACACAGAACATTCTATTATCCCAAGGACCTAAAGACAGCAGACCATTCGTTGTGGACAAAGTTAGGTTTCACCCCGAGTAGGAGACTGAGAACAAGAGCCTGACTGTAAACTTGATAAGCCCTAAGCTATTTGACAAATGGGGCCATTTGTGATCAACATAAAACCATTTATTCCTTTACCATAATATCAATGTTATAGTGATCAAGGAAAAGATAAAAGAATGTAACATAATTACTATAAATGTAGGATCACTTAAATAAATGTAACATTACTTAAATGAATGTAACATCACTTAAATGAATGTAACATCCCTTATATGAATGTAACATCACTCAAATGAATGTAACCACTCAAATGAATGTATCATCCCTCAAATGAATGTAACATCCCTCAAATGAATGTAACATCCCTCAAAAGAATGTAACATCACTCAAATGAATGTAACATCACTCAAATGAATGTAACATCCCTCAAATGAATGTAACATCCCTCAAATGAATGTAACATCCCTCAAATGAATGTAAAATCACTCAAATGAATGTAACATCCCTCAAAAGAATGTAACATCACTCAAATGAATGTAACATCACTCAAATGAATGTAACATCACTCAAATGAATGTATCATCACTCAAATGAATGTAACTAGGTAATAAACATAAATATTTTAGCTCTTATAAGCAAAAGAGGTAGATCAAATAATGAAAACGTCCAAACACAATACAGAACACAATCATATAGTGATGGTTAAAGTTCATTGAGAGGAATGCAGTGAATGGGTTAAGTTATTCAAATGCCAAAAGGTCAATTTATTCAGATGTGTTAAGGTCAAGCTATATCAAGCTAGGTACCTTTTTTTTTTTACTTGTTGGTCATGTATAGACATTAGTCAAATTGCAATAATAGTTGAGAAATATTTCAGTTCTACATTGAAAATAATGTATTTTTGTTTTAAAGAATAATATAAATATAAAGTCATGCATAGCGAATCTGTGTACATAAGGGCAACTGATTACATAATATATCTAAATACTAGTGGGAATTCCCAGGGTTAAGATATCAAAATGAGATGACATAGTGCCTCCAGATACAAATTTTAAGAAAAAAAGTACATTACACAAAAAAATGACTTAAGAAACAAAAAGACATCAGAGTCTTGATAACATTGTAGTGGCAGAAAAAAAAAATCAAAAGTAAAATATCTAAAACAATAGTAGATCTGTATTAACTTAATAAAACATTAAACACTCAATTTTAGCTTGCCATGTTACATTTAGACCACACAAAATATTCTATTTTTAGTTTTAAAATAATAAAAAAAGCACTAAACAAAATAAAAGCTCATTAAATAAATTATTTGTATAAGAGACATTTTTGTCATGTTTTATCCGATTTTCTCAATAAAAGTCGATGTAGACAGTTGAAATTTAGAACTAATAACTTTTTTGGTCCGAAGACCACGTCGTCATATCAGCCAGAAAAAGTATGGCTGTTACATTTTAAAATTCAAACACCGGAAGTTTAAGATAAATACGAGCTAACAATAACATGTGCTAACATGATGGTCACATACAATCTTTTTACATAAGAGTTATTGCACTTGTAAGAATATAGTATGGATGTAAAATAATGTATAAAGGTTATAGTATACATAATACAAGATATATTAAATGGATAACATAAACACAAAATGATTTCATCACAGATATCAGTATACTAAACACAAATGAACATGAAACATTATTTGAAGATTAACATAAAAAAGCAACTTAACACACACAAGCACACACAAGAATTACACCCAAACACATACACAAATAAGGACTCAGGTAAGGAAGAGAAGACAGAGTTCTAACCAGGTCATGAGGATTCTCTCAAGTATTAAAATCCTAGAAACGAGCACATCAACTCATGGTTTACAATAACTTAATTAGCTCGGCAATCTACGTCACTCCACTCAATTTGAACTATTTAAATGTTTAGTTCTAATAGAGTTGTAAAAATATTATTTCATAATTGAAGATATAAATGTAAATCTTGGCTCCTAGGTCTGTAATGAACATTCATATTATGAAATGTACTATTACAAGATATAAAAACTATAGACTATTAGGAAATCAGATATCTGGTTTCTTAAATATTAATTCACCCTAACCCTAACATTCATATTATGAATAGTACTATTACAAGATATTAAAACTATTGACTATTAGGAAATCAGATATCTGGTTTCTTAAATATTAATTCACATTTCACACAGAAATGTCAAATAATAAAAACTATGTCTGGGACTAATAATGCATAATCACAACAAGACAATAGAAAACTTTGTTTTTGCCCTTTGTATGGCTAACATTTATCATATGACTACACACATAGATACTGTATTAGCCTTGTCATTGAGGTTAGGATTTGCCATTGTGGTTAGGGTTAGCTGTATAACTGGTGCATCTATCTTTATCCACAGACAGAACCACTGTTCGCTGGTAAGCCTTGCTGTTGCCGCCATCTTGCCAATCGATGTTCGAACCATCGCTGTAACAAGAAGAAGATTTTAAAATTTTGAAATCAACCTTTGAAATCAACCTAAGTAAATTAAATATTCTTCCTTTCCAACCTCTCTCTAACCTTTTCTTTCTTTAACTTTTATTGTTGTTGTTTTTTTTTACTTTCTCTTTTTTTTTCTGATTTACTTTAACTCTTTCTTTTCTTTCTCTTTTCCCCTTTTCTTTCTTCACTTCTTTCTCTCTCTCTCTCTTTTTTCTTTCTATTTTTCACCAAGTTATATTTGTATTTTTTTTTATAAATTTTCATTCTATCCTTTGTTATTGGATAGTATTAATACGACTTCTTCTTTTTGTCTAAACATATTGGCTTCTGTATCCTAGTTGAACATATTTAGAACCTCTGCTTTAGGTCAAGCTAAACACCAACAAGCTCCAGATGTTTATGACTGCTGAACGATACTGTTTGATTTTGTGCCTAATCAGCAAATGTTTTTTTCTTAGTCAGCAGGAAGTAAAGAGGAAATGTTGGAAGAAATAAAATTGGGATTTAAGAAAATTGAAGATGTAATTATGCTAATTGTGTAATGATTGCCGCAATACGCCTCTGGCTTTGTAGTATTTCAATCATTAAACAACATTAATTAATAGAAAAAAAAATTACATATTGTACACATTTACGAGTTACATGAGTAGTTGGACCTCTAAGCCTATTAATCTTATAAAATAGTAGATAACTCCAACAGTAACTAGCTTTCTTTCAGATGTAGGTCTACAACTGATAAACAGAATAACCTTTTAAAAATTAAATTAATTAAACTAATCGTAAGAGTTTTTAAATTTCCTGAATAATTGGGACAACAATAGAAAAAAAAGTTATCTATTACTTTTAAATCTACCAAATGCGTGAGTAACAAAGTATATAATATGGCTTAGAAAACTGTACCCCTACAAGTAGCGTACTATTAAATTATAATGAGAGAAAAAAAACTTTGATAGGCCTAATCTATAACAAACTACAATATACACTACATATATCTTTATTAATGTCATTAGGAAAAATGTATAATAAATATCTCAATATTAATTGGCGAGAGCATTGAGCTTTAAACAAACACACATTAACAGACATATTTCAGTAAAAATCAAGGTGCATAACTCTTATCACAGAAAACAGCAGACAACGTACCGTCAGAATTATAGTGTTTATAGCACAGGTTCTATTAAAAAAAGGCATCGCTTTAGCTTCCCCTCAAGTTGCTAAGATATTATATTTTAGGGATCTAACCCTTTTTCATCCTGTCTTTCACGAAATTTATCAAATACGATGAATAAAAAAAAAAAGACAAAAAAAACAACAAAACTATTAATATGCGATCCAAAATGAATATTGTATCTGTATTCTTTTAAAGTGATACGCCCTTAAAATCTCATGACAAGTGTGACTTCTGACAAATTCAAATGACAAATGTCCTGGGAAATCAATAATTGAAGTCAATAAAAGAATTACTACAAATGAGCCATTTAATTGTCTTGCTAATACTGTAACTGTAATGTATATAACACGTTGAAGGGCTTTAGTAGTGGGACAATGTGATGAGGGCAACAAGTGGATGCCCCAAATACAACCTTGGGGCCATGCACAGCACATGACACGACACTCCGTCCACTCCAACTAGAGGCATAAAGTGTATATTGAGGCCGGAGAGGATCGGTTCCATTAGTTCCATATGTTCTCTCCCCTCCCAGCTAATGTAATCGTTAGTAATTAATATGAAACGGAGAGAATGAAACGGAGAGAATGAAATAGAGAGAATGAAATGGAGAGAATGAAACGGAGAGAATGAAATAGAGAGAATGAAATGGAGAGAGAACTCTTACATTTTACTTCTGCCACACCTCCTCATTTCCGCAGAGAAAATATGACTGTCAAATATGGTAACAGTTTTTATATCATTCTTCAGGTTATACAATTTCTATTCTCTATTATATTTATGAAAGACTTTTTTTTTGGAGAATTTACAATTCATTTGAAACTTTGAAGTTTTGAAGCAGAACAAAGTATTTTCAGCTCCAATACTGTCTCGCATTTTCCTTTTTCTCAGTCTCAGATTGTACTATTGTATTATTTTACGAAGACTTTTTTTTCGGGGACAACACTTAAACTCCCCTTAATCTAAATCAGCTTTTTCTCAACATGTGGGGCGCTTTTTGCTGAGGGTGGTGGTGAAGGTGTCTTTTATTTCCTAGGGGAAAAAAGGATCTCTTTGCATTGTGTTAGGGCTTATTAGTTCATATTTAAATATTTATCAATTAAAATCGTTATTCAAAATTATCTTATAAATTAGACATTTATATGTATCAGCCAAACCAATTATATCCGTTTTGCACGCATTAAAACGGTCGAATTCCACCACAGCGTTTAACCATCGTTCTGTTCCATGTGTTTAGGGTTTTAAAAAAAATCCCCCCCTCCACCGCCGATTAATTGTGTTGGATTCTGCTAGTGCTTTAAGTAGGCCGTAGGTGTTTAGACTAATTAGTATAACTTTAAGTAGGTCTTAAGTGTAGAGATTAAAGTAAAGAGCCATGATTAAGACTTTCAATAGGCCTAAATAGTAGGCCACGAGAGTAGAACCTTGAGAAGACTTTCTAAATATTAATTCTATTAGATTCATTAGAAATGGTTAGTTGGAGTAAAAAAAACAACATTCCAATGTAAACATGTAGGGAAAGAGAAAATGACATTTAATACAAGGCTGACATTATACTAGTGGAGCGACTAGGTCAAAATGACGACCTGGGATAAATGTCAACATATTCTATTTCCATGACTATGCAGATTTTATGTGTAGCCTACAGTCTACAGCCTGGGTAAAGAAAACATTGTCTAAAGCTTATTTAATAAAGATTTCGCAAAACAAGTATGCTAGCTTAGTCCCATTTATATTTATACCAAAGTTTGCCTAATGTCATTAGTATACCAAAGTTTGCCTAATGCCATTAGTATACCAAAGTTTGCCTAATGTAGCACACATTTACAGGTAGAATTTACAAAAGAATCAAGTTACATTATTTTCAAAGCCATTTAGTTCAGACAAGGTACCATCATAAATATCATTAGTTATATTACATATTCTATTTAGAAAGACGACGTTTTATCTTCCCTAATGTCATTTGTAGTCTATAGTTTGACTAATGTTAGTATGCCAAAGTTTGTCTAATTTTATTAGCATATAAAAGTTTGCCTAATGTCTTGTGTATGCAAAATTTTGCCTAAAATATAAACCAAAGTTTGCCTAGTGACTTTTGTATAAGCCTTTTTTTATTAACTTCTGTATGTAGTTTTACATTACCAAGACCTCAGTAATAAGATTGACGCTCCCTCCACCAGTAACATTGACAACATTCTAGTTATCTAGTTAGCTGTAGGTCTGTAACGTGTACACCACAGAGTTTGATACGGTCTGGGTAAATTTTTGTTTGGTAGATAGAAATGTGAATGGTGCCTTAAATACACAACAAATATAGAAGTTTTATTTGCTTGAAACCCTTGTTAAATTGGGGTTCTAAAAATGTTATAATATACAAGGACAAGTATAGCCCTATTCGTTGAGAATGTTTTCCAATAAGACTTTAACTTTGAGATCTACGATTTAAAGCTCATTTGTGTCACTTCACGAAGCTATCACCAAGCCAGCACAACGTCCAATGGTATTTAAATTTCTTAATGGGAGGACACATTGATATCCTAAAATGTAGACTTTTTAAAAAAAAATAAGGACTTGAACTCAGACCCATAGTTACAAATCCAAGCATTTATCATTTGGCCTCGATTCTTCCACCCCCCCCCCCCCTCTTTGTTTTAATGCTGATAGATTAAGATGTAAGTGAATAGTACAGACTTACTTTGACAGCCGTCTCAGGCAGGCCGACCTCGGCAGCAATTAATGTTATGTTCAAATCCGATGGATTTCTATTGTGCTGGAAATTGTCTTCCAACAGCTTCAGCTGGTCATCGGCTACTCTGGGAAGCTGGCTGGGTGGACTCAGCTGGGCGTTGATAGGGGTAATGTTGCTGCTGATTATCAGGCCGTTGACCGACCCGTTCTGAACAGTCGACGTAGTAGAAGACGGATGCTGATAGACACTCATTGTGGATGTTGCCAGAGTCTGTCTCGGAATAGTAACACAGGGAGCTGTTTAAAACTGTCTTGAACCGGTGCTCCCCCTCTCTTAGGTTAGTCTAATGTTGCTTGAGTTGTTCAGTATTGTTATAACCAGATGTCAAGTCGTCTGTGTCTAAGATTCTAAATAACTTGTATGTTCGTCTTCCTGTATTAATAAAAGGTAACAAAAAGACATTATTAAAGTCTTTTATGTATAATGTATGAAAAATAAAACGGTTAAAGGACCCAATGCCTATTTTCAATGTCGTGTATGCTGCACCCTGTCAGAGTCAGCAACGCCGCTGTTCCCAAACTTGCCGTTCCTTTGGATACACCAGCTGCGTGGAGAGTGGGAAAGTGATGCGTGGGCGACACCGTTCCCATCACAGCTAATTCCAAGGCATTCATTTTATTTCTATGAGACGATACGTAGTCGCTCCTCGAGGAAGCTTTGTACCAGAAATCTAGTTGTTTAATTTTCAGTTTTGGTAATGTTAAGTATTACGTTGTAGTGTTTGTAGGATGGCATTACAATGATCAGTTATCTGATACAAAATTAAAAAAAAACGACTTTAAAAAAATGATTATTAAAGTAAAGTCTTATCACTCATTTGTTTAGAATTTATCAAATACCCAAACAAAAAATGGGGGGGGGGGGCGGAGGTGAAAGTTAAGTCACTAGATTTAGTAGAGTGTTTGAAACACTAAAGTTAGAAGCTACAGTAATGGACCTCATTCACCAATCGTAAACAAACAACATTTAGCCACGTGGTTCTCTATGTCTTCTATACAAATTACGTAATACACACAGGCTGTCACGTGACAGTTTTTTTTTCCATTGTTTTTTCAATATTATCACGTGGCTAAATGTTGTTTGTTTACGATTGGTGAATGTGGTTTATTATTATCAACATTATTTAGACATCGTGTGACAGAGACAAAAAAAAAGCTTGCCGATTGTCAGCCATAATGTTGATATAAAAAGAAAACGCAGCTCACGTGCTGTTCACGTGACAAAATAAATGTTGACCGAATTAACAAAATGTGTCGACACAATACACGTATGATAAGACATCATTTTTAAAACAGCTGACTGACTGGTCGTCACTATGGTTCCAAGTTCGAATCCTACCGTCTGCCATTTTGCTAAGATGTGTTCATGTTAATTTTGAAGGACATCCGAAAAATTGAAAACTCCAATCAGTGTCGAAAATATAGTAATATTTTGTTTAAAATGAATAGTTGAACACGCATTATAATTCGGTTCATAACTCAATGAATAAATATGTGTATGAAGCTTCAGTTAAATGGTAAATGTCTAAAGTTTGTAAGCTGTTGATCAAAGTCGATTTAAAAAGGCCGAGAAAAAAAACGTCAAGATTGAAGGCGTCCACACCAAGACGACGTCAACAAGAAATCCATTCTCAGCAGTGACTTCAAAACATTTGTTTTCAAAGCGATCCCCACAACACTTGTCTGCCTCACTGAACATGCACTATTAACATTGAAAAGTACTCTTTTATTCCTTTCGAAAGCAAGACTTACTCAATGGGAAAAAAAAATAAATGACATATTTACAAAACCACATGCACGCACAGCACATGAAACTAGAATAACTTATTAAGCTAAACATCAGCTGACTCAACCACCTTCTACCCCACCCCTTTTCACATTACACAACTCCAGATCTCACACGCACACCCTATCACACGAAATGGGTTCAGGCAAGGGGTATAACCGCAATATCAGTTTACTGTATTACTATGTTTATCTCCCCTACTTATTTATTTCTACAAGCAAGACGACATGAGCTTTACATAGTATATTAAATTACATTGTTAGAAACAGCCACAGCTTAAAAAGAATAACAGTTTCCATAATATAGTTAAACTTCATCTACCGGAAAGCAGGATACCTTCATCTAGTCTAATCAACAACCAAATTTTTCCTGAACAATATCTTATTTAGAAGTAGGTAATGGAAATACTATTTTAAAGGCTTGTAATTCTCCTATGACCTCTTGGTATGATAAATAAATTACTAAAAGAATGTCAAACTGTTGATGTAATTTCCAATGTCACTGTCAAAAGTGTCAAAGCAAATATAGACACCTGCTTGTTGTCTACATATTTGTACAAAGCTTATATTAACTTCCTCTGTCTGTCTGGGTGACATCTTGAACACGTTAGTTCTCCCACTTCTCATTCTCGGATCAAGTAAAAAATTTGCACAATTATTCATTGTTGATGCCACGACACGAAACCAATTAGTTAATTAATCAGTAGTAATTAATTATTTTTGTTTCGTATAGAGATAGTAAGGTCCACTAAGCTAAGGGAAGATAAGCCTTGTGTGGAGAATTACGACGTTCGCTAAAATTCTTTGATTAACCCTAGATTATAAAAACTTCTACTTTTACAAGTAGTTGGTTAGCTAGGCGGTTAACAAGTCGGCTTTCCATCACGGAGGCTCGAGCTCAAATTCAGCAACTTAAAAAAAATTTTAAAGGTAGCACTGAAACTTCTTCCAGATACCTCCTCTACCCACCCAACTGGTCCACAAAAAGGATTGGACCATAGCGCATTGAGCATGCTATAAGCATGAAAGGTGCGTTAAACAAAAATAATTAATAAAAATATTTCCAATCGCACAAATCTTTTATTGTTAGTCTGGATCTATTAAAATAAATAATATGATTGATTCAAAACAATTGATATATTTTCACTCACTTTAAACTTTGCTTTCATTTAAAACATTTTTTAATATGTTTTACTTGTTAATTCCTTTGTCCATCAGCTCTCATAAAACTAAACTTTAAATCAATTAATATTGACTGCCTCTCTATACATGTAAATATCTCGATGCTCGCCCAATCCACCTGGTCACACGAATGCAGCACTCACGTCACATGACTTGGTAAGACGTGGGGGGGGGGGGGGGTCCATATTCTCGTTGAGTGCTGAGACGTACACAGGTGTTGAGCATGTGACACAGACCGAGTAAACAAATTGATTAAAGGGATAATATATGCAGGCTGCTATACAAGGTTATAGCTGAAATCAGATCGATTGATGAAACATCACCACACTAACTTTTGTTTTTCCCGATTAATTCTTTGCTGGGGGGCCCTAGTTTGGGTATTACGGATTTACTGGATTAAATTTGATCTATGTCAAACATTAAAAAAGTTCACTTCACATTTTTTAAAATTCTGTCATGAAAAGAAAAGTGTGAAAATAGGTTTACCCATTCAGCTGCCATACTCATATCTAATATAAAATAATGTGAAAACGGGTTTACCCGATTTTTAAAAAAAGTTCGCTCTTTAAGATACTTTTGTCTATTTTTTGAGCCATCAGGTCGTGTGAGGGACATCAAAAATACACTACGGTCTCCGCCATGATCTAAGAAACATTTATGCCAAGTTTTATCAAGATTGGTCAAACGGTTTTGATTTTTATTCAGAACATACATATATACTATCACTTACTTTGTGCTTTATATTATAGATATTTAAGATGTAAAAAAAATATTAGATCGAGCGTAACGTATGTTTCTTTATATTACATTAAACCACTAATTTACAACTGACCATGAATCATCTTTTGATCTAAGGTAAGATCTAAAAAATGTGTGAACAATATAGAAACGGTAAGCTTTATTATTTGAAATTGTCAGTCTTGAACTATTTGGCTTTGATGGTAAAGTCTTTTATCCTTCGGATGGTCTTGTCAAGTAAAAACTTACGTTGTTATTAGAAACAAGCGTTGTCTCTTGATCAAAGCTTGAAATAATCAAATGCAGGAATTAAATATAGCTGATGGTTGAAATAAATGCAAATAGAAAATTGTCTCACGCAAACAATCAATAGAACTCCTGTGGTGTTTCGTTTGTTTTGTTTTACATGTTTCGGATGTTCCTTCAGAGTTGAAGATAATTACTTCCTAGTACAAACCATCCCACAGGACGACGGGGGATGGGAGCGGCCAGGGTTTGAACCCGGGACCATCGATAAATCTGAACGATAGTCCAGCAAGCAAATCGCACGATCAGGCAGCCAAACAAACACTAGAACCCCTGTGGTGTACTAGCTAACAAACATTAGAATCCCTGTGGTGTACTAGCAAACAAATGTTAAAACCCCTGTGGTGAACTAGCAAGCAAGCACTAGAACCCCTGTGGTGTACTAGCAAACAAACATTAGAACCCCTGTGGTGTACTAGCAAACAAACAGTAAAACCCGTGTAGGTTCAGATATTAATCAAGTTCCTGCCTGGCACATAATTCGCTGACTTGGTTACACTGTGACTTTAGCGCAAAAGCCGTCAGTGCTCAACAAAATGACTGCTGTGTAGATTGTGGCATAAAGGTAAAGGTTGCTATAGCCAGGCAAGCTGTGAAACTAATTATTAGAACAAAAGCAAAAGACTTAGCATAATTCAAACTCATTGTTGTTCTATTCAGTGAAACATATTTCAGGCATATCGACTTTCAAGTTGTTAATAAGCTGAATCCTTTATTCTGGTTATGTTTTGATTTTTGTTTCAGTTAATCAAAATAGAAATTTTAAACAAAAAGTTTTTTTTTTTTATTTCTTCAAAAAAGTAAATGCTTATTTAACACGGGAGAGAAAAAGATATAGACAGACAGACAAACAAACAAACAAACAGACAGAAAGACAGACAAACAAACAAAGAGACAGAAAGACAGACAAACAAACAGACAGACAGACAGATAGATAGATAGATTGATGGATAAATAGATAGATTATTACATACATACATATATATATATACATACATTCACACATACATACATACATTCATACATACACACACATACATACATTCATACATACACACATACATACATTCATACATACATACACGCAGACATACATACATACATATATAGATACATAGATAATTGGAAAGAGAGAGAGAGAGCAAATATAAAGAAAAAGACAAATGAGAACCTAAGATGAAATAAAAAAAAAAAAAAGAACATACAAACTTTTATGGAGATCGAGAGATGAAGAATAACAATAAAATGTTTTATGTACAGGTCCTTAGCTCCGGCCTGACATGCTGTTAGATTTTATTTTGACTTAAGGGACAACAACAACCCAGCTTTACGTGTGTACATGCACGCCCCCTCCCTTCACAATTCCTTCTTTTGTAAACCTTTCTTTGTTTCCCGACTGTTGACATAAAAATAAGATGAAACCATTACAACACAGACCATTAAATATTCACCATCGAAGACAGATATACAGAAGAACTCTGGGGGGGGGGGGGGGGGGGATAACTTATTAAAGGTAGAAGCTCATTGGTCAATATGTAAGCAGTTGGCCTCTCGTATGCCCAGACAAAGCATGCAATAGTAAGCAATTATCTCTTTTTTTTTCTTTCTGTCTATGTTAAGTATTGTTAAGGCAACTGAACGCGAAATAACAACAGAAAAAAAATGACAACCTATATGTGCACGTATTATCATGGCTTTAAAACTTTTATGATAGTGTTAATTAAATGATTCCCTAATGTCTCTAGGACCGACACTACCTCTTAAAAGTGTGTTTCCCACTAGTTTATATTCAAATATCTTTACTATAAAAATAATTACAACAGATGGACTAACAGTGATAATAGGAATTAAAGTAGTCATCTTACTGGTGTCATTTTTACCCATGCCTTTAAAAAAACTAGAAAATTTATTAAAATTCATGCCTACATCTTCAAATGGTTTTGTAAAGCATTATTTGCAATAAAAATTGGATCCGTGAGACTAGGGTTTCAATTATAAAATAATAAATTTTAAGAATTGTATAGATCTACGAATAAAACAGATGTATTTATCATTTGGTCAATTTTACTCACGTCACTCCTCACTTTACACTCACGTCACTCCACACTTTACACTCACGCCACTCCTCACTTTACACTCACGCCACTCCTCACTTTACACTCACGTCACTCCTCACTTTACACTCACGTCACTACTCACTTTAAACTCACGCCACTCCTCACTTTACACTCACGATAGGACTCATTGTACTCATCGTTGTCTCAAAGAACGGATCTTGCTGATGTTATGCTGTGTCTAATGTCGGTGGACGAATTAACAGGAACGGGTACGTGATGGTGGATACTTGTGGAGAGGTGGGTGGAGGGCTTCTATTCTCGAGACGACAAAATGAGCTAATTAAGGGACAGAACTAATTGATTGCTGTAAGCCTTGCTGAGATCAATATTGCTGATCGGTTAGGTGACTTCACAGGCTGGAGTAGAGCCCAATCTATGAAGTGTTGCCTGACTGTGTATCATTAGTGATTCTCATTGTCAGTCTGTCTCAACGTAATGCCTTTTAAATACTTGTTACTTGTTTATCAAACAAAGGATTACTATATCTTAGAAGACTTTTATGCCACCGATGACCTTTAGATCATTAAAAATCTTTATATCTTTGAAGAAATTTAAAATATTGAAGACGTTTATATCAGTGATGACCTTTTTGTTGTCTTGAAAATACTTCATTGTATTGAATTTTCCTGCCAGTGTTTCGCAGTAGCAAACTAATACTGTCACTCTAATACTGGCACTGAAGATGAAATTTTAATCAATTGCTCAAAATAAAACTACGCGAGGATGAGTGTGGGAGAAATAACGTGTACAAAGTTTACCAGACAGACAGACAGACAGATTTAGTAGATATAACCTTTGTAAAAAAAACAACAGGAATCATCGAATATTATCATTCATAACATTACAAGACAGGCTCACAGAAAGTAGTTTCTAGGATAAAGACTTACACAATAGACTAATCGATTCAACTATGAAAGTCCATCACTGCTTTCATGTGATTTCCTAATAATAATAATAATTCAATAATCGTGAAATATATTCTTTGGTCGTATCTAAACCCATTGACTACAGGGTAATCTGGAATCCAAAGAATAACAAAGCTTATGAGAAGAATCACAAACTGGTAATGAGAGCTTCAGGAGTCAAGTAATCCCCATCATGGAGGCCCAAGTCAAGCAAGCCATTACTCTTTTAATGCTTATATCAAGTGGATTTAACTGTTCAAGTGACAGAGCATTCATTTTTTTACCGTTTAGGTTCTTAATTAGTTACTAAAAATTAATAAAAAAAACAAC
Organism: Biomphalaria pfeifferi; assembly: GCA_030265305.1. NCBI lineage: Eukaryota > Metazoa > Mollusca > Gastropoda > Planorbidae > Biomphalaria > Biomphalaria pfeifferi. Next base: position 612,095 of record JASAOG010000126.1, on the reverse strand, counting down.
TCTTCTAATTCACCAACCTTTCTTAATGTTGAAAACAGAATTTTCAACTTATTTATGGGTCAACTAATTAGGTCACAATGGTTGCCAAAAGTTAACAGGTTAAGCAGGTCGCGCATGTACACCTAGGTAAAAGAAAAAGCGATGTGTCAGCTAAATGTCATTGACACCTGGACTGAAGAAATGTCACTATAAAATATCATTTCGCTGACCAGAAGTTATGACAAGAAACAATGGACACTATTCTCTATTTCAAACGTAATCAAAGCAAGTACCGCGATATAAACTGTGTCAACCTTTTTTATATACATTTCAAACTATAACTGAGCAAACACAGAGAACAAGAACCAGGGAGAGAAGTGAGAGAAGTGCAAGGAATCAGATCAAGAGAGAGTGAGTGAGAGAGAGAGGGAGTGAGAGAGGGTAGGAGCAAGTCAAAGAAGAGGAAGGACCAGGAAGAGAAAAAAGGAGGTTTGAGAGAGAGAAAAAGAGAGAGAGAGGGGGGGGGGGAGTTAAATAGCACTAAATATGTCAATAAAAGTTCATTTGTTCAAGTCAACTATAATCATGATTAAAACATTGGTACTCACATACACTCGCTAATCACTGCTAATTAAAATCCAGGTAAATGAATCACAAACAGGATGGAATAAGTTTTATATTGCCCCAGTTAACAATTTAATAACAGACACATTGTCGCTTCCTTATAAGCTTTGCGCACTCAACATTTTCTGTAAGTGCATTGTGGTCTACTTAGAGTCTGCTGTGCTTTTACAGTTTAATGACAAGGCATTGTATTTTGTATTGCGTTTAACAAGTTCCTTCAGAAATTAACATTAGTATGTCATAGTCCAAACCTCCCCCAGGTCGGCAGGGGATCGAAGCGGACAGGGTTCGAACCCAGAACTATCGAGAAAGCAGTCCAATGAGCATATCACACGACCACGAAGCCACCCATTGCTAATCTACATGATTACACTATATTTAAATGAATTAAATTTCGATTGCATCTTTTGGGATTTAAGATTGATCTACACGGTATTTGAAGGAGAACCTTACCTGGGGTCTACTTTATCTTGCGTTGAATGCTTGTATTGATGAAATCAAAAGGATGTTCAGGTCTCTGATGTGAGCAGCAGATGCTACACACCAACACTGCTCAAATGATCTAATCCAAGAAAGAAAGTTCCCAGTCGAGTTCAATCAAAAACTTACAATTTTTCTTTTAATGGAAAAAAAAATTATACAGCTTAGTCTCGGTTGTTAGTCGTTAGCACAAGTCAATGGTTTGTAAACTGTCAAACTGTAAACTGTAGAATAAAGTGTGTTTGTGTGTGTGTGCGTGACAGCATGCGTGTAAGCTTGCGCGGCTGTGACACATGTGATCAATTAAAGCCAAAGTATTTCTTTATATGGCGTTTTTACGGTCGATCTCTCTCTCTCTTTCTTTCTCTCTCTCTTACACACACATTCCAAATGTATTAGTCACTCACTGTTTATTCAGGAACTTTCTGAGTATTTACGAACTAATTTTGGCAGTCACCTAATAATTTCTTAACCTATTTTGAGTTCACAATGAGAAACAAGCTCTCAACATCAGTATTTAGTTTCCCATTGTCCTACATTGTGTCACCTTTACAAATAGTGCAACCTTTCATGCATACCAATAAACAGATCACGGTTACCTCGAGTCAAGTCAACGACCATCTAAGGTAGTGGTGGAACTATTAGAGTGTAACCATATATCTATATGGGAGTTTTTTTTTCTCTCTCTCTCTCTCTTACTCTCTAATCCCCTACGGTAAACATTGTAGTAACAACTGACGTCATAGCGCTGTTGAACTTTGGCCTTTGTAATCTCGAAAATCAGTTATCTTGTAAGTTAGTCGATCTATATTGGTTTTTAAACGTGGATTTATTTAACTCAGCCGTTTTCTACAACACGGGTAATATAACCCTTCAGTGGGGCTACTCAATGGTAAGTTTATCAAAGGCTGAGAGTACATCTCCACTATAGTGTGAGAATACTGGTTCTCAAAAGTTTCCACCACAGCTTAATGAAAGGTCGTAAAGCATTTTGTTTATCTCTATTCTTATGAATTGTTTTACATTCATTGGTCTTTGGCATCGTTGATTTTTGGATCTATATGGTAATAATAAAATGAACAGTCAAAGATCTATGCAACAATGACATCAACGTGGATGTTTCTTCTTCGTAATAGTCCTAAGAGTTGAGTCTAATTGTCTCCATCTGCCTGTCTGAAACAAAACTTCTGTACAGGAAAGGTACAAGAAATTGTAAATTGTTTGCCTATTACAGTTCCCTCATATGGGTTAGAAGAGAGGCCAAAGGCCAAGCTCACCGGGGACACCGGCCCCTCCATTTATTTCTTTTCTGTACCGTGAAGATGTCCACCATAAAAAAGGGTACCTTGAGGAATGGTGTGTTGATAATGAAATGTTTGTTTGGGCTTTGTTCCATCCCCGCCAGTGCAATGGACTCGGTCCGGGGCTTCTGTTTCACTTTTGGCCTACTCGTCTCCTCCAACGATCGTTTCCATGTTTAGACATTGCCAGGGAACAGGAATGTTTCATAAAACTGTGTTTTGGTGGTGGGGTTTTTTCAAGGTAAAATTATTATTTCTGACACTTCAGTGTTTTATGTATTTTTACTACTTTAATTTGTTGTCTTCTGTCCTGAACTGTCTGTAAATTTAGTGATTTTACTCATGGTGTTTCTCCAATCAAATGTGAATATTCGAATATTATAAATCTCAAGGCTCTATTTTGCATTTGTTCTAGTATCTCTATGTTTACTTAAGTTGAGTGGCCCAGAAAGAGTTGGCAACTAAAAGCCCACAAAAAAAAAAAAGAAAGGCAAAATTCAGTACTATGCCCATTAAGCATAAAGCTGTTTGTTCAGAGTACAACAGTTACAAAATACTTACTGTTTTGAATTCAATTGTGAGCAGAATCTCCAATACATTTAATTTTAAAAAGAAGAAAGAATTCTAACTGCCTGTCTTTGAGTAGTGTATGTTTAGTGTCTTGGATAAATTCTGGTCTATAATATAAAGTAATCGACATTGTTATTGATTTTGTTCTTTACGGCAACTATAGTATAAACTAAATAGGATTAATAGGAGACGCGGTGGCTGTAAGGAGGTCCCGGGTTCGAAACCTGGTGAAGACTGAGATTTTTAATTTCGGCATCTTTGGGCGCTTCTGAGTTGTGCTGGCCACATGACACCCTAGTTAACGGTAGGCCACAGAAGCAGATGACCGTTACATCATCTGCCCTAAAGATAGCAAGGTCTGAAAGGGGAACTTTACATACCATTTTAAATAGGATTAATGACGCTTACGTGATCTGCATGGTAGTGTATCGCCTCTGAAACGTAATGATATTATACAATTATTAGATTAGCAAAATGTTGTTCTAGCGTTTCCAGTTTGATGTAAGCCAATTTCGGACCTTTTTTTTATACTTCATTTAAAATCAGCAGAGGCTTCAATAGGTCAATCTCTTTCTTAAACCAAACATGGCGTTGATAGACGTAATATAGTAATAAGATTAAAAGTAAAGAATTGGAACGTGTAAGTTAGACACATTCATAATTTAATCTTGTTCTTTTATTCACAGTAACTGAGCTGTGTCAGCACAGCTGGTGAGTCAACACGACGATATTTTATTTCTTCTACGGAAGTAATGCGGGAAGATAAGGGGAAAACAAACGTGTCTGGTCTAACAAGGTACATCCAGTAATGACTATCCAGATATGAAGTCAACAAAGTTTGAGTCAAAGAGTCGGTACTATTTTAGTTCACTGTCGAAACGTAAGATACTGACTTCTGCATCCGGAGTTGATAAGTTTTAATTACAACTCTTTAACCATGCAATCTCCCCCCCCCCCCCCCCACACACACACGAAACACTAAAGATCTCTAAACAATGCCAGAGTACAGTGCCAGAGTTCAGTGCCAGAGTTCAATGCCAGAGTTCAGTGCCAGAGTTCAGTGCCAGAGTTCAGTGCTTGAGTTCAGTGCCAGAGTTCAGTGCAAGAGTTCAGTGCCAGAGTTCAGTGCCAGAGTTCAGTGCCAGAGTTCAGTGCCAGAGTTCAGTGCCAGAGTTCAGTGCTTGAGTTCAGTGCCAGAGTTCAGTGCCAGAGTTCAGTGCCAGAGTTCAGTGCCAGAGTTCAGTGCCAGAGTTCAGTGCCAGAGTTCAGTGCAAGAGTTCAGAGACTGAGTTCAGTGACAGAGTTCAGTGACAGAGTTCAGTGACAGAGTTCAGTGCCTGAGTTCAGTGCCAGAGTTCAGTGCCAGAGTTCAGTGCCAGAGTTCAGTGCAAGAGTTCAGAGACTGAGTTCAGTGACAGAGTTCAGTGACAGAGTTCAGTGACAGAGTTCAGTGACTGAGTTCAGTGACAGAGTTCAGTGACAGAGTTCAGTGCCAGAGTTCAGTGCCAGAGTTCAGTGCCAGAGTTCAGTGCCAGAGTTCAGTGCCAGAGTTCAGTGCCAGAGTTCAGTGCCAGAGTTCAGTGCAAGAGTTCAGAGACTGAGTTCAGTGACAGAGTTCAGTGACAGAGTTCAGTGACAGAGTTCAGTGCCTGAGTTCAGTGCCAGAGTTCAGTGCCAGAGTTCAGTGCAAGAGTTCAGAGACTGAGTTCAGTGACAGAGTTCAGTGACAGAGTTCAGTGACAGAGTTCAGTGACTGAGTTCAGTGACAGAGTTCAGTGACAGAGTTCAGTGCCAGAGTTCAGTGCCAGAGTTCAGTGCCAGAGTTCAGTGCCAGAGTTCAGTGACAGAGTTCAGTGCAAGAGTTCAGAGACTGAGTTCAGTGCCAGAGTTCAGTGACAGAGTTCAGTGCCAGAGTTCAGTGACAGAGTTCAGTGCCTGAGTTCAGTGCCAGAGTTCAGTGCCAGAGTTCAGTGCCAGAGTTCAGTGCCAGAGTTCAGTGCCAGAGTTCAGTGCAAGAGTTCAGAGACTGAGTTCAGTGACAGAGTTCAGTGACAGAGTTCAGTGACTGAGTTCAGTGACAGAGTTCAGTGACAGAGTTCAGTGCCTGAGTTCAGTGCCTGAGTTCAGTGCCTGAGTTCAGTGCCAGAGTTCAGTGCCAGAGTTCAGTGCCAGAGTTCAGTGCCAGAGTTCAGTGCCAGAGTTCAGTGCCAGAGTTCAGTGCCAGAGTTCAGAGACTGAGTTCAGTGCCTGAGTTCAGTGCCAGAGTTCAGTGCCAGAGTTCAGTGCCAGAGTTCAGTGCCAGAGTTCAGTGACTGAGTTCAGTGCCAGAGTTCAGTGCCAGAGTTCAGTGCCAGAGTTCAGTGCCAGAGTTCAGTGCCAGAGTTCAGTGCAAGAGTTCAGAGACTGAGTTCAGTGACAGAGTTCAGTGACAGAGTTCAGTGCCAGAGTTCAGTGCCAGAGTTCAGTGCCAGAGTTCAGTGACAGAGTTCAGTGCCTGTGATTGACGTGAAACAGTGACACCTTTAAGGAATATTTTGACATTAGGACTAAAAAAAAAAAAAAAAAAAAAACCAGTAGCACTAGCCACGAGCCTGTTCTTAGCTTGAAGTCAACACGAAAACAAAAGTATGTGGGTAAATAGAGCTAAAAAGTCTGGGGAAAAGGTTTTCTGATCACGTGATCTACTACAGACTCCCATCGCGCCTCATAAGTGTGAGAACATTTTGGACAAAAGAGTGTCGAAGTTGTCCTCATGTCCATGTCATCCACTGACCTATGTTACTACGTTATGGACGTCGGAGTGAAGAGATGAGCAGTGTTCTTTTTTAGGTTTTGTAAAACAAAGGTCTATGCTTCCAGTACACCACAAGTAGTTATTGCATCTATAAACACACTTACGTAACTATGCATATGTATGTAAATCCCTACAACGACAACAATATTTTGTATATAAATGTTACAAAATCTATTTTGTGTGAACAGTATATATATAATATTGTTATAACCCTGCCATGTACACTGCCATCCAAGCAAGTGCAGACGGTGCGCACTATCTGAGACTTGGCTAGGAAGGATGTCCGCCCACGACAGATGTTGTTCTACATGTAGGTGATGTCCCCATGTCAATAAACATCTACATCTCGTTGAGTTCCCTCCCTTAAATTATTACACTATTTATACATAGAGGTATGCCTCAATCAGCATTAATTGTAATTGCGCGGTGGCTGAGTGGTTAAGCATTTGGCTTCCGAACCTGGATTTTGAAGTTCGGGATTTTTATGGCGATTTAATATCACCCAGCTCTAATGGGTACCTGACTTTAGTTAGGGAAAGTAAAGGCGATTTGTAGTTGTGCTGGCCACATGACATCCTGCTCTTAACCGTTGGCCTAAGAAACAGATGACTTTAACATCATCTACCCTATAGATCGCAATGTCTGAAAGGGGAACTTAACTTTTTAAAAAAATAGTATTAACAAATTGAAGCGTACGGAAGTGACACCCATCGGAAACTTGAGCCACGTGAAAACTTAGCCTGCAGTGCCCACTGAAATGAGTATATCAGTACAATCAGTGTAGAAGTCTAGTTGCATTTGCGGAAGACACGTTTGAGACCCAAAGAAAATCCCGTGTCGAAGACTGGCGCAGACGAAAAGACAAAAAACAGACATCCAGAGGACAACGACTTTGTCTGCATCTGTTGTGGCAACTCGGTTTGCTTGGTCAAGTGAAATATTGTAGTAATCTTTAACTTAATCTTCGGAATCAAAGACAATGCCTTAATTAGGAATAGACGCCAATGATAAATCTCACCTGAGAGATGAAAATCAACCTGCCTTTTTTGAAAAGTTCGAAATTCACAATTTTATTCACGTAAAAATCACCAAAAAAAAATAATTATCCGTTGAGGCTCTAATAACTAAGAACTAATGTTACAGATATTACAGTGCTCTCCTAACAGTCGGTGTAATTAATTCCTGATGTGCGCCCCTTGTTCGGTTCAGCATACACCCCCCCTTCCCCCAGTGTTCGCCCACTCGACACTTATCTTTCATCAGTTGCTCACCTTTAATAAGGTCAAGGCCGTGTGTACACGGTAAAGTACATTGAAGGCCAGAGCAACCATAAACCTTTAGGTATCAAAACCTTAACATCCTTGGTTCTAAACCGCTCCCCCCCCCCATAGCCTAACCCCGCCCAAATTTTAAGCAAGGAAAGGGATTAAGGATAAACTTGTTTATATATGAAATGTATAAAAACATATTTGTGTGTTTCCCAGTGATTTAGTTTTACCGATGGTTAAAGACGAGGGCCGATCTGAATAGTTTCCCTTAGAACTCTATTGGATGCCAATAGTATAAAAACCCAGCAATTAGAAACAGAACTGCACATGCGTAAAGTCATGCTAAGTCATTCATGCTGCACTGACCTATGTCGACTGCACTCCTTTCCTCAATATGATGAAGAACGGGATGGAATGAAAGTTCTATTTTTAAAGAGATGGGGGACGGAGTAGTGGCTCAGTAGTAAGGCGCTTGGCTTCCTAACTTAAGATCTCGAGCTTGAATCATGGCGAAGACTGAGGTTTGGAATTTCGAGATTTTTAGGACGCCCCTGAGTTCATCCTGACATAAGCTGGAGAAAGTGAATGCGGTTGGTCGTTGGCCACATGAAACTATCGTTAACCGTCGGTCATAAAAAGACTTATACACCATTCTAGACCGCAAGGTATGAAAGGTATATACTTTACTTTTGTACTTTTCTGGAGATATTGCAAATGAGAACAACTAGATAGAACGTTGTACAGGGGTATTAACTCTTGGAATCAAATGGCAAACATTCTGGTTTGGGTTTTAGTACAAAACGGAAACGTAAAGGATAAGATAAGATAATTTGTATTGATCCAATCAAATGGAAATTTAGTTTGACTACAATTGACAACCTCGGCGTACTACTGTACATAACAATATTGATGCAAATACGAACAACATTCACACACAAAAACACATACACAATCATAACCAGCGCTTTATAAATTAGACTTATGTGTACTTCTCGATGACGACAGATAATCCTGTAACACTCTGACCGAAAGTGGGATGAAGGAGTTTTTAAATCTGTCTGTTTTGGTTCTAATGGAAAGGCGACTACCACTTCGTTCAGATCTTATGTAACAGTGGTGTAATGGGTGCAGGTTATCTTTAAGAATCGTGAGTGTTTTGGAAAAGCATCTTTCATGGAATAGCTCTTCAAAAGAGGGTAGCTGTGTTCGAGTGATATGCGAGGCTTTTTTAATTAGTCTATTTAGTCTTGGTCTTTGTGCCAGTGAAGTATTACCATACCAGCAGTTGATGGCAAAGTTAATTAGACTGCTGATGGTTTGTGTTAAATTTATGTTAATTAATTAACGTACTCGTTTTATTTTTCAATAATTTGAAATGACGTTTTGATGATGTCCTACATTAGATTCCCGGTAGAAAAGTATTTATTCCGGATATATTTTTCAGATATTGATCTATGCGCAGATTGTAGACATTGTACAGATCAATATTCTTCTAGAAGTGAAACAGAGTTTGTTTATATCACTCTGGTTTGATATATCAAACAGTAAAAATAAGGTGGTGGGCGTAATACGGGTGGGTGTAGCTACAACTGTAACTGTAGATAAGCTGGTTATTAGGATTAACACATTAAGTCAGCTGACTCAGGACTTACATGACTCATATCACGTCATATACTTTTGAAGGCTGAGCTCCTTTCTCTTATCAAATTTTGGGCCTTTCGTTCAAAATATGTAATAAAGCATTTTATAAACAAAGACACTAAATGTTTCTTTCTAAATTATTTCTTTCCATTTAAATTTAAATAAAAAAAACAACAGTTCTGTGACGACAAAAAGGTCAATGTCTTTATTGGACATAATTCGAAAAACGGCTCAACCCCTACAGCATTTAATTCTTTTTTCTATAGAGCCCTAATTGAAAGAAGCATTCTAGTCCGCATCATCGGGTACAGTATTTATTTTTGTATGTAAGGAGTTATCATTCTCACCAACATACAGAAATATGAATGAGAGAAAGAGTGAGGTAGAGATTAAGAGAGAAACAGAGAGACAGAAAGAGGGAGACAAATATATATAAATATATATATATATATATTATATATATATAGAGAGAGAGAGCAATGCTTGCTAAAATAGTTAAAACTTAAGTAAACTCTACCGTCTCAAAAAACGTTATTGCCACAAATAAGTATGTTGTCGTAAGAGAAACGTCATATTTTGAAGTGCGATGCCATAAATTAAAAAAGTATAATGTCGTTACTTTCAATAACTGCAAGATATCGATAGTCGTAAAAATCTGACGCTGTCAATAATCGTAAAAGTTTGATGACGTCGCAAAATGTAAGAGCGTCGCTAACAGTATGATTCAGACTATTGTGTTAGAGCGATGGCTACTTACCCACAGGGCACGTGTACACACAGTGTACACAGAAGGCTACACCAACCACAGGGCGCGTGTTAACACGGAGGGCTACACACGCCACAGGGCAGCTCTTTTCCTCACTCTCGACACTAGGCTATAAGTCTGTTGACGATTCAATGTCAAAACGACCTCTGAACCCTCGGTATCGATCATGCAACCATCAAGACTTGCGTCGTCACACTCTAGAATTATCGTCGCCCGCTTGAAGCGGGGTGGGACCAGGAGGGAAAATAGATTTGAATAGAATTAGCTCACTCGAAGGCAGGAGAAGAGAACTCCCAAACAACCGAGCAGTCCCAAGGGAAGGAGGGACGTGAACATTAAGTGAATGCTTGAACGACTTTATTTGACATTATTGGTCTTAGCAGACGTTATTGCAAAAGATGATTACGTCACACAGAAATGTGTTTCATTAATCTTGTCGTTCATTGATAGAATTGAGTAAATACTGACATTACTGTGTCTGAGATTAGGTTTTTGTATACAGTGAAATGATGATAGTCGTAACACGCTAAATTTCTCATTCAAAATGGTAGATCTCGAAAAGTTACGCGAGGCTGAAATATTTGTAAGCCTCCATGCACTAAGTCTTCATTCTGGGATCAATCCCTTACAGCACGGTCCAGGTATCTGGCAGTGTTCTGTAGGGTTCGATTGTCTCCGTACAGAGCGAGACCCCGGCATGCACCTGTTCTACCAGTTTCGATTGTGTTTCTGAGCACCCTGCAATCGAAGAGGATGTGTTCTACTGTCTTGTCTTCTGTGTGACAGTGTCAACATCTGGGATCGTGATTCTCTCGGATCCCAACAAAGTAGGCTCCTATCGGACAGTGTCCAGTGTGGAATCGTGCCAAGGTTGCCTGATCATTTCTGTTTAGCTGCCACCATTCGTCCTTCCTGTTTGGGCGTTTGAGAACTTTCCAGACTTTCCGTCCCGTGCTACAATTAGTACAATGGTCCCAGCTTTCACAAATTCTGGCTTTTGCACTCGCGTATGTTTGCGGCTCCTCTGGTGGGTCTATAAGCGTTCCAAGCTTCTCCAAACTGTCGTCCTGTCGTTTCCTCTGATTCCACAGTGTGAGGAAATCCATTACAACAACAAACCTACCTGACATTTCCTTTCGAGGCTTCCACTCACGCCATTGTGTTTGCCATTTGGGTAGGCTACATTTCTGTACTCTCGAGAGCTTGCAGGCAGGAAAGTGAATTTGTAAAGAGGATTACATCCGATTGTGCCGCAGTTCCTTCCACAATACGCTGTTCAATGTGCTCTAGGGCGCTTTAGATTCATTCCATTTCCGCAATATAGTTGCCTTCTGCTGCACATGAGGTTGAAATATAAGAATACATTAGTAATACATGTAGTTTCATAAGCTAAAAATTTTATACTAAGGTCACGTGACGTAGCATGATTGTGTCTTCAAATTTAACTTGTACCTATAAGTAAAATGAAGTATGGGTATTGCATGCACAAACTTATTTTAAAAACATATGTTTAACATTTGTATATGATACCTCATAAGAATTTCATATGCATTGAGATTAGGCATTTATATGATTCTTGTCTCTTTAAAATTAAATTTAAAATTAATTGTTTATTATAGATTATAGAAGATCATTCAACATTACTAAGAAAATGTTGGAAAGATTCCCGATGCAAGGTTGGATTTAGAACTGTATAAGACTTGGCCACCGCTCAGGTCCTACCATATAAGTGGCCTGCACATTTCAATGATAAAAGACTTTAAGAAATATTAAATAAAATTTAAAATATGGTAGATTAAATTTATAAGTACTCTGTTTCTTCACAAATATGACATTATTTTAGATTTATTAATATTATTAAGTGCATTTAGACTGAAGCTGCCACAATATATGTGACCGCCATATTGAGTGATAAGATTGATACTCCAGCTGACGACGAAATGTATTTTTTTTTGGTGGTGGTGGGGAAGGGGGAGAGACTAGGCTAGTGGTCTGGGACTAGGCTAGTGGTCTGGGACTAGGCTAGTGGTCTGGGACTAGGCTAGTGGTCTATCTTGAATCCCAAACATACTTGCACGGTTACTTAAGCTTTGAATGTGTGGGTTAGCAGAAAAACCGCCGCGGTAATCCATCAACGAAATCTACAAATTAAAAATTATTGGTTCTTTTAAAATAATTTAATTTCTTTGTTACAAAGCTTAATCAACTCATTCTGTCTGTCTGTCTGGTAAATTTGTTTTTTACAATTGATTCCTCCGACACCCAATCTCGGATCAAGCTGAAATTTTGCACAATTATTTCTTTTATCTGACAACATAAGATTCAACAATTACAAATTAGCCGATTAGTTAATTAAATATTGGTAATTAATTATTTTGTTAGGTATCTCGAACAAGGGAAAGAAATAGTAGTGGTGATTAAAGCTCAATTAGTCCCCTTTATAGGTCACCGCTCTAAATTGAAACAAACAATTTAAAACTATACAATCTTCTCTAGTCATAAGTATTTCACTAGCAGAGCGGTAAGCACGTCGGCCCGAGGAAGCAGGAGCCACGAGTTTGACTTCAGATTGTACCCCTTTTTGTTTTGTAAATGTTTTTTAAAAACCCACTACGGCAAAATCTACCCAGACAGTAGCGGCCTTAGGGGGTGGCAAGTGGAGCAATCGTCCCAGGCCCCGCGCATGAGAGGGGCCAGCGAAAGGAGATTCCCTTTCACATTCAGTTTAAAAAACCAGACCAGTTCTCAAACCAAGGACCTGTTACTCCATATTTTGGAAGCCCTAGTGGGCATTTGTTCAATTTTTAACAAGCAAAATTACTTTTCTTTCTTTTTTTTAAAGAGAGTTATCGTATTATAAATAGCAGTATACACCGGCCACGTCCGTTGATTTGTTCCCATGCTTTATATTGATAATTAAGACCAGGAGACTCAATTCTTTACTTTTTTGTGAAATGTAATGGACCACATTTGAACGATCAACTAAACTTACATTTTCTTTTAAAGTAACGAGTACATCTTTCAAACAGGACCAAAACCTTATATATATATTTAGCCATATCTGTGAATGCTGAAGGATTAATCTCTCTCTGGCGTCACAAAAACAAAAATAATACCAGTAACTAAATAAATAATCCGTTATTTTTTGTTTTGATTCATGTCTTGTCTATACCAAAGATTAATTGTGCAAAGTTTCAACTTTATCCAAGAATGAGTGTGGGTATAAATGACGTGTTCAAACGTTTTGCCATATAGACAGAGTGAGCTGATAGAAGCTTTGTAATACTTATAAAATATTCATAAATAGCATAATACATTTATATTATTAATTAAGTTAAAATCCACCAATTGTGATAAAAATTCCTCCCGCCCTAAACAAAACAAAACACAAAACAAAACATACACTAAAAAATACTTCCGCACTTCCACAGATGCACGTTGTCAAATGGGGGGGGGGGGGGTTGATCCTCTACGTTCTTGAATGAGTATATCCTCGAACTACGTAAGACGTCCCTAGTGTACTGCGCATAATGATGAACCGAAAAGAGAAGTTGTTGGCGAGCGATTTGGCACTGACATGGATATGTAACAGGAGGGATGTTTTATGACAACGATAATGGAAATTGTATATCAATTTGATAACAAGTGTTTACAGGAAGTTAGATTGTTTACGTGAGGGTGTGGGTTTGTTCCGTGTATGACTTATACAGGTGTAGTCTCTAACCAAAGCCTACACCCAATTATACATTCGTAGTCTCTAACCAAAGCCTACACCCAATTATACATTCGTTGTCTCTAATCAAAGCATACACTAAATTATAAAGTCGTAGTCTATAAACAAAGCATACACTAAATTATAAAGTCGTAGTCTATAAACAAAGCATACCATTATCTGATAAAATAGCGCGGACGAAATAGCGGGAAATTTTCCGACAAAATAGTGCAAGACCAAATATAGCGGACTTATTTATAACATGTTTAAGTAAGTATCGGATTTAAGTGAGTTCCTGGGCATTTTTTTTTTAGGCCTATACCTTCTTCACCCTCATTGGTTCATTGATGGTACATTTAAGGTTGCACCTGAGTTAATCATTAGGGCTGCCTGGTTGTGAGGTTTCATTGATTGATGTCATCGATACTCTTATAATTTGCGCAAATTTTCCAAGAATTGGAAGTGGGAGAAATGACGTGAAAAACATTTGAAGGGAAACTATCGATGTTTTTGTACTACATGAGACGTAAAACCACGGTAAACTCCCTTTGATGAACTGTTGATATTCAGAGTCCGACCCGTAAGTCTGCAGCCTCACATCTACTTTTTCTAATACTTAATTAAGTAAGAGACAAAGTTTTTTAAAAAAAGATCATCAAGCATTTAACTAGTTCTCAATAATCAGGGGCATGGAGGGAAGGACACATTGTTGTTTATTAGTTGGGTCACAATAAAGCTTTTAGTTATGGCCATTCGTAAACTTCCATCAAGATGATAAATAACATTAAATTGAATTATACCACACATGGATCTATAATACAACGGATATTTGTTAAGTTAAAAAGACTGATATATTTCAAATAAACTACAGTAAGTTATAAGTACCAAAAATGCATGAATATTTGTTTGTTGATTAGCACCTGAGTACGTAAAGAGACGAAACGGTTTGGCGTTCAAGAAATACAGACTTAGCCCCCTTGTCACTTATTATAGTCTCACGAAAGAATCATTTGGTGGGTAATAAGGGCGAAGACAGGCTCTCTAATTCTTTAAGTTTTTTATTCTCATAACGACGGTCCCCTTGCGGTAGTGGTGGTACTATGTAGGAATATAAACAAAAGTACAATTATGTTTGTGATTAAAATTTTTATCAGACAGTAAGGGCGGAGAAAAGTCTCCAATCTATTGTGATTACTGAAAAAAAAAAAGCCTTTCACTGGTCAAGAGTCTCAAGGAGTATTACTGTGTATTACCTGCACTCTTTAGTGGACCCATTATAACGGTCATTACACCGAAGATATTGTTTCCAAGGCATCTTGCATGTGACCATTGACTACTGGGCTGGTAATTGTAGGCATGCTAGATGGATGAGAAAGGGTTATTTTTTTTACATCTCTATGATGTAGTGTTTAGCTCGCTTAGTACTGCGTTACTGCTTTATTTTCGTTAGTTTAATCCACTACCTTATTTCATTCAACACTTACTGCTGCCTTTATAAATGTAATATGTATCATTCATTGCCTCAGCATCACGTTTGTATTTATGTATATTTTAATGTGGGGGACGCGGTGGCTGAGTGGTTAAGCGCTTGGCTTCCGAACCTGGGGTGCTGTGTTCGATTCATGGCCAAGACTGGGCTATCGAATTTCGTGATTTTTTTTGTGCGCCCCTGAGTCAACCCAACTCTAATGGTTACCTGACTTTAGTTGGGGAAAGTAAAGGCCGTTGGTCCTTTTTGTTCGCCACATGAAACCCTGCTCGTTAACCGTTGGCCAAAGAAACAGATGACCTTATCATTATCTGCTCCATACATCGAAAGGTCTGAAAGAGGAACTATATTTTAATGTACTATGCTGCATTGTCATGTGTTAAAAGATGTCCAGTGATTGTGTTACTATTTTTTTTTTTACAGAGTAACGTGTTGCAGAAATCGACGTCACACGCACACACATTGCGCAACGTTTTAAATTTCATGACCGACCCAAAGTTCAAACATGACGTGTCTCCTGCAGACAGGAAGTGACACTGACGTCTCATTCTCTTGAAATTGCCTGTCATTTTTCATTTTGTAGAAACACCAAGTTGGCTTCATCTAGAAATAAGTGTCATCTGGAGAAAAAAACTGATATATGAGGGGACGGACTAGATGTGTCCCTTACCAAAGCAGACATTTAGTTTGTGATAATTGTCTGTGAAAATGTTTTGTTTCAAACTCTTGTAAATTGTAAACATTGCAAGTGACGACTTCGTCATAGATTGTGTCATGAATGAATGATAGAGCAAAACGTCAGGGACACGTAACTATTGTTAAAGGGAGCTAATTATAAGTAAACAAATCAAATTACAAGCTTAAGGGGTCAAAAAGCAAACAGAAAAAAAAAATCAAAGAATCCAGATTTTGTCAACCTTCATTGAAGTGCATGCTTTGGGGTCTAATCATTTGTAATTCAGAAAAAGTTAGAATTAAATTAAATATAAAAACTTAGTAGAAAGCTAGTATATGACGTTTCTTAGCAAATATGCACATTGGAAAAGTGTCCTTGTATATGCAGCGTATGTATGTCAATTTAGAAAGTTACTTTATATTAGTTTGATATTTACCCCATAAATTCCCCTGTGTATCTGTCTGAAAGTCTTTAGGTATGAATCAACACTTTCAAAACTGACTACACTAAATAAGATCGACTTGTTTCATATAATTGCTAACCTATTATATCGAGATTTCACTTACGCTTTTCTCCCAAACACACACACACGCAAAGCTAATACTTTTCTTTTCATTTAAATAACATGAAACTTTCTTTCAAAAAGTAACTTAAGATATCAAGAAGATGTCAAGTATTCAGTAGTAGACTTACTATACAGTGTCGTCACATTGTGAGGCCCGCAGCCCCCCGCTCCCGTCTCGTGACGCCACTACATACAGTAAATACCAAGGTCTATCTTGAATCTTGATTAAATTAGTGAATAGACACTGTACATAATTCTTCATAATTATTTACGTGTATGCGGTACCGTATATTTATAAACAGGCTACACGGAGATCTATAATACTGAGACATTTTCCAAATAACATTACGAGAAGAATAGAGAAAATAAGAGAGAGAAAGAGAGAGAGAGAGAGAAGAGTGAGTTTCGTAGAGATGCAAAAGAAAACAAATATTATTGGTAAGTGTATGTGAGATAGAGAGAGAGAGAGAGGAGAGAGAGAGAGAGGGGAGAGAGAGGGAGAGAGAGAGAGGAGAGAGAGAGGGAGAGAGAGGGAGAGAGAGAGGGAGAGAGAGAGGGAGTGAGAGAGGGAGAGAGAGAGGGAGAGAGAGGGAGAGAGAGGGAGAGAGAGAGGGAGAGAGAGGGAGAGAGAGGGAGAGAGAGAGAAGAGCAAAAGGGGGAGAAAGAGAAAGAGAGAGACAGAATGAAGAACTGAATGCGGAAGGAACCGAGGAATATATACATAAAAGTTTTAAGAGAGAGAGAGGGAGAGATGAGAGAGAGAGAAAGTAAGAAAGAGAGAGAGAAAGTAAGAAAGAGAGAGAGAGAGAAAGTAAGAAAGAGAGAGAGAAAGTAAGAAAGAGAGAGGGAGAGAAAGTAAGAAAGAGAGAGAGAGAAAGTAAGAAAGAAGAGAGGGAGAAAGTAAGAAAGAGAGAGAGAGAGAAAGTAAGAAAGAGAGAGAGAAAGTAAGAAAGAGAGAGAGAGAGAAAGTAAGAAAGAGAGAGAGAAAGTAAGAAAGAGAGAGGGAGAGAAAGTAAGAAAGAGAGAGAGAGAAAGTAAGAAAGAGAGAGGGAGAAAGTAAGAAAGAGAGAGGGAGAGAAAGTAAGAAAGAGAGAGAGAGAAAGTAAGAAAGAGAGAGGGAGAAAGTAAGAAAGAGAGAGAGAGAGAAAGTAAGAAAGAGAGAGAGAAAGTAAGAAAAGAGAGAGAGAAAGTAAGAAAGAGAGAGAGAAAGTAAGAAAGAGAGAGGGAGAGAAAGTAAGAAAGAGAGAGAGAGAAAGTAAGAGAAGAGAGAGGGAGAAAGTAAGAAAGAGAGAGAGAGAGAAAGTAAGAAAGAGAGAGAGAAAGTAAGAAAGAGAGAGAGAGAGAAAAGTAAGAAAGAGAGAGAGAGAGAAAGTAAGAAAGAGAGAGGGAGAGAAAGTAAGAAAGAGAGAGAGAGAGAAAGTAAGAAAGAGAGAGAGAGAGAAAGTAAGAAAGAAAGAGAGAGAGAAAGTAAGAAAGAGAGAGGGAGAGAAAGTAAGAAAGAGAGAGAGAGAGAAAGTAAGAAAGAGAGAGAGAGAGAAAGTAAAGAAGAGAGAGAGAGAGAGAAAGTAGAAAGAAAGAGAGAGAGAAAGTAAGAAAGAGAGAGAGAGAGAAAGTAAGAAAGAGAGAGAGAGAGAGAAAGTAAGAAAGAGAGAGAGAGAGAAAGTAAAGAGAAAGAGAGAGAGAGAGAAAGTAAGAAAGAGAGAGGGAGAGAAAGTAAAAAAGAGAGAGAGAGAAAGTAAAGAAAGAGAGAGAGAGAGGAAAGTAAAGAAAGATGAGAGAGAGAGAGAAAGTAAGAGAAAGAGAAGAGAGAGAGAGAAAGTAAGAAAGAGAGAGAGAGAGAAAGTAAGAAAGAGAGAGAGAGAGAAAAGTAAGAAAGAGAGAGAGAGAGAAAGTAAGAAGAGAGAGAGAGAGAGAAAGTAAGAAAGAAGAGAGAGAGAGAAGAAAGTAAGAAAGAGAGAGAGAAGAGAGAAAGTAAGAAAGAGAGAGAGAGAGAAAGTAAGAAAGAGAGAGAGAAAGTAAGAAAGAGAGAGAGAGAGAAAGTAAGAAAGAGAGAGAGAAAGTAAGAAAGAGAGAGAGAGAGAAAGTAAGAAAGAGAAAGTAAGAAAGAGAGAGAGAGAGAGAAAGTAAGAAAGAGAGAGAGAGAGAAAGTAAGAAGAGAGAGAGAAAGTAAGAAAGAGAGAGAGAGAGAGGAAAGTAAGAAAGAGAGAGAGAAAGTAAGAAAGATGAGAGGGAGAGAAAGTAAGAAAGATGAGAGAGAGAAAGTAAGAAAAGAGAGAGGGAGAAAGTAAGAAAGAGAGAGAGGAGAGAAAGTGAAGAAAGAGAGAGAGAGAGAAGAGTAAGAAAGAGAGAGAGAGAGAGAAAAGTAAGAAAGAGAGAGAGAGAGAAAGTAAGAAAGAGATGAGAGAAAGTTAAGAAGAGAGAGAGAGAGAAAGTAAGAAGAGAGAGAGAAAGTAAAGAGAAGAAGAGATGAGAGAAAGTAAGAAAGAGGAGAGAGAGAGAAAGTAGTAAGAGAGAAAGAGAGAGAGAGAGAAAGTAAGAAAGAGAGAGAGAAAGTAAGAAAGAGAGAGAGAGAGAAAGTAAGAAAGAGAGAGAGAAAGTAAGAAGAGAGAGAGAGAAAGTAAGAAAGAGAGAGAGAGAGAAAGTAAGAAAGAGAGAGAGAGAGAAAGTAAGAAAGATAGAGAGAGAAAGTAAGAAAGATAGAGAGAGAAAGTAAGAAAGAGAGAGAGAGAGAAAGTAAGAAAGATAGAGAGAGAAAGTAAGAAAGAGAGAGAGAGAGAAAGTAAGAAAGAGAGAGAGAGAAAGTAAGAAAGAGAGAGAGAGAGAAAGTAAGAAAGAGAGAGAGAGAAAGTAAGAAAGAGAGAGAGAGAAAGTAAGAAAGAAGGAGAAAAAGGGTTTGGGGAGAGTTGAAAAAAAAAGTTAAAGAGATAAAAAAAAAACAACAACATCCGAGACAGACAAAAAGAGGTGAGTAAAAAGAGGCCATTTCTGTCAAGTAATGCAATTCATTGAAGCAGCTAGATCATGTGTTCGAAAGCCCCCAACGCTACCTTCATTCAGTTCACATAAGCAATGGTTTCCGCTCCGGGGCCTGCGTGGGTGTTCTACCCACTTACGAATAACGAAGTTACTTGTTGTCCAATAGCCTGACAGAACGATTGGATACGTCTGCATGGCAAATGCCCCGGGTGACGTCCTTGACAATCAACCAGGTAATTAAAAACGTTTAGGCGAGCAATATTGCGTCATACTGAGAGCACAAGAACGATGTAAGTATTGCGACATTTGAGAACAACGAAATGAACATGTCTGGGTTTTCAAATGTGTCTTAGTATCATTTCTGTCTGTCTGGGATCTTCAAATCTGTCTTAGTATCACTTCTGTCGGTCTGGGTCTTCAAATCTGTCTTAGTATCACTAGACTGACTTCCTTCTTTACTTTTTCCCCTAAAACAGATTAGCACAGAGATAAGTGGGCGTGAAGTGACTTAGTTACTAGAAGTTTACTAGACTGATGTGAAGAAGAAAAGATTTAATTAATACTAAACCGTCATATTCCAAAGGAACAGGTTTGCAATTACTAATTTCAAAAATAGTCCAAACATGTATAGCTTGATAACTAACCCAATAATTCTCAGCGCAATAAAACATCAAGGGTGTTAAGAGGTAACAATGATGATTATAATTCGATTGATTGGTCAAAGAGAACAAGACACTTTTAGTGGGATCTCATTTAGTCGGAAATAACTTAATGCAATAATCATGCAAATATTTATTTTCTGCCTCGATAAAGAACAACATCGGACAGATAAGTTAACGTTAAGCCTATTTTGTGTTAATTGTTTGCCTTTTTTTTTTGTTTGTTATGTAGATGCCGGAGGCCTTGTGACCCAAACTATGTTTGTTTTACTTGTTTCAGCAGGGTTACATAGATGCGTTTTTCGAATTTTCTATACAGTCGTTCATACCTGCAGCAGTAAATCTTTGTATTTGAGCCTAGGAAATGCTGAAACCCTTTCTTTTTCAAATAAATGTTCATGGGATTGTTTTTATTGCGAATTATTTTATTGTCAGTCTGAAGAAGTTTCTAAAATGTATTATTTTATGTTGGTGACAGAACCACGTAGTGCTTTAAGGATGTAATCTATTGGAGACTTATGAAGGTTAACTTATTGAAACATTGACCGGAATCACCGTATAATGCATAAACTCTCGGGTTATACTTTATTTTTTCACGGATGGCAGATATGCTTTACCGAAGCAATAACACATCTTTAGCATAGTATTAGAATATTTCTAGCAATGTATTAACATCTCTGCCACTGTATTAGCACTGCTTTAGCACTGTATTATTACATCTTTAGCAAGGTATTAACAGTTCCTTTGCACTGTATACAAAACACTTTTGCGCTGAAATTTAATTGACTACTAAAATCTAGGCTCACAGATGGATTGCTATCTGGATGTGTGTCCAGACTTGTAAATAAACCGACCAAATCACGTGCGGCAACCAGGTCACAGCTCCAGCTTTCGTACTACCAAATAAGTCAGCTCTCTAACCCTTTCTCCTATCTATCGCTGCCTCACAATCAACTTTTGTTGTAACAGCAACTGACAGTCTGTGTAGGTTAGTCTTGGACGTCCTTTGTGTCTGCCTTACAACTTTCAGCTTTTGTTGTAACAGCAACTGACAGTCAGGGCCGTCTTAGGCCACTGCAACCTATGCGGCCGCAGTGGGCCCCGCACTTTCATAGGCCCCGAGCAAATTCTAGGTGTAAATGATTACATAAACCATTTTAACTTATTACTAAAGGGTTTTTGGAGTTCTCCTGAATTTGTAAAATATACGAAAAGTCATGTAAATTGTCATTTCTGGGTGTCATTCAATATGGAAAACGCCAATCCTACTAGCAATTTGAAAAAAAAAAAACCGGCACTGTCAGCTTTCATTTAATAAAATGTAATAATAATTTTAACCCAAACAGGAAGTTCAAATTCTTAATTGACTTTAATAGTCGCTGGCATACAAATATAGATCTAAATCTATCTCGACATCTTAAAATAAAAACAAAAGCGATATTTTGCTAGTCGATAGTAAATCTAAAAGGCAAACCTGAATGTTTATCAGCTTTTTGTTGAAAAACTACTAGTACTGTAGATGGCTCAAAACTTAATAAAATACTCTGAAAGACACAAAAATAAAGGCACATTCCTCGTCCCATATGCTAGGACAAATTTGTACAAATACTCCTTCTTCCCTAGTGCTATTAGAGCATGGAATGGGTTGCCTGAGCTAGCCAGAAAAACCAGTGGCTTGCAGAATTTAAGTCATTGGTTAATATGCATGACTAAATGCATGACGCGTAGGACGTAATCATCTTCTTTTTTTTTGAAGTAACGTCTGTATTATATAAGATAAGATATGGCTCGTAAAGTTAATTTGACAGTGATTTTGTACATAGTATGGATAAAATGCAAAGACGAATTTATTTTCTAATACAAACTCTTAATTTTCACTTATTATCCTTACCACAACCCAGAATAGGCCCCGCGCAATCCGTTTCGCTTAAGGCCCCGCAATCTGTTGGACCGGCCCTGCTGACAGTCTGTGTAGGTTAGTCTTGGACGTCCTTTGCGTCTGGTTGCCTCGGCGAGTTGTTCAGGCATGAAGCAAATAGAGCGAGAGACACAGAGAGAGGAGACAGAGAGCGAGAGGAGACAGAGAGAGAGAGAGAGAGCTACTACTTTACTACTAAATCTACTTAGCACTACAGCACTACAACAAAAGTAAACATCCAATGCGTTTGTTTTAATCTGTTTATTAAAGAACGCACAACTTGTCTAAGTAAAAAACAAACATTTTTTAGTATAAAAATAATACCAAGAAAAAACTAAATGGGAGAAAAACGCGTACAAAAGAGAAACAGGAAGTGCTGATGCAACCATGACTACGTTATTTGTTCATCTTCTAATCATATAAACTATAGAATGATGCTATGTTAGGTATTACCCCCTACAGTATGACACAGTAAAACCAGAGGTAGACGAGGTGACAAGTTACAAATGACATCAATGTACATGGAGTTGACATGAAGTGTGTGTGCGTGTGAAACAAAACACAATCTACACTAGTGGAGCTACTCAGTACAAAAATATCGACCACAATTAGTTTCTACACAGGCAGTGAACTTTGTTGTGTCAACTGCCAATGTCGTAAAAAAAAGACAATTCAATGTTACACACAAATTGCCTAAACATTGGTTTTTAAAAAAACAATTACATGCGTCATTACATTATGAAGTTATGTAGCGACTGCACAGCGAGAAAAAAATATCACATGCATTTTTAGTGAACTGAATAATATCAACTCCGTATTGGCGTCACAGTAATTCGTTGAAACAAATGTGATTCGCTGTTTTATTTCATTACGATTATATATTCGCATTTAATTAATCGAAATTCTTTTTTCAGGATTTGCTATAACAAAAAAGTTGGTCAGTTGGAGAATAAGACGAACACTTGTGAGTGACATCGACGCATTCTGTAATGACTTCGACATTTATAGCCATAGAAATAAGTGGTTGTCCTTCTTTTAAAATAGCGCTTAGTGGGTTAATGTGAGCTTTTAAAAATATAGGCAAGAAGATTCTCAAAGTATGATGAGTCGCAGCCCTAGCAACATTCTGTTTCCGGTACATATTGGTCTCACTAAAAACATTTTTTATTTTAGTTATGTAAGCGAACAGGTAATGAAATTCAGTGCGGGCCCGAGGTTAATTTTTTTGTGTGTGTGAATTCCATGGTGATCGACCCTCAACCCAACATATTTATTCAGCGCATATATTTCCTATATTCTGGGACAATGCGGGTTAACTTTAAACTATTGCGCACTTGGAACACTTGGAACGCGTCATTCGCAGGTGAGCTGCTTGTTTCGTTTTCGTAACGTATTTAAGAAGTGAAGGTTTGAACATCTTAGCACAAACCTCCCGCAGGACAGCGGGGGAGAGGGTGGCGGGAAGGGGTCAAACAGGACCATCAAGAGGACAGTCCAGAGCGCTTGCAAACCAGGTAGCCACTGAATACACATGAACATTTCAAAAAGTGTATGTCCCTAGAGAAATACCAACGATATCGTGTTAAAAAAATTTTTATGTTCAGTTGTTTTTTTTTCAAGTGACTTTTCTCTAAAGTTACACACTAGGCAAGTGAAACAAAACAGGGAAAGGGGGTGGGGAAGACTACTGGTCACAAGCTCTTGGCGAATGGCCAGCGTATGTTTACAGCAAGCGCATACTAAAAACACACATACACACACACACCAACACATCACACTTTTTTTCCTGCTTAGTTTTCAGGTATTGATTTCATTATGACTGCCTTGTGATGCCCAGGCAGCAGAGCCGATTAGAAACATCAGTGGTTTAAAGACAACCTCCCCCCGCCCCCACCTCAAGCCTTTTTTTTGTTCTAACCACACACACACAGACGCACGCGCTCGCGTAATGTAGAGGGGAGAGAAGAATGCCATGCCCAGGGCGTCACTAAGACATTGCCATGCTCTAGACGCTTTAGTGCGTGGCTCAGATTGGGAAAATAAAAGACAACAACAATATCCAATGTCGGAATCCTGAGAGAGAGACTGGGGGAAGTCTGGAGCAGACAGAAGGACCAGAATTGATCTCCATCCGCGCCACGATATTAATCTATTCATAAAGATCGTCTGCGATTGCGCAATTTTTAGAGAGCACAACTTGAAGGAGGGTGAGAAAGCATTATTTTGTCATGAGCTAGAAGAAACCTTCCATACATTTAAAAAGAAGAACGAACAGTAGGAAAAAAAAGACACTTTATTGTAAATCACCCACATGTTGTTACGCCACTGATAATTAGACCGCTCTGATTAATTCAACTACTAAGCTTGTTATCATCGCATCATGTTAAATCAATGATATTGTTTCTTTTTTCCAGACTTAAGAAGTTGAACAAAGCAGACGGCACATGGACTGACTCTACAACTAGGAAATGTTGTCAGAATACTTTCGTTGTTTTTGTTTCACTTAGGGACAGGAAAAGAACTACTTTTTTTTTAAAAGTAATTAGCTTTATTTGTGATAAGACTTTGTATTCGGACAATGAGCTTGGCCATTACGTAATTGAAAGTAGCTCCATGTTTTTATATGGAAGTCTTGTGTCTGACCAGAGCTTTAAGGATGTTCCTAATGTCCTTATAGAATAAAAGTGATAAGATGAGATTAGATAAGAAACTGACTTAACAGTATTGAAATATTTATCATTTCGCTGTTTATATAGCTATAGTGAAAGTCAAGCTACCATTACTACCAAGATAGCATCAAAAGATATAAACAATTTGTACAGCATTGGACTAATGCCAAATGAATTTATTGTTTTTAGCAGAATTTTAACTTCACAGTATAAGAATTTTACTTCTAGCATTAAATGTCCACCTATTCTCTTTCACATTATTTTTTTAACATTAAAGTTTAACATTGATAAGATTTAACATTAAAGTTTAACATTGATAAGATTTAACAATTAAAGTTTCAAGTATCAATGTTTCAATAAACTACTTAAACTATTGATAATTGTCAATGTTTGACGAGATTAATTGGATTAAAAAAATATATCAAAATTCAAATCCACTGTTGTTATTATTTGCTTTCATTTGCTAAATGCTTCTCATTATTTAAAACAAAGTATATTGAATTCCATCTTGTACTGCAGCACTACATTGGCACGCGTAATTCGGCATAATGCTTGCACAATATCACTATCGTTGGTAGTAGAGATAGGTTTTAAAACTTTCCTCAGTAAATCAGCAATATTTATAAACAATCCAATTTCTAGTTTTTTGTTATGGGGACAATTCAATAAATTTTATTCTAAAACAACAAATAGCAATTCAATTTCTTCTTCATCTACTGAGAACACAATGATTTTACTTGCTCATGTTTTAACAACCTCACCACGGGTTACAGGCCTTGTTCTTGTAATAAACCAAATCATTCATAGACGTTCCCGAGTAGCTGCCCCTGGCTAGCCCACATTCTCCTTAAGTTGACCTACTTTCAGTCTTGTGTTTCACCAGTCGTCATATCACATTAATTAATTGGTGGGAACAGGTGGAGCCAGGGTGTGTTGGGGTCCTATTTCACGCCAACAGACGCAATGTGGCGGCTCGGTGAACTGGAGATTATAATGTTGGCGGTTCATCCAGCCGGAAGTTCATATTTTGGCATCACGTCTCGGAATAAAATGCACAATGGCTGCTCTCTCTCTCTCTCTCTCTCATTGGGTATGTTTGTCTCAA
Organism: Biomphalaria pfeifferi; assembly: GCA_030265305.1. Lineage (NCBI taxonomy): Eukaryota > Metazoa > Mollusca > Gastropoda > Planorbidae > Biomphalaria > Biomphalaria pfeifferi. The sequence goes on along the minus strand of JASAOG010000126.1, from coordinate 586,903 downwards.
TTCCAATTCCCAGTTTAACAATAACTAATTATTCTTAAACATTTTTCCCTTTATATGTATATAAAAAATAGCTTTCTGAAATAAACATTTTTAAGCCTATCAACATTACAACTATTTGTTATCTTCTTCTTCTACTTCTTTTCTCTCTCTCTCTCTCTCTCTCTCTCTCTCTCTCTCTCGCGTGAATATACTAATAAAAAACAACAACACTTAACCCTAGGATAAATTCTAAAAATAAGTAATAATCCACGAGCAATGAAATCCTAAATAAATAAATAGCAACGAAATAAAACAACCACAAAGTGACAACCCGTTATGGGTGACGTGTATCACAACCTTCAATATGTGTGCTCAGTTTATCACAGCCCCATAAAAATTATCACAACTCATGGCAGTTTATCACAACCTTAACGTTGTATCACAATCCTACATAAAGTATCCAAAACACAGTAAAATAAACAATAATTCATCAATGCATCATTTATACAAAAGTACGTGTGTTATTTACATGATGTATAAATGTAGACTGTTACGTAGAACGAGGCCAATACATTGAAATCTACATCAAAACTAAATAGCCACCATCTAATACAGGTTTCTAACAGGGACTTCCCGATTTACTCAGAGACTGGAAACGGGTTCAAATAAATGCCATTTAAATTAGGCAAGTCAAACAGGGGGGCAAGTGGAGTCTCGCTTTGGTCATATTTGTTTCGTTTTGAGAGCTGCAAGTTGTTTTTTATAACACAGAGTTAAATTTTAACACTTTATTGAAAGATCATTGTGGTGACCGATTAATACTAGAATGTTTGTGCTACAGATGGAAAGAACTATTAAATTCCGTACTGCTTAATTGTGGAAAATCTGTAAGAATAGCATCAGTTTCCGATCAAAATTAAAACTGCCAGCAAATTTTTTTCGTTAATGGTTAGTGGTCTATGTACTTCTTTATGGTTGTGAAAGTTGGACACTGAGTAAAATGCTACATAAAACTGCTGGGTATAAGATACAGGGAAAAGAAAACAAATGAGTTTGTACTTTTACAAGTCAACACACTGGCTGGCTTAAAAAGATAGAGCTCCTCAATACTGTGAAGAGACGAAGGCCTGGTGGCTCGGCCACAATGTAAGACACGTGGCTCACTGTCAAAAGTCATCCTTCAAGGTACGAGGGAGCACGAAGAAAGGGTCGCCAAAACAAAAAATGGCTCTAGACAACTTGAAAGAATGGATCGCCTCTTTCTCTCTTGATATCCTGCTTAGAACAGCTGCTGACCGTGTTTGACGTGCCTAATTTTAAAGACATAACCATTATGTACACATCGCTGTACACAATATACATTGTACTAGTATGTACAGTTGTTCACAAAAAGTGATGACGTCAGAACGAAATGATTAAAAGAAAAAATTCGCACATACTCTCTTCATCTGTGAGCATAAAGACAAAAGCACTTAAAATATTCGGCAATAGAATTTAGATTACCATGCATGGCTGAAGTCCATGGCGTTGAATGATAATATCTTTCAAATTTGTATACTACAAAAGTCTGTAAAGCCTAAATAGTGAACCTTTCATTCGTTTATCAGAAGTTTATATTGAATCCTTTGCCTAGCTGCAGGTTGTAGTGTACCCAAAATAAAATTGTACTTTACATTAAAACATATTTTTAATACTAAAAGAAGTCCATCAAATAAATTTTCTTTATATTAGTAACCGGTATTCGTTGCTTGTGTTTCTATTAAAAGGTAAAACAAAATCAATGCAATTGAAGTAAAAAATAACTTTTTAAAAAATTAAGCCCCCCCCCTCGGGAAGTGACATATTGTACATTGGTCGTAGGAATATCCAAGTGTCATCTCTATGTGTCGAACGGTATTGATTTCTTAAAGTTATAATTAGCTTTATATATGATAAATAAGCCAACACATATAAAGATGAATGGATGATTAATTAATTGCTAGGAGATTACTTTCTGTTATTTTGATAAAAGATCTAGACAAATACATCCGCTTTTATTCTATATCAAATCTTACCTTAAAATTTTAAACCCCTTATTTCATTATAAAAGGTAAAAAAGAAAAATGTGTAGACCCAGCAACAATATAGGGATATAACAATAAAATAATATCTGTGAGTTTGCATTATCGGTCATACATGAATAGTACATTTGTATTGGTCTTCTAAAAGTACAGCACTTCTTCAACATACATTTCATTGTTGAAACACCACAACAGCGTTCCAGTGATATTGTTTCATTATATTGTATAGTAATGTTTTGTAAAAAAAAATCCATTACAATAGGTCTGTCTGATAAACATCAGTGGTTCAACCAATGCTTCATGAATAACTTAACTAAACATCTAAACTAATCCTAGGTGCATGAATAATATCAGAGGAAAGTAGCACAATTAAAAATAACTATGCCACATTTTGTTCAAAATAATCTTTAGTAAACCTCGTTTTCCAAACATTATATTCCGTTCATTTACTAATGTGGAAGGAGAGAACTCTGGGAGCAGAGTTGTTCTCACCCATGAGTTATTCTATTCTTCCCTGGTCACATTCGGCTACCACTTATAACTATTAGGTCTTAAATAGTTGCCTAATAAATATCCACAACCTAGAGAAACTGTTCATTCTAAGTCAGCAACTAGTCTAGCTTTATAGTGAACTCAATATATAATTGTGCATTGTCTGATGTCCAGAGAAATACCTGACCATCACTGGAAAGCAGTTCATTGTCCACTGAACTCTTAAGTACTGATGACGTCATTACACTCGTGGTGGTGAAAAAACAAAACAAAAAAAAAAACGAAAAAACAAAAACAAAACATGAAACCAAAACGAGAGAAGACCAGTCCCCCCCCCCCCCTGTTAAACGGGCGTGGTCTCTTGTTGTTGACCGTTGGGCAGTTTCTCCATCTCGTGGTCGTGCAGGTCATGCTCCAGCGGCGGCATCTCATCCACCGAGTAGTGATGAACGATGCCGGCTCCAAGGCTGTCCCCCATCACATTGGTCATGGTCCGGAACCTGTCCCTGTGGACCGGGAAAATAGATGGACTTTAAAGCTGTCCTAAACACTAGAGGGGGTAGATGGGATTGAAACATGATGTCACAAGTGGCCTGGCTCTTTCAGTTAAAGGCGTGTTCTCCTTCATAGGCGTTTCCTAGGGTTGATGAGTTTTGCTTAAACTGGCGATTGATGCAAACAAATGAGTTGATTTTAATGTGTACTTTGGTAAATCTATTTATTGAACTAGCCTTTACTGACCAGACATGGCGAATATTTCGAATATATCATGACGCTAAAAGTGAAATGTGTATGTTATGATCTTATCTTATAAATGTTAAAAGTGAAATGTGTATGTTATGATCTTATAAATGTTAAAAGTGAAATGTGTACGTTATGATCTTATAAATGTAGGTGAACACCTAATTCAAGAATCAAATCTCAAACAGCTGGCTAAATCTCAAACAGCTGGCTAAATCTCAAACAGCTGGCTAAATCTCAAACAGCTGGCTAAATCATTCGAAACAAATTCATAAATATAAACTAAGAATTGGAGATTTTAACGCTAAATTTTAAACAAAGCGATCTATCTTACCAGCCCCACTTACCTACATCTATCTATCTATCCAGCTATCTATCTGTCTATCTATCTATCTGTCTGTCTATCTACATTTCTATCTATCAATCTGTCTGTCTGTATGTTTGTCTTTCTGTTTGTCTGTCTGTCTGTCTATCTATCAATCTGTCTGTCTATCTTTCTGTCTGTATGTATGTGTGTCTGTCTTTCTGTCTGTCTAATGTTTTATCTATCAATCATTCTATTGTTCAGTATATCGTTCTAGTCTGTCTACGTTTCAGAATATCTACGTAAGCGTTGCTAGTATGTCTTTGCAATATCGCTAAATAACCCTAACTATAACCTTATTCTGTATAGAATGAAGAGTATAGCTTAAGGTAAAATAGACATTTTCAATATTGTCCCTATCTCTCTTTAAAAAGAAAAATAAAGACATTTTCAATATTGTCCCTATCTCTCTTTAAAAAGAAAAATAATTGAAGACCTCTATCTGACCAATTAATGTGGGCTCTTCTCTTCCTATACCCGCTATCTATCTATTAGAGTGATCATAAAAAAAAGAAACACTAAATTCCGAAACAAAACTTTTTAAAAAGCCACTTTCCATCTTCCTTGCACTGATGCAGAACATACTCAATCATTGAGCTTTCCTCTTTAGAGCACGCCATGTTTGCATTTATCAAATTGAGAGCGAAGTTACAAAAAAAAAAAAAGGATATAAAAGTTCCTCAACTCTGCGAGCTCTGTGACACCAAGGCCGGTAATCAATGGAAACAATTCTGAGTAATGGCGAGGTCTTCAACTCCCTAAATCCCTTACAGCACCTTGCTTTTATCGACAAGTGCCATCCAGACTTGGCCTCTAAACTGCGTGACACTCCCGTGGTAAACATTGAAAAGACATTTTCTGTTTGTCTAGCGAGGTGCTCTACTGTACCTTGTACGAGTTGAGAAATAGATAGGTTCTAAATATAGGTTTGCCTTGTGGTTGTTGAGACAAACAGTTCGTATTGACAACTTAAAAGGTAATATCTTCTATTAAGCAGCTTGTCACCTCCTAAGATATTGTCTTTGGTCTTTCGCTTCACAAGCGATTAACAAACCACAAAATTCTCTATAAACTTCAATGACATGAATTCGACAAGAGCGGGTCAAATTATTTTTTCTAATGGAATTTCGTGTACAACTTAGTTGTGTGTCTGCTTCTATCCTAGTGGTTGGTATTTCAAGCTTATATATTTACTAACTAAACTTTACATACCAATCTATGGCATAAAAAACATCTTTATGTTGATTTTAAAAAATACAATCGAGCATGGTAATTGAACTATTTTTATCCATTACTTTCTCCTTACTTGTTCTAAAATCGGACTTTTTTTTGTTTCGTCTTTTGCAGAGATAATTTGTCAAGTGTTCAGCTCATATCAAAATGCCCGACTAAAAAAAAAAAAAGATTGACGCATGGATACGCTTAGCGGGCGTTGGACGAAATTCTGCAACTTATAAGACAAGATAAGATATTGACAAAATGTGAGCCTACTTTTCGTGCCTGGTAAACACGAATAGACCACTTTCTGAAGCCTGTCCTCATTCTCAATATTCATGGTCTCACCGTGACCTTCAATATAAAGTTTTCACTGCTCTATATATAATATTAACAGATATATCTTCGTTTCTTTACGGAAAACCAAAGTGGTCAGTTCTGTATTTAAAACTGGAATACGCGTAGATCTAGAGAGTGAAAAGACTGAGATTGATGAGATTTTAAAATAAAATAAACTAAACTAAACAATATGTAATTAATCTAAAACTCATAGTGTTGAGAAGTTTGACGAAGCGGTTAGCAAGATTTGGTTTACGATCTGGTAGAGTTTGCATAATTCTCTATCCATAGCTCCACTTGCAGTGCACGATCACTGGTGATCATACTATCTTTTGACTTGAGTGGTACACACTTGCTGGTCGGAAGTCCAATGACTGTTTTCATTGCTCTGATGTTGTTACAGGTAACACACTTTCTAGGCATGTGTGAGAAAATACTAAACTGACCATGGCAAACAAAAAGCTAATCTACATTGCCTGTATAGTGAACACTCTTCTTTATAATAGCGAGAGCTAGTCAACAGACAAGAACCGAGAGCATATATTAAACAGTTTTCACTTGCATTACCTCATAATGTATATCTACTGGAGAGATTTTGTTTCTTAAAAGGAAGTTTTGAAACTGGCCATACGCACTGCATCTATGATCTAATTGTCTTATTTTAGTATTGATTTATATGTTTGCCTTTAATAGTGAATAATAGTGTAAGATTCAACTTGATCCGTGAATGAAAAAAAAGTGTTAAAAATCCATCCAGACAGATAGAAAGACAGACAGATAGTGGAAGTGAGTTAATATAAACTTTATTTATTGTTACAAAAATGATAATATTATGAATATTTTCAATTGATGATGATATAAATTACATATTACATGTATTTACATTCAAATTAACGAACGATAGCTTAGTAAAAAAAAAACAACTTACAAGAACCAATCGACGACGAGAATGAGCGTGACATCATCAATGGGAAGTCCCACGGCCGCTAAAACTATCACCATGGTGACGAGTCCAGCTTGGGGAACTCCAGCAGCGCCCACAGAAGCGGCAGTGGCTGTTATACTGAGGGAAAGCAAAACTCGTGTTGTATTAAATTGATCCCATTTAAAGCCAACAATCTATATAACGTATAAAATGAACTAATTTTTAGTGGCCCCCGAAAGGGAAAAAGACGCTATTAGTTTTGTGTGGTCTGTCTGTCCATCTGTCCGTCCCTTTCAGATATCAGAAACTAGAAGAGAAAATGAAAATCGGACATCATGATATTTTAGAAATTCAAAGTTCTGATGCAACGGCTACTTTTTTAAAAGGTCATGGACTTTGTCATCAATAAATCAAGCTTCATTCATAGATTCGCGCATTGGTACAAAACATTTGCATCTAAGGTCACAATGGTTAAAGTGTCAATGGATCTTTATGAAATATTTTCTATTTATTAACTAACTCATTGAATAGAATACTGATTCAAATGTTATTTTTAAAAAAGAATTTTGATACGGACTTCGTTTTAGTTATACGTTTAAAAAATAACGAACTACTTTTATAGCGCGCATTTTGACATATCCTCTTTATAGGGACATACACTTGACAGTGACAGTCTAAATAAGACTAAATAGAGCCCAGATCTACATAATTATAATACGAGTTTTAGTCTAGATATAGTAGATTATATGTAGAATTCTAGTTCTACATCTAGATCTAGACTTAGATATAGACTTAGATCTAACTCTAGATCTTGGCTTAGATACCTGGATCTATTTCTAGATCTAGGCTTAGATCTAACTCTAGATCTTGGCTTAGATACCTGGATCTATTTCTAGATCTAGGCTTAGATCTAGTTCTAGACCAGTGATTCCCAAAGTGGTCTATATAGACCTCCAGGGGTCTACGAAGACTTCCAAGGGGTCTACGAAAGTTAAAAAGGGAATTGGGGCCAATGAGATGTGCACGGGGGTCTACGATAAAGAATCTCAATTCAGCATGTCGTGACTTTAATTTTGACAATTGGAATTTTTTCATACACACATTTATGATTTGTACCTTAGAAAATCCTTAAAATTTTAATCCTGCTGACGGAATGAAAATTTGTTTTATTTAATTGAATAACTATATTTAAATAGTGTTGTTTTGTCTAGTTATAACTTTAACTAAAAGAAATGTAGACTGTACAGAGTTAAGTATTTGAAATTGGACTTCATTACTTCCTTCTCAAACAAGAGAGTGTTAATGTGCCATTTTTTTATGATGCTATGAAACCAATTAAGCTGGAGGATCATTTGAGATGATACCACCCTAATAAAAAGATAAAAGTTTGCAACACTCAAAGATAAAGTTCAGAATACACCCACAAAAACTCTCTTTGACATGACATTGAGAAAATGATTATAGTAAAATACTGAAAACCTCACATGATAGGCAAATTATTGATTTTACTAGCCATTGAAGAAATTGTAAAAACTCTTACACTAACTTATATCATTAAAAGAATTTCATGTTTGGGTTTTGTGGCCGGTGTCTTGTTTTGGGCCTCTTGATGAAGAATGCAATTTTGAAGGCATTGGCGGCATTCTCTGGTGACGCTCCAAAAGGGCAAAAGTCAATTGTCCCAATTTTGAGCTTCCAGAACATATGTTTTCTCATTATGATGTGTACGGTTCTGATGTGAAAATTTTAGGTGGTTATATCGGGATAGTTTATAATAGGTGTCATCTTTCTTGTATATCGAATGAGAGCTTGTCCATTTCTCGTTTTTTTACAATTCACTATTAGTTTCTTCTTTTCTTCCTCATAAAGTGCGATGTTCAAGTGTGTATTTGTTTTCTCACATTTGGCAAGTGTGTCAGCCTTCTATTTCCTTCTATTTAAACATTGGAGAACAGGTTACACAGTATGTTTTGTACAAAATCTTTTGGATGTTCCTTCAGATTATGTGGATAATAACATCTTAACCCAAATCTCCCGACGGGAGATGCGAGCAGGCAAGGTGACCACCGAACATCAGTCCAGGCATCATGAGTTGTTTCATTTAGGATACATCAGAGTTTGTCAAGCTTTGAATGACTATTTTTAATATTGGTCAAGAAAAAATTTAACTGTTTGGTGAACTTGGCTGATTCGCTAGCATGGTAACTGTTAGCTCCAGTGCTCCTTTTTCTTTTCTGTGGTTGTCATAGAGCTCATTAGTTACAATGAACTTAATTTTTAAATTATTTTTTCTCCATTGGGCCATTCAATGAGTATTCTAGCTCCTCCATTTGTGGTGGCTTTCTGAGAACCATCCATGCAAACTCTGACTCATTGGTTATTAGGGCAATGGATTTGTAGAAGAGTTCACTAAATTCTTGAGCTCTGTTGGAATATAGTCCAATTTTTCTTTCTTCTTATATAAGTCTTTGCAAACGACATATTTCTGCAAACAACAAATTTCTCTATACAGCTGGCATAGTCAACCTTGTCTGGTAATGATGTATTTTTTTATTCAAATTATTATGGCTCAAGAAATCCACGAAAAACTGCTCTTTGTGAAAACTTTTACTGTGGTACTTAAGGCACATTAATCACTATATGAAAAATTATCTCCGTAGTAACGGATGGTAAGCTTGCAAACTTTTAAAAAATGTGTATAGTGATAGTAACGATACGTATTAACTCTTATATAATGGTTTAAATTTGAATTTTGTTAATACATTTATTTAAAAAAATCAATTCAACTTAAAATGTAGGTTTAAAAAACGTTTTCACTACTCGTGTCACTGGTTAAAAATTATTTTAAACAAAATGTGTAATTTGAAATTGATGAATTATCAAAAATTCAATATAACTTAAGCAGGGGGTCTACGGATAACCAAAAAACATGACAATGGGTCTACGAGACAAAAAAGTTTGGAAACCACTGTTCTAGACCTTGACTTTGATCTTGAATCTAGATTTATATCTAAAACTAGGTCTTTGTTTAGATCTAGCTAGATCTATGTCTAATTTGTATGAAAATGGAGATATTATTTTTTATTTGCGAGGAGAAAATCTTTTGGTCATTTGTACACAATTGTAGCTTAAAGTACGTCAAAATTTATTTTTTTCGTGTTGCCAATTTATCTAATTTTGTTAGAGGAATAAATCTTTTTTAGTTTCTCTTTATTACAATGCAACATGTTATTAGTTTTGAATGTATGGCTAAGGTTAATAATTATTATTTTTAAAAATATAAGTGTACTCTAAATGAATATATGGAGATGCTGTGGCTGAAGGGTAAAGCCCTTGGAAGCGGAAGTCCCGTGTTCGAATCCTGCTGAAGACTCTCGGTGGACCACTTCGGGGGCCGATTTTGAGTTTGTGTTTCACACAAACTGTCTTTGTAACCTTATATAAAGAAATGTTTGGTAAGTGCTAAAAGGAAACTAAAGGAAAACGTAATGAAATGAAAACATTGGACTAGTGTTGAAGTAGGGAAAACTTTTTTTTTTATTTTGTCAGATAATAATTAGTGTCAAGGTCAATGGAGCTGTTGTTTTTTTTCCTAATAATAATACTCATATTTACAGTTTACTTTCAAGGAACAACAGTAAGTTTTCAGTATAAATTTTAATTATAGCCAAGGGAGTATAACATAAGCAAAAGTACTTCCTGTGTGTATATTTATAGATACAAGGGAAACAATAAGTGTAGTCAGTTAAAAGGTTTCAAGCTTCATGTACAATCTACTTTCGTGAATATGTTGTTATAAATTAATTGACGTTGCGACAGTTTCGTCTTATTGTGTGTGTGTTTTTATCTTTTTACGATTTCTACTCGGAGTATAAAATTGTTTTATTTATCAGAGATTTTTTTTTCTTTCTCGACCTAAACAAGATTCCCGGCATACATTGCACTTGATTCATTGGAGTTAACTTCCCGCAATACAAATACAATAATATATTATAATATAATATATTAATATTTAATATGATATAATATATTAAGAATTATTCACCACCCGATTCCATATTCCATTATAACACTTCGGTTCATTGTACACAAGCTGCAAGCCACTATTCCGCAGACAACTTTATAAATATTTATTTTGTGCAGTTACACAGCGTGTAGTCAGTACATAGTGTAGTCAGGTCAGTACACATTGAGTAGATCACCTGCTGGCGGTTCACCGTTCGCAGCCCAGCGGATTTGGTTCAATGTGTTTTTGAGCAGAAAAAGGCTTACAGTCACCTGTACATGATCATTATTTAATCTGATTAAAAAAACGTTCGTTTGTTCTCCCTGCTGATTGGCAGCAGACGACATGACGTCACAAGCGTCATTAAAACTCGACTACACTATGAACAAGAAGCTATTCTGTTATTCTGCAATGTAATGGAATCTGTAATTAAGAAGTAACTCTGTTTTTAGACTGTGTTTGGAAAGCTTATTTTAGTCTAGCTCTCACGAATGTCGCGAGACAGACGTTTGAGGCCTAAAGAAAAACCCTTGCAGAAGACGGGAGTGGATAACATCAAGAAAAGTTGATCCATTGATGACAGCGGCTTTGTCTGCATCAGATGTAGCAAAATATGCATGTCGCAACTGGATTTTGCAAAGTCAGCACCGTTTTTCAGTATCGCTCGATCCCGGTCTCCAGACGTAGGCCTATATATTTATTAAAACATTTATAAAAAGCTTATATTAACTAACTCCACCTGTATGTCTGTCTGTCTGTCTGTCACCACCTACATGTTTTGTTCCATATTTATGTAATTGTAAACCTTACATTTTATGACTATATACTATATACTAAGTAAAAGACTTGAGACTCGCTTTGTGTCTCTGTCTCTATAGCAAGCAAAAAAAAAAGGCATGGTAACATTGCAAAGGCTAGAGTCGAGCTACCTCCCAATCTAATCTTCTATCTGCCCTCTTCTATTCAGCTACCACTAGATCTAGTTACATTGAACAAACAGATTAAAAGCTGAATGCTCAGTAAACATGGCCTCCGCAGACGGCACTTTGCAGCTTTACCGCGTAGGCGATTATCAATAATTACATCCTAATATTAAATGGATGCTTAAATCCGTGAGTGTATCTGTGGCTATGTGTCTGTCTGGGGTAGGTTCGTGTTCCAAGTATGAGCAACGTGTGAGGTCATCCCACTATGGTGCCAAACTGTGAGGTTTTACTAATAGCATCAATGGTACTTAACTGCTAGATGTCGCTAGTACTAGAAGATTAGTACCAATCTGATAGATCTAGCTAGTTTCTCATGTTGGTGAAATATATGTATGTCGGTCTGTCTTTCTGACTGTCTGTATCTCTCTCGTTTATAGATCCAAATATAGAGAACTGCACTCTCTAACGACCAAAATGTATTATATGATACTTTCTACAAACAAACGTTTCGTAGTGACTAAACATCCAACAAAATAATAGAGATGATAATAAAATAGATTCACACTCACGGCCTGGAAGAAACAAAACAACTTAACTTTCATCAATAGGGCAGATGATTTAAAGGTCAACTGTTGCTATGATCGACAGTTAACAAGGATGTCATGTGGCCAAGATAATGTCAGGTACCTATTATATCTGGGTGGACTCAGGGGCACCCTTATAATCCCGAAATTAAAGTTCTCCGTTTTGGCCGAGATTCGAACTCGGGATCCGCAGGCTGGGAAGCCAAGCGCTTTACCCCTTGACCACCACGCCTCCGCCTCCTTAAGACTTACAAAACTAAATTGACTTTTTGCGTAGTTTCACTTGCTTATATACAGTAGCTCACAAACAATGTGACGCTGACCAGTTAACTGTCAAGCAGACAAATGTAATTCTATTGAGTAATTGAATGTCGAAGATCTTGACATTTTTAGTTGACCTTGGTTTAAACAACTGTGACACTAAATGCAAAAACAATGAATGAAGTATATATGCTATACATGGCATACGAGAAATACGAGATTTTCAATCAGAAATGATAGTGAATGTCTATATAAATGCAATTTCTGACAGGGGAAAAAGACCTCCAATTCATGATACCTTACGAGATTCTTTTGAACAGATAGTCCAGCAGTTGTCTCCCAGCCATACCTTAACCGGTCACATGACCCACCCAAACCCAGACCTCACACCGCCTCACTTATCTAATGTCCGAACTGTGACGTCTATGGGTGTAAACTGCCCACAGGTTACGACGTCGCAGGTTAGTGTGGAGGTCTTTTAAAATGATTTGTCTCGGTCTAATAGAGCCGAGACAAATATGGAACCAAGATTTACAATAGACGGACAACAACACCCCTTCTCCTCCTCCCAGTCTTCGCTACATCTAAACAGAATTTCAATGTCTATACACATAGCTGCCAAGTGGGACATCAACTACATGAGGCATTTAGCATCACATTCAAGCCTGAACCAACCCACAAGAAGTTGATAACATCACATTCAAGCCTGAACCAACATACAAGAGGTTGATAGCGTTATACTCAAGCCTCAACCTACCCAACGGAAGTTGTTAGCGACATGTTAAAGCATAAGGCAACCTACCAAAGGTTGTTAGTGGCATGTTAACCTACTCACCTGAGAGATGAACTCCAATTGGTGACAAGGCAGGGAGACCTAGGTCTCCCGTAGTGCCATGGTAAGGAACTCTGCTGTTTGGCGTAGTGCCTCATAGCTTCCATACAAACATAGTGAACCACTGGATACGTCTTCCCGCAGCTCGCTGAGCTGCGGACACTCTTGCAAGACGTGCGCCACCGTCTCTTCTGATTCCCCGCAATGTCGGCAACGGGCATCAAAATTTGGCCGGAACCGGGCGAAGTACGCACCTATGGTGCAGTGTCCCGTGCGCCACTGCGCTATTGTTGTTTGTTCTGACCTTTAAGCCTCCACCACGGGTCCTCTCGATTTGGGCGACGCATGTGCTGCCAGACTCCCCTGGCAGTGTTGGAGTCATCCCAGGATTTTAACCACTTTTCATGTACCCACTCTCGTATAACTGTGGTATACGAGAGTTACTCACCAGATTTGTTAGCGACACGTTAAAGTCTGAACGAACCCACCAGAGGTTGTTAGCGTTACATTCAAGCCTGAACCTATCCAACTAAAGCTGTTAGCGACTTGTTAAAATAATAGGCAACCTACCAAATGTTGTTAGCGATATGTTAACCTACCCACCAGAGGTTGTTAGAGTCACATTCAAGTCCGCACCAACCTACCAAACGTTGATAGCAACATGTTAAAGACCTTCTTCTGAATTCCACACTTTATTATTCTAAATTTTAAGCTCCTTCTACCAAGGGAGGTAACATAACATAACAGCAAAAGGACACTGACAATAAAACCGAGACATATGGAATGCACTAATGATGTCTGGACAAACTTCAGCTAATTAATTGAATGCACTAAACAACGTAACAATATGTCTGTTACAGCAGAGAGAGAGAGAGAGAGAGACAGGCACTTTTTTAAATTATGTTTGTTCTGTTTGTTTTTTCATTCACGTTTTTTTTACAACTTATCGCCAACAAAAAAAAAAATAAACCTTTTTTTCTTTCCATGACAACGTAACAAAAAAAATATTAGCATAGAGTTCTACTAATCATATCTGTAATATTTCTCTCGTTTTTCAATATGATGGCTGCATTGTTTTCAAAGACAACACCACGTGATAAAAAGTATTTTTTTTTATATTATTATTACAGTGCATTAATGAACCAAATAGCCTTAAGGATTGTTTCGTTAATGATAGAATTTAACATTTTCCTTAACACAATGAGGCAAAGAAAAAAAATAGGAAGGCGCTTGTCCAACTTTGAACTAGTTTTTATGACATTGTTACGTAACTTGTAATACCAATCAAATCAAATATTTCATTAAAGATTAAAGATAATTAAAATTTGAGTTCACTATTTAACTACAAAGTTGGGTTTTTTTTGTTTTTTGTTTTGTTTTTTTTATGACACAGTGTAGGGAGTTTTACAACATTTGGTGACCTATTTGTCCTAGATATCGTGTCTTTGTTTTGTTTTATTTGAATACATCCAGCGATTATTTCCATTCCATTTTCCTACAAACTGCCTGCTAAACTTCATTCTTAATGAGAAGGTAACTGACATTTCATTTTATTGTCATCTTCCTGTTAGAATTCTCTCATTACCTGCCATTATAAAAACAAATCTTGCTGAATACAACGTCTTCCCAAACTATGACAAGAACGTGAAAATATAATTACCTTTTGTTGTTGTTTTAGTTTATTTATTTATGTCTCTTTTAAATACAGAAACCAGTACTGAGAGATACACTTCTGATAACCAAACCGTCACTTTGTATGGAGGTAAATAGGATTGTAGTTGACAGACATTTATAACTTCTGATAACCAAACCGTCACTTTGTATGGAGGTAAATAGAATTGTAGTTGACAGACATTTATAACTTCTGATAACCAAACCGTCACTTTCTATGGAGGAAGATAGGATTGTAGTTGACTGTTAGACATTTATAACTTCTGATAACCAAACCGTCACTTTGTATGGAGGTAGATAGAACTGTAGTTGACAGTTAGACATTTATAACTTCTGATAACCAAACCGTCACTTTGTATGGAGGTAGATAGGATTGTAGTTGACTTAGATATTTATAACTTCTGATAGTAACACTGAACATATCGAAACTCGATTTTATTTACCTGCATTACTTTCCAAAATGCAGACTCTTGGGCAGACAGTTTGGGAGTTTGTGTGAAACCTTTTTTTTTTTTTACATATAAACATATGCAAACGTTTAAATGTCTTTGTGATTGTTTTCTATACTTTTGTTTTATTTCAGACTATTTTCTTTTTTTTTTTTCAATCGTGTATATATTTAAGGCTCCGGTTACTCCGAATATACCGACGATTCCGTGATATTGGCGAGGGGTTGCTGAAACCAAAGGGACGATAGGGGGCTCTGGGCATAATGGGGCAATAAGGGAGAGCTTGGCATAAAATGTGGTCTCAAAGTAAGAAATTAGAGGTGTACTGAAACAAAACAAATGAAAAAAAAACAAGGTTACAAAGGCAGTTTGTATGGAAACACAAACTCAAAACAGGCCCCCGAAGTGGTCCACCTAGAGTCTTCACCAGGATTCGAACACGGGACTTCCGGTTTCAAGTGCTTTACCCCACAGCCACAGCATCTCCATATATTCATTTACCGTACACTTATATTTTTTTAAATAATAATTATTAACCTTACCCATACATTCAAAATTAAAAACATGTTACATGTAATAAAAAGAGACTGAAAAAAAAAAGTTTAATTCTTCTAACAAAATTAGATAAATTGGCAACACGAAAAAAAAAATTCTTCACCTACTTTAAGCTGTAATGTGCACTTAATGATATAGACTTACCCACCCCTCGCTAATAAAAACTAATATCTCCATTGTCATTTGTCATACAAATTAGACATAGATCTACCTAGATCTAGAACTAGTTTTAGATCTAAATCTAGATTCAAGATCTAAGTCTAGGTCTAGAACTATATCTAAGTCTATATGCCATATCTAGATCTAAGTCTAGATCTAGATCTAGAACTAGATATAGAATCTTTATATATAATCTACTATATCTAGACTAGAACTCGTTTAATTTACACGATTAATCTTAAAATTAGGCCTACTAGACCTAGGCCAATGTTATGATCATGAATAGTAGGCCTCTTGTTAACGGGTAACTAAATGGTGTGCAATGCTGTTCGTATCAGATAATTTCTTAAAGTGATACTATTGTTTACATAATGAATATATCTGCACCCCTAAGCTGTCAGAAGATAAGTTATTGCATTAATAATTAAAATTTTGTTCAAATTATAAATACGTTTATAATATATATATATATATATATATATATATTATATATATATATTATATATATATACATATTATAAATATATCTAGATCTGGGCTCTATTTAGTCTTATTTAGACTGTCAAGTGTAGGCCTATATAATGAGCATATGTCGTTATTTTTCAAACTTATAACTAAAACGAAGCTCGTATCAAAATTCTTTTTTTTTTAAACAACATTTGAATCATTATTCTATTCAATGAGTTAGTTAATAAATTGAAAATATATTTTATAATGATCCATTGACATTTTAACCATTGTGACCTTAGATGCAATTTTTTTTACCAATGCGCGAATCTATGAATGAAGCTTGAGCTGTTAATGAAGAAGTCCATGGCCTTTTAAAACAAAGTTTCCTCCCCTGAAGTTTTTTATGAAAAAGTGGTATGATTTTTTGAAAAATCTGCCGGTCATTTCATCCCCTGTCACTTCATCCCCGGTCACTTTATCCCCGGTCATTTCATCCCCTGTCACTTCATCCCCTGGTTATTTCATCCCCTGATATCATTTTATCTAACAAATAGTAATTGTATAAGTCATATTTAATATATTCATTTTTTATTAAAATGACAAAAAGTGTAACACGTGAGATAAGAATAAAATTAAAAATAAATGCCATTAAAAATATAAAAATGTAACATGTATCAATATAGAGAGGTCATGAAAAAAAGTGTATTTGTGTTAATCCACAATCAACACCAATAACATAGTTGGGCTATCGATTGTATTTACAGAAGACGATCCATCGATTCACATTGCTTGAACAATGTTTGTTATTCTCCTTGCTAGTGTTCCATATTTCTTCCTTGGACGCTCTTCAGTGCCGGCGCTAGCCTGTAAAACTGATGCCTTGTGCAACTGACCATCCTTACGTAGACCATCTAGAAATGTCCATGGTCGTACTTCCACCACACCTTGGCCCTTGATGATAAGTTATCATGGCACGGTCATAATTATTCGTCATACTTTGGCTAATTTAAAGCTTGACATTTCGAATATTGCCAAACTGCATGAGGCACAATGTTCCCACTAGCTTAATTTCATTTTTAGTGAATTCAGCGTTAAAAATATTTATACAATAAATAAAACAAAATTTACAATTAAACCTAAAAGTAGTTGTTACTACTATTCAATAGCTTTAAAAGGGACTATTTAAAGGATTTTAAAGAAAGTCATGACAATGAGATTAGTTAGTCCCGTCCAATCACAGATAGTTATTTGACATCATTTTGTAGAATAGTTATCAAATTTACGATCTGTTATTGACAGCATGAAAATTAATAAATGAATGACATTTTATTGAAATTTTTCTTCTCATGCTTCTTTATTAGTTTTTTAGTTTGAGTGGGGTGCTGGCGGATTTTTGAAAAGAAAAAATACGAAAAGAAAGCGGTAAGCCAAAAAAAAAAAGGTTAAAGACCATTGGAATATACAGTTCAATCGTTCCTTTTATATAGTACAGCATGTTACTGTCCAGTAAGTTGGGTTATACAGTTCAGTAAGTCAGATGACATAGCCGACTTTTTAAAGTTATAGATAAAAAACAATGGATTTTCTTTCTACCTAAGATGTCCAAGAAATTGGAACAATGAGAATGTTTAAACTACTTAGTATACTTATACTTCTTTGTTAATTCCAGGAGTATGAAGTCATAGTCTTCATAGACATTGATGGATGACCCACAACTATCAACCTTCGTACATTCGTTAACGACTGTAATGTTTATTTCACGGAATATTTCAATGATTTTTTTAAAAGATGGCTTATAGAGGTTCTAAGATATGAATTGATGGTCAGCCAGAACTGGCGGTGGTGAGGGAGGGTGGGGTCAAGACAATAATCTTGTTGACCACATATAGCCCAATGTTAGTGGTAATGTGACCAAGATCGACCCAGCCCTGACTGACCTCTTGTGGAGACCACACACGTACTGAATAATTGGATCGCTTTCTTCTTCTTTCTCTCACTTTTTATCATGCTCCCTCTAACTGAATATGCTTCCACTTTCTTTCTATTTCTTCGTAGTTTTGTTCCTCTCTCTTTCTCTCTCTCTCTCTCTTTCTCTTTGTCTCTCTCTCTCTCTCTCTCTCGCTCTCCCTCTTATTCTTTATCTCACTCGTCTAATCTGCCGACTCCAAGTGAGGGATGGAATCGAATGGATGGACAACTGAAAGCAGACGGCTCCATTGAAGGAATTACAAGAGAAGGGAGACGACTAATGATAAAGTTTATTGTGTTTTTGTGTCGGCCAGTTGCCAGAAAGTCTTTCGATGAAATTTGCTTTAAGTCGCGTGCGTTTCCAAACACTGAGATAAATGTATCTTCTCAAGGTCCAGCAAACAGTATTAATAATACCATTTAACTATTTAATACAATAAAATTAAATAGAACTGTTTTTATTTATTTTGAGTTCACTGTGAATACTTTCTTTTATTTGTCTCTCTAAGTTTGCTGAAGTGGCCATCAGACATATGCCGTAGGTTTTGAATGAATGTAAGACATAAAAGTAAGTAGCTGGTTGCATTGATTAGCCAGTTTTAAGTGTACTAGCCGACCGGCGGCGTAGCATACGCTGCTATTTGGCTGAGCCTGCCTTAAACCACTGCAACCTATGCGGTCGCAGTGGGCCCCGCACTTTTATGGGACTCGCGCTAATTCTAGGTGTATAAATTATTAAATTAAACCATTTTATAACTTATAACAGATTTACCGCGGCCTTCTGATTTACCAGGAGCTCCTGGAAATCTCCTGATATTGCAAGATATTCGAAAAAGAGTGATCTTTCCTTTACGTGGTGTCCAGACTCTTGAGCCATTAAGAGAATTATAAATATATAGATAGTGTTGAACGTAATAACATTGGAACAATGAAAATTCACGCTGATCTGTCTGTTAATTAACGCACCAACAAAAACGTTTAGCATTGTATTTCCCAGTATGTTTTCGGCTTCCAAGCTTCCATGGAAACTGGACACGGCTCCCTTCGGAAGAATCCATGTTTCATCGTTTAGGATTGGGAGGACGTGTAGAATACATGTGTTGATGTCTACAACCGTAGAACAATAACCATGATGTCTACAACAGTAGAACAATAACCATGATGTTTACAATAGTAAATCAATAACCATGATGTCTACAACAGTAGAACAATAACCATCATGTCTACAACAGTAGAACAATAACCAAGATGTCTACAACAGTAGAACAATAACCATCATGTCTACAACCGTAGAACAATAACCATCATGTCAAAACTATAACCATCATGTCTACAACCGGAAAATAGGATGACCAAATTAACTATGAACGATTTCTGAAGTAGCCTGTTACTTGTCATGAGAGACCATGAAAATTGTCTTCTTTGTATTTGACGATGTAAACAAAACCTTTTAAACAAAACTTTATGTTTTGTAAAATGTCTGAAAAAAATGATATCTTCTGTTATACGAGAAACTGCGCTCACAGACAATGGATATTGGTTTTCCTAATGGACTCGAAATGTCTAAGAAATAACTTTCCCGCATTTCATTCAACTTCCAAATCACTTTCTGCTTTTCTTTTGTTCATCTCTGTGCACTGTTGGAAGTAGAATGGGAAGAACCTAACGTAGACTTGTTTGAAATTACAATCGAAAAGGTTGTAATTGTAAGATTGTCAGGTTCTTGGGGGGGGGGGGGACTCGCCATCTTCATTGAAAGCTAGGAAATATTGGGTCATTTCCAAGTAGAAGCACCCTGTATCTTATTTCATTGTTTAATTTGTTTTCTGTTCTCAGCTCATTTTTATATTAACTGGGAAGATTATTTTTATATTTATAGCGTCCATGTAGTTCTTTTTTCATTACATCAGAGTATGCAGTGTGACATTTCTTATTTCATAGAGATGACAAACGCATTTAAAAATGTTTCTACCAAATATAAGTTTATTCAATTGTAGTAGAATATAGCAGAGCAATAATTTTTGTTATGGTACACAGTGGCTAGCAATAATTATACTTACAATGTAGGTCATTCAATACAGACTTCACTATTATAACTGAAACTTCAAAGAGCCATCTGGGTTATTAGGGGTGTCATTAACATCATAGTAGTTAATGAACAAATTCCCATAGATCTATTCTCTTCAGATCGGTTACCCTATTTTCTACGATCAGATACGCTTGTATTATCTCAGGGGTATAGTGCGCCATTTGTAATTGTGCAATGCGCCCTGGTCTAGCTTATACAAAATCATCTTCATTAAAATTTTCAACATACTCAAAAAAAGTAGGTAATTCATTCCACAAATGATCATAAGATTGTATTGTAATAGATTATTGACCGGAAAAAAGTTTATTTCAGTGTTGCATATGAAACCTTAGAGACAGAATAGAATCGTCACTCGTTGAAAACGGTACATCTCACTGACCAATGCTTGTTTCTAGGTTTGTGAAGGCAGTGGGGCTCGCTAACCAATGCTTAGTTGCTCGTATGTGAAGAAAGAGGGCTCCATGAACCAATCAATAGCGTAGCAAGGTACTCGGACCTACGTTCAGGAATCCCAAGGTGGGCCTCCTCCAACCACCAAAACAAATATTTAGTGTGTGGCATAAGGTTTGGTTCATTTAAGTAATAGTGTCTCAAAAGTCAATGCTTGTACATTTTCTTAATAGAATTAAACGATGCAAAGGTGCTTCAAATGTACAAGCTAGTGTTTTATGAGTTCTAAGTATCTTCTAGGTAGCTAAAGGTATTTCAAATGAACAAACTTTTGTTTTATGAGTTCTTTTCACATTCTTTACATTTATTCTTCTAGGTGTAAAACTAGTAAACATTGATACAAGCTATTATCTAGTTCCATGTCCATCGTTAAAAATAAATTAATGTAACATTTATTCACTAAAATTCCATTTTCTAAGTAATTTCTAAGTAGCTAAGTCTGAAACTAGTGCATCTATTACCAAACTCTTGGCTATTTTTCGCTCAAAGGAAAAAAATGCCAACCTGCTTTGTTTCATAGAAAGTTCCATGTGACCGAGCCTCGCTCGGTTGAATACTATCTTAAGGAAGTATATACCAAAAGTCATCTTGGAAATATTTGGCAATTACGACAATGAACGGTCGTGTAAAGACTACCAATCTGAAGAGTTGCTTTTGTGTTCTGTTAGTTCTTAATATAATTGTTTTGATATGGGACAGAAGATTTTCAAAACTGTACGCATTGTAATAATTCACCAGCAAAAAAAGATATTACCCTGTATAATAGGACTCATGTTAATTATTCTAAGCTATCTGAACTGGTAATAGTTAGTTATTTGCTTTGAAAAGAAAACCTGGCCTGTCAAATTTATAGATGACATCTATTTGTTTACATGTCACAATAAATTTTAGAAATGGGTCAAAGTAAAGATTTACCAACTGTATTGGGAGGTTCATACATAAAGGGGAAGGGGTTCGAGTCACCAATTAGTACATTCTAAAACCCTCAAACATAGGAATACTCATAACTTGTGTTTAAACGGATAGTTTTTTTATTTGTAATTTATATTTTATTATTAAGCGACTTAAAAGAAAAATATTTCTATGCAACATTTATCTTGACATAAGGTATACGGTGTGTGATATGTGGCTGTGTGACAAGAGCCGCTTGGCTAGTTATCAAATGGGATCGAGTTTTAGTCACGACTCGAGCAGGTGTTATGTTTACAGGTACCCGCTACCCAACGTCCAACTAAAAAGATTTGCCCATAGCGCTCAGTGAAGGTTATAAGAATGACAGTTGCACTATAAAAAGACTACTCACTATTAAATTATTACAAGCACTACAATGCATTTCATAAATATTCATCGTTTTTTATCTTGTAATTTATAATGCACAGACTCTTACAAATACTTAGTAGATTCTTCTGGCAAGGCAAAGCCGAAAGTGAAGTAAGGGAACACGGCGTTGGTTTCGTAGCTAAGAACACACTGCTGAACACAGTAGAGCTCAAGTGCAACGGTTCAGAAAGACTCCTATCACTACGCCTTAACACATCTATTGGACACATAACTTTGATAAGTGCCTACGCTCCTACTTTGAGTTCCACACCAGAAGAGGCCAAAGAGATATTCTACGACAACCTTTCGTCTGCTCTCAGTGAGAGCCCAAATACGGAACAGGTTATCATCCTCGGCGACCTCAATGCACGCGTTGGATCTGACAACTCTGCATCGGACAGCTGTATTGGGCGTTTTGGTGTCGGAAAAGTAAATGAAAATAGACAAAGGCTTCTCGAGGTTTGCTCACTACACTTCTTCTGTGTCACTAATACCTATTTCAAGACTAAACCACAGCATAGAGTATCTTGGCGGCATCCTCGCTCCAAACACTGGTACCAACTAGATCTAATCATGGTAAGACAAAAGTGCTTAAAATCTGTCAAGCCTACCAGGTCCTATCACAGAGCAGACTGTGACACAGATCATTCCTTGGTATGTTGTAAGATCAATCTTCTCCCTAAAAAATCCACTATACCAAGCAGATCGGAAGACCCCAATCGGATGTAAGCAAGATGTTTTGAACGCGACTACAAAAGTGCTTCTGGAAATACAGCAACAGAAAAATGGGAACACCTCAAGTCTACCATACAAAAGACTTCCCTGGACATCTTTGGAAGAAAACTTACAAAGCCAAACGATTCGACTCTAAATCAACTATACTAGCACCTGTCATCAGAGCAAAGAGAGATGCACTCGCTATATACAAGGCCAAACCTACCCAATGCAATCGGTTAACTCTGAAAGAAGCTAGAGCCACTGTGCAGAGGACAGCACGGATCTGTGCCAATGAATACTGGATAGAGATCAGTGAGACGATTCAGCTCGCTGCTCAAGCAGGCAACATAAGAAGGATGCATGAAGGAATCAAAAAGGCTCTCGGACCTGCCTAAAACAAGTAACCACTGGGGAAACTAACACAGACAAGAGCGAACAAATGCGCATTACTGCGAACTCTACGCCACACCAAATTGAGGTCTACAAGGCATGCGTTCTTAGCACGCTACTGTACGGCAGCGAGTCGTGGACAACCTACACAAAACAAGAGAGAAAACTAAACTCATTTCACTTGCGTTGCCTTCGAAGGATCTTAAAAATAATTTGGAAAGAAAGATGCGTAATACTGAGGTCATCGCGAGAACGGGCCTTCCTAGCATCTTTACGGTCCTCAAGCAACGCCGCTTTCGCTGGATCAGACATATTCGCCGGTCGGAAGACAATCGCATCCCGAAAATCATTCTGTACGGCAACTTGCTTCAGGCTCAAGAAAAACTGGTCGCCCCCACCTCCGTTACGTTGATGTTATAAAAAGGGATTTAAAATCAGTAAACATTGATACTGATCATTGGGAAGACATAGGCTTAGACCGCACTAGTTGGAGAGAGATGGTGACCAAGAAAGCTATAGACAGTCAGAAAACATGGTTCTCGATTCTTGAAGAAAGCTCTTCTACCACCAAAGTGAAAGCCACCTTGACATGCAATATATAGGGCTCCACAGCCGAAATAAAAAAGTGTTCGAGATGAACCATAGTCGTTTCACGACTGAAGGAGACCAATGAATTGCAGAGAGTCGTGTAGGAAGCTTTTACTTTGTTGACAAAGCTGATAGAGCGTACAATAAGATGGTGCGCAAAGGTTTAATTAGGTATTTATATAGCACTTAAACACAATAACTAATCAGGTATACTTAAGGAACGACGAATTCGAGGTTTTTTTACAAAGCCATATAGAACACAGGTTCTTTGCGCATGTTCTCGCGCATCCTGCAATGTCTACAAAATAAAATGATGGCATCGAACGGGCGCGATTTACCCGTGTTGCTTAGAAAATGTTTTTTTTTTGGATTTTTATAAACAGATCGATAAAAACTTTATCCATTTTCAGACAAGATGTTATAGTAGACTTATTTTTGATCATCCTTCGCGTCTAATTCACTCTAAGTAGATGCTTCTATTTTGAAATTGCCGTTCGTTTAGTAAAGTTCATGTTAGGTATTTTCTACTACATCTGGGTAATTTTTAGGCACTACTTATAAATGTAGGCCTAGCTATAGAGTATACAATTAAAAAAACGAAATCCATAGAGAATGTCATTCCTATCTCTCATTAGTTTAATTCATATTTGCATAACAACAGTCACCAGTAATTAATACAAAACGTAGGCCTACATTGAGGTCTAATGTAAACGAAGGTAATAATCGTAGCGATCGATAAGAAAGGACCACCTTTATGAAAAAGTAATTTTTTATAGATCTATAATTTATATACACTAAAACAGTATTAAGAGATTTTTTAAAAATCTAGATTATGAAAAAAAATGTTGGTATGTAAAGGCAGCTGGTCTCACTCAAAAGTGGTAACTAGGTTTTGAGAAAAAGATATAGCAAGCTGCTAAACAAAGACTCCCTACAGACTTTCAGTCCACTTAAACTCCAGAACGCTAAGCATATTCCATTAAGGCGACAACATTCTAAACTCTAGAGAGACTGGAGAAACGTCTGATTTAACACAAGCTCTGTAAAGAACAACCACTTTCATTCTACAAGACCGACAGTCTAATTAACACTGAACAAACAGATAAACGCAAAAGAAGAACGAGGAAATGAATACGAATGAACATAAACATGAACAAGAATGTGGTGAAAAAAAAATGAAATGTTTCTTTAAACATAAGCAATAAAAATGAATTAAATGTCAGATAAATGCTTCGTATTCTGACTTCTCCAACAAACGATAGACAGGTCTATCCTCACAGGCCACCGGTTTTCTATTTGTATTGATCTCATCAGGGCTCTAATTGTCTGACCAGCGGTCTCTACTTAATTGGCGAACCTGTTGTCCAGACCCTCACGGTTTATTCTATTAGAGCCGGCACTTGTGAGGACAGGGAGCCTCCTTAATGACGACGCTGTACGTCGCCTAGCCCCAGTGATAATGAGGAAGTCAGACGTGTGTGTGTGTGTGTGAGTGAGTGCACGCACGCAGAACAGGACAAACTTCTCGATCGCTGTTTGGCAACAGACAGCGTCAATCTTAAGCACTTTTAAAAGTAGTTGCCTGCTCTTGTCCTGGTGAGTGAGCTACAATAACAAGGAAGACCATGTCAAAACACATTTTGAAATAAAGCGATATGAATTATTGCCCCTGTGAGGAATGCCAGACGACAATTTAAAAAACGAGAACAGTCTGTAGGGCTGATTGAACGATGTCGTCAGTTTCCCTTCGAGAACTTGGCGCCAATGCAGTGGGTCATGTAGAATTCACTTGTCTCAGTGACCAACGCGTAGATGTCAAGTGGCCAATACAACTAATTGTCTAAAATTTGATCAGAAAACGCCTAAAATACAGAAAACACTGACGGTCGTTACATGACTTGAATTTGAATAGTCCAGCGCTTTACGGGGCCTTTTACCATCTAGCCGCAACACTACATAACACCACATAACATGCATGTAATATTCACTCAAAAGTAGCAATTTTTAATGGTTAAAAAATACAAGGCTAGCTGTAGCACAGTGCTTGGCCTAGGATGTACATGATGCGAGGGGTCTAAGTAATATAATCTATAGTAAAATGAATGTCAGGACAGTGGCAATTACTAAATGGCCTTTCTCTAGGGCCAACAATAAAGTCGAATTAGACCCAAAAATATTTGAATACTACTACTACAAAAAAAAATTGTTACATTTTTGTTAAAGTTTATTTATTCTAAAATAGAAAACCAAGAAACAAACTTACATTTTAAATTTTCTTAACAATGTAAATTATTAAACTTATGTCTACACTTTGATAATGATTTACTAAAGTCGTTTGTGAATTACATGAAATCAATGACTTGTAATAATCGTTACAAAGCGCCAGTGTCAAAAAATAATTGTAGGATCAAGTTTGAGAATCGGGTGAAATTACTGACGCTCTGAAGAATCGTGAGTCGTGACCGGGTCTTTACTGGTAAAAACTTAATCTGGAGTTTCAGACCCAATTAAAAACAAGATTACAAACTCAAATGCAGCCCCGGAAAGTCAACACTAGGACGTTTGAAGCACGGTTTCAATATTTCCATCACTTTAAACAAACGATCACGGAAAAACAGGAATCTGCCATTATTATCATAAAATTGGATTTTCAATATCTTTACTTCTTTACGAGATCTAAGCGGGAAGGACGGACGGACGGACAGACTAACTAATACACAAACTAATAGCGTCTATTCCTTTTTCGGGGGCCACTAAAAATAGCCCTTTGTGTCTGAACTTAGTAATATGCCAAATATCATAAAATTGGATTTTCAATACCTTTTCCAGTATCTGAATCTTAATCTGACAGTCGGGTAGACGGATCGACAATTTACAAAAAAGCAAATATGGCACTTCCCCATTTGATGGCGCTAAAAGGCAATTTCACTTCTAAAATATTATTTATAAAAACACCAGAGGGACGAATTAATTTCAATGAAGGGAGTATCTGAGTGAATGTTACAGTGATCAATGTTTAAATGCATTTATTAAAAAACAAACGTTGTACGACTTCCATGCGAACTCGAGGGCTCCAGCCTCATCAAGCCAACACACTAACCACTGTGCCAGCGAAGTGCTTATGACCATAGAATGTTTTATAGCATCTATTGTTAGTTTCAACTTGTAAGTGACGACATAAACAAAAAAAGGGAACTAATTCAATATATACCAACTCATCTGTCAAGTACAATTTCTTCCCCTTGTTCGATACCAAACAATAATTTATTGACAATAGTATTAATTAATTGTTTAATTTTTCTTAATTTATTCTCGTTTTGTGAGGTAGAATGAATAATACTGCAAAATTTCAGCTTCTTCCGAGATTGGGTGTGGGAGAAATAAGATGTACAAACTTTTAGCCAGGCAGACAGATAAAGTATATATTTCCGTTGCAAAGCCTTCTCTTTCGTTTCTAGACCAGTCAATTCTTCACTTTATATTATCTGACTGCTTTAAATGTACATATCGCTCTAGCATTGTTTAAATTTACATAGTCCATTTCGAAAGGTTACTTACGGACGAATGACTACAGTGACGTATAGTATCTTTCACATAATTCACATATTATTTATAAATGAAATTCTTAAACTTTGTTTGTTGTTTTCTGGTTAGCTCTAAAAATTACTTTTTTAACAAAATTCTGATTTAGTGCCAAGTTCTAATTAGAAACATATTTCTGTACAGGTACTTAATGTTTCTGATTAAGTAGAAACCTATATCTAATGAAGTACTTATTTCTGATGAAGTATTCATATCTAAAGAAGTACTTATTTCTGAAGAAGTACTTATTTCTGATGAAGTACTTATTTCTAAAGAAGTACTTATTTCTAATGAAGTAGGCCTACTTATTTCTGATGAAGTACGTATTTTGTATAAAGTTCTGGCAAAGTTCTCAGCTATGATTAAGTAGCAGGTTTTGATAAAGGCAGCTTGATGAAGGAATGTAAATGTCCTATTGTTTATTGTCAGTTAAAACCTATTGAAATGAAATTTCAAAAGTGTCGCTAATCCATATTCGAAGAATTGTACTCCATTTTATACTATAAATGGATTCTACTCCCACTAGTAATGCTTTCCAAAAGGGAAACTACTCACTCTGTTTATCCGTAAAACACAAGAAAACAGGAAATTGTGACGTCGACTCAAAGAAGCGGGGTGGGAGCAGAAAGGGAGAGCCTGCACCAAATAAAAGTAAGAACCTTAACCCTCTGCATCCCTAAAAAAGGTGTTCCCTTCCTCCACCAAGAGAGATGACAGATGCGGGAGGGGTGTCTCCTTCCCTTAACTCACTCAAGTCGTTTGGGACCCAAAAAAAAATCTTACAGGCTGTAGAGTTTCTTCCCTTACCCCGAGCCTGGAGTCAGAGAGAAGCATCAGGCCGCGGGTTTGCAGATGTAATGAAATGATTATATCTCAAATGTGCTACTTCATTGGAATAGAATGCTTTAAAAGCTGGTGGAGATCGATGTGAACCCTTTAAATAAAAAAAAGGGGGGGAGGGGGGGTCTCGGAATGAGACGGACACCCAAAACCAGGATTCAGACGAAAGAAATCGTGGTGAGTGTTAGGAGAACATTCTGTCGACTCCCCCTCCAACCCCCCCCCCCCTTTTTTTTTTCGCCTCTTCATTTTATTTTACTCATTACGGACTCCAAACCGATTCCGCCTCTGTTTGCTAATCTTAGAGGCAGAATAAAGACTTTTTTCCTCCTCCCTCATTCGTTTTTTTATAAAGCAAGGTATCGATCCGCGCTATCTCAATTTATTAAGGTGTCATCGAGAGGGATTCGCTGATTCCAGAGTATCGCTGAAGAGGTTTTTAACTCGATTTCGATATTACAAGAGAACTGAGTTGTTGATTATTTTTTGCAACATGCTAGACATCGTGAATGTATTGTAAGCAGTGCAACATGGGAAGCTGTTTTTTTTTTCCTACACCTCAGAACTTGTGGATGTAATTGTAAGCCTATTATTGTTGGTTTTCGTTTTGAAGAGAAGATCTACGATCAATAAGTAGCTTTCTTCTTTGGCACCTTCTTTAACTCCCACGCTTATGGTTTTATGGGTATTTTTTAGATTTATTTTAAACACTTTGGTTGAAAAAAAAAGTGGAAATATCTACAAAATGAAAATACTGTATACAATATTTTTCTTTAAGATGGCCGTTTGATTTCAGATTGAAGGGTACGACTTTGTTCTCTGTATATTTCTACTGATATTAAACGCTTGTAAATAAAATGTATCATATAAGATAAGATAAGAAATGTGATTGAAAATTAAGGGTCTTTCTTTGGGTCTTAAATGTGTGTCCCGCGACTTCATGAGAATCCTTCAAAGTCTATTTCAGAGGCCATCTGCTGCCACCTACATTCTTCTATGCCAGAGATGGCATAAATGTGTCTTTATAGCGCTTACGGGGGGCACCTCTTTAACGCCATCCACCTTTAAGCTTGTCAATAAAAGATCGTCTTTGGGGTGCGATCGCCCCTCATGCTGGATAAGTGATTGACTAATGCTACGATAATAAAGGTCATTGTCAAAGATCTAAAGAATAAGATTAAAAATTTCTATTTGATTATGAAGGTCCAGATGTGACCTATTTATTTCGCTCTTTGATATCGCTTTAATGTACAAATCTATAGGTACAGCAATGTTACTTGACATCTTAAAACTTCAAGGCAATGACTCTTTTTTTTTTCTACAGGACACACTAGGAGACAGAATGACGCAGTGAATTTAGCTCCAACTGTTGCCATGGCAACACTATGCGCAAGTGTTGACTTTTTAAAGACAGAAAGTGAGATACCGCCTGACCTTTCTTGGACTAAACGTTTAAAAACTCTCTGACCAATCGAGCTTACCAGGCTCCAGGCACGCGCTTTGTTGAGGAAAAAAGAAGTCGGTTAAAATCTTCTATACGACGTGGTCTGGTCACTATCACATGTCGTTTTGACCTCCTTGTTCATTCGTTAAACATCTGGTCGATGAAGTTCTGGTTCATCTAGCCAGCGCTTCTCAGACGTGACCTTCTCTCAAAGGGGGCGCGACGTCCTATCGTAAGGACGGGACAAAAAGTCGTTTCATTGTAGTTATCAGTCCAGGTTTGAATATTAACCATGTCAGATGACAACGTTTCAACCATTAAAATATCTCTAATAAAAGTAACATTATTATTTGAAATGAGAACCCCTGATCGTTTCCTGGTCGTGTTGAATGTGATTGAAACTGCCGCCAGGATGATTCCTACGAGTCTTTAAGATTTAACATTTGGATGGTGTCAAACAATTGAATCAACATCTATGTCGATATCTTCTTGGAGCTGGATCCACTGCAAATGCGGTAGTCGTATTGTGAATACTTTATTTTCATAGGTGACATCTGTGATTCTTACAAATAGCTAAACCCCATCAAGAATTATTCCTACTGCTGACTCTCCCTTGCCTATAGACTCTTTGTGGTCCTCATCAGGGCCGGACTTAGGCCACTGCAACCTATGCAGTCGCAGTGGGCCCCACACTTTCATAGCTAATTGTAGGTGTAAATTATTAAATTAAAACATAATAACGTATACATAATAACAGGTTTTGGGCGACTTCCTGATTATCCAGGGGCTAGTGGAAATCTCTTGTAATTGCAAAATAGACCAAAAAGTTCTGGAAATCTCGTGAAATTAAAAATATCCTGAAAACTCATACAAATCTCCTGAAAAATAGACAAAATTGTCATTTTGGGGTGCCAATCCTAAGCAAAATAAAACAAGATTACAAAGAGAGTTTGTTTTGCCACATAAACTCAGAGGCAGCCCCCGTGGGAGATGGATCCATGTCTGATCCGCATATTCGCTGGTCGACTGAGGATGGCATCGAGCAGGGTATGAAACCGAGACCGTAGAGATTATCAGTCCTGCGCGCTAACCGCACGACCAGGCATTGCTCTTAATCTAATGACAAACTGGTTACAAACTAATAGCCTACTATCGATAATATACCTACACATTACGGAATGACAACTACCGGATATGTACAATATGTCAGAAGAGCGATTTTCGATAATCTTTTGGTATTAAGCATTTTCATTTAAATGGAACTAGAATAAGGATGTAGATGTACCTAAATTAAACTACTAATTTGGCACTCTCAATATCTATATCTACTAGATCCTGATCTAAAATATATATTTGGGATAATGTAGATGTAATTCAGATAAGATTTATATACAAAAAACACTAGATAATCAATTAATAGACTTATTGCAATATGAAATATTAAAATAGTAGATTAGTTTTAGTATTTTATAACATTGGAATATTGACATATCTAGACTTTAGAAATAAAAATTTACACTTTAAGCCTAGAAATTAAAATTATAGATCTTGATCTAGTCTAAATCATGGCTGTCTGGTAGTGCGGTTTGCGCGCTGGACTGTCGTTTGGATTCATCGATGGTCCCAGGTTTAAACCCTGCCCTCTCCCATCCCCCGTCGTCCTACGATAGGTTTGGACTACAACTCTGAAGGAACATCCGAAACATGTAAAATAACAAACATTCTAAACTAGACCAAGAAATTCTAGATCTAGATTCTATAATGATTTTAATTAGAACTTAAATCTAAATCTAGTTTTAAAAATCTAGCTCTAGTGTAAGAAAAAAAAATCTAGATCTAGTGTAAGAAATCTAGATTAGATCTAAATCTAGCTATTATGTCTTTTTAAAATGCGAGTCACATTTCGAGGTTTAATAAACATTACTATACCGAGTTGTTTTAGCATTTAAAGAATTTATTCCATTTGATGTCAAAGGAAAAAAATCCACTACGTCACACGGCCTAGTTAGACTAAAAAAATATCATCTATACGAGCAGCTTGTTGAGGGTTCATAGACATTGGTGCACCGAGTGATTTCTTTTAGCATTTCATTTAAAGAATTAACTCCATATGACTTCAAAGGAAAAAAATCCATTACGTCACACGTCCTAGTTAGACTAAAAATGTCATCTATGCGAGCAGCTTGTCGAGGGTTCATAGACATTGGTGCACCGAGTGAGATCTTTTGGCATTTCATTTAAAGAAATAACTTTCATTTCATGGGCTAGTTAGACTTAATATATGTATATATATATATATTTCTATATATATATATATATATATATATATATATATATATATATATATATATATATATATATATAAGGATTAAAGACGCTTTTTTGTGTTTTGCCTGTCAGTCTGTCTGTCCATTATATTAATTGCGAAAAAAAAAGACTAAAAGCTATTGAAAATCTGATTAAAATTTAATTTGCGTCCGAAACATCGCATTAGTTTTAAGTTTCTATAATAGATTGTTCCGGATGTTTATATATTTAAAGTGTGAGAAAATAAGAATTCCAGATTAATCAAATGCCATTAATTAAATTAGTGGGATGGTCTGTTATGAAAATTATATGTACCATAGCCTTATGGAGATTTTTTCAAACTATACTTTGGTGTTAGGAAGTTGTTTTCCTTAAAAATTGGAGCATAATATTAATGATAATTAGATTTTCTAACGTTTTAGCTACAAAGTTAAATGTAGTGTAAGAGAGAAAAGCGATTTTACATAAATAGAGTTAAAACATTTTTCATAAAAATCCGGAACAACCAATTTTCGTAAATAAGAAAATTATTTGTTTTATTTATTAGAAGAGGGATTTCAAACATTTATTAGCGTTAGATTTTTCATATAAAATTCGGATCATTTTTGGCGACGATTTGTAAGAAAATTAAGGTAATATAGGTCGATTTCTTTTTCAAAACAAAATCCGGAACATTCTTTACCGATTAAACAACTTTTATTATGTTTCGGCAAGAAAATTAACTGTAAAATAAGTCTAAAAATTGATTTTCAATAATCGTTTCTAGTAAAATACTTTCTTATTTTAAAATCCTGAATAACCTATTGTCGATATTTTTGAAAAAAATAAAATTATTTGACATAAATTTGTTTTAAGTTAAAAATATAAGTGTAATATTAGTTAATTATGCGATTTCAAACAATCATTTGACATAATTTATTGTTTATAAAACAATATCCGGAATAGCTTTATAGTTAATGAAATATAAATGAGTATATATATTTTTATTTAGCATTTATATGCTATTTACATTAAAAAACCGGAACAATATATCAAAGATAATGTGTTTCTTGAAACATTTAAGCATGGAAATAAAATCTAATATAAGTTAGAAGAGCAAACAAATATTCATTGGCATTGATTTGTTTTTCACAAAACATCCGGAACAATCTATTATAGATACTTAAAACTAGTGCAATATTTCTGAATGAAAAATAAAAGGTTAAATCAGATTTACAATAGCCTCTAGTGTTATTTGTTAATCTAATCGTGACGGACACACCGACCAACAGACAAAACGCAAAAAAAGAATCTGATTTTTTTAAAAAAGTTTAAGGAATTGGTTTAGCACCATATCATGTTGTGACGTTACGCTACTGAACGAAAGTCGCTGCATAAAAAGTCCATTTTAAAAAATGTGCTGATATTTACATTCAAAGTGCATTATTAGCCTTTATAAACAAACAGAAATGTTTTCTTTTAATTTTAGTAGCTAGTTGACCAGAAAAAATATCTTTAACTATTATTTATATTTGTTGTAAACATTGCCTGTACATTTTATAAATATATTTTACTTAGTGATACTGAAAATACATAGCATAAATTCAAACCCTGTTAGCGTATTGTAACATTGCCTCTCTTACATTTACGTAATTCTTTTAGAATTAGATATTTTTATGAAAAAATCGCTTGCATAATTAATTTGATAAATTAAACGGTTTGCTTTTAGAAAACCAAAAGTAGCCGTTGCACCTAAACTTTTCAAGCCGCATTTAATGATCAAATAATATTTTTCATATCTCTTCTAGTTTTCGAGATCTGAGTGTGACAGACGGACAGACGGACATTTTGCACAAACCTAATAGCGGCTTTTTCCCCTTACGGGGGCCGCTAAAAAACGGCATTGTCAGCTTTCATTGAATAAAAATTTATTGTAAAGACGAATGTATTTTCTACTACAAAATCTCAATGTTGGCATTATGCTTATCCCTACCCAGGCTAGCCCCCGCGCAATCTGTTTCGCATAGGGCCCTGCAATTGATAGGACCGGCCCTGGTCCTCATGCCTTTCAAACGTTTTAGTTAGCCACTTACTAACAAGAATTACGTCCCCTCACAACACACTCTTTTCAATGTTTTCAATGTAAGATATTAGATACATATATACTATGCATGGATCTTGATCAATATGGTGACGAAACTATTTTGGTTGTAGGAAATAATGACGACTTGAATAATAATAGGGTTAGGGTAATAATAATAATATGATATTAATAATAATCACTGTAGCGGGCTCACTGAGGTTCCGATCGGCTTTGAGGATAGAAACCAAAGACCGGAAGAGATTGAAATCTAGCGATTCTAATTGTTTGTTTGATTCAATTCTAATTGTTTGTTTGATTCAATTCTAATTATTTGATTCAATTCTAATTGTTTGTTTGACGTTTGAAATATTCCATCAGATCAAAGATTGTTACATCCTAGCCCTAGGACAGCGGGAGGATGGCGGCGGACAGGGTTCGAACACGGGACAATCGAGACAATAGTCCAGAGCGCATACCACACCACCGTGTAGCCATCCGAATAAATATTAAAGATTGGCCCTACTTAGAGTGAATTTTGTATTACATTGAGATTTGTATCAGTTGGTTAAGTTCGTGAATTTTATGGCGATGTTGGGTGGGATGGGGTGGGGAAAGAAATGTGGGGAGAAAGGGGGGAAGGTAAAGTGTGAGAACTCTACTTTTTCTTCTACAACTTTTCCTTCTATAATTTAATATCAAACTCATTTTATTACAAAACAGCATAAATATTACAATGGTATGTTGAAAAATAAACGGAGCGATTAAAAAAAAACCCACAGGTTTAGCTGATCAAGTCTCGGAGATAAAATTAGTATTTAAAACAAACATTCTGAATATTTCACATTCGGTCTAGAGCAATAAATCCCCTTCGTTCTTCCAGGGAATATTTTATTGCCGCCCTTGTCACATTGACTGACGTAAATCAGTGATGCCTTGGGCACTTCGCACACAAATATATTTTATGGTCTTAGAAATGCCTCCAAAGCAGAGGCCTCAAAGGCGCTATTGTCAGAGTAATAACTATGAAAAGAGCTCATATAGATATTTTTTAAAAAAAGATATTTGAACTAAAAAGTTTGAACGCTGAATACTAGATAAGCTCGCGGGCCTCAAACTCTTGTTGGAATTGATCCGTGGACCAGCATGCGTTAACCAAAGTAATGGCCAGGAATGCAATCAAACGAAGCCACACCATGAAATAGCAGCAGGCTTGTTTGGCATACATTGTTGTTAGATCTGGTCTGATCGATTCGGCCATTAACACACACGCACAAGACGACCCACTTGTGCGACATTCAACATGGCAAATGCAGCTCCGTGCCTTATTAGCAATATCAAATTCGTTTAGACGTGGCCAGGAGCAAACTAACGTTTTAAGTCAAATAAACTATAAGTCTATAAATAGATATATAAATACCATATTCTTTAGTGTATCGATTCCTAAAAGGCTAAACGTTTGAAAGTATATTACATACATTAGGATTATTGTTACTTTTAACATTATAAGTATCTCAAAGCTATTCACCTTTAACTTTTATAATAAAGAAGTAGAAGTATTATTTAATAAGTAAAGTCAAGAATAAGAGGTTTCGTGTAATATTAACTCGTTTCTTAGAAGATGTTTTATTTACATTAAAATGTCTTTTAAATTCTAAAATGTCTTTAATTTTTAACAAATTACATTTAGAAATACAGAGCTTAGAATTGTTAAAATAATTTGTTTTGTTTTTTGTTGTTATTTTTTTTTTTCATTTTCATTTGCAAAAATAAATGCAGTTATATAAAATAAAATAAAAGGGGCGAGGCTTCCACCCAACTCTAATGGGTACATGACTTTTGTTGGGAAAGTCAATGCGTTGGTCGTTGTGCTGGCCACATGAAACTCTGCTCGTTGGCCACACAAACAAATGACCTTACCATTATCTGCCTTATAGACCCTACGGTCTGAAATGGAAACTATGAAATAAACAGGAGGCACTTAGCTTACAAACCCGGTTGAAGACTGGAATTTTTTATTTCGGAATTTTTAGGGCACCTCTTAGTCCACCGAGTTTTTAAGGATACATTGTACTTCTTTGGCCACAGAAACAGATACTCTTTGTATTAATAACATGTAGTACGGCCCTAAAGGATCAGGCCAATGGTATTATAATACATTTAAGGTAACAAAATGAAAAGTTTCATACAAAATCTTAGTTACACATTTAATGTTTTTAGTCACATGATAAATCTTTTTAATTGCGACAACTATTTATATCATATTTGAAGAGTAAGGGAA
Source organism: Biomphalaria pfeifferi (assembly GCA_030265305.1). NCBI lineage: Eukaryota > Metazoa > Mollusca > Gastropoda > Planorbidae > Biomphalaria > Biomphalaria pfeifferi. Next base: position 550,860 of record JASAOG010000126.1, on the reverse strand, counting down.
ATTATTTAGTGGATTGTTATATTTGTGAAGCTAGGAGAAATATTTACTGGATAGTTTTCTCCCATATAATAGGAAGAAATATTTTGTGGACTATATTCCTTTGTAGAGTGGATAAATATTTCGTGGATTATTGCCCCTGTTAGAGTTTCAAACTAAAGAATCAAACTTCTGTTCTCGCAACTTAGATGGCCGGTTGACCTTCTCAAGCAATCATGATGTAGCAGCTCCACCAACTACGTTGAATGTCAATGTCATCTCGTGCCGCTCCATCCACGCGCTAGACAGTCCCTTCTATTGATCAGATGTCAGAGCAATTCTGGATGACATAGTTTATAAGCTAATCAGCGCACAGCACGGTGTCCATACAGCCCAGGAAACAAGACCTGCATTCATAAGTCTCCTAACAAGCATGGTACTAAAGAGATGGAGTTCCTTCTAGAGCAAGGAAAGCGCGGGAATTATCTTTTTAGAAAGTTAGATCATTAGAGGTTTAAATAAAACAACTAAAAACTAAAGTCCTTTGTAAAAATGTTTAAAAACTGAGATTTAGGTAAATTCCAGATAAGCTTGTGTGATTGAAGACATTTAATTTACTCTGTTCAAATGTTCAGAGTGAACCAATGGAAGAGATTTTCTTTTTAAATCTATACATTTCAGTTGTCATCAAGTCTGATCACAGCTAAAAAAATACAACAGAGATTACGAAGTTTAAATATAATCTAATCATTAAAGGGAAAACTTTTTACAACAATCATATTGTACATATAATACATATATATATATATATATGCATTAATATATATACATATATATACATATATATATATATATATATATATATATATATATATATATATATATATATATATATATATATATATATATATATGTGTGTGTGTAGTGTCCGAAGACCTCACAATGATCTGTAAGTATTGATTTAGTTTATTAAAAAAAACAATAAAAAGATAAACACAAAAATAAAAGCACATTTCTTATTTATTCAAATTGTCTTTTTAAGTAATAGTTTCTTTCAGATATGGACATCCCTACGTAATATTTTTTACCAAACTTAGCTACATACTCTACTAGTAGAGATGCTAAAACAAGTCAAAATATTGTTTAAAACATATGTAAATAAAATCAGATTATAAGCCAAAAAGAGGTTCTACTATTTCTTAGCTTTTTTATAGGAAGACATTTGGACAGCAACGCAGTCAAGCTATATTGTAATACATCTTTGTATGGGTTAGAGAAGCTGGCGTTCACTAATGTTGCAATAGTTTAGGTCAGTAGGGACACATTCCCTCTGTAAAGCTTGCAATAAACAGTTTATATATACATTCATTATAAGATTTAATTAATGACTGATCAAGTGTTTTGTGTTTTTGTTCTAGAGACAAGACATGGATGCTTTAACACATTTATTAACTAGCGAAAAAAAAAAAATCTAAAAAACGTAGGTCGGGGCAACTTAATCTGTTTTGTTAAATAAAGGTGGCTATTATTGCTTGTTAACCAGGAATTGGGATCGATGCTAGGCATAAACACACATCCGCCTTTCTTTAAAAACTTATAAACATTTTTTCCTTTGATGAACACATTTTGACAACCAACTTTATTTTCTACTCTGTCTTCTATTACCTTACAATCAATCTGAGTTATTGAACTACTTCCACCTTTTTTCCCTGTCTATTAAGTTCCATGTTTGTTTACATTTTTAACGACCTAAAGGTTTATCTACACAGAAATTAACACTCCCAAGAACTATATTCCATTTTCTAAGAAATACCTGCTGAGAATTAACCTTAACAAAAAAAGGAATGAAAGAGAAATAACATTAATACTAGTGAAGTATACCAACATGGCTTTAGGAAATATAGATCATGTGAAACACAACTAATAGGACTAATTGATGATTTTTCAAAAGGTTTAGATAATAGTGAACAAATAGATGCTATCTTACTAGATTTTTCCAAGGCTTTTGACAAAGTTCACCACCATAGTTTGCTTAAAAAATTAAAATATTTCGGCATTAACGGTCCACTGCATCAGTGGATTAAAGATTTTCTGATAGGGAGAGAACAAACTGTAATAATAAATGGCTCTAAATCAACACCAATAACAGTAAACTCAGGTGTACCTCAAGGAACAGTCTTGGGTCCACTACTATTTTTAATTTACATAAATGATTTACCAAATTACATTAGTTCAGGAACAAAAGTCAGATTATTTGCAGACGATTGCATAATATATAGAACAATAAAAACAAAACAAGACACAGATATTTTACAAAGAGAATTAGATGAATTACAGAAATGGGAATCAAATTTGAGCATGTCTTTCCACCCAGAAAAATGTCAGTTGTTAAGAGTAACAAAAAAACTAAAACAAATTAATTCCACTTATCTTATTCATGGCAAACCAGTAACACAGACTAAAAACTCAAAATACCTAGGTGTTATAATAAATGAAAAACTGTCATGGAATCCACATATTGATGAAACTATAAAAAAAATCCAACAAAGCATTAGGGTTTATTAAAAGAAATTTCTATAAATCAAATAAGAACATAAAACTAAAATGTTATTTAACCTTGGTTAGGCCAATAATAGAATATGCATCCACCGTGTGGGACCCCTCAACTCAAGAAAACATTAAGAAACTGGAACAAACACAAAATAGAGCAGTGAGATTCATAACAAACGAATATTCACATTTGACTAGGGTAACACCATTAGTAAAATCACTAAATTTAGAAAGCCTTCAGGACAGAAGACTCAAAAGTAAAGTAGCAATTATACATAAAATACTGAACCATAATCTTCAAATACAAAAACAAAATTTAATAAAATACTCTGAAAGACACAAAAATAAAGGCACATTCATCGTCCCATATGCTAGGACAAATTTGTACAAATACTCCTTCTTCCCTAGTGCTATTAGAGCATGGAATGGGTTGCCTGAGCTAGCCAGAAAAACCAGTGACTTGGCAGAATTTAAGTCATTGGTTAATATGCATGACTAAATGCATGACGCGTAGGACGTAATCATCTTCTTTTTTGAAGTAACGTCTGTATTATATAAGATTTAGTGAAACACCTTTGAAACGCTAGCAATACATAGATTGGAATGGCCGAAGTAAAAAAAAAATTCTGTCAGGAAAAGAGAAAAGCTTTAATCTCTAGATTGAGAGAGTGAAAGGGAAAAGAGGATTACTTGAGACTGCGCACAGCCAAGACTAATCTTAGAGATCATGAATGGAAAAGACTTGTGCAAGAGCCTGTGATGAAAAAACTAAACAATTGAAAGTTCTAGACTCATCACAAGAAAACTAAACAGTTGTTAGATCTAGACTCATCACAGAAAAACTAAACAATTTTATCAAATTTTTTTTTGCTATGCAATAACTTAAAGCTACTCGAGTCTTTCTTTTTTTTTTTAAATCTTCATAAATGTAAAAAAAAAAAGGGTATTTTTCTTTAACTATTCCTAACAGGGATCAGAGAAGACAAGAGAAATTATGACACAGATCAGAGAAGACAAGAGAAATTATGACACAGATCAGAGAAGACAAGAGAAATTATGACACAGATCAGAGAAGACAAGAGAAATTATGACACAGATCAGAGGACACAAGAGAAATTATGACACAGATCAGAGGACACAAGAGAAATTATGACACAGATCAGAGGACACAAGAGAAATTATGACACAGATCAGAGGACACAAGAGAAATTATGACACAGATCAGAGGACACAAAAGACAATGTGACACAGATCAGAGAACACAATGTGACTATGTGACACAGATCAGAGAACACAAGAGACAATGTGACACAGATCAGAGAACACAATGTGACTATGTGACACAGATCAGAGAACTCAAGAGACAATGTGACACAGATCAGAGAACACAAAAGACAATGTGACACAGATCAGAAAACACAATGTGACTATGTGACACAGATCAGAGGACACAAGAGACAATGTGACACAGATCAGAGAACACAATGTGACTATGTGACACAGATCAGAGAACACAAGAGACAATGTGACACAGATCAGAGAACACAATGTGACTATGTGACACAGATCAGAGAACTCAAGAGACAATGTGACACAGATCAGAGAACACAAAAGACAATGTGACACAGATCAGAAAACACAATGTGACTATGTGACACAGATCAGAGAACACAATGTGACTATGTGACACAGATCAGAGAACACAAGAGACAATGTGAGAAGGGAATTTTAAAAATCCACTGTTTAGCTTTCAATCTACATTATTTTGTTGAATGTCTCTAATTAGCTTTCCAATACTTCTTGGGTTCAGGAATCAGGATGGCCACGGATGTCGAAATCGGTTTTAAAAATTTACCCAGAAATTTGACAGTTTAAGTATATGTTTGGTAACAAAAGTATCAGTATTGCCGCCTTGGATTCCAATGTTTCTTTCTATTCAGTAAGGAGAAAGGACACGAGCACCGTCTTATGTAGAAGTCATTAGATGGACTGTTAATAGAACTTAATTAGGCAGAGCTCAGTGGGAAGACTCCTTGTAATAATGACGCAGTACTTGTACTACAGGCCTATAGAATGAGATGACCAATAACATCATAATGGAGGAAATGATTGAATAAAACAAAAAACAAAAAACTTTTTGTGTTACAAGTTAAATACTTAAATATAAAATGTTGCATTTCATTAGGAAAAGAAATATTTTTTAAAAAATTTATTATATAGTTTCATTAGTTGTTATAACATGAAAACTGAAAGTATAATTTAATATGACGCTAAATAGTCTAAGTGAGATTTTAGAATTCTGGACGATAACATTGTACTTTTGAAATAAAAATATCTAGTTGCTTCCATACTGCATAGAAGATATGACCGAGAGCTAATCATTAAAAATTTATTTCTTAGAAGCCCATTTCTATTGCCTGCCTAGATACATTTTTAAAATCAACATTTTAAGAACCACTGGCTTCTCAAACAAACAGCACGTGAAGAGTGTTTAAAAGCTGAGTTAGACACGACCGGTATTTCTAACTTTTTTTCCGGTCTTCGGGTCTCGCATTCAGTGTTTCCGTAGGTCTCCGATCAGGTCACTTCCGGCGCTCACCAGTTTAAAGTTTCCATTGGATGCCAATCGGGTGAGTTCCGGTAGAAGTAGGGAGGCCGAATGAAAGGTTGACTGTGAAAAAGATTTTTTTTTTTTGAATACAATCGATAGCTCACCATGATCAATCAATGATTGTTGAATGTCGTGAGTACATCAAGAAAATAGTAGGGGAGAGGGAATTGTACAAGGGTAGCGAGGGGGGGGATTAAAAGTCGAAGCTGGAAAGATGACTGAAGAAGAGTGCACGACATTCTCTGAACTTTTAACAAACTTTTTACTGCATAGAGTGTAGAATGTAGTCTTTCTCAGGGTTAGACGTTACCACATTGCACAGGATTTTAAAATTATAGAACATTCAGAAAAGCACTTTTATTTCACTTAACACACTATATGTGCAAGTCTTGCAAGTAATACAAAGTCAAACTACCGCCAAGTTCATTTGGAATGGGGGAGGAGGAGGAAGATGGATGGGTGTGGCAGAGGCGCAAGGGGAGTAATCCAAAACAGAATGAGATGGAATTCTGGCAAAACTAAATCTCTAAAACTAAAGCCTACAAAATGCTAAGCAGTACTGTCCAGTCACAAGCAAATTGTTGTCTCTATAGATGGACCAACATTTTTTTTTTCGGATGGAGCTTTTTACATGACATTAACTAGTAATACATTTTTGTTCTGAAACTAAATCCATACAAGACAAGGTGATCATGCTATATTGATTATACGTTGATGTATTTTTGATGTAGAATTCATAGCATATAAATGCAACAGTTTTAAATAAATGACGTAATGTAATATTTACTGCATGTTTCAATAATGTTTTTTTTGATGTAATGCACAAGTCTCTAGATAAATTTCCTTTAGGATTAAACAGATCATTATTATCATAAACTTGTACTATGAGCTTCAGGTAGATATAAGGAATCGGCTGGGGCAATCAACTGACAGCGGATGATAATTGAACAATGTAGATATGGAAATAATGTGATCTCAATATTTGTGATGAGTACGTTTTGTTTTCGGATGTAAATTGATGTAATTAGTGTACATCGCAGGACTGAGTGTAAATCAGTGTAATGTATATATACGCTGCTGCATGAATTTTAAAAGCTATACAATAGAGTCATCTTGAGATAGCTCTTCAAAAGAAATTTGCTCTGCCCGTGTATTAATGGAGACTTTATTTATTTGTTCATTTAATCAGTTTTGTTTTTATTTAAGTGTATTCTATAATCTCAACAATAATTTGCTTAGGTTACAGTATAAGACTAGACATATCTGAAAATTAACTGACAATTGATTCATTCGTCATGTTTTGACGATTTCTCGGGTACATGGTAGCTTGGATAGATTGGATTCATTAGGCATCTTTACAAAACTTAAATCAATGAATAATACAATAAACCCTAACAAGGGGTAATAAATCCTTTAAAAAATAATCACCATAAATAGAACATATCGTTGGTACATCTTGATGATCTTATGTACATAAGAAAATATGTCTGTTACAATTGTGTGTGTGTGTGTGTGTGTCATTCCTTAAGTTGCCATTCCTAGGTATGTGTCACAATGTCTTTCAAGGAGGGTAATACCCGATCAAGCCCCTATCTACAGCTGAACACTTCCTTATTGAACTGCTGTCCAATCAACGTACGGCTAGTTCCTTGAAACGTAAAGTAATCCTCAAAAATACTTACGACCCAATAAACTTAATGGAACTTTCTTTTAATAAATTATTTCCCTTGAAGTGTACTTTCCAGCTTCTTTTGTTTGTCAGGCTGCACTAGTTCTCAAACTGTCTCCCCTGAACAGGATAAGGAGCGAAATGAGCCTAGACAATATGTGTACCAGGACAAGCTAGGTACCAGGACAAGCTAGGTACCAGGACAAGCTGGGTACCAGGACAAGCGGGGTACACGAAGGAATCAAAGACATTGTTTTTTTGGGAAGAGATGGGGCACGAAAATAAAATGGTTATGAATGTGTTACGTAATGTCAAGGTCTCATGAGATCTGTAAAGAAGATGTTTACTATACATTTGGTTCGAGAAGATACGATGAAGTTCCCATTGTACTAAAAATACTAGAGCAATTAAAAATAGACTCTGGCTCTTTCTAGTATGTTGTAGAAGTCAAGTTTACATGGGAATCGTGGTCAGTTTCATCTAACACTTTAGGTCTACTTTTGTGAATTTACTTTTAAAATAAAGCTAAACTAGTCGACCGACAGCGTAACATACGCCGCTATTTTGCAGGGCCGGCCTTGAGGCACTGCAACCTTTGCGACCGCAGTGGGCCCCGCACTTTCATAGGCCTCACGCTAATCCTAGGTGTAAATTATTAAATTAAACCATTTTATAACTTATAACAGATTTCCCGAAGCATCCTGATTTACCAGGAGCTCCTGGAAATCTCCTGAAATTGCAAAATATACGAAAAAGTCCTGGAAATTTCCGGACATTATTAAAATCATAAAAATCTCCTGAAATATAGACAAAATGGTATTTTGGGGTGTAAATCAATATGGAAAACGCCAATCCTAGGGGAAATAAAAAAAACGGCATTATACAATACCCGTAATTGTGGAATCTGGTGAAAGAAGCTACTCGCGCCTCAAACTAATGAAGAATTACTTGAGGTCAACAATCTCGAAGATAGATTGAAACATTTGGTAATTCTTGTTACTGAGCGTGATATACTGTATGACTTTGGGTTATGACTTCGCAAGACTCATAAAGTAATTCTGTACGTAGTAAAGAATAAATAAAATGCAAAGACGAATTTATTTTCTAATACAAAATCTTAATTTTTACTTATTATCCGTATCCCTACCCAAACTGGGCCCCGCAAAATCCGTTTCGCATAGGGCCCCACAATGGTTCAGTCCGGTCCTGCTATTTAGTGACGGGTGAATACTACTTGTCCTCCCCCCCCCCCTTCTTCGAATGTTACGTGGGGTAACTCTAGTCCGACTTGCAGAAATAAAAGAGTGATCTTTCCATGACGGTGGTGTCAGAAATGGTTGAGACATGAAGAGAATTATATATATATATAGATAGATAGATAGATAGATAAATAGATAGATAGATAGATAGATTTTGTGTGTTTTTTTATATTTTCATGATTTTAACTTGTGGATTAAAGTTTTTTTTAATTTTAAATCTTAAAGAGGAAGTCTGTTATTATCCTTCATAAACTAATATCTGTGGCAACACGCCAGACATTGGCTCATCAGATTTAGTTTCTCAAAATAAAATGGTGTATAGCCCCCCCCCCCTCATTAAAATGAAGTTTAACAACGTTAACAGTAAAGACTTTTTGTTGTTAACTCTTTCTCTCCTAATCGACGATATCATCGTTAATTTGACCCTCATTAAATTAAATAATTAAATTAATATTTGCTTTTAAAAACTTTTCTTTGTGTTCTATAGAAGGAGCAGGCATTCCCCTTTAACCCTGTACCAAATAAAACATTTTCTGATCACAACGAGACAAAGTTATTGAAGCTTAATCATAATATGGTAGTGAAATACTAATGAGCAAAATGAAGAATTCCGTCTGAATGTAAAAAAATAATTACGGAGGGAAAGAGTTAAAAAGATTTCAACCTTCTAAAATAAAGTAAACTGATACCACAAAGTCATCATGATCAACATTATACATTTTTATTGTGTATTGAGGATTTCAATTACTCAAGCTATCTTTTTATGTACAAGCCTATATAGCAAATTGCCATTATTTTTTTTTTAAATTGGTCAACAATATGATCATGATGATGCGACGATTGATTGGATACTGTCCATGTCTCATTGTTTTTTAAAAAAATATTATGTCATAACTACTAAACGATTACTATGACTGCAGCATGAGCTATTTGACCACTGATGCAATTTGTAAGCAAGATATCTAGTCGAACGCTAAACTACTTGCCAACTATGGTCCACTCACCTGATGGTGATGATATTTCCGAAGTTCATATTTTGGTTGTTAACCTGTGCGATGAAGAGGGCGGCCACAGCCTCGTACAGGGCTGTGCCATCCATGTTAATAGTCGCCCCCACAGGAATGACAAAAGACGCCACTCGGGAATCGACGTGATTGTTATGCTCCAGACATTTTAATGTGACCGGCATTGTGGCAGAACTGGTCAAACAAAAAAGAGAACACAGATAATTACCGAACTAATGTTATCAACACGTTAATAACGTGTTGTGCTACTAACACTGACAAGTAATGTACGTTTTACATATATACTTTAGATTGAGACATATATCATGTCAATGTTACATCTAAAAGAAAAGCCATAAAGTTGTTTAGTAAGAACACGAATGAATTAAATACAGCGAATAAAAGGTTAGTCCCGATACGCACCACGGAACTCAGTGATCCCATTACATTTTGTGTACAGTCTTTTTATCAAAGGTGAAATTATGGCTAATTGATACTTAGCAGTCATATACTGGTCGCTTGTGGCTAATGCATACTTAGCAGTCATATACTAGTCAGGGAATCGGCTCCAGGCCAATCATAAGAGCAACAGTCTTTTAAATTTCTAATGACGTAGAAATGTACATATTGTAAAAACCTGAAAATTGTCTTTTAATTTTTTTTTCAATGCACTATGTTAAGCAGTACTGTCCAATCAAAAGTAAATCTATATTTGAAGCCTACGAATTAAAAAAAAGGATGAGAAACAATAGTCTAAGAGTAAACGATGATGACACGTTCGAATTGGTGTGATGGACATTTAGACCAGTGTGATGGACATTTAGACCAGTGTGATGGACATTTAGACCAGTGTGATGGAGATTTAGACCAGTTCGTGTTGGTGTGATAGACATATGGACCAGTTCGTGTTGGTGTGATGGACATTTAGACCAGCTCGTGTTGGTGTGATGGACATTTAGACCAGTTCGTGTTGGTGTGATGGACATTTAGACCAGTTCGTGTTGGTGTGATGGACATTTAGACCAGTTCGTGTTGGTGTGATGGACATTTAGACCAGTGTGATGGACATTTAGACCAGTTCGTGTTGGTGTGATGGACATTTAGACCAGTGTTATGGACATTTAGACCAGTGTGATGGACATTTAGACCAGTTTGATGGACATTTAGACCAGTGTGATGGACATTTAGACCGCCTTACCTGGACGATGTTCCAAATGCTGTGGCTAAAGCTTGGGAGATTCCGTAGATAAAAGTGTAGGGATTTTTCCGAACCAGTACAAAGTAAATGAGCGGCAAAACGATGGAGCCATGAATGAAAAGACCAATCAGCACTGTGATAAAATACATGCCAACTTTGCCGAGCAGAACTGAAAAGTCTTCCATTTCTACGATCTTGGCAGCAATCAGAAAGGCGATTCCAAAGGGGGAATACCTGTGGCAGAGGTCAATCCAATGTAATGATTTATAAATAAAACAACATTGCAGTTACATTCAAATAGTTTAATGAAAAACTCGATAAGAGACTTAAAAGAACAAAATGTCGATCTAGAACTTTGTTGAATTTAAACATACACTTTAAACTTAAAAATAAATCAGGAAATTTAAACGTATAATAAATCACAACATCGAAATACGTATCTCGCACACATGGAGATGCACTTAGGGGGTATCTGGGAGAAGGCTTCCTTTAGGCAATGGCAGATATTGACAAGTAAATAAACACTGTATGCCAAATGATGACATATAACCTTGAAAGAACGTGCAGGCTAAACCAATGTGTACAAAGTCACTCTTTCCATTCTCTCATTTTCTTATTTAAAAAAGTCGATAACACTTTACACTCAGAAAGTCAGAATGACAATTTTAGAAACAATAACGACAGTCACACCTATGGAAACTTGAACCAAACTAAAAATAAATGACTGCTAAAAGCAATGATCAAATGAAGTTCAAGGGCATTCTTCAAAATGTTGTGCTACAAAGAATAGTGACGTATTTTCTGAACTCACCACAAAAAGAAGGTAAACAGTTTCATGGTGACCTCGACCAGACAATCACAAAAAGCCAGAATGGGTTTCCCCCTCTCTCCCATCCTGCCCAGCATGATGCCGAAAAGAATGGCGAAAGTGACGATCCCCAGGACATTTGGTTTTCCCGTGCCTTCGTTTAGTAGTGAAATGTCGTATTGGACTTCCTCTGAAAACAAACAAAATAAGAATAGTCTCGTTTTCTTCTTTTTTTTTGGTTTTGGGTTTTAAACAACAAAAATTAACAACAAAAAAAACTTAGAAAAACATGATCACTGTGTCACTAGTCTTGGCACGCGCAAGAGGTTTCCATGTTTCGGATGTTCCTTCAGAGTTGAAGATAATTAACTTCCTAGTCCAAACCTTCTGCAGGACGACAGAGGGTGGCAGCGGGCAGGTATGAACCCTGGACCATCTAGAAGTCCAAACGACAGTCCAGCGCGCATCCCGCATGTCCAGACAGCCATCCATTACGTATGGCCTTGAACTTTGTTTACCTTGAAGAATGTTTTGAATTCCATTTGAATTTTTAAATACTAGTATTTAAAGATGTAACTATTACTCAATTAAATGAATCAAAGGGCTTGAATGTTGATTCTTCTTTTTTCTGATCTGATAATTCAAGGACAAAGGATTCTCTCAATCTCTTTATCTTCAGTTTTTCGCAAAGTTTGAAAGTTTTGGGGCGCTTGAAACGCTTGAAATGCAATGTAGATCTAGTCCTAATTATTTTCTGCTTCAAGAAAGTCATTTGGATGCCTGGTTGTGTGGTATACATTCTGGACTGACGTTCGTTTGAGCCCAAAACGCTGCCATCTTCCATCGTCCCATGGGAGATTTGGGCTAAAATGTAATTATCTTCATAATCTGAACATCCAAAACATGTAAAAGATTCTACAAACTATTATTTTACAAGTTATCAGCAATGACCTCTTCACCTTGTGCACTACGTACACTTCATAGTTTGATATGTATTTGATTACTTCCCTTCTTTTGTATTAATCAAACATTCACAACTCTCCAGATACACAGCGACCAATAAAGAGATACACAAAACAATATGAATACAATAAACAGTGACAAGGCAAAGTGCGGTATTTAAGGAATAATCCTCTCGTATTTTATTTTAGAATTTTTGGATATGTTCTTAATTGCATGGTGTTTTAAACTTAGCATCTAGTTTTTCTTGTCCGTATGCTATTCCCACTTCCTAGAACAATCTCGAGCAAATGAAGTAATTGGCTGTAAACTGTTGAATATACAGGGGGTAGTATGAAAATATTTTGGCTTTCCACCATTTTTTAAAATGTTTCTTGGAAAAGGTTTCCATCATGAAGTTTTTTTTTAATTCTTTGATTTTGATAGACACACAGTTTGCAGCTGGAGAGATAAGAAATGCCCAAGAGAGGAAATCGCCGCTACTTATCTGATGGTTTTAGATTTGAGTCTTTCAAGTTTCAACCCTCTCTAAAAAAAATTTAACACAGGTTCGCAACTGGAGAGATTAAAGCAGCTGCTTTGTAAAACCATCTTGAAAGAAATATTTTGGTTTTTTTAAAAGGACTGTTAACCTTTGACCTATAATGATAACTTTAAACTCAACAATGATCTCCAATTTCACCTGTTTCGTTTAGGGTGGTGGCCAGTGGACTCTCTGTGGTCATCGTCTCTGTAGCGATGGTCGATGTGGTGGTAGCTGAAAGGTTGACCACTGGTATTGATATGATTGGTACACGGACTTCCTTGGTGCGGTACTAAACAGAAAAAAAAAATATTTAAAAAATTAGATAAACTAGTTGCATTTTTTTGTTCCGCGGACAGAAATAAAACACTTGTTATCAGAGTTCATTTCAATTAGTCAACTTTTGTTCCTGAAAAAAGAGTTTCAACAACAAGGCATCCAATGACTTCTTTGTTACACGGAGCTTCTCAAAGCAAAATTGCCAATATTTTTTATTACAAAGCTTATATTAGCTCGCTCTGTGTCTATCTGTCTGGTAAAAAGTTTGTACACGTTATTTCTCCTACACCCAATCTCAGATCAAGTTGAAATTTTGCACAATTATTTCTTTTACCTGACAACACAAGAAACAATAAAAAGAATTGACCCATTAGATAATTAGCTATTAGATATTAATTATTTTGTATCAATAATATTGGTATCGAATAAGGGAAAGAAATTGTAATTGTCTAACTAATCACATTAACAAGAAAATATAAACAATCAAAATATTAAAAAAGCCTTATTTAGAAAAAACAAAGCTTATCTAAAGAGGAAGAACTCCGTCCATAAAAGTATATCTAATGTACAAGTTATTTCTCTTATAGGATATCAAACAAAATAATTAATTACAATAATTAATTGAGTAATTGAGTATTTTTGTTTATTGATTCATGTTTTTTCGGGTATGAACTTGATTGGAGAATGCGTGAGGAACAAACAGCGCTAACAATTATTTAAATGGACTAAATCCAACAAATTTAGCCATATCTGTGAATACTGAAGTATAAGTTTCCCTTGTTGCTATTTCACATGATAACTTACAATCAGTAATGTGTGTCATAATGGTTACGTTTTTATTGATTCATGTCTTGTCAATGTCATTGATCCGAGAATGGGTGTGGGAGAAATAACGTGTACACACATTTTACCAGACAGATGAGAAAACAGACAGATTGAGTTGATATCAACGTTGTAAAATGTAATTTAATATAAATTTGACAAAGTTCAGAAATGTAATGATCATCTTACTCATCAATAACATTTCATGTTTTAATTTATTAAGATTCACATCTCTGATGCATCGACGCTGACCATCAATTTTTTCTTCGGCTGTAAAACATTTTCACACCGACATCTCATCGAATGTCAATGATCTGGCTTCCGATAAGTGGGTCAAAGATGTTTCGCTACGATAAGTTTGATGGGATTATCTTGACCATCATCTCCAAATCATTTCAAAAGTGACAGGAGATTGGACAGCTCAAAGCTGGACAAACTAACCGAAGAGGCCATGGGGGTGGGGGTGGTCGGGACAAATGAAAGCCACAAAAGCGATCCAAGTTTTGTTCAGCTTTCTAAATTATTGATCATTATTTGCTATCATTATTTGCTATCATTATTTTTTATCATTATTTGCTATCATTATTTGCTATCATTATTTGCTATCATTATTTGCTATCTTTATTTGCTATGATAAATTCAAATGAAAACTAATATGTAACCAAAATTTCGTTCCATTTTTTCCAATGCACAATATGTTCAAACGACAAAGGGAACTATGTTATTTCTTTTCTCTGTAATTCAAATATTAATTTCTAATTTTTAAGATTTAAAAAAAAGTTTTTTTTGCCTAAGTAAACAAATAGAGAAGATAAAAAGGAATTCAAATTAATACCAATTTCATTCAAATGTCTCTCATTTATTATCCCCAGTGGCACTGTTGAACTAGACCATTATCACAATTCATATTTGAAAAAAAAGAAAACAATAATAGTTTTTGTAAGAATCTAAAAAAGAAAAAAAAACATTTTACATAAATTAACATCTTAACTTTAAAATATAAAACATTGAAAAAAAATTGAACAGGGAAAAAAAATCTTCATGTTGAGATTCAATAAAAACTCCCCTCCGCTTAATGTGCTCTAAAACACCCTGGAACTCCGTTAATGCTGGCCCGCGTTAATAGTTAATCAATAGTTTTATTTCAATTGCTTCCTTCTTAATTTTCTTGCAAGTTACAGCTTCTGGCCAATCATCAAGCTATTATGCCAGATCAGTGAGTCTCGTGTTATTGTGAAGGCGCCCTGGAGGATATTGAGAAGCAATACAAAATGATTATAATCTTAAAAATTCTAGTTATTTACCATTTAGTGCAATCATTTCTTGAAGCAAGTTTTTTTCCTTATTAAATGTCGTCTCAAGTATACCAATGGTGTTATTCTCATTACTAGATACTACACTTGAGTGCCACAGAGTTAATGAAAATAATCTTCACATTCAAGGGTCTCTTATCTCAAGCTCTACCTTTTCATGGGACAGTACTCTGAAAGTTGTTTAAATCAGAGCGTTGACTGGCGTTAGAAATATTTGTCTAAATAATTTCTTATCGAACACAAAAACGAACTGATTTCCCTAGAAGTAGCAATTAACATTTTGGCTCTCATTTCTACTCTTTTAAAATCCAGGGATAGTAACTCTGCGGTTGCACCTAGTGAAGGCATGTCTCCACATCTATCAAGAGCCAATAGTTTCCCATACCAGATCTGTCTGTGGAATCAAAGCTCGACAAGTCTAGGGACAGTCGAAAAAAAAATAGAGACTCTTATGTTTCCTTTTCCTCAGCAATACATAGAGAGTGAAAGTTTGGCCTGAATAGCTAAATCATAGATGTATCAAATCACTTCAGCGTAGAGTTGTTTTTTATTATCATTAAGCTGAACCTGTCAAACTCTTAAAAGTAATTAAGTGTCGTCATCATTTTAAAAAAATAGATGAAGTTTTTGTCATAAAGTTTTTTTGGGGGCATCAATTTCGAATCTTCTCATGGGCCCTTGCTTTTATCAAGAGTGTCGAATCGAACAAAATAGAAACTTTAACTAAATATATTTCATTGATCCATTGAGACATCTATTAAATCGAGATTGTCATCATTATTTCAAGATCGCACTTCTCTCCTGAATCGTGCTATTGTTGTTGTTGTTGTTGTTTATGTTGTTGTCGATGTTGTTTGTTGTTGTTGTTGTTGATGATGATGTTGTTGTTGTTGTTATTGTTCTGTTGTTGATGTTGTTGATGTTGTTGTTGATGTTGTTGTTGTTATTGTTCTGTTGTTGATGTTGTTGATGTTGTTGTTGTTAATGATGTTGTTGTTTATGATGTTGGTGGTGGTGTTGATGTTGTTGT
The DNA here is from genome assembly GCA_030265305.1 of Biomphalaria pfeifferi. NCBI lineage: Eukaryota > Metazoa > Mollusca > Gastropoda > Planorbidae > Biomphalaria > Biomphalaria pfeifferi. The sequence continues at coordinate 534,858 of JASAOG010000126.1, read as the reverse complement.
TTGTGTTGTTTGTTGATGTTGTTGTTGATGTTGTTGATGATGCTGTTGTTGATGATGTTGTTGTTGATGATGATACTGTTGTTGATGATGTTGTTGTTGTTAATGATGTTGTTGATTATGTTATTGTTGTTGATTATGTTGATGTTATTGTTGATGTTGTTGTTTGTTGATGTTGTTGTTGATGATGATGTTGTTGATTATGTTATTGTTGTTGATTATGTTGATGTTATTGTTGATGTTGTTGTTTGTTGATGTTGTTGTTGATGATGATGTTGTTGATGTTGTTGATGTTGTTGTTGTTAATGATGTTGTTGTTTATGATGTTGGTGGTGGTGTTGATGTTGTTGTTTGTGTTGTTTGTTGATGTTGTTGTTGATGTTGTTGATGATGCTGTTGTTGATGATGTTGTTGTTGATGATGATACTGTTGTTGATGATGTTGTTGTTGTTAATGATGTTGTTGATTATGTTATTGTTGTTGATTATGTTGATGTTATTGTTGATGTTGTTGTTTGTTGATGTTGTTATTGATGATGATGTTGTTGATGTTGTTGTTTGTTGATGTTGTTGTTTGTTGATGTTGTTGTTTTGATGATGATGTTGATGTTGTTGATGATGATGTTGTTTGTTGTTGTTCTTTTTTGATGTTGTTGTTTGTTAATGTTGTTGATGATGATGTTGTTGCTGTTGATGTTGTTGTTGATGATGATGATGATGTTGTTTCTGATGATGATGTTGTTGTTTGTTGATGTTGTTTTTTGTTGATGTTGTTGTTGATGATGATGATGATGTTGTTTCTGATGATGATGTTGTTGTTTGTTGATGATGTTGTTGATGATGATGATGTTGTTGATGATGATGATGTTGTTGTTGTTGATAATGATGTTGTTGTTTGTTGATATTGCTGTTTGTTGATGTTGTTGTTGATGTTGTTGCTGTCGTTGACATCATTTACATTAACTTTGTAGATTAGATTCTTATTATAAGGTCATTTTTATGCGGAAGTCGTTTGAAAAGAAGGCCATTAATTACATTTTAGATATTAATTAAACGCTGCCACAAGACTTTCAATTTTTTATTTTCAAAAGCTGGGTTTTGGGAGCTAGGAAATACTTCGTAGTACGAGGATACATAGCTTGTATGTTACACAACAACACACACACACACACACTTGCAATTTCACGCACACTCGAATACAACTATTGATTGAGAATATCAAAGGAGAATTTCGCCTGTTTACAATTTAAAAAATCTGAATTAATTAAAAGAGATGGTAGTTTATTTAGTTAGAAAGGTCTCGGCTTTTATTGCCTAGTTTGTGGGGATGAAAGAGCTCGTCGGGTCATTTTGACTCCGAAGATCAAACTGATGTGTAAGTCATGGTGGCTTTCAATAGTTGTTTTTTTATTGAACAAAAAGTATTCTTCTTCCAATTGGTTCACATTTTGGTATAGAAGACTTTCATAAACAGACGGTAAATCGATGTATAATAAAAACTCAAATAAAATTCATTTCAAAGTCTCTTCCAGTTTTCCTCTTTTTATTTTCTTGAGTTTTATTTTTTTTAAGTTTCATGATATCGCTACAACATTTCTCCTTATTGTCTTCGGTTCTTTTCCCATTTACCAACTTTTGCAAATCGGATGTCAAATATAAAAAAAACATATAACAGATTTATAGTATTACCTTTTGTTTGAAAATCCCAGAGGTGTACTTAGCATTGTGCTTGTGGGGCTGCTGTACGCAGTCATATTGTAAGGGACTTCAAATCTATCCCTCCCACCGGTATGTATTTACTTTTAAGCACTAATTCATAATATATAGCTCCTCCTTCCTTATCGAAGATGGTCACATTTCTCATATCCTATGAACTTGAGGACGACTTTAAAGTCCATTCCTCGCTTTGAAAAGCCGGCCACATACGTGGCATGGATAGGTTTGGTCAGTTGCAGATAGGCCTGCTTCTTCTCTCAGCTTTTTGTTTGTTCACGATAAACATAAGTGTTTCTATAGAGACCAAGTAATTTATCTGACCTTAATTGAAATATCTGGCGCTATGTGGGCATCAGGGTAAAAGTAAAAACAAGATCGATGACATGACCAACTTTTACTATACAAGTACCAGTACATGTATTACATAGGTAATTTATTCTATAATAGAATTGTCACTTTTGAAGGCGAACCATATAGCAAAAAAAAAGTCAAACATTTCGCGATTTATCATCCACAATGCACCTGAAATCTCAAGGCTGGATCAAACTTCCACAATGCTCCTGACATCTCATGGATGAATGAAATTCCCATAATACACTTGACGTCTCAAAGAAAGCTTGTTAAAATGTCCCACATACATCTAACATCTCAAGGCTGATTCAAACTTCTATTTTTCAGGAATGACAATTGGGCAAGTTCCAGAATTCTCACAGACATAAGCATTAAGGTTAAGATGCTAGTGCAGATGCTGCTTAGGTCAAAGATACAATAATTCTGTGGTCATTAGGGGTTTATTCTTCGGTGTCGAAAAATGTATTCCAAAAGTCAATTCTTAATCACAATTCACAATTCATTGGCTGCTCTCATCATTCCACTGAATTGTACAGATATTCTCCTCAAGTTGATCTGCCAGGAGAAAAATGTGAAGTTTCTGTAAAGACGCACACACACAAACTACGATGAGAAATGTATACCACCTGAGACTGGATTATTCATAGAAATATTCACTCGATTTGAGCAACTTCATGATGTGGCCGATAAATATGAACCTTTGTCGCAACAATGAAATTCCTCAACGTAAGCATTTAGTTCACTACTTTCTCTCTTAAACACTTGGTCCCTGGTGCTGCTATTCAGTTATGTTTAATAGATGTATGAAATTCCTAACATTGAAATCATCATCGTTGGTCTTCTAAGCGACATTGACATAAAGCTATTTTGTCAAGACCGAACAAGGTTTAACGTCTTTGGAAGCCTCTGCCTTTCCTATAGGGGAGATGATATAAAGGTCATCTGTATCTGTGGTCGACGGCTAACGAGGGTCTCGTGTGGACAGCACAACGATTAACTGTGTATACGTTTCCCAACTAATATCAGGTACATATTAGATATGGGTGAAAAAATCTCAAAATACAAAAAAAAACAGTATTCACCCGGATTCGAAACCGAGACCTTCTGTAAGGAAGCCAAGCGCTTTACCACTCAGCCACTACGACCGGTACGTCCCAGTCTCAGTAGTACTCTCAAACCAATGAGACTTGTCCTTGTTCATCATGACCAAACTTGTCAAGTAATATGCAACATATTAAAATAACTATTCAAATGTATCTAATACACGACAGATAAGATGACATAGCCACAGGGGCGTAGCTAGGTATTTGGAGGCCTGGCGGGATTGACCATTTTGGGTGCCCTTTGCATTTTGAAATACGACATCATGACATGAGATAATGTACTTTATAAATATATAATTCTACATTAACATTCTCCCCCCCCCCATCCCCCCACCCTAGCTACGCCACTGCAATGTGTGCATAGCCATAGTTATAATTGTTAGCCCTTTAATGCGCTCGTTTCATAGAAATAGAAAATAGCATTCAAACATTTCTGTCTATAAAATTGTGCTGCCATTTTGCTAATCAAAATCCAAACTATAAAATTGTTGCACTAGGGACAAGTTGTGGTCTAGACAAACACAATAAAATGACTGAACATTACAGAATGATAGAAAAGGTTAAAGGTCAACAAGAGAATAATGTAAATATTATGGAGAGACAGCCTTGACATTGATTGGTGCATATAACAAGATAATAGTAACCACAAGCTGTCATTGTCTTAGAAGGAAAGAAAGGTGAAAGTCCAAGAGATATAGGGAAGACAGGATGGTCAGAAACAGCTCGGAAAACAGGACAAAACTAAATGAGGGGTGGCTTCCTGGTCGTTTGATAGACGCTTCGGACTATAGTGACAATGGGCCAGAGTTTGGATCCAGTTAGCAGCCATCAAATGACGTCCTACATATGATATTGGGTAAGGACTCAAGTTTGGCAGCTTGTTTTAAAAACACAAGTTTAAGTATTTGTCCTGCCTAAGCAGTTTGTTATAAAAACAAAAGTTCATGTTATTTGTCCTGCCTAGGCAGCTTTTTATAAAGACATGAGTTCATGTAATTTGTCCTGCCTAGGACATGCTTGTTATAAAAACACAAGTTCAGGTATTTTGTCCTGCCTAGGCAGCTTGTTATAAAAACACAAGTTCATGTAATTTATCCTGCCTAGGACATGCTATTTATAAAAAACACACGTTCATGTATTTTGTAATGCCTAGGACAAGCTTGTTTTAAAGATATACACATTTGTATATTCAGTACTACATGGAAAGAGTCAACAAAAGTATAAAAGGAGAGGGTTTTTAATGGAGTACTAGATGATGGATACCATTTGAATATTAATATTGCATTAATAGTATCGACTATTACTGTATACACCATGAATTATTTAGTCGAACTAGTTGATGCGAATTACAAACGCGTCTATTTCCGAAAAAGAAATAGCACAACTAAATAACGTGAATGGAGACAGTGCGTCAAATTAGAGCGGTAAACCCCTCCCCCCCCCCCCTAAAAATGTATCTAATCACATTAACTCGACTTGTAAACATATTGTCTATTTTTTGGTTTTCTGCTTGCCGCTATCCCCCCCCCCCCCCCCCCAGGTCCTTCGTGTGTTTTCCACAAGAGTGTTAGAACCTTCCATTTGAAATGACTTCAGAAACTTGTAGAACAAAACAAGAGACGTAGCCTTTGATCTCTAATCTTCTTTTTTAAGGTTTTATTTGCTAACATTCTAAAACAATATTCTAAAACAATATCAAAACAGTCCTAAAACAATCCCAAAACAACACTTAAACAATCTTAAAATAATCTTTCCACACAGGAAATATTGTTAGCTTTCCTGTCTTAGGCTAATTGTTTAAGTGACTTTCATTTTAAAAAACAACAACAACGACACTCAAGTCTAAAACATTGCTGTATTGGTAGGGACGTTGCAAGTGAACAATCCTTAAAGACACAAAAGAAATGAAAAAAAAAACTTACCGCATTGAAACACGTGACAATCAAATTGTCTGGAAACACATTTCTGGGGAAGAAGAAACACAATGTTCAGTTGTTCATTCAATCTTGTTCAGAACTAATTAGAATGTCATTTTCAAAATATTCCTGTATAAATTTAATCGTGCAAGTTACTCATTATTATGTGTACAGTTCGAAATGATATCTGAATCTACATAAAGCTTAAAACTCTAGTTTTATTGCAAACTAAATGTAATTGTCATATATGTATTAATATAGCAGATAAAGAAGTATATGTTTATGATAATAATGATGATACACTTTCGATGTCATAAAAGGAAGTGACAACGACCTTCATGATATTGAAATTAATTAATTACGACTGATTCATAAGCAAATTCATTAAATTTTTGATTCATTTATGTGTTGTCATCAGCGATTGTTTTTAAAGTTTCAACTTGACCCGAGACTGGAAAGTGGGAGCGCTAACGTTTACAAGACTCCGCCCAGACAGACAGACAGACAGAGTGAGATGATCTAAGCTTTGTAAAAACACTGAGCTTCATGTCTGTGTTAACAGTTTAGTTTCTTAGAGAACAAATTGTCTAACTTTACTTGTTACTATTAACTAACTTATAATTCACACAAACATTTATACATTTTAAAAGATCACACGGGTCACTGAGTTTTCTTTTGTACATACTTTAATGCTTTAATAATACTTATCAAACACGAAGAAAATGGTATAATTGGAATGTCACCGTGATCGCTTTCTAAATACATAATAAAATAAAAGTTTTTCACTCAAGTCGTAAGTTTTCTCAAGGGGACTAATTCAACATAAACCCCCACATCTTTAAAGTACGATTTCTTTCGCTTGTTCTATATCAAACAAAATTATAAATTATCAATAGTTTTGTCAATACAAGAAATAGCTGTACAAAAATTTAACCTGATTCAAACTTGGGTGTTGAAGACATAATGTGTACAAATTGTAACCTGATTCAAACTTGGGTGTTGAAGACATAACGTGTACAAATTGTAACCTGATTCAAACTTGGGTGTTGAAGACATAACGTGTACAAATTGTAACCTGATTCAAACTTGGGTGTTGAAGACATAACGTGTACAAATTGTAACCTGATTCAAACTTGGGTGTTGAAGACATAACGTGTACAAATTGTAACCTGATTCAAACTTGGGTGTTGAAGACATAACGTGTACAAATTGTAACCTGATTCAAATTTGGGTGTTGAAGACATAATGTGTACAAATTGTAACCTGATTCAAACTTGGGTGTTGAAGACATAATGTGTACAAATTGTAACCTGATTCAAACTTGGGTGTTGAAGACATAACGTGTACAAATTGTAACCTGATTCAAACTTGGGTGTTGAAGACATAACGTGTACAAATTGTAACCTGATTCAAACTTGGGTGTTGAAGACATAACGTGTACAAATTGTAACCTGATTCAAACTTGGGTGTTGAAGACATAACGTGTACAAATTGTAACCTGATTCAAACTTGGGTGTTGAAGACATAACGTGTACAAATTGTAACCTGATTCAAATTTGGGTGTTGAAGACATAATGTGTACAAATTGTAACCTGATTCAAACTTGGGTGTTGAAGACATAATGTGTACAAATTGTAACCTGATTCAAACTTGGGTGTTGAAGACATAACGTGTACAAATTGTAACCTGATTCAAACTTGGGTGTTGAAGACATAACGTGTACAAATTGTAACCTGATTCAAATTTGGGTGTTGAAGACATAACGTGTACAAATTGTAACCTGATTCAAACTTGGGTGTTGAAGACATAACGTGTACAAACTTTTGGACAGACGGATACAGAGTAAGCTATTATAAGCTTTGTAAAAATCAGTTCTTCCTTTTTGAGGTCTCGACTCTAGAAACATACATGGAACTGTACATTGCGTGATTCGGAAACATAAAACCAGAATGAATAATTGAATATCTAGTGGTTTGAACCAAAGGATTGATGTCAGGGACTCGGTTCTATGAAATATTTAACCAGACTTCTTGCTCAATGTCTCTAACCTCGTACATTGGTCTGCCTAGTCGTGCGGTATGCGCGCTGGACTGTCCTTTAGTCGTCTCGATGGTCCCGGGTTCATACCCTGCCCACTGCCATCCACCCCGTCATTCTGCTGGAATTGTGGACTAGAAAGTATATTATTTTCAACTCTGAAGGACCATCCAAAACATGTCAAACATTTGACAAACGTGTATTATTTACTGTGTTCCTGTCAAACTCAAGACTCAAAATTAGAAGCTTTTAATAAAAATATTACCAAACTTATTTATTATTAACCGATTCGCCATCACACTACAGCCTCAAAAGAGAAAAATATTAGAGGCTTTAGCAGAAAAATTTGAGAGGCTTTTACCCCAAAAAAAAAATAATATGAGAGACTTTCACATACGAATGTAAGAAACCTTTACATAAAAATAATATAGGCTGAAACAAAAATAATTGTAAGGGTTTTAGGGGTGAAAAAACGTCTTTCAAAATACAAATATTAGTTTTAAAACCTAAGGCATTAGAGGCTTAACATACAAAACTTGAGAAACAAATTCATCCTTTGTTTCCCTCCTACTTGGCAGACCATGTCATCTCGACTCTTCAATGGCATCCTTTTTTTTTCCCCTTATTCTACACAATGGTCGCTATCAGGTCAGGATTTAAAAAGTGCTTTCAAACTTCCGCTGGTTAAATGGTAACAGTTCCGATTAAAAGTGATTTATTTTTTAAAAAAAAGGAGGAACACAGCTTCTTCTTCGGTTTTTTATTTTTTTATTTTTTTACAAGAATATGGAAAAGGCTTTGTTGATTTATGCACTCCAGTTATAATAATAAAAAAAAAAAAAACTATTTTAAGAGCTTTCTTTTTACAAAGCTTCAATCAACTCCCTCAGTCTGTATGTCTGGTACAATTTTTGCACACGTTATTTCTCCCACACCCTTTCCTGGATCAATTTGAAACTTTACACAATTATTTGTAATAGCTAACAAAATTTGCAACAATCAAAAAGGTATTTAATTATTTACCTAATTTTTTTTTCATCGAACAAGGGAAGTAACTGTTGCTGTATAAAGTCCCTTATTACGTTTTAGACAAAAATTTTTTTCCAATTCTCATTCTCGGATCAGGTTCAAATTTCGAATAATGAAGTCATTATCGATGTCGATACAAGAGTCTTTTTCTCAAATATCAATAAGGTAAAAAATTAGTGGTAATTAAAAATTGTATATGTAAAGGATGATTAATCCTGACGTATTGAGATCTATGCAAACGATTTTGCGGGTCTTCCCTTAAGATAATTTTTGTATTTAAATTTTTTTTAATGTTGCTTGTCGACTAATAAATGTAGACAAGATCAAATTGTTCTTTTTTTTTTAATATAAAACCTAGCAGTTTCTAAAATCATATGTACATGTATAGGTAAGTATTCCATTTCATGAATGTCAGCGTACTGGGTATCGAATATAGAAAGAAACATGAACACAAAGTCAATGTTTTCATCTGGTTCATGAAATGACTGAATGCTACAAACGATGATTTCTCATGGAGACGCCTTTGTATAGAAGTACGCTGCCCCCCCCCCCCCTTCCTTAACATCTAGCTAGTAGAATTGGTATAGAAAATACTATCACAGTATAACTTTGACATTATAACGATGAAAGGAAAATAATTTCATCTTATCTTATCTTATATAATACAGACGTTACTTCAAAAAAGAAGATGATTACGTCCTACGCGTCATGCATTTAGTCATGCATATTAACCAATGACTTAAATTCTGCCAAGTCACTGGTTTTTCTGGCTAGCTCAGGCAACCCATTCCATGCTCTAATAGCTCTAGGGAAGAAGGAGTATTTGTACAAATTAGTCCCTAAAGTTTATGTAATTGAAAGAAACAAATGGTGTCGGTGTGATTTGTAAGAGAAGACATCTAGAAGACATGTTTAGAAACCTGAATTAAATACAAGGCCTCTCTAACAAGAAAATAGTAACTACAGTATCTCAGTATTATTTACCAAAACAAAACCTAATAAAATACCCAGAAAGACACAAAGATAAAGGCACATTCCTTGTTCCGTATGCTAAGGCTATTTTGTACAAAAGCGCCTTCCCTAGCGCTATTAGAGCATGCAATGGGTTGCCTGAGCAAGCCAGGACAGTTAATGACGTGGCAGAATTTAAGTCATTGGTTAACATGCATGACGCGTAGGACGTAATCATCTTCTTTTTTTGCAGAATAGACTCAATGTATTATAATGTGAGACTTTATCCCATGGTTATGTATTGAGATGTCAGGCCCGCGCCAGAAATATTTGTACCCAGACAGCTGGGTATGTGTTGGCACTATCTGCTTCTCCCCTTCCCCTCGTGCAAAAACAAAATATAAGATGCTTTAAAAGGCAAGATGCTGTATTTGTTTAGTTTTGTTATTATTTTGTTTAATGTCAGTGCATAGTGTTATCGTATAAAACTTTCAGTTTAACATTTGGAACTATTTTTTAAACAAATTCAATGAAAATCAAACCAGATTATAATTATACAGCTCTTTCCCATTTTGTTTTATATTAAGATTCGAATGAGGAGATCTTGAGAGCATTTGTGTTATTTACTATTAGTATGATGTTACTGAGTTGAAGGTAAGAGCGTCTAATAAAGTATTTGCATGTTTCCCTGTAGTAGTGTCATTTTAAACACTTATGAATTACAGTGCCTTGCTTGAGAACAAACTGTGTTTATAAATCTCAATATGTATACTTCTTACTTTCCTATTTTCTAATAACATGTGCATATTATGGTATTTAAAAAAAATGCTAGTCCCCATTATAAACAATAAATTGTATCAAGAGAAAAATAGATCGTAATTTAACAAAATATTTTATTCATTTATACTTATATCAATTTCAACAGATATTTTAAGATCATACAATACGACATTGAAAAAGGAGTACATCTGTCAGTCATTAGGAGATAGCAATCCAAAACATTTTGGAGGTTGGTATGTCTGCGGCATTAAAACTATTCTGATCATTTTTTTAAAAAAATCGTCTGATGCACTTTTGAAAGAACATACTGATGTGAATAGAACTACTATTTCAAAGACAACTACTTGACTTGTATATCCCTCGGGACTGGACATAACTGACTAGACAAGGTCGCTGGAAGCTGATGTGGTAGATTGGCCAGTTCATGTATTATGTACACTAGGAATAGATTATTTTATGATGTTACTTTTAATTACGCGCTCGGGCTTTTCTATCGGAGCGGACACGCATGAGTAATTTTAGTTGGTTTTTTTTCTTCTTTCAACCAGATCGAGATCGATAAGCGCTGTAGCAGTCTCGATAGGATTGCTGTCGACTTTGTCTTGGCCCATCTTTTGCTGCGTGAGCACTGGCTGGCTGATTTCATGCTCGCATCCTGAAACTTATTTATAAATAAACCAAATTTTATAAAATTATTATTTATTCTATATCAGCGACAGTCAAAGTTTTCTCGCACTCTGGCGTAGCACAAACGGACAGACTTCACTTAACCCCTTCATCTCAACTCCCCAACGGCTTCCGACCTGTCTGGGCATTTCTTCAACCTCTTTGATCTTTTGCTTTAAAGTTTGCTCGGCAGAGTGGCTCGTAATAAAACAGCTAAAGAACTAACTAAAAACATACCAATGATCGATTCTGTACACACATTATTCATTCCGAATGTTCATTGACCGCACATTGTAGATTTACAATTTTGAAAACCTATAGGTCTATATGTACATAAGAAGTCCCTGAACCTTTCAATCGCAGAGGATTTCTTACTTGCTGGAAACAAAATGGAGCGTTTGTGTGGCTCAACCTTCTCAAAGCCGGGTTTTTAGATAGTATCTAATATAATCATGAAGAATAGGGGGAGAATGTCATAGTCATAATGCCATAAATGTATAACTTTTATATAGCGCTACTTTCATGCTTATAGTATGCTCAGAGCGCTATGGTCCAATCTCATTTGTGGACCAGTGGGGGGAGGAGGTATCTGAGAGTAGGTTTTCCTTGCAGCCTTTAGGCGCTCAATAAACACAACTCTGCTCGAGTCGGGTGTCGAAATTTGAGCCCCCTTCGTAGGTAGCCAAGCAAAGCCAAGTTCAAGCGTACTTACCCTCTCGACCACACTTCCCACTATCGTATGAAACTTTCAGTTTAACATATGGAACTATTTTTTTTAAATATATTCAATGAAAAGCAAACCAAAAGCAAAAGCAATTACGAAAAACTATGGTCTAAACTCGGCAGATCACTAACAGCCAAATACACATGCAACATTTCGAAAGTGGCCATTGGTATTCCTCCTCGGAGGAAGCAAATAAAGTAGTGTCAACTAGAGCTCTCTTGTTTTGAAAAACTTTTTGTTTTACTTTTTTGGGGGGGGGGGGTGGGGGTGGATGGGGGGGGGGGTGCTGTGGGAGGAGTTCAGTTTTATCTATCTATATATATAATTCTTTTCTTCCCTTAACAGGTCAAACGAGAAGTAAAGGAAAGATCACTCTGGGGATAGTCCACGAGAAAACAAGAGTAGTATTCACACTACGGATGACTGGCTGCGCGCTTGAATGTCGTATAAATTTATCAAACCTTGCCCGCTCCCATCCCCCTTTGTCCAGCGGGAGGTTTCGACTAGAAACTAATCTAAGTAATCTACTATGTATATATATATATATATATATATATATATATGTAAATAGCAGGGCCGGACTTAACCATTGTGGGGCCCTATGCGAAACGGATTTCGCGGGGCCAAGTTTGGGTAGAGAAGAAGACAATAAGTGAAATTTAAGAGTTTGTTTTAGAAAATAAATTCGTCAATGATTTTTATTCATTCTTTACTACGTACAGAATTGCTTTACGAGCCTAGCGTGTAACAAAGTCATACAGTATATCATAATAATTCTGTTTCCTAATAGATCACACTCAATAGCAAGAATTACCGAATATTTCAATCTATCTTTGAGAATTGTTGACCTCAAGTAATTCTTCATTACTTTGAGGCGCGAGAAGCTTCTTTAACAAGATTTCACAATTACGGTTGATGCATAATGCCGCGCATAAGATTGTCGTTTTCCATATTGAATGACAATTTTTGTTTATATATTTCGGTAGGCCTATATTTTAAGGACTTTTTCGTATATTTAGCGATTTTGGGAGATTTCCAGGAGCTCCTGGTAAATCGACAGGAGGGCGCGGGAAATCTGTTTTGTTATAAAATGGTTTAATTTAATAATTTATACACTTTGAATAAGAGCGGGTCCTATGAAAGTGCGGGTCCTATGAAAGTGCGTGCCCCACAGCGGTCGTATAGGTATCACTGGCCTAAGGCCGGCCCTGCAAAATAGCGGCGTATGCTACGCCGCCGGTCGACTAGCTGTATATTTGTATACAAAGAAACTGGTGACTTCGGGGCTGAATGGTAAAGAGCTTGACTACCCAACCGAGATGGTCTCGTGTTCCATCGTGGTTGAAACGGATATTTTTAACTTCGGGATTTTTTTAGAACACCCCTGAGTCAACCCAACTCTTATAGATTCATGAGATAGCTTGTAGAAAGTAAAGGCGGTTGATCATTGCGCTGGCCACTTGACACTCTCGTTAACAGTCGTCTATAGAGACAGATGACCTTTACATCATCTGCCCTAAAGATCGAAAGGTCTGCAAGGAGTATCCATACTTTAATACAAAGAAGCAGTCCATGTGAGAATACATAACCGCAGGACACTAACATCATATCAAGACATTTATTGATTACAGTAGATTTTTTTTGTTCATGGTTGTGATCTTGCATGAAATGGGGAAAATCATAAAACGATATTTGAGACTTTAGAATCCTTAAAGTCCATTAAATGTATACCATGTCGTCATTACAGCATAAAGAAGACAGAAAAAAGATGAGAATAGCGAGAGAGAAAAACAATGAGATAGATAGAGAGACAGAGACAAGCAAGGAGATAGAGAGACAGAGACAAGCAAGGAGATAGAGAGACAGAGACAAGCAAGGAGATAGAGAGACAGAGATTAGCAAGGAGATAGAGAGACAGAGATTAGCAAGGAGATAGAGAGACAGAGATTAGCAAGGAGATAGAGAGACAGAGATTAGCAAGGAGATAGAGAGACAGAGATTAGCAAGGAGATAGAGAGACAGAGATTAGCAAGGAGATAGAGAGACAGAGATTAGCAAGGAGATAGAGAGACAGAGATTAGCAAGGAGATAGAGAGACAGAGATTAGCAAGGAGATAGAGAGACAGAGATTAGCAAGGAGATAGAGAGACAGAGATTAGCAAGGAGATAGAGAGACAGAGATTAGCAAGGAGATAGAGAGACAGAGATTAGCAAGGAGATAGAGAGACAGAGATTAGCAAGGAGATAGAGAGACAGAGATTAGCAAGGAGATAGAGAGACAGAGATTAGCAAGGAGATAGAGAGACAGAGATTAGCAAGGAGATAGAGAGACAGAGATTAGCAAGGAGATAGAGAGACAGAGATTAGCAAGGAGATAGAGAGACAGAGATTAGCTTATCATCTCCTGATGATAAAAAAAAACAAAACAAGCCGACACGAAATAATTAAAAAAACTCCCCCATGAAAACATCCGGACTTTTTAAGGACGAAAATTGCTTTTAGGAAGAAAAATTCTAGGAAAACTATATTACTATACGTAAGAAAAAAATAATCATTTAATCATTCTTTTTGTGTAAAAAAAGTTATGATAGACCACAGATAAAGGCGAGGCTTTTTTTTTTTAATAGTATACTGAAGATAACCATATTAAAAGCTTAGATCTACATGTGTAAAGTCACACGCATCTGCGTACAGCGCACTTCATTACGGAACGTGGAATAGATGGACTGGCCAGTTTGTGCATTCTAAAACAAAAGAGTTCAATTCAAAGTCGTCTTAAAAAACAGATGTGGGGTTTTTTTTTACGGTTTTATTTATTACATACACATTGTGTGGGAAGCGTGGTCGAGAGGCTAAGTGCGCTTGAACTTGGCTTGTCTTGGCTACCTAGAAGGGCTCGATGTTCGACACCCGACTCGGGCATAATTGCGTTTACTGAGCGCCTAAAGACCAACTCCTAGATACCTCCTCCACCGCACTGGTCAAAAATGAGATTGGACCAAAGCGCTCTGAGCATGCTATAAAAGCTATAATAATAATTATTTTAAGGTCTTATTTTTCACACGTCTCAGTGTACTTTCTTCGTTTCACGTGTTCAGTTTTTTTCACTGTTTCATTGTAATTGTTGTTTTATTGTTTCATTGTGGTATTGTTACCACTGTTTCATTGTAATTGTTGTTTTATTGTTTCACTGTGGTATTGTTACCACTGTTCCATTGTAATTGTTGTTTTATTGTTTCACTGTGGTATTGTTACCGCTGTTTTATTGTTTTCTTTATAGTTATTGTAGTAGTGCTGAGATGAACAAATGTAGTCAAATGGAATCTTCATTGGCATGGACCAATATAATGATCTTACTTTATCTTATCTTGGCTTACCTTATCTTGTCTTGGCTTACCTTATCTTATCTTGGCTTACCTTATCTTATCTTGGCTTACCTTATCTTGGCTTACCTTATCTTATCTTGGCTTACCTTATCTTATCTTGGCTTACCTTATCTTATGTTATCGATTGTTTTAAAACCGTTCTGACACCAGTGTTAACTTTTAATACAAGACTGTATATACATAAATAAATATATGAATAAAGTTTGATTGATAACTCTGATATGAAAAGACAATCTTTTATTTACATATCTTCTGGTTGTTATTGTCACTTGGTCTAGTCACGTTGGCAGATTGTCATCTGTTTAAGAGGCATTCCGGATATAACAAGGCCATGTGACAGTTGTGACAACTCGTGCCGTTCATGTGTCACACGTAAGAGGCTTTCCCCAGGGCTAAGGAGACGAGAGGATCACATGATTTGTACTATGATTTTCATTGGTTGACGCATTGATGTAATGTGCGACGCTACTACTGGGCATGAGAAATAGTGCTGTTCATAAAGAATGATGTCATAAGTGGTATAGACTGCTCCTACAGGTCGAAGGACCTTCGTGGTTGGTGGGGGATAAGGTCTTCCTTCAGGTTCATCTTGACATTCAAGTCAGCTGTTTCTTTTGTTTAACAGTTTATGTAGGTTAATAGGTCTGTTGTTTCTCAAGGACAACAGTTTCTTCTATGGCGTAGCTAGGAATTAGAGGGGCCCGGGGGGTGGGAGCTTGATCTCTTATTCGGCCCCTGCATTTTGACATTCGACATCATATACTTAATAGATATATAGCTTAAATAATATATAACTCAGGTTACTCCCTGAAAGTAACCACGCCGGAAAGATGTAAATCTGTGTGGAATACATGTAACAGGGCCACTAGCTTATACAACACCATGAATAGCAAGATTGCATTGCAGTGGCGTAATATTTAATGTAAACAAAATAATTGGAAAAATTTTCTACATTCGAATTTAGATACGAACTTCGTGAAGTAAATCCACAAAATATATTTCTTTATTGACTGATTCATTCATACATTCACTCACTCATCAACTCACTCTATTATTTATTCATACATTTCATTCATTTACTCATTCATTTAATCATTCATTCCCTCATTATCATTCACACTTTTTCATTCAGTCATTCATTCATTGAAACGGAGTGGTCCACGTACTTTTTACTTTTTTAATTGATTAATACACTACGTCTCCCTTGTTTCTCACGATAACAGACCTAAAGCTTCTCTGTTGTCAGCATACACTTCGATCGGTATCTCCTTTTTATTTTACTATCTAGAACAGACCTGAAGCTTCTCTGTTGTCAGCATACACTTCGATCGGTATCTCCTTTTATTTTACTATCTAGAACAGACCTAAAGCTTCTCTGTTGTCAGCATACACTTCGAGCGGTATCTCCTTTTTATTTTACTATCTAGAACAGACCTAAAGCTTCTCTGTTGTCAGCATACACTTCGATCGGTATCTCCTTTTTATTTTACTATCTAGAACAGACCTAAAGCTTCTCTGTTGTCAGCATACACTTCGATCGGTATCTCCTTTTTATTTTACTATCTAGAACAGACCTAAAGCTCCTCTGTTGACAGCATACACTTTGATCTGTATCTCTTTTCTATTTTACTATCTAGAACAGACCTAAAGCTTCTCTGTTGTCAGCATACACTTCGATCGGTATTTTACTATCTAGAACAGACCTAAAGCTTCTCTGTTGTCAGCATACACTTCGATCGGTATCTCCTTTTATTTTACTATCTAGAACAGACCTAAAGCTTCTCTGTTGTCAGCATACACTTCGATATGTATCTCCTTTTTATTTTACTATCTAGAACAGATCTGAAGCTTCTCTGTTGTCAGCAAACACTTCGATCGGTATCTCCTTTTTATTTTACTATCTAGAACAGACCTGAAGCTTCTCTGTTGTCAGCATACACTTCGATCTGTATTTTACTATCTAGAACAGACCTAAAGCTTCTCTGTTGTCAGCATACACTTCGAGCGGTATCTCCTTTTTATTTTACTATCTAGAACAGACCTAAAGCTTCACTGTTGTCAGCATACACTTCGATCGGTATCTCCTTTTTATTTTACTATCTAGAACAGACCTAAAGCTTCTCTGTTGTCAGCATACACTTCGAGCGGTATCTCCTTTTTATTTTACTATCTAGAACAGACCTAAAGCTTCTCTGTTGTCAGCATACACTTCGATCGGTATCTCCTTTTTATTTCACTATCTAGAACAGACCTAAAGCTCCTCTGTTGACAGCATACACTTTGATCTGTATCTCTTTTCTATTTTACTATCTAGAACAGACCTAAAGCTTCTCTGTTGTCAGCATACACTTCGATCGGTATCTCATTTCTATTTTACTATCTAGAACAGACCTGAAGCTTCTCTGTTGTCAGCATACACTTCGATCTGTATTTTACTATCTAGAACAGACCTAAAGCTTCTCTGTTGTCAGCATACACTTCGAGCGGTATCTCCTTTTTATTTTACTATCTAGAACAGACCTAAAGCTTCACTGTTGTCAGCATACACTTCGATCGGTATCTCCTTTTTATTTTACTATCTAGAACAGACCTGAAGCTTCTCTGTTGTGAGCATACACTTCGATCGGTATCTCCTTTTTATTTCACTATCTAGAACAGACCTAAAGCTCCTCTGTTGACAGCATACACTTTGATCTGTATCTCTTTTCTATTTTACTATCTAGAACAGACCTAAAGCTTCTCTGTTGTCAGCATACACTTCGATCGGTATCTCATTTCTATTTTACTATCTAGAACAGACCTGAAGCTTCTCTGTTGTCAGCATACACTTCGATCTGTATTTTACTATCTAGAACAGACCTAAAGCTTCTCTGTTGTCAGCATACACTTCGAGCGGTATCTCCTTTTTATTTTACTATCTAGAACAGACCTAAAGCTTCTCTGTTGTACGCATACACTTCGAGCGGTATCTCCTTTCTATTTTACTATCTAGAACAGACCTAAAGGAGTTTACTTAGGGCTAATGTTCACATCATAGACTACATAATGCAGATATGATATAGAGCCGTGTACTATTCACAAATGTTAGTACAATTATTAGAAAATTGGAGCATACATTGTACTGAGGTCCCAATACAAAATCAAAATGTCTTTACACCAAATTTTTTTTAATTTGGTATACCGGAATCGCTCAAGCGCTGTAAATTGCATTGACTTGCGAAGCGACTATGGATCAACTCAAAGAGATGAGATGAATGCCTAGGCATTATCTATGGTCGGAACGATGTCGCCCGCTCAGCAGTTTCCACTTCTCCACGAAGCTAACGACAGGTGCCGATACAGATTAAGATCATTGGGATTAAGATTAAGATCATTTGGGGCTCTGCAAGCTGCCAAGCGGTCGCCGGCTCCTGATTTTTCTTCAGGGTTGATTTACGAAGGCTTTCCCATGTTCTGGTATAGCTGCAGGGCTGGAGCTTTGAAATCAGAGTTTTTCCTTCTTTTGGGTGTTTAGAAGGCCAAGGCTAATTGACCCTTCCTGCCAGACGTTTTGTTGGTTAAGGCAAGAGTTACAGCCTAATTGCATTACATTATATAGAGAAAAACTGCAATAATTCACCATTGAATGTAATTCACGATTCTTTGTGTGGCGTTAGTAGATCTTTAATACATGTGGAAAGGTTATGACTAAATAACATTCAGCTTCAGTTTGGTGGCTAATAAACACAAATTGTTTTTGTTTTTCTCCAACATGCCTGGCATCACTTATTCATAGACGTGCCAAGTCGCCGATTGAAAGAAGTCACCTACTGAAAGAAGTCACCTACTGAAAGAAGTCACCTACTGAAAGAAGTCACCTACTGAAAAAAGTCATCTTTGAAAGACGTCACCTACTGAAAGAAGCCACCTACAGAAAGAAGTCACCTACTGAAAGAAGTCACCTACTGAAAGAAGCCACCTACTGAAAGAAGTCACCTACTGAAAGAAGTCACCTACTGAAAGAAGTCACCTTTAGAAAAAAAGATATCTAATGAAAGAAATCATCTTTTAAAATAAGTCACCTTTTCAATGAAGTAACCTTTTGAAAGAAGTCACCTAATTGAAAGAAGTCATGTTTTGAAAGAAGTCTCCTATTTAAAAAAAGAAGAAAAATTGTAGATTTCTAATACTGCGAGGGCAATGCAAGAGTCAGCGAGTCTAAGACTGTAGGAGTCAATGTGATGGCACTAACAATCAAGTCATTACCTATGATTAGCACATAGACAGAGGCATTGTAATATACATATATGTCGATTTCTTCAGGAAGTTTAAAGGTCAAACTATGCATCTCTATAAATAGGATTTATAGGTCTATCTGTGTGTGTGTTTATCTTGTCGTTTTCATGAGTCGTATAAGAAGCTCCAAGTAAGCTCATTATTGATTTTTATTTTTAAAAATTCTATTCAGCTGACAAACTCATCAGCAAAACCAGAGTGGAAAAAACTCGACAAGAATCTTGATACGGCTCTAGCGATTTTCATAGAAATTTGAAAGTTGAAATATATAGGAAAAGAATTTCTAGTTCTTAGGCCACACTGAGGAAACTCTAGTTTGACCGCTATAATGTTTCAAAGTATAAAAAAATTATTTAAATTTGGCTAGAGTACTACTGAAACTATATGTTGTACAGATTACGCTTTCGGGTATTTTAACGTATTTTAATTTAATGTATAAAGCAGAAAGTAAGGCGATGTATGTATGTATATATGTATGTATGTATGTATGTATGTATGTTATGTACATATGTATGTATGTATGAATGTATGTATGTCCCGCAAAGAAATCAAAACCGTTTGATCAATCTTGATAAAACTTGGCATAAATGTTCCTCAGATCATGGCGGAGACCGTAGTGTATGTTTAATGTGCCACCTACAAAAGTAAAAAAAAATTATATATATATATATATATATATATTAACAAATCGGGTAAATCCATTTTCTCAGTATTTGATATGAATATATCGGCTGAGCGGGTAAACCCATTTTCACAACCTGCTTCATTTTCGTGGCAAAATAAAAAATAAAAACTAATGCCCGCAGGCCGCGGATTACATCAGGTTAGTAGTTTAATAAATTAATGTTCAGGAACATTTTGCGCACCATCTTCTAAATCTACGTCTCGAGGGTTATCACTAGATTTTTATATACTCTAAGCTGGGCCAGTTCTGAGTAAGTTCTAGTCACTTATTAAAAGAAGTAGATGTAGAATTAAGACCTATCTATGAGATAAGAAAATATATTTTAAAAAAGGCAATGTATTTTTGTTTCAATTACTTGTGGTGTCAGTGACAGTTATCGGGTGTCGCATTTAGTGGTGTTGGTAGTTTTCAAAGGCCGTTCAACAAGCAACCTTTTCACTTACCGTCATTGAGATATACGCTAAAAGCAATTTATATATTTATGCTACTGTGTAGATCTGTATTCAACGGGGAATTAGCAGTTAGGTATTTGTGTAACTATTGAGACAGCATCACCCATTTATGCGAAGAGTTCAAGGACAATGGCAAAATGCTTCTTATGAAGACGATGGTTTGGTGAATGATATCTCTGAATGTTTGAAACTATAAGAAAGCTACGAACTTGAAATCTATTGAGTCAAGAAGCCGCCAATAATAGGTGTGTACATCTTATGGCATGTTAACATTTGTTCTCTTATCATGTTAGGAGTTCATTTAAATAGAGAGATGTATGAAATATTTGATTACTGACGCGTAAAGGGGACATTCGGGAGCAAGCGTTATAGAGTTAGACCAAGAACATACCTTTTTACACACAGTTTATATCTGAAAGTAAAAATGCCACTGATTTATTCCATCATTATGATGGATCGGTCTTGAGTACTGTAAGTCACCGTAGTTATGGTTGGATATAATATAACATATAGGTGTAAAATATCTATACATTGCCTCTATTCATGTAATTAAGCAGGTTATAGTTTCTCAATATAGTCAACACTAAATACCGTTCGCCTTATTAATTACAATAATTTTGATTGCAGGTTTAAAGTACCTTGATCAACAAGAAGTAAAACAATGCATCCACAAGATAAGAAAATCTGTTTTTAAAAAAGGGCAATTTATTTTTATTTTTTTTATTACTTGTGGTGTCAGTGACAGTTATCGGGTGTTGCCTTTAGTGGTGTTGGTAGTTTTCAAAAGCTATTCAGGATAGTAAGTCATTGCAAGCAATCTTCTCACGTGACGTCCTTCAGATATACATTACAAGCAAATAAAACAAAACTTTCAGGCTTTTAAAAATTGTATACGTAAAAATGTCGACATCTGATGCAATCTAGTGTCAGTACATTTTAGCGAAAAGATTCGATTCGTTCCATTTTTTGTTATAGTGTACGATTTAATTTTTTTTTTCTTTCTTGATAGTTTGTGTGTGTGTGTGTGTCACTAAGAAAATTTGGATTATCAAAAAAAAACAACATGAAATTCTAAGAATTCTTTTTTTCTAACTAACATGACATTGAAAGAGTTCAAAATGCATTAGCTTGTTTCTAATCTCACCTGATAAGATCCAAGAAAGTGTCAGCAGAGTTCAGAGGCTCCGCTTTGCCGTACCGCCTCATAGAGCTCCGGTCAGCATTACCACCAGGCTGGATAGTCATAGCCAGCAGTATCCCCAGGAAAACAGCCATGAAAGTGGTGACAGTGAAATAGCCAATGGTCCTCAGCCCCATTTTGCCGCAGGTTTTTCCGTCGAGGCCTGCGATGCCTGAGATCAGAGAGGAGAGGATTATCGGCAGGATCAACATCTGCAGCATCCTCATTAGGAGCTCTCCGGGAAAACCCAGGTACATCACCTCCCGCTTGCTGAACTTTTCCTTGGTGCTTCGAATGACCAAGCCCAAGAGTATTCCCAGCACCACCGAGAGCAACAGGCCGATGAGCAGGGCGTTCTGCTTGCTGCCTTGGATGCATTTCTTGCCGTACTTTTTGAGATTCCCTGAGAAGCCAAGGTCTTCCTCTGGCACTGTGATAAAAACATGCGTGTTGACGGGGTTTACGTTGTTTTCCCCGACCCCATCCCTGCCGTCAGCATTGCTGCTCCTCTTTCTTTCCATCTCAACTTTCAAGAAAAGAAACTCAAAACTTTTTTTTTCTTTAAATACACCAAACGCACTCTTTACACTATTATTTCTCAAACTTCATCCATTGTTTTGTCTTGGAAGCCTATTTTCAAAATCGCTATCAAGAAATCCTTCGTTTAACATATTTTCCAAACTCAGTGCAGATGGAAAGCACATAAGGATTACACCGGAACGTATAAGGATGACATAATTTCTAAGAAAAAAAAAAAAATTAACAAAAACCAGCACTGAAATATTTATTCTAGACAGTGTAAAAAACTTTTTTCTGCTCGCTCATATATAATATACAAGCATACAAAGAGAATAATAAACCTTATCTTTTGATTGCGTAAGAAATTTAGAACAGAAGACAAAACTAATCGATCAAGCACATACAGCTTTTATTCTTCCTTTAGTTCTATGTTTCCTTCTTGTTCTTCAAAGAGGAAAAAAAAACAACACTTTGTTTGCTCTGAATGTTGGTAAGTCAGAAGTTGGCAGGGGCTGAACGTGGCGGGGTCTCAAAGCCTGGGAGCGCGTCACATCAAGTCGTCTGCTAGGTTTCACCGAGTTGTGGCACGGCCTGGCGTGAGTTGTCGCGTTGTTCTCTAGAGATGTCGTCTCGTCACCTCAATTCAATCCCACGAGACAAGAGTATCACACAGTCTTGGCAGCGGGAAAAACGTCGTCAAAAGAAAAAGAACAATAAAATAGAAATGGGGTGGGGAATGGAAGACAAAAACAACCCCCCTTTCCCGTCCAGAAAAGTTTTGAGAATCACCCAATAGACAACACATGGACCAACAAGAACAAGTTGTATTTTATAAATATATAAATATAAAAACCAAAACATCGCTTTTAAATTCTCATTATTTCGACAGTTTTGTTGCTTTATAAAGCACATCTTTTATGTTTCTATAGCATGCCCAGTGCGCTACGGTGCCATCTCTTTTGACTTTTGTTTTAGAGGGGGGGGGGGGGGGGGGGGGTTCAGTGAATACAACTCAATGAATTACAATTCTATAGGAGGATTTCACCCACAAAACAATTCATGTCTTTAAGCTAGACATCCCACATATAGATAACTGGTAGATTTTAACTCGGATACTTTTCCATGAACACTTCGGTAAATCTCTCAAGACATCTTAGTCACAAAACAAGATGAATTAGAATAATTGTAACAAAGACATTTGACGGGACCGTTTCTTGATCAAGCTAATTTAGAATGGTCTGCATAATGAGCCATTTCTTGATGGATACCCGAAACAGCTTCCACTCTGTGCAGTGATGTGTTACGTCCCCTATCGCCTGTTGTCGTAGTCTCGACCGTTAGGGCCAAGCAAGTGTTCTGTAGATTCAATTGTTCTTAAGTATCAAACACTTCTGAGACTTCATCGATTTGACCTAATTGTTCAAAGTCGCGTGATAATTATTTCTTTAAGCCAAACCAATTAAGAGTGAAAACATTTCATTTATCAGGGTGGTTCGTGATATCGTTACACATTAACTTTAAGTGGTTCGTAATGTTGCTACACATTAACTTTAAGTGGTTCATGATGTATGTACACAATAGTTTAAAGTGGTTCATGAGGCTTCTACACATTAACTTTAGGTGGTTCATGTTGTTGCTACAAATTAACTTTAAGTGATTCATGTTGTTGCTATAGTTGTTTTAATTATGTGGTCCATGATGTTGCTACAGTAGTTTTAATTAAGTGGTCCATGATGTTGCTACAGTAGTTTTAATTAAGTGGTCCATGATGTTGCTACAGTAGTTTTAATTAAGTGGTCCATGATGTTGCTACAGTAGTTTTAATTAAGTGGTCCATGATGTTGCTACAGTAGTTTTAATTAAGTAGTCCATGATGTTGCTACAGTAGTTTTAATTAAGTGGTCCATGATGTTGAAAACGCTATTCATGCGGTAGTAGGACACTAACATCGCCAGACGCTGTTTTGAACCGAAAGTTCCTCCTCCGATGTGATAGTGGCAGACGCATTAAGTCTTACCTAACTAGTAACAGACGCACTAAGTCTTACCTAACTAGTAGCAGACGCATTAAGTCTTACCTACCTAGTAGCAGACGCACTAAGTCTTACCTAACTAGTAGCAGACGCATTAAGTCTTACCTAACTAGATGCAGACACATGAAGTCTCACCTAACTAGTAGCAGACAAATGAAGTCTTACCTAACTAGTAGCAGACACATGAACCCTTACCTAACTAGTAGCAGACACATGAACCCTTACCTAACTAGTAGCAGACACATGAAGTCTTACCTAACTAGTAGCAGACACATGAAGTCTTACCTAACTAGTAGCAGACACATGAAGTCTTACCTAACTAGTAGCAGACACATGAACCCTTACCTAACTAGTAGCAGACACATGAACCCTTACCTAACTAGTAGCAGACACATGAAGTCTTACCTAACTAGCAGCAGACACATGAAGTCTTACCTAACTAGCAGCAGACACATGAAGTCTTACCTAACTAGTAGCAGACACATGAAGTCTTACCTAACTAGCAGCAGACACATGAAGTCTTACCTAACTAGTAGCAGACACATGAAGTCTTACCTAACTAGCAGCAGACACATGAAGTCTTACCTAACAAGCAGAAGACACATGAAGTCTTACCTAACTAGTAGCAGACAAATGAAGTCTTACCTAACTAGCAGCAGACACATGAAGTCTTATCTAACTAGCAGCAGACACATGAAGTCTTACCTAACTAGTAGCAGACACATGAAGTCTTACCTAACTAGCAGCAGACACATGAAGTCTTACCTAACTAGTAGCAGACACATGAAGTCTTACCTAACTAGTAGCAGACACATGAACCCTTACCTAACTAGTAGCAGACACATGAAGTCTTACCTAACTAGTAGCAGACACATGAAGTCTTACCTAACTAGCAGCAGACACATGAAGTCTTACCTAACTAGTAGCAGACACATGAAGTCTTACCTAACTAGTAGCAGACACATGAAGTATTACCTAACTAGTAGCAGACACATGAAGTCTTACCTAACTAGCAGCAGACACATGAAGTCTTACCTAACTAGCAGCAGACACATGAACCCTTACCTAACTAGTAGCAGACACATGAACCCTTACCTAACTAGTAGCAGACACATGAAGTCTTACCTAACTAGTAGCAGACACATGAAGTCTTACCTAACTAGTAGCAGACACATGAAGTCTTACCTAACTAGCAGCAGACACATGAAGTCTTACCTAACTAGTAGCAGACACATGAAGTCTTACCTAACTAGTAGCAGACACATGAACCCTTACCTAACTAGTAGCAGACACATGAACCCTTACCTAACTAGTAGCAGACACATGAAGTCTTACCTAACTAGTAGCAGACACATGAAGTCTTACCTAACTAGTAGCAGACACATGAAGTCTTACCTAACTAGTAGCAGACACGTGAAGTCTTATCTAACTAGTTATTAGAAAAAAGAAAGTGGAGAGTTGACATAAAAATTAGATTACCAAAACTCAGCGGGTTTACCTTAAACTCTGCCAAGTCACTGGTTTTCCTGGCTAACTCAAGCAACCCATTCCATGCTCCAATAGCACTAGAGAAGAAGGAGTAGTTGGATGTTGTAGCCCTTGGCTGAGTGGTGTAGACAGATTAACAAAACGAACGGAGTGTCACAAGTTCGAATCCAGATAGTTGCAAATAAATTTGTATTCAGAAATGAACTTGTGATGGTTGGGGTTTGGGGGTCTCGTCGTTCTGTAACCAAACATTTTGTTTTAATTAAAACATGGCTAACAAAGTTAAACGGCCTCTAGACATATTAATGTTATCGTTAAACTCTGAGAAATGGCAGTCAGGACAGGACGTACAGATTGAAGCTATTCAAACGTCTGCCAGACAAGAAAGAAAAATCATTAGCGTCAGAGAACAGCTCTTCTGGGTGAGATTGAAAAAAATCATTCACCTGTTCAGGAATTTAAAAGAAAATATTTTTTTCGATGTTTACCCTCCCCCACCCCTCCCCAAGCAATACTATGGACGTTCTCTAGAATAATTTATTTTATGTTGTTTAATTAATATTGATTTTTTTTTCCAAGCAATTTTTTTATGCTCTATTATAGGACTTTTTTTCTTTGACCTGGAAAAAATTATTGAATTGTTTCTTTCCACAAAATCTGGCTTAAAGACTGGACAAAAAAAAAAGGCGGATTGCCAGAGAAGAACTAAGTCTCGGAAAGCTCTTGGTTTGGTCTTCAGCGCATTTAATGTAATTACTCGAATGATGAACAGGTCAGCCTAGGTGAATACTCGATACTGTGGAATTGATTTTTAGAAATTGGAAATGCAATACTGAAGCTAACGTGAAAACACAGCAGGACAGACAGCAGAAGAACTAGCTGGGTTTGAAAAAGATTAAAATAAATGAAAGATTAGAGTAAAGATAACATGAGAAGACAATAGAGCTAATTTTCTCTGGCAAAAAAAAAAAGGTAAGAAAAAATGTTTGACATCAACATACTCAAGTTTTAGGAGACATCTTGAAAAATATAAACCAAGTCTAAAACATAAGGGACTTTATAGACCTATATCATGGGCGTCGCCAGGGGAGGGGTTAGGGTTCAACCCCCCCCCCGAAATGAAATCCCCCCTGGGGGGGGGGGGGGGTGTCGGAGTTTAGTGACTGATCTTTTGCTTTAATTTTGTTTATTTTAGGTAACATTTTAATACTAAATCATCACTTGCCCTAGCACAGCCAATGGAGTTTTGAGTTTAAAACCCCCTACCAGGGGATTTTGAGTTGAAAACCCCATACCAGGGAGCTTTGAGGGGCTTTAAGTTTGAAACCCCTACCAAGGGGGTTTGAGTTTGAAACCCCATACCAGAGGGGTGTTGAGTTTGAAAACCCCTTCCAGGGGGTTTTGAGTTTGAAGCCCACTACCAAGGGGTTTTGACTTTAAAACCTCCTACTAGGGGGTTTTGCATTTAAATCCCCCTCTTCTATAAAACAAAACAAAAAAATACGACAATCCCAAAATTCCAAGAGGACATCTAAGGAACATTTTGATTTTAAACCCCTCTCTAAAATTTACGATAAACCCTCTTCAATATAAAAAAGCAAATTACACACTCAAAATTGTATGAGCGTAGCCAAAAGGGTTTGAGTTTAAACCCCTCGTCAGCTGGGTTTGAAGCTAAAAATACATCTTCAATATTTAAAAAATTACGCACTCAAAATGCTATGAGCATAGCCTATTGGGTGTTTTGAGTTTAAATTTCCCTTCAGAGGGGTTTGATATATAAAAAAAGCAAATTACACACTAAAATTCTTTGAGCGTAGCCAAGACAATGGGGGGTTTTGAGTTTCAACCCCTCTCCTTCAAATGGCTTTTTTAAAAGTTTAAAACCCCTCAAGATAGTTTTGAGTTTAAAATCTCCTTACAGAGCGTTTTAAGATTGAAAACCTCTCTTTTCAATGTTATTTCTAAAGCAAACTACAGTCACCAAATTCTATGACCGTAGCTAAATGTGGTTTTGAATTTAAATATAACAACAACAACTCCAGATATATTTTAGTTTAACCCCCCCACCCCAAAAAAAAAGATGATTTTGACGATAAAACTTCCCTTTTCGATATCACTTCTAAAGCAAAGTAGTCACCTAATTCCAAGATCGTAGTCAAGAGAAGTTACACATACCTTTCAGTGGCTGGGCTCCATTAATAAAGTGCAATGAAATTGAAAAGCACTAAATGTGGCACTACAAAGATGGTTAAGAAGGAATTTAGGAGTCAGTTATATAGATCGGGTCTAAATCAAGGAAATCCTTTGCCGAAATGGGAGTCGACCCTTAGTAAGATTGCGACAGAGCAACGCATGAGATTTGCGGAATATGTTCTCCGAGAAAATGAAATACGCATAATAAGTGTTGCGATGACATCCTAGTACAACTTGGCGCCACACTTTCATGGAGGTCCTCAGAGCATGTGGGAAGAGGCTTCAGACATTGCCAGTGTCAGATTTTTGTGGAAACAGCTTGCCAGCTAATTGGGGTTTGCCGAACGGCGCGAGAGGGTCTAAGTCAGTAAGAATAGCACATAAGGTTTTTGAAATAAAACTTTTTAATAGCAAAATAATGCATTGTAGGTACCTCAGAATATGCATATAGTTGCTTTCAATACCAGAAATAGTGCTTGGCTGCGGGGCTCTGGGGGTGGGTGGGGGGAGCAGATTAGAAACAGACTAGAGCCAGAGAGAAAGAGAGAGAGGAGACAGAGCTAGAGAACGAGAGAGAAAGACAGAGCCAGAGAGAAAGAGAGAGAGAGGAGACAGAGCCACGAGAGAGAGAGAGAGGAGACAGAGCCACGAGAGAGAGAGGAGACAGCCAGAGAAAGAGAGAGGAGACAGAGCCAGAGAAAGAGAGAGAGAGAGAAGACAGAGCCATAGAAAGAGTGAAAGAAAAAGAGAAAAAGTAAGAGACTAATAATCATCCCAAGTGCTAGAGGTATGTATACACATAGTTCCTGTCACGCGTGAAATGTCTGTTTGTTTAGGAAGGTATCCAATATATAACCAGCTTCTAGCTCCCGCGGCCACTTTCCGTCGTCCAAATTTTTTTTTAGTTATAAAGAGATGCTTTGAATTCAATGGATATGCGACAAATAAGTGATCCACAACAATGAAAGGTAATCCAATGTCTGTGGCACATTCCATAGTGAGTTAGTCATGTCTTGAATAGGTGAATTCTAACGCCATTTCAAATAAACATTCACTTGTTTGATTCATTAGTTTTCCTCTGACATTGGGCAACAATGAGACGTGTATCCTTGTTCCAAATTTCAAAGAATTAGTTATGAAATGCATCTTGAAATTTTTAAATTAGATTATATAGTGATAGATAGATATGGGACAAAATCAACGGGCGTAGCCAGTGGGTAGAGCCAGTGATTTATTTATAGGCTACTCTTGTTAAAACAATTCGTTCGACAGTTTTCTACCATTAAACTAGTTTCTGTTCACGGAAAATTAAAAAAAATAATTTAAAAAAAAAACTAAGCTTCTATTTAATGAATTAGCTTCAATTCTTTTGAATCAACCATGTAATTTATTTCTAATTAATAAAGACTAACAATCATAAATGCCTGCGATTGAAAATATTTTATTCATTGTATCCCAAACTTCGTTCTAAGTGCGCTTTGATGCAATCTGCTTTTGAGGACAGTTTGGGAAGGGGGGGGGGGGGGGAGAATGAGTATCTGAGAGGTTTCTGTGCTGCCTTTTTCAAAAACTATTTTTTAAAAAAACAGCTACTGAGTTTGAATCTGCACTCGAGGTCTCGAGTTACCAGTTACGTTTCCTGACAACTCAACTAATAACTAAAAAAAATAAAGCAAAAATTTAATTGAGCTTGTAAACACACACAAAAAAAATACTTTTTAAATACATTTAAAAACAAAAACAAAAAATAAACAAGAAAAACATACTTTCTACTAGAGTCACGATCTATGAAAACAGAACTAAAAGCCAGCTAACTAGTGAACTACAAATAGACCACAGCAATGCTACACCAAACCAACTATACATAGACCAACAGCAATGCTACACCAAACCAACTATACATAGACCAACAGCAATGCTACACCAAACCAACTATACATAGACCAACAGCAATGCTACACCAAACCAACTATACATAGACCAACAGCAAAAACAGCAAAAATATCATAAAAAACAACAGACTAATGCAAACAGCATTAACACAACTTAGCTATAAACAGTAGGGACGTAGCATAAATGATAACAGGCAGACATTGACATTTACAGAAAAAACTTTCTTACTATCTCTACGCACAACATTTAAGCTTGCTAGCAACTGACCCGTGGTCAACAATGGAAGTCAAAGACAACTGACCCGTGGTCAAAAATGGAAGTCAAAGACAACTGACCCGTGGTCAACAATGGAAGTCAAAGACAACTGACCCGTGGTCAACAATGGAAGTCAAAGACAACTGACCCGTGGTCAAAAATGGAAGTCAAAGACAACTGACCCGTGGTCAACAATGGAAGTCAAAGACAACTGACCCGTGGTCAACAATGGAAGTCAAAGACAACTGACCCGTGATCAACAAGGGAAATCAAAGACAACTGACCCGTGGTCAACAAGGGAAATCAAAGACAACTGACCCGTGGACGACAAGTGAAATCAAAGTCAACTGACCCGTGGTCAACAAGGAAAGTCCAGCATCCTATGAGCTGTACGTATCTGCTAAAAATGTGGTAAAGGGTTGTACTAAGCCCTAACCCATATAAATGAAAATAGACTAGTACTTAATAATTATATTATAATAATTGTATTATAATATATATATATATATATATATATATATATATATATAATAAAGGCTAAATAAAAATAAGCAAAAACAAGGTTACTGAGACAGTATGTGTGGCAACACAAACTAAAAATCGGCCCCCGAAGTGGTCCTCCCAGGAAGGTAAAAAGGCAGGTTTCAATATTTTCAGAAAGAACATCGGAATGAAGTTTAATCAAAGACAAATGACAGAAAAGAATAGAGAAAGAAAGTTGACAGATCTTGTGTGGTGCGCCAGTGGTCCAGCAGACCAAAGGATAGGTGAAAGTGTATGTGCTGTATAATGTAAAACTGGCCTAACTGATGTCATATAATGAATATCTAATTGATCAATAAATTGGTCAATCTCTTATTCAAATCCTCAAGAAAAAAAAAACATTTCCGTAAAATAAAAACAAAATTCTTTTAGTTCAGTATTGTATAGTTGTAGTTAGTATGACAGTACTTACTTAACTAAGTAATACAAATGTAAACAAAAAAATATTTTGCATTTGCATAAATGTGTTAAAAATATGGTAAATGTTAATCTCCCCTACTAAAGAGCCTCCTGTTTTTTGTTACTATTAATAGTGAATAGTTGTAAAAAAAGTGGTGTATTTTATGAAAAAAAAAACTGCTTGCATAAGTGATTTAAAAAATTAGATTTTTCGCTTTCAGAAAAGAAAAAAGGAACCATTGCATCAGAGCTTTGAATGGTCAAAAATATTATGATGTCGGACTTTCACTATCTTTTCTAGTTTACGAGATCTAAATGGGGCGGACGGACGGACAGATATTCCACACAAAACTAAATTGGAGCATGTCTTTCCACCCAGAAAAATGTCAGTTGTTAAGAGTAACAAAAAAACTAAAACAAATTAATTCCACTTATCTTATTCATGGCAAACCAGTAACACAGACTAAAAACGCAAAATACCTAGGTGTTAAAATAAATGAAAAACTGTCATGGAATCCCCATATTGATGAAACTATAAAAAAAAATTCAACAAAGCATTAGGGTTTATTAAAAGAAATTTCTATAAATCAAATAAGAACATAAAACTAAAATGTTATTTAACCTTGGTTAGGCCAATAATAGAATATGCATCCACCGTGTGGGACCCCTCAACTCAAGAAAACATTAAGAAACTGGAACAAACACAAAATAGAGCAGTGAGATTCATAACAAACGAATATTCACATTTGACTAGAGTAACACCATTAGTAAAATCACTAAATTTAGAAAGCCTTCAGGTCGAAGACTCAAAAGTAAAGTAGCAATTATACATAAAACACTGAACCAAAATCCTCAAATACAAAATTTAATAAAATACTCTGAAAGACACAAAGATAAAGGCACATTTCTCGTCCCATATGCTAGGACAAATTTGTACAAATACTTCTTCTTCCCTAGTGCTATTAGAGAATGGAATAAGTTGCCTGAGCTAGCCAGAAAAACCAGTGACTTGGCAGAATTTAAGTCATTGGATAATATGCATGACTAAATGCATGACGCGTAGGACGTAATCATCTTCTTTTTGAAGTAACGTCTGTATTATATAAGATAAGATAACTAATAGCGTCTTTTCCCATTTCGGGGGCCGCTAAAAATAGATTTGGATAAAATGAAATTAACGCGTTTTGATTTTTGTCACACTCAAACAATTGAAGATTTTCATACATGGCTGATAAACTGTAAATAGTAATCTCTCTTTTTGGTGTATCCGGTGTACAAAAAAAAAAGGTAGTGTTAATAAACTATGTTTTTTTAAAAAGTGTTCGATAATACTGTGCAATCTTTAGCCTTGCAGAGTAACATATACTTTTTTTTTAGCCTCTTCCGTTTTTATCAACAAAATCATTTCACTATTGGATTGACTTTCACTTCATAACTTAAAACTTATTTTTTAAAAATAAATGGGCAATTAGCTAGTGATAATACATACATACAATACCAACTGCAAAGTTATGGGATATTATATATAGATTATAGCTCAATTCTTTTTTATGTAGTTGGCAAAAATAACGTTTAATCTAGCGTCCTTGACATTGTGTAGTTTGTCTAGAAAATCTTCAATAGATCCCTCCACTACAGTACAAACCACTTAATTGCATAGCGTATAATTGATTAATTCCCTCAATTGCAGGATATTTGTATTAGCAGAAATTGAATGTAGTTAAGTTTTTAATATTAAAAACATAATATCTGCTTATTTGCATTGTCCGGTTAATTGCATGAAGTAACTCGATTGCTTTGCAATTAAGAATGTTCATGTTAATGGCCATCTTAAAATTATCATCTTGTCGTTATCTGAGTAGCATAACACATTCATGGGGGGAATAAATGTTGTGTTCTGTTCCCTTGCCTATATAGAAGTTGGTTGTATGATTCGATTGTTTCCATGTCCATAAATAATAGATTTCGACCTAATACTTCTCTTGTCACGATCAAGGTAAGGGAAGTAAGCACATCACGAAACTAGCAAGGGAAATAAGCCACTCCGGTTATTGATTTTGATATAATCCAATTAATTAAGGCTTCAATCAATGGGCATATCCAACAAGCCAAAGAAATGGGAAATAGCAAAAATAAAATACTCTGCGTTTTTAAGCCTATGAGTAAAATTCCCTTAAGATCTAATTTCCTGTTTTAATGCAGGTTATTTCCCGTTTATTTCTTGCTCTTGTCGCCGTTCTGTTGACCTGTCCTCCTAGAAGTGCGAGTATACCTTACGTGTTACCCTACAGAGCGATCTCAAAGGCCTCATATAGAAACTTTTGATAACTCATGTTATGCCTTGCAACACGAATGGAGTTGCGATTACTGTCCAAAGTGCAAGGTAAGACTGGACGGCACTAGAACCTCTGGGCTCAGAAAGACCATTCTGCAAGGAACGGTACCAGGGAAGAGAAAGTGATGCAGAGAAAAGAATCAATGGGAAGACAATATCAAATACTGGACGGACTTATCAATGAAAGAGACTCTCATCCTGGTCAAAGATAGAAAGGAAATAGAGAAGGACAGATCACGTGTGAGGTCCCAACGGTCCAACAGGCTAAGGGAAAGGTAAAGGTGAATTGTAGTAGATATGGTCATACTTGATAAACAAAGTAAGACATGGTCAAAGTAAGACAAGACATGGTCTGTACAGACAAATTAGGACAAGGTTTGTACAATGTACGACATGGCCTGTACAATTTACTGTAAGAGCTCTAAAATTTTTGACAAGGTTTGTACAATACACAATATTACTTGAAAATGTTCTGTCTTGTACAGTACAATTCTTGGTTGTAGAGTGTACAACACGGATTGTAACAGAAGCAGCCCTAGGGGCTGGCGAGTGGGGCAACCGCTCCAGGCCCCGTTCCACTGGAGAGGTCCGCGGTAAAGAGAATCTTTTGTCACCGTCAGCCTATGGTACCAATACTCTTGACCCTAATAGGACACTAGACCAGGGCCTCGCGCACTGCAAAGGCCATCTCTGCACTTGTATAGCGCAGTGCACGTTTGTTTTTCTAAATCATACGCCATATAAAAATATTCCGTTAGGTTGCAAAGTAATTGCTCATAAAAAATGTATTATTCTCCTTCTGATAGACATAAATATTGCAAAATCATTTCTGAAAACGACTTCTCCCAGGGCTGTTTGGGACATTCAAAAAAACGTTTTTTTTTAAATTTTAGCTGGTTATGAAATATTTATAACTACTAATTCTCTAACTAAACTTATAGTAAGTTACCCATTTTAAAACAATTTAATTGTAATAACAGTGTGCAGTAACAAAGGTACCAGTATTATGTAGATTGACTAACCCGATATATTTTCACCACCTTTTCTGTAAAAATACAAACAAAAAGTATTTTCATATCAATTTCAACACAATAAGCAATTGACAATAACAATATGATAATCAAATAATTTTTTTCTTTTTTTTTTCTATCCAAAGGCTGTTGTATTGTGCTGTCATTTTCATTTCGTTTATCTGTCTGATCATTCTTCTTTGAACATAATAATTTTATGTCTCGGGCTCGAGGCACCCATCCCTCCACCATGTCTCCTGCACCCTTGCTAAGCCCTATTGTTCGACGGAGATGTGAAAAACATGGCCTGTCACTTTCAGCTGCTGTCTCCATTAACTGATCTATTGATCTGTTCTATCGTCTCCACCTGCGGGTAACAATGGTCCGGTGGAATGGTGCTGTCACCTGAAATATTGCTATTATAAATATTGATGTCATCACTGCGATCTTAAGTTCCTGTTTCTGCAGAGCAAGGCAAAGACTTCAGGGCGACACTATATGTTTGTATGTGTGCCTTTGTTCTTGGTTGTATGATTGTATGTGTGTCTGTGTTCTTGGTTATATTGTTACGTGTGTCTGTGTTCTTGTTACTATTGTTACGTGTCTGAGTATTTTTTTTATCTCCTAAAAGCCAGTAAGAGTTTTTACAAAGATTTTATTAACTCACTCTGTCTGTCTGTCTGGTAAAAATTTTTACTTGTTTTTTTCTACCCCTTCCCATTCTCTTTGCATAAGTATTCATGCCCCCTAACAAAATATGAATCAATTCAATTAATTATACAGTGGTAAGTAGTTTATTTTATTTGATATAGAAAAATGGAAATAAATCTTACAATATTGAGAGAATTTTTAAAAGTTTTTTTTTCTTCATTGAACCTTGTTTGAGACGGATTGGTTCTCTACGATAAGTTTTATTTGGAAATGTTTAATTGTTCACAGTTCATTGTTTGGAAATGGTTAGTTATTCACAATATGTTTGTCTGGAAACAAATCAGATCAAAAGAAGATGATTACCAATGTTGAATTCAATGACTCCGCTGCATCTTCAAAGCAAGACCTATCGTAGTGCCTACTGTTTGGTGATAGGCGTCTGCAACAAGATCATTCATGTTCTTTCAAAGAAGTCATTAAATAAGTCTTCGCCAATGTGATTCTAAAGTTTACCTGTCTTTCGTTCCCGACAATTGGTTCACTCGACAATTTAGCAATTTGTCGTGAGCCCATTGTCTGGGCATCAGTTGCCGGTAAACTATTTGTCCGGTAGCCAATTGCCAATTGTGAACTAATTGTCAAGTGAACCTATGTTGTTGAACCAGCTGTCCGTGAACCATTTGTCAGTCAACTGTCAAGTGATCAAAATTTTGTTTAACCATTTGTCTTTGATACGTAGGTCTACCCAAATAAAATAACAAATATAACCCTGGCCTATATCCCCATAAAAAAATATTTTCAAAGCGCAAAACAAGTAACTAAATGCTTATCTTAAGACGGTAAGTACGTCAGAGTCATGTGGCCAGCACAACGACCAAGCGACTTTACTTTTCCCCAACTAATGCAAGGTACCCATTAGAACTGGGTAGAATCAGAGGAGCCCTAAAGATCCCGAAATAAAAAATCCCAATCTTCACCATGATTCGAAGCCGGGACCCTCCGGTTCGGCAGCCAAGCGCTTCGCCACTCGGCGACTGCGCCCCCGTCTAAAGTCTGTAGTCCATGCGATTAATTTCAAAACATGCATAGCTAAAACATTGACTTTTAGCATATGGAATAAGAAATATGTGTTTGTATTGGGTTTACATTCCTATAGACTAAAATGTGTTTTTCTCTTTTACGCAACAAATAATCAGGTCATATCCGCTTACTGTCTGCCTATCTGAACCGTCGTTTAGTTTGTGTCTTTTGTTCAAATCTCGTCCAGAGAACACTTTCTGACATGCTCTCTTCAAGACGTCAGCATTTGTTTAAACTTGCTTCATTAACGTCCCACAACTCTGGCTGGCATCTCAGCTCAAGACACCTCACGGTGCCCTCCCTTGTCTCAATACGTCCCTCCTTCAATATTAGCACTGGGCTGACAAGGGGACTCTAAGAGAAGAGTTCACGGAAAGAAACGAGGGAGAGGAGAGAGGGAGAAGGAAGGAGGAACTAAGGGGTCGATTATAAAGATGGTTGGTTTGCTGGAGGGGGGAAAAAATCACGAAATGGGGAAGGGGGGTGCATTCTAGAAAGTCTTGAAGAAGATGAACTGACAAGAACTGCGAAAGTGAAGATGTCCACACGTCCACATTCCGGCCTAGCCCTGTCTGTAAACATAGAACTTTGTTCAATAAAGTCATCTCCCCCTGTTTGGTCTCTCTCACCCACCAGCGTCCCAGGCTGTTAATAAACGGATTCGCACTGAAGGCAAGACGTAGTGTAGTAAGCTGGGAGTAAAGGGCGATCACCGCCGAGGAAATAAAGGAGCGATCACTGTCAGGAAAATAAAGTGGCGATCACTGTCAGGGAAATACTTGATCGTGACAAGACCCCTCTCCTTAGAAAGAATGAAATTTAACCTAACCTAGAGTTCGATGAGGGGAAAAAGTCACTAGCGTAAAATAGTATGTCCTAGAATCAGTATTGACTAAAGGTTGAATGCAGGTCCGGATTGAACTATAGAACACAATCTATAACCCCCAAGAAATATTTAGCATTGACATTTAATATCTGAACTTACAAAAAGTCCCCATTGAGCCCCATATCTCAAATAGCGTAAGGCCTTTTCACGTCAAAATACGGCACTAGCTGACTGATCTAACTTTTTAGCGAATTGATAAGAAGTTTATCAAAAGAGAATAATGTAATTTTTGTTTAGATCCGTTATAGAGTTACCTTTAACTAGTGTAATGACTGGTGTAAGACGTGTAGAGGTTGAGTCTAATAGGGTATTTCCTTAGTGACGTGACAGTACATTAAAAAGTAAGAACGGAATAAGTTAGAGACAGAACAACGGACGTCAAGAAGAAGAAAGAACACTTGTACTCACCTTGTAGTGATTTGACGACCTGGACTGTACCCTTCTTTCTGTAATAAAGTTTTTTGTTCTAATAGACCGGATTAACTCATTTCGTTCTGGTTTCGACTTTTAGGAGATCGCT
This sequence comes from Biomphalaria pfeifferi, assembly GCA_030265305.1. Classification (NCBI taxonomy): domain Eukaryota; kingdom Metazoa; phylum Mollusca; class Gastropoda; family Planorbidae; genus Biomphalaria; species Biomphalaria pfeifferi. The sequence goes on along the minus strand of JASAOG010000126.1, from coordinate 497,804 downwards.
ACTGTAATTAATAACATTTCAAGTAAACAAACTCACAGCTTATTCAACAACACACCAACCACCAACACTAGACATAAATGGTCTATTACTGACTATTAACGATAGCAAGAGACAATATTTTATAAATTATAGATATTTCTTTGAAAAACAAAAAGATTTATCGCATTATCTATGATCTATGGCTTCCTTCAGTCGTTAGCTGTGGTAGGAACAATGTCGCCCACACATCAGTTCCCCCCACCCCACGCAGCTGATGGATCCAAAGGAACGGCAGTGCCGATACAATTTGGGGTCAGCGGCGTCGTAGGTTGTGCCATGGTGTGGCACTGGGTACTGCAAATTACCTTAGGGTCGCCTGCTCCTCATTTTTCCTCAAGGTTGACTCCCGAAGCATTTCCCATGATTGTGTATAGCTGCCAGGCAACATTATACCCAATCCGTTAACAAGTAATCTAATTTTTTTTTTTTACATTAATTACGACTTTGTGTTTAAATAAGATCCGATCGGGTGGAATGGTCCTTGTCAAAGAAATGAGTAGGTCGAGGTCACGACATTCTCTATTTTTGACCATCTTCTTCCTTCCACTTAACATCTCCCCTTGAAAAGAGTGCTATATAACAATTAGATCCAATGAAAAACCACGGTAAAGTTATATCGCAGACCCGACAAAAAGAAAACTTAAAGAAGAGATTAAAGGTTTGCATAGAGTCAAAGTTGAAGATAGTAGATGTTGTACATTTGAGTCTTTCATAACAAGTCTCTGATTCCTTCTTATGGAGAAGTAAAGCTAGACAACTCCGCACGCTGAGAACAAAGTCTTCTTTTTTTTTGGTTTGTCAAATTTTCATTTGGGAGTTAACGGTTCCTGTTAATATTCACATTTGACGCACTTACGCTGGGGATGGCAGGGCGAGTGGAGTGGAAAAGGCGCTCATTTACTCCCCAGTGACACCCTTAAGATTTCTATTTCTGGTTAGACTTGACATGCTTCCTTCATATTGTTCCACTCAAATCTAGTGAAAATATGTGTTGTCTCATAGACCTTGCCTTGTGTTGTCTCATAGACCTTGCCTTGTGTTGTCTCATAGACCTTGCCTTGTATTGTCTCATAGACCTTGCCTTGTGTTGCCTCATAGACCTTGCCTTGTGTTGTCTCATAGACCTTGCCTTGTGTTGTCTCATAGATCTTGCCTTGTGTTGTCTCATAGACCTTGCCTTGTGTTGTCTCATAAACCTTGCCTTGTGTTGTCTCATAGACCTTGCCTTGTGTTGTTTTGTGTTGTCTCATAGACCTTGCCTTGTGTTGTCTCAAGATTTTAGAAAGAGATATTGGTCTCGAAATCTTATTTATGGTCCTTAACATCAGTTTCTGGTAAAACGTTAAAGACAATAAACAAGATCTCGCCATGCGCGCTGGACTGTCATTCGGTCGTTCGATGGTCCTGCAAGCTGCCATCCCCGTCGTTTTGAGGGAGGTTTGGACTAGGATGCAACCCTGAAGCAGCACAAAAAAAATGTATATTTTACAAAACAATTTTTATAACTGACCTAAATTTTAAATACGTTTACAGGGGTATTTCAAGTTTTGATTAAACCAAAGACTTGATAATTTAATATTTTTCTCTCTGCTGGCTATTAATGCATCAATTTATTACTTATGAAGAACAAAGTACATCAGCTTCATACAGGGGGAATGGTCTTTGAAAAAAAAAAACACACATTTTGTTTATATAATTGTTAGATTATATTTTGCATGAGCGTAGCCAGGTGGGGTTGGGGTTCAAACCCCTTCCCCCCGAAATGAAATCGGGGGATCGGAGTTTAAGGACTGATCTTTTGCTTTAATTTTGTTTATTTTAGGTAAAATTTTAATACTAAAGCATCACTTCCCCTAGCACAGCCAATGGGGTTTTGAGTTGGAAACCTCCTATCAGAAGGTATTGAGTTTAAAAACCCCTACCAGGGGTTTTGCATTTAAATCCCCCATTTCTATAAAACAAAAAAAATGCAAACGACGATTCCCCAAATTCCCAGAGCACATCGAAAGAATTTTATTTTTATTTTAAACCTCTCTTCAAAATTTACGATAAACCCTCTTCAATATAAAAAAAAGCAAATTACACACTCAAAATTGTATGAGCGTAGCCAAAGGAGTTTTGAGTTTAAACCTCTCTTCGGATGGGTTTGAAGTTAAAAATACCTCTTCAATATTTAAAAAAAAAAGAAAATTACGCCCTCAAAATGCTAAGAGCATAGCCAAAGGGGTTTTTAGTTTAAACCCCCCGCCAGCGGGTTTGATGCTAAAAAAAATACCTCTTCTATTTAAAAAAAAAAAAAGCAAATTACACACTTAAATTCTTTGAGAGTAGACAAGCCAATGGGGGGTTTTGAGTTTCAACCCCTCTCCTCCAGATGGCTTTTTTAAAAGTTTAAAACCCTTCAAGATATAGTTTTGAGTTTAAAATCCCCCTAAGAGCGTTTTAAGGTTGAAAGCCTCTCTCTTCAATGTTATTTCTAAAGCAAACTACAGTCACCAAATTCTATGACCGTAGCTAAATGTGGTTTTGAATTTTAAAAAAAAACAACTCCAGATATATTTTAGTTTGACCCCCCCCCCCCCCCCCCCAAAAAAAAAAAGATGATTTGACGATAAAACTTCCCTTTTCAATATAACTAAAACAAAATAGTCACCTAATTCCAAGATCGTAGTAAAGAGAAGTTACACATGTCTACCAGTGGCTGCGCTCCATTAATGAAGTGCAATGAAATTGAAAGGACTAAATGTGGCTCTACAAAGATGGCTAAGCCGGATTTTAGGAGTCAGTTATAGAGATCGGGTCTAAATCAAGAAAATCCTATGCCGAAGTGGGAGTCGACAACTTAGTAAGGTTGTGACAGAGCGTCGCATGAGGTTTGCGGGACATGTTCTTCGACAAAATGAATTACGCATAATAAGAGTTGCGATGACATTCTAGTACAACTTGGCGCCACAATTTCTTGGAGGTCCTCAGAGCAGGTGGAAAGAGGCTTCAGACGTCAGTAAGAATAGCACATTAGGTTTTTGAAATAAAACTTTTTAATAGCAAAATAATGCACTCTAGGTACCTCAGAATATGCATTTAGTTGGCTTTCAATACCAGAAATAGTGCTTGCGGCGGGGCTTCGCCCCGCGCTGGCGGAGCATTTAGAGCTCCCTTAGACCCCTTGCTGGTAAGGGCGAGGAGTCGACAATTTTTCACTAACTCCAGGAAGAACCTATTTTGGGGCACAATAAACGTAATCCAAAAGAATGAAAGGTCATAATGTAATAGAGATTAATTATGTGCACACACACACACACATCCATCCATACAAACATACGGTTTGCAAGTTGGACTGTCGTTCGGATTTATCGATGGTCCCGGGTTCAAACCCTGCCCGCTCCCATCCCCCGTCGTCCTGCGTCGTGCCCCCAACCCCCCCCCCCCACCCCCACCCCCGGGAAAAAAATCCTGGTTGCGCCCATGATATTTTGTGTAGGTTGGTCATGGTTCTATGATTTATGTATTATTATCCCCCCAACCCCCCCCCCCACCCCCGGGAAAAAAATCCTGGTTTCGCCCATGATATTTTGTGTATGTTGGTCATGGTTCTATGATTTATGTATTATTAGTCTGCAGAGAGAAAAAGATTAAATTATTAAGTCTTTTTTTTTTATCCTGTATATGAAATTCACAGTTTGATGTAGATCCAAACATGGCAACATTAAAAGACAGTAATTTACGCTAGAATACTGGATCTAGTTAGAGATATGGTATAGAATAGTTTGGTGATCAAAGCTCTAATCCAGACTTACAAACATAAAAGACAGTAGTCTAGACTGAATTCTACTTAAGACGGTACACAAAAAGTTCCTGAACGTCTGTTGGTTTAATTAACTATGGAATAATAAAGAATCTAAATTTCAAAATAGGGTCTTTGCGCATTTTCTCGCGCACCCTGCGAAAATATTTTTTTATAATCTTAAAAATCAAATTTAAAAAAACCTATTCTGATATATTTTACAGTATTATTCTGAAAAGTCAGAAACTATTTATTTTTTTATCTTAAAAATCAAATGTAGCCTACGCGACACATCAAAAGCAGCAAATATTGCGAAAACACGCTTGTTCATAACACATACACACATATAGATCTATATATATATACTCACACAAACATACATTCTAACAAAAGAAAGAAAAAAGAGATAAAGAAAGAAAGAAAGCCCGTGACTGTCTAATACGCATTGATTTCACTTCCAATGGAAGATCCAATCTGTTTCTCAAACTCTGGAAGTGGTTTATGGAATTGTCACCAGGCTACCATTGTTGCCAGGGTGGGTAAACATAGAAAATGGCGACTCTTGTGTGTACTGTGTCAATAAACCTCTATTTAATCGACATTTACACACGCCTATTCTCTCAGACACACACAGCACTGTCCAAAAGGCATGGAACTATACATAGAGAGAAATATTTTAAGAACACACACGCACACACACAAGCCAAGCAACAAACATTGTTTAACTTCATTTCATCATTGACAAGTAAACAGAGCCTCTATTAGAAATAGTTCTAAATTGTATGGTTTAGACTAGTTTAGAGTGAACTGTTTAATAATCGAACTTATTTATAGTCAACTAGTACTCGCGCAGGGCTCGACTTAGGCGTAGGCAAACTAGGCAGCTGCCTAGGGCCTCCAATGTTGGGGGCCTCACATAAGACACATAATTATTATTTTAGCGAAGAAATAGCGAAACTAGTCCTCAATGTTATTGTTGGAGTGGCGTACATTATATTCTTAATAAATTACATCGTTTTAGTTTTTTCGCTGTTTATTTTTATTTTTTTCTATTTTATTGGGAGCCACCAAATTCACTTCGCCTATGGCCGCTAAGGCCGACTCACTCACGAGACAGATATTATGGCATAAAGAAATTATGAAATGTGCTGCCAATTTAAGCGACAAACACCCAAACCTCTTATTGATCTGACAGAGATATCTACATAAGATAAATATTCTAGATCGATCTGACCAAGGGTAAATGATGCATATTTCTCTTATTAAAATTCTTTATTTAAAACATTTTTTTTAACTAAATTCTTTGATTTTTTTTGTAACAACTTGAAAATATTGGGATCTCATTGCGTTCCAATTTTGACCAACTGTCTCTGGGTGCACCAGATTCTAGCTATGCTTTCCAGATACAATATTTCCAGTCTAGTATTAGCCATTTTTTGTATAAAACCTATAGAGAATGATCAAGTCATTGTTTATCATCTCAATGTATTTTTATTGAAGGTTTGCGGAGAAAGAACATTATGAGATGGAATACAATTATACACGTTTTAGAAGGCATCGATTTCAAAACTCAACAATATTTTAATGGAAAAGTACAAAACCCAGACCATTTTGGGGCATTCTATACAGACATTACTATGGCAAAGTCTTGACAAAGTAGGTAATAGTGACATTAATGCCTACTTTGCCTGAAAACTTTGGCGTAATAAATATCGTACACTTTTTTTTTGGCGAAAGGTGGGGAATATTCCTACACAAGAAGTGGTGTGACTCAAGAAAAAAATATTTGTAAAAATTATGTAGACTGCTAGATCAAAGATATCGTGATATGCTCGTTGGGGGTGTTTGTAGGGTTACCAGACATCTAAGCACCCAAAGGAGGACAAAAAGGAGGACAAAGCTTTCAAAGGAGGACGGCTTAAAAAAAAAACAACTAGGCTTACAGTATATTTAATGAAGCGTCCGGAAGTCAACTGTAAAAGTAAATATATTAATACTAAGATATGAGAGACGATGTGACTTGTTGCAATAGTTGGGCCCTACCTTTAGCGCAAATATACCCTTGGAAATCCATGATAGATCAAATGCACTATGTCCACTTTACGTTGATCAGCGAAAACACTCACTCTACGTTAGCACTGTACTGGGCAATACACAATAGAAAATCACAGATCCTTACATCAATAATCAACACAGAATTCTAGAAAATTAGGTCGTAATATTTGAGATGAAAATATGAACCATTAGCAATATGGTCCTGAATCTATTATTGTCTGCTGGTTTATATTAATTCTTCAAAGGGTCCTGGATACTCGAGACCCTCTTAAATAAAGTTGTCCTGATTACTGAGTAGAAACTGACCAAAATGTTTGAGGTCTTCTAGTGAGACTGTGATTTCTCTTGCTACACATGAATGATAAACACTTTATAAAAGAACAAGTGTGGAAGCAGCAAATCTTTTACTTTCGTAGAAATGTTCTTTCCTTTTACTTGAGCGTTTTTTTAAATGTCTATGTCAAGCAAGTCAAGTCAATGTCAGCTAGTTCTGAACGTTTGGGTAGTTCGCCAACATAGTGATGATCTGAAATCAAAGAGATAATCTGAAATCAAAGTGATACTCTGAAATTAAAGAGATTATCTGAAATCAAAGAGATGCTCTGAAATCAAAGAGATACTCTGAAATACTGGTTGTTCTTCATTTGACTGATGGATAATATACGTAATGGAAATAAAAGAGAGACTGCCGGACTTTTCATACTTTAGAGCAATGCCTGCCGGACGAGAGTCAAGACCTCAGGAAGGCGGACGAGAGTCAAGACCTCAGGAAGGCGGACGACCCGTAACTTTAGGTGTTTGAAATCTTTCCATTCGTCTCCTTAAACAATTCACCAAGAAAAAGAAACTAGATTTGAGAGTTCAGTTTTGGGTTACAACTTGTGTGTAATGTACGTCTCGTTTGGTTGGTATACTGATTTGTTGTAATTGTTTTAAATTACTTTTGTTTATTTCTATCTGGTTAGTTTCATTGATTTTAAGTGCTTCAATCTCCTGACCACTAAACTTGACTCAAGATTTGATCTACGTTCATTCTACAATTATTTAAATTTCCGTGACCACTGAACTAGGACAATGTTCTTGTCCGTTGGTATAAAGAGATAGTCTGCCAGACTATTTAAGTAAGTCTACTAATGCACAGTCACGTGCTATTGTCTAAATACACTCTTCTCTCTGAGTACCAACTACCACAATCCGGTACTCTAAAATGCACTGTGGCAGGGAAGATAACTCAAAAAATGTGTTTTATTTTTAAAATTATAATGGTTCTGCCCTTAGATTCAATAAATGGCGTTTGAAATCCATATAGTACAACCACGCCAATATTATATTTCGCAGTGTACACCGATCTAGTATTTTTATATAAACACAAATTTGTTTTTCTAATCTAATTTTAGAGGTCCTTTCCCTTGGCATATCTTCAGATTTTCAGGTTACATGGGTCTTACATTCTCATCTTATTTACCTGGGTTGACTTGACTGTGGACATAGAGGCCATACAGTTGAGTAGAAGTCTGCATGGTTGAAACACACACTTAGCCTTTCCCTGTGTACTGGGAGGAGTGTGGGGCTGTGACTGGGTAGAGACAGAATTAGATATTCTACAGAAATTCCTCCATTACAAATGAACTGGTGTATCAATGCATTAGGGTAGAAATGGTAAGTCACTACTTAGAGAAAAATCTTTCTTTTAAAAAGAAAATGAATTTGAAACCAAATGCAAAAAAAAATGTTTATTTTTTGTTAACTCTTTAGAATGAAATCAAAAATTGTTTTGATATAAAGTTATTTTAGAATTGACATAAAATACTAATACTACAAAATACAAAAGTAAAAATAAATAAATACAGAAAAAAATGAAACTTAAATTTAAAATTCTGGACCTTCAATGTACATGTATAATATCCTACTTAGGTCATTCCAGTGTTGTGATAAATTGTTTTTAGCAACAATATAAACAAAGTATGTTTTGTTGTGTACCCTTTTTAGTTTCAAAATACACATTTAACACAAATAGAATAAACTTTTAACACAAATATAAAAAAAATTCTACACAAATAAGATAAATATTATACACAAAAATAATAAACATTTCACATAAATAAAAAAAATATAATAATTAATGTCACAAGTATAGCAATCATATAAAAGTTGCAAATAATTGTAAATTATACAATCCTCGGCTAACAGCTGAAGTGTGAGTGAACAAAAAAATATCTACACTTTAATTTGTTCCAAGAATTAGCCACAAAGGTTGTTTAGAGAGACAGAAAGTTGTCAATGCTGAAAACATTCAAGTCTGCAGAGAGTCACTAGAGATGTAGCTGGAACAAGAACAATGGGAAACAGATGACACACTTTACTGACAGCATTTTTGTTTCGTTTGCTTTAAAAGATGTTTAAAAAAAAAAATAAAAAAATGGAAATAATTTTAGTTAAAAATCATAAAACTATCTTTGCATTTATGTTATGTTTTTTAATGTCAAAAGAAAATATAATTTAATCCCAAATAACACAGTTTTAAAAAAAAAAAAAACTTGATAGAAATCTTCAACAAGCACTGATGTAAATATTTCTTACAAAATGGGTTTCCTTTGGGTCACATACTGTAAGATAGAGAGAGCACAAAATGAAGCCAAAACTGCCACCAGATTCTTGTTTTCAAACCAGCTGATACATTAGACATCACAATGAAGACAAAGAATTAACTGACTAAAAACAATAGAGCTTCCAAAATAACTCTCCAGCTAAAGTTACAGTTAAGGACATGATCAAAGAAATGACTGTCACTGAGAGCTGAACTAAAGAAGAAGCTGTGAGAGACGAGGACCAAATGAAAATAATGTACTGGCACTTGGTCTAAAAGTAATTGGATGATCCTGCGGTTTGCGCGCTGGACTGTCGTTTGGATTTATCGACGGTCGAGGGTTCAAACCCTGCCCGCTCCCTTCCCCGTCGAACTGCGGGAGGTTTGGACAAGGAAGTAAACTATCTTGAACTCTGAAGGAACATCCGAAACATGTAAAACATTTTTCAAACATTTCTCTAAGATTGTCTAAAACATATTCTTACTTTAAACATTTAATATCTTATGAACACTTCATTATACACCATGGCGCTGTTGGCTGATACGACATACAAGAGCTCAAGTCAAAGATTCTATTTTAATACTATAAGACATGCTACTTAAGAAATCTCTGCTTATGTTGATCAGCCACTTTTTTTTGTTCATACTTTATTGTCTCAATTAATACTAGCCTTCACACTTCGTTTATAACAAGGTGGTGGTGGTGTTTTTTTATTTTTGTTTTGTGGGGGGTGGGAAGCAGTTTAAATGAATATTGATAGCATCCAAATTTTTTAAAAGTCAAACAAAGCCACAACAAAACAATAATAAATGACTTGTTTTTAATGTGTATATTCAATCTTAGCCTTGGAAAACATCAGTGCTGAAACTTTATTAAAACCAAAACAAAAGTACAGATGAACAGACTTTGACCAAACAGTATAGGTATGGAGTGGTAAACAAATTATTATTAGAAATATAATTTTCATTGTGTCTAACAATAACATCTTTAAAAAAAAAAAACTTGAAATTATTCAATTGCTTCATCCTATACAATTTTATTGCACACTAAAAAAGGAAAAAAAATATTACTTCCCTTATTTCACAATGAAGTTGGAAATACATTTTTTTTTTTTCCAGAACTATGTCTTTTTTTTTCTTTTAATCTGTTGCTATACAATATCTTAAACAGCTGTCTGGCAATTTTAAAACCAAAATTTAAACAAAAAATGGTTTCATTTCTTCACTTCAGTATTAATGCTATTTTCCTGGCCTCAGTTTGTGAGATTTAGTCTCTAATAAAACTACAGTCTTAATCATACCAACAGGAAAGGGGACCATCAAGTTTGTAAACAATGTAGTGTAATCAAACTAAAAAAATGTAAACAAACAAATATTAAGGTAGAAAGGTTTACAGAAATACTTGATTCCATACAAAGGCTAAAATGGGTGCACTGAATACAGTTCAATAGATAGTGAGTGTATTTACAAGTAAAAGAGACTAACTAGCACTAGTAGAAACTAAGTTACAGAGTCAATCTACCTTGAAAATAACAAATCAGCAGTTAAGTATAACAATTATATTGTCCCTGGTTAGTTGGTTCTTGAAAAACCCCACTGTTACCAAAGTTAGGTAAAAATTGGCTTTATTATTTTTTATTTTTACAAAAATCAGACAAGACCAGCATGAATAACAATTTGTATTTAATCAGAACAAGGGAATACCAAAGTTCTGCTTTTTTTTTTTTTTCTCAAGTGAAGAGCCTTAGCCTCCTAACAGAGGTAGGTCTTACTTCTTCTGTTTTGAAACATAATTGTATCAACTACTGTCACTAGAAACTACAGATTTGTTTTTTCTATTGGACTGTTAGCTTATGAATTTGATAATAATGGTGCTGAAGGAATATCATCACAGATTTGCGCAGTGCTATACACAAAACTAGTGGAAGGGACTATCAAAGACACTGTACAGGGACTCAAATACAGCCAGTATTTTTAATGAAACTGTAAATGTCAAACTGTACAATATAAAGTGAACATTGAACAGCTTCAAATCTAGCACTTAATTTTAACCTCATAGTAAACAGTTTTGTTTGAAACAAAGAATAATTAAGACTAAAAGTAGCTTGAGAATGAATAAGATATTAACAATGAATCTATTTCTACCACTTAACTTTGGAAAACACATTGAAATAAAATATATTGGTCAAAAATTTATAAAAAAAGACACAAATTTTTTTTAATTATATGTAAATGTTGAGGTTAATTAGTGTCTGAAATCAAGAGAATTGAAAAAATGTGAATGTAGTGAAAGTTTCAAATCTTAGAATCAGTTTTATAGAACAAACTAGAATTTTGAAACCTTGCCAATATCACAGACTGTTTTTATCTTAGGTTTGAACAGGTTTTAAAATGACATTAAGGAATGGAAACAATATTTTGTGCCTATCCAGTAAACTAATAAGAAATTAAATGGAATGTTTAACAATACATGCACATAGACGATTGCTTGACAAGACATCTATTTAAGACTAACTTATAAGACAACAATGCCATTAGACTATATCACGACAATTAGCTATACATTTCTATTAAATACAATCAGATTACAACAAGACTTCACAAAATGTTTTAGCATGTATTCATTCACAGAGTACTGATTTGTTTGCATTAATTCCACATACATTATAAACAATTTCAAAGAATGTTTACTTTGACAAATTATTGAATTCTATAAGAAGATAATACAAATTTATGAAGTCCAACATACTACTAGACCCTGACAGATAAGCAGAATGAAAATTATCTCAGGACTGACAGGACATTAATCTCAGGCACAGACTAAGGAAATAAATCTCATTTGTATTTATAGTCTAAGGACTTAGCTGCATTAGCTGTGCATCAAAAGAAAAAGCAAAGGTGTACCCATTCAAATAAAATGTGTTCTTCCATCTGGCTTCAATCAAATTCAAGACTGTGAAATGGTGTATGATATGTACATTTTTAAATCCAATCAAATAGTAAGTTCAAATTCTTGTGAAAAGACTAGAGTGAGTTTGTAAGCCTCTAAGCTATAGACAAGTGTAAAGATCCAATAAAAACATTAATCTCAAAGTTATTCTCCAGGAAAATGTTTTAGATTGCTTTTACATTTTTGTCAAACAATTTTTGTGTTCAATAAAGAGTTAAATAAAATACACAAACAGCCTTGATTATTTATTACTGAGCATATATATTCCAGAAATATTTTGTATGGCATGAATATGTATAATGTAAAAAGAATTAGAAGTCACTTCTGTCTATCACAGTCAGGTATTATGCCTGCAGTGTTCTCACATTATGTATTAACTATATACAGTAAAGATGGTGCACATACTAGAACACATTTTAAGAGGTACATGGATTAGTCTTGTTAGAAATGACACTATCAACCTAGTAACCACAACTCTTGAATATGTTTGCACAAATAGTTAAAGTGTTATATGATATGATACAATGTACATATTTATTTCTTTAAATTGTTACCATTCTCATTTAAACAAAGAAACAGACATTTTTTCTTTAAAGACTTTTCAAAATTGATCGAGACCATTTGGTCAATTCCAGAAAGAATTCATTTTTTCATTACTGGATGGCCTGCAGAGAAACTTCATAAAGATCTTGTAGAGCAGGGGTTCTCAACCTTGGGTCGCGACCCCTTGGGGGTCAATTGACGATTTGGATTGTTTTTGTCTATTCTTCTATTGCTATATGTGTGTGTTCAGGGGGGGGCGCGGCAGAGTGGGGGGTTGCAAAAAGGGGTCGCCGAGCTTAAAAGGTTGAGAACTGCTGTTGTACACCATTGGACTAATGGGAAAACATATGAAAATAGACCACTATGGTAGCCAATCAATAATTAAAAACTAGACCTATTAAATTTTATGTATTCTAGCAGCCAATTCATCATGTCATTTTACTTGTAGGGATTATATCAGTCATGTGTTACTGATTTTATCAGTTATGTTACTTAGAAATTTTCACTCATTCATGTCACCTAAGGATTTTTTTTTCATATAATGTCATTCATTGGGTTTCTATCATTTCTGAGGGGTTTTTTATCAGTTGTATAGGGACATATATCAGTCATGCCACTCATTGAGGTTTTGTCAGTTGTATAGTGACATGTATCAGTCATGTCACTTATAGGGGCACATATCAGTCATGTCACTCATAGTGACATGTATCAGTCATGTTACTAATAAGAATTTAAACATAGGAGTTCTATCATTCATATCTCTCATTAGAATTCCCTATGTAATATTCATCTGAATTCAATTATAATGTCATTGAGATTTTATTATATAAGTCATGTCAAAGAAAAATAAACATGTGTCTCATGTGTCACTATTTATTCTATGGTCCCTAGAAGTTACTGGTTGTGTGGTGTAACAAGAAATACTTCCTACTTCACAATTAGCTATTACCACCAGCATTGTTGTCTTCTTAATTAGTTTCTCTTTAAATCAGGAAGCACAACTTAAAGCTCTTTACAAATTTAGTCTAAACAAAAATATATTTTTTAAAATTTAATTACATGATTTATAAGCAGCTTCTTACATTTTTCTTGAATATTGAATAAAATATGTAAAGAAATCAAAATATAATCGGGAAAAGAACTCAACAGATTTTACGAAGTAAAACACAGAAAAGCAGTAACTTGCTATTTTTTGACTAAATATCAGAAACAGTTTAAAGCATGCTATCTTGAGTTGAATCATTCATTTAATCTTAGAAAAATACTTTTAATTAAAAAAAAAACATTTTTAGATCTACTAATAGAGAAGTTGGTTTATTGGTTTATGGTTCAAAATATTAAAAGGTTGACTTACAACCATAAAGATTAAAAAACGAACAAATGGAAATGTCTACTCTCAAGCTAAATCATTACTCTCGTTATTTAATACTATCATTACCTTTAGAACAAACTCTATTCATGCTCAGTTTATGGACGGAAAATATATTTTCTTTGGCTATGAACTAAAAATAAGAAAAGGCTTGGTCCCTTTCAACTAGGCTAAAAAAAAAGTTATTTTAGCTATGAAACACTGTTATAATGTGCCCCCAATTTAGCAGTACATGAGATGTCAAGGAGTACATGAGATGTCAAGGAGTACATGAGATGTCAAGGAGTACATGAGATGTCAAGGAGTACATGAGATGTCAAGGAGTGCAGGTCAATGTTATATACCAACATGCTCTTTTAGGATCTGACCTTTATTAATTTCTTAAAATAGACCTTGTATTAAAGGGATTAAAAAGATCCAATTTCTTTTTAGATTGTGTAATTTCCCTTTAAAATTTGCCCTTTAGAAGTTAATCAAAGAATTCTAAAAACAGCTGTACAATATTTAAGGGTTTTTTTTATTTGCTTTGTTTCATCAAAGTTATATTTATTTGTTGTTATATTACTTTTTATGTTGTATTACTTTTTGATTAAACACTACTATTTGTTTAAATTGTCTAGTTTCATTGGGTTTTATACTATTCTTATTCCTTAGTTTAACTGAACATGTCTCTGGCCAACTGTAGACCCAATAGGATTGCACACTTCTCCAGACTGATGATAGGAGAGAAGTGTTTAGATGCTGAAATTTGGTACAATCCAGAAGTGCTGAAATTTAGTACAGTTTAGAAATGCTCCACACTTCTAGGCATGCATTTTTTTTTTTTTTTTTTTTTTCAATAAACAAACCAAGTTGTCCAAAGAAATGACAACAATTCACACACAATTCAGGAGTAGAAACAACATTGAATTTAAAATGCCCTATATGTTCATCAAAACCACTTTAGCAAAAGTATAAATAGATTTTTTTTTCTAATTAAAAATGCCTCATTAAAACTATTTTAATTACATTTTCATCCTTGTCTATAAGTTGTATTATAAAAGACCACAAGAGATGACTTATAATCAATTGTCATTGAATGAAGAAGTACAGTCTGCTACAACTTTACAACTTTGGTCACTTATTAATTCAGTTTCTCACAGTATAAATTTTAAAGTATTTTTGAATACCAATATTTTGTGTACTAATAAGTTCTTGCATATTTTAGAAAGCATTGTGATGTCAGTCTCTATTTCTACAACTAGAACCAATTCACTGACTATATACAGCTTAATAAAATGTTCATCTCTTTAAGTAGGTGGCCAAACCCTCATAGTCACTTCAGTCACGTGACCATCACAATACAGTGAGTTTCAGTCTAATCATTGTATACAATAATAATGCACCTGTATGAAAACATGAACTCATATTGCTCAATGTACTGAGAGGCATTTCAACTTCTAAACTGTTGCAATGATCACAGTCTCAACAATTAGTAAACATAAACAATGCAATGGGACAGTCTGGTTTCAGACAAATCTATTTACAAAACTCTTCATGGGAAGTATTCAACAGTCAAAACTTGCTGGGAGTTTGTTTCAAGGTCATATAAGAGAAATCAGATGAATATATTGTTAGGCACCTTATGGACCGAATCATTTGAAAGGTTTAGAGATGAACAAAAAAATTAAACAAATAAAAACAAAAATAAATGTAAACAAAGTAAATAAATAAAAAGAATTACCATTGTTATCTTTCAAAGATTAACAAAACAAATGAAGAAAACTTTTGAATTTGATTTTGAGTAAGAAGTCTTGATATGCAATGTATTGCAAAGCAAAAAAATTGTAAAATCATTGTGAAATGGGATTCTATTTTAAAATGTATTTAGAGGCATGTATAAAATTAAAAAACTAGTAATTACACTGACAACATTGGAAATACAAAACATCATCCAAACTAGTGTCTGTTTCATAACTAATGAACAGAATACTGCTAACAATAAGTCATTTAACAGAATACTACGATTTGAAGAATAATTGATAATTTGTACACCCCTGTGTGTACAGAGCCTTATTATAATTAATTATAGAATATGGTGGATCTAAGGGGGAATAGTAGTGAAATCAATCAAGCAAATTTAGTATTAATAGTATCTTTAAGGAACCTAAAATACACATACAAAAATACCAAAAAACATTCGCACAGTTTCAGGAACTCATTCATGTCAACATATCATTCTTGAAAGAGTTTATACCATGAAGAGCTTTTGAATCAGAGAAAATGTACATACAAAGGGGGTTTAAAGGTAAGATTCAAACTCATACATTATATCACAAACAAAAACTTGAAAAAACCTAAATCCCATTCACAACACCAAGGGTATGTTCCTTCAAGTACAATTCTGTGTTAGTACAAAAAAACAACAACATTTAAAACTAGTGCGATTACTTCAAGTGTTTACAATGAACAATATAAAACTATCAAAAATACATAATTGAATATTATTACACTGGCAAATCATTTGTTGATTTTGTCTGATTGATGAGTGGTATCCGCTCCCCATCCTTGTTATAAGTGATCTGCACAGCACTGGACTTTATGCTGTCCCCTTCCGCAGCTCCAGGTTTAATGGCTATCAATGGAACTTTCTCTGGGACGCTGGATTCACTGCTTCTATCCATGGAAGCCAAATTTTGCTCCTCTAAAGAAGCATTGTGCAGACTGATATCATCATTTGAAGTAAAGCTGGCATCGCCACCTGTGACTTCATCATTCTTATCTGTAGGCTCTCTGTGTAAGATCACTTTGTGGGTATTGTTGACAGGCAGTGATGAGTGAAGATATCTTTTCCTGCTTTCTGGAGATGGGCTTGCATTAATAGCCTTAGAGTTAGTGTCACCCGATGACCTACTAGATCTAACTGCTGGAAAGTGTCTTTGCCCCAAACTGCTTACCTCACCATGGTACTCAACACAGTCTTCTTTTGAATCTGATGCAGGCCGAGCTGCCCTGTACAGTGCTTCTAAAGAATCTACCTTGTGGTGAAAAAACGTCAATCTGTCTAAAGAGGAAGTGAACTTTTTATTTGAAACATCATCACTTTTCAGAGATTCTAAAGGTGAGTTACTGATGAAAGGCAACAAGCTGCTAAAACCACTGTTTCGATTACTATTTAACCTAGTCACTTTCTCAAATTCAGCATCAAAGGCTTCATTCACTGCAATGTTACCAGTGTTGCGCAGCATTTTGGTCGTGCGCAAGGCTGCCAGGTAAAGAGCTCTGTTGATGCATAAATACTGCACATCTGTCACAGCCCTAACAGAGAAGTCTGGGATATACTCCTTAGCTTTGATGTCATTCAAGGAAGATTGTTTGCGTACAACTGAAACAAAAAATTGCAAACATATTTTAATTCCATGATACAATTATAAGATGAAAATGTTTCTGAATGGAGTTCTTTACTTCTAGATATTATTTTATGATTATTTTTTTATCATGTTTTACAATAATTTTATTCAAGTCAGAGCTTCATGGAACATTAAGGAACCTAGATCCAGGAACCTGTAAAGCTGATCTCAAAAACGGCCCTAACGAATCAATTTTCCTAGAAATTTAACATTTGATTAATATTGCTGAGAAAAGAATGACTAGCTCGTTGGCCACATGGTGACCGTTATAATTTTTCAAAGCAAAAAATTAACAAATGTAAATTTGGCGTGAGTACTAGACTTAGACCTAGGCCAACATCAGTTAAAAGGACTATCACATTTGGGAATTTCCTAATGTAAGGCATTGTTGAT
This sequence comes from Biomphalaria pfeifferi, assembly GCA_030265305.1. Lineage (NCBI taxonomy): Eukaryota > Metazoa > Mollusca > Gastropoda > Planorbidae > Biomphalaria > Biomphalaria pfeifferi. Next base: position 480,695 of record JASAOG010000126.1, on the reverse strand, counting down.
CAAGAGTTTAAATTGATGTTAATTGTTTAGGAAAATGTTGCCCATGGTCTTCTAAATCTAGATATAAAGGCCTATGTCTATATCATTGGAATTATTCGATAAAAATAAATTGTTCATTAAATTTAAAGTTGCAGTTCATTGATAGATTTTATCTATATCTAGAAGTAGATTTAGATCCAGTCCAGATGTTTAGAAGTAGATAAAGATCTAGACTAGATCTTAAAGAGTTCTGTGTGTAATAAACATACCAATAAATAATAGATATTTTATACATTGCCTGCTGGCCTAATTGGTAGAATCGTTCAATCAAGAAGCTGATGGTGTAAACACCATGAGTTTGATACGCAAATCGAGCTAATTGTTGTTTTTTTAAATTACTTTTTAAAATATTTTATTTATTTTAAGTTGCCTAATGTTAGTACTGTCTTTTTAAAAAATGTATTTATGTTTTTCTTGTTTCAATATATTGGTCCGATGTAAACACTTTGTGTGCACTGGATGGAATTATAACTTAGTTTAGTTAAAAATAGTAAAGGTAAAGTGAAGACACCATTGTCATAACCTGTCATCTGTTTCTAAGGATGACAGTTAACGAGTGTTATGTGGCCAGAACAATGACCTCTACTTCCCCATCGCAATTCAGGTACCAGTTTGAGACCACTAGGGTAGCCAATCAATGGACTCAAAAGGCATCTTAAAAATCCTGAATCATATCTCGAACTCATGACCCTCAGTTTGGAAGCCAAGCACTTTACCACTTTGTCACTATGCCCCACTTAGTAAATAATACTGAGTGACCAAGATAAAAAGAGGCCTGGTATGAGATAAAAGATGCCTGGCATCATGCTGCATATACTATTAGAATTGACCGCTTGAGAACTATGAAATGTTAAGTATGGTATTAATAATATTCTGTTTGTACTATTTTAGATATTTAATTATTAATAATTATAATACATTATAATCTACTTTCTGAAAGTATTTGTACTGCTGTACTGCATACCAGGTCTCTTGGCCGCCCTGTACATACTTCTAAGAGTTACTCAAAATCTGTCAAGTGTGGCAGCAATGTTTTTTTTTCCATAGTGGTTCCTTGGAACACATGAACTATAATTCTAAGGTTTGTTGTCATAAAATCTTGTGTGTGTAAATGTTTGTAAATGTCATCCCTTAGTTTCTTGTACTTCCTCTTGCGAAGTTTTCTTTCTGTGTCCACTGTTTGCCCTTTGTGATGGGTATGTCAGTTCTCAGATGGTCATATTTAGGTTCGATTTGTTTGGGTGCCTATCTCTGCTGAAGTTTTGATTTAGCTGCATAGATAGATCTCAGCTTTTTCTATGTTTCAGGGTGTTAAGTTTGGGTCACATTGAACCAGACTTTGGGCCTTGATGGAGTCAGGTCCTGGGCAGGTTGAGTAGGCCTTGGCTAGTGCAGAGCCATGTTTCCTATTGTGTAATTGTTAGTGTTCCTGGGCCATGAGGACAAGAGTAAGTGTGTTTGTGTGTGTGTCAGATGTGTTATTTATTCATACACTATGCATCATATGGATTGGTATTGCAAAACAGCATAATTTGTCATAATATTCATCATCCAGTTCCATTTCATTATTAAATATTAAATGAGCATTGACCATTTATTTTAAGTTTAAAGCTAGTTAATTTAGCATGTACTTTGTGTTTGCTGCAGTCAGTTGCATTATATTGTATTAGCCTGCCAAGGTGGGTTAACCATGGTTCATTTAATTCATCTCCTAGCTAAGCCTGGGGATAGCTGCCTGGTCGTGCGGCTTGCGATGGTCGAGGGTTCAAACCCTGCCCGCTCCCATCCCCCGTCGCCTGCGGGAGGTTTGGACTAGGAAGTAATTATCTTCGACTCTGAAGGAACATCCGAAACATGTAAAACATTTTACAAACATTTTTATAAACAAGCCTGTAAAGCCCACCTTGACAAGGTCACTTGAAGTACTTTTTAAAATGGTAATCCCTAATTAGAACTTTGTACTAGCAGGTCAGGGAACTCATAGACTTCACAAAATAATATTTTCAAATGTCTAGAAACAATAAGTCAATAGTTTAATTATAAACTAGTTTTAGCAATTTTAAAAGGAATGAGTTATTTGTTTTAGAGTGACAAAACATGAAAAGACCTTGCATTCTTCCCATAGAAAATAAAAACACTTTTATAGTAGTCATTTATCAGGACTGGACCACTAGAAACAAAACATTTAATGACTGTGATGACAAGGGGAGGTCAGATTGATAGGGACACTAAGGGCAGCCGGGAGAGAATTACAAGGTCAAGACCATACATTTTCATTACACCAAATAAAGAGAAAATGTTTCTATAACACCAACACCATAGACCAATAGCCCACATTTTATTGATCTGACCATAATTCAATAGGACCTAATGCATTTGTAGATTAACAAAATCAATAACAGCTGAAAAATTAAAGAAACATTATAAAATGTAACGTGTATTAGACACAAATGATGTTTGGACCTGGGGTCTGCCTACTTCCTTCCATTCTTCTACAGCTACACACTAGAATTAATTATCTTAGTTTCACATTGACATTGTCATGTTTTTTTTCCCACAAGGCTAAGTTTCTGTTATGTTATTTTCTTTTTACTTTGATGCTGTTCTAGTTTTTTATCTTTTCTGGATTTGGTGGGGGCTTTTTTTATTTTAATGCAATTGTTTTGTTTTTTTGTATTTACTATCAAATTTTGTCATTTTATTTTGGAACTTTTTATTACTTTCTGTTAAGGTTACATGGGGTTAGATTGTGCTGGAATAACTACAAGTTGTTGTTTTTTTCAAAAGTGTGATCTTCCTATAACATTTATATCTTCCTGCAATACCAGAATCAATTAAGTTGGTTTAGATAATGTGATATTCCTTTACAGGTATTAAATTAGCACTACTTTTGTTTGATTAATACCTTAGCTTGTTCTTATGTTAGTAATTTACTGCTAATGTCAGTGCCAGATAGGTTTAATGGCTTACTGATCCGGTTTATAATGTATAATATTGTCTATCACTGGTTTGACTTATTTTATAATAATGTTTATCAGACAAATAGGTCATAATTGTATTATAGTGTTTAAGTATAAATAAAATAATTTTCAATTTCCAAAATTTAGTTGTCGGTTTATAGATTTACTAATTGTCTGTATTACTTGTTCTGGAGTATACAAAAAAAACAAAATAAAAAAAAAAAAATTAGAAAAAACTACATTTATATTTAAGAATAAGTGTTACATAACCTAAATAATTAATCACTCAATAATTGACAACATTGTGTAAATTCTTGTTAACCAGCTAACACAATAGTACATTAAGAAATCAGTCATTTTGAAGAAATATGGAAAAGGAACAATGGCACCCCAACTGTCTATAACTTCTAGCCTTTATGACATTGCAAATGAATTATGTTTTTTAAATTATGTCATTAAAAAATGGTTTATCATTTTAAAAGGTTTTTGTTTATTCAGCAGCGTTAGGTACTTCACTAAATGTTGTTTTTTTTTCACTTTTCAGGAAAATGCAAATTTAACTTAACTTTTAATTTATAGTTAGCTTTTTGAGATTTCAATTTTTAAACATATATTTATAACAAGTTAAAACTTACGATTGATTGCATCCTTTCCAAAGTAACTGAAAGGTCCAGATTCAAAAACCATGTTTTCTTCACCAGCTATTACTTCAACTGTTCCTAAAGACAAAAAAAAAAATCCAAACTTATTATTCACATTAATACTTACTATTTAGATTTTTTTTAATGCTCAGCCTACACTACACCCTGATACATACATTTGACCAGTGTATTTTAGTATCTGTGACATAGAATTGGAACAGCTCGCTTTATGATGCTCCCCTTCCCTCTTAAAAATTGTCCTTCATACAATCTCTTTAGAGAGTCTTCTGCTTTTCTATTCTTTATCCTAATATTTGTTAGGCTCTGTGATGCTTATTGGCCCTTTTTTCTTATTGCATCATAATTCTCATATAATATTTTGCCCATACCCCCCCCCCCCTCCTTTTTATTAATGCACTTCCAATAAAACAACCCATATTTTAACTATTCCATAACATACTTTTGGTATGTGAACTCTTGTATCTGTTACAGTTAATTGCAATGGGCACTTTACAATGTCCTCCTACATAGACTCACATATTAATAGTATCCCCCCTCCCCCCACAGCTAGCCTACACCTCTAAAAAAAAAAAAAAATAGTCCTACACACAACCACCGACCATTCTTCAGCTTCTTAATTGAATATTCAAATATTTGAGAAGCTCTAGGATTTTCACATTTTAACCTTCCCTCTAGCATATTATTGTCTTGACCTGTCAATTTTAGTATCTGTTACATCAAATCAGAATGAGAATGTCCCCAAACATATACTTTTGCCAATGAATTCGAATATCACTTATCTCCCTCCCCTTAAAAAAAAAATCGCCTTTGATTTTTCAGTTTATTATCAAAATATTTGATAGGCTCAGAGTTGCTTTTAAGACAGAATCCCCTTTTTTTTTGTTTGCATCATAACACTCAATCAAATATACTTTTGAAAATTATCAAGACTTTTGAAAATTAACAACTGTCAGTTTTATATATTTATAATATATATAATAATAATTACTAATGTCATTTTTTAGAACCAATTTAGAATATATAAAAAATGAGAACTTTTATCCTGCTGCTGCTACAAAGTGGAAATATTGAAACCCAGTACCTTGTAAGATGAGAACAAATTTATCAGTGGGAGTTCCTTTCTGAAAAATGTAATTCTTTGCACTGACTGGCTCTGTTGGAGTGAGATTGACAACAATATCTTTCTTCATGAGATTCATTAGGACATTTCTGGCTAGATAAGCATCTGAGAATGGCTCTACAGCTGAAATAAGTTTACAAGGTTATAAAATATGACATTTATAATAAATATGGGTTCAAATGGTTAGGGATTCACTTATGTAGCATATTTTTTTATGAACAAAGAAACCCTAAAGGTATGTAATTTAAATAACAACTGAGCTTTTCTAATTTACTTTTACTAATAATTGACTTCAAAGATAAAAAGTACTCAAAGACTTATAACAACTTATGGACCTGCTACAACTCCAGAACCAATTTCAACTCAAAGACCTCAACTCACTCACTTCCCTCAATTTAGACATTTCAAAACCATCTTATATAGAATCCCAGAAAGTTCTATTCTACATTGTTCTATTAGCTATGACCTTCTAGAAACTGATGTATGCAACTGACCTCTTTCTCTGATTGATTAATTATAATTTAACACATGTTTACTCCTGCGGCTTCTTTGATTGGACCCCACTTCTAGAAAGAAGTAGAATGAGGTCACTATCAGCATGCATTAGGTGGGCACCATCACAACAGTGTCAAAACATTTGTTTTTTTGAAACACAGAATGAACAAGTTCTGCTCAAAGCTAAAGACAGAAAGACAACAGTGTGAAGGTAATTGTTCTGAGGGTCAACATTCATGTCATTCAGCCTTATAAGCATGTCAAGTGGTGGCTGAGTGAAAAAGCATAAGGTTAGCATTTAGGTTTCAGGTTTGACTTAGAAACAGTAGAGCTATGACTGTCCTGAAGTGCAAAACAAAATGATCTGGACTGTTCTTTTTCCAACTGCCTTTATTTATTTGGGGCAGGACTTATTTATTTTTAATTTCTCTTTTCAGTCAAATAAGCTCTAAGCAAATTTTTGGATACGTTCAATTTTTAATAAACATTATTTTTGGTGTAGCACAGAAACATTATTTTAAGCTGACAAAAATATTTTTCTAGAGTTAATTTCTTTATGGTATTTCTATTTCCTGTGATTAGGATATTTTCGACAGGAAAATCTTTGATGCATTTAAACCAAAAGTCATTCTTCTTCCTCGTAGTCCAATGATGACACATTCAATTGTTGAGTGAACAAGCCCCCAATCCTATCGCAATCTTACTGTTTATTTTGCACTAAACTTTGTTTACTATGAAGCCAACCTCTTGAATATAATTCATCTGACCACCAGCTACCAGATTTTGTCTCTTTCAGTTAAACTTCCACAGCACAGTCAGTCTAATAGATATCTCTTTGAGGCTTTGAATGTAACCAACTGCACGCACATCTAAATTTATATATTTTACTGAGTTATAGAACTGTGCTATTTCTTGAAGCTTTTAGCGTTACGTTATATTCCAGTAGCCTACTTCACAATTCTAAAAGATTTAAGTTAAATTCCAGTAACCTACTTCACAATTCTAATGTTAATGTCGCACCTTAATTTTTTTTCATTTGTGCATACATCAAGCTATAATTCTAAATCTGGTGGATACCTTGAAATCACATAAACATAACACACAACTCAGTCATGAATAAAACAGATAATTATCCAAAAGTTGAGATATAAATACAAGAATAATTAACTTTTTGAATCACATTACTGAATGGATATGAAATAGATTTATTAAGCCAAACTAGAATTTAAAGAACCAACCCAGCCTGGACTTTTTTGCTCAAACTTCTTTATATACTACTTTTCTAGTCTTGTGTTTCCTACATATTTTAAAGCTCAAATTGTAATGCCAAAAGCTACTTTTTTCCTTCTAAGCAAAGCTAGAACACATTTAAGTTACAATTTTTAATGTAAACAAGGGTGATGGCAAAGCCACTTGTGCATTGCCAACTCAGCTTGTGACATAGACATATCAGTAAAAAGTCACTGAAATAGATAATTAAATTCCCAAACTTGGAGTCAAATATACAAGATACAGTAAGACCTTTGAAAGTAGCTCTTCTGGAATTGATGACTGTAAAATTACATCAAAATTTTTAAAGCATGGAGTCTACTTATTATAAAATGGTTCAGAACAATATGTTATAAAACTGTAAAAATGAGTAGCAAAAAGAATGAAACCAATTATTAATCATTTTGCTATTCAAAAAAGAGAAATTTACAACAGTGCTAACACTAGAAATGATTTCTGAAGTCTATTGAACTTTAGTTTATAACACATCAACATTATTTAGGTGATGGCAAGCCACTTTTTTTTTCCTTATCTTTAAAAACAAAATTGAACACTCCTCAAAAGGATTAAAAAAGTAAAGTCTTCAGGAAAAAATGTATACTTAATATCAGTGTTCAATGATAAATGACTCCCAACAACAAAAAACCAGCAAAAGACAACTTTAGAACAGGTTTACCAGACATCTGCATGTACAGAGAAGGACAAATCCTTGCAAAGAAGGACAACTTTGAAATTTGTGCTTACAATGTAATGGATGAAACATATATATATACATATTAAGTATCATATTTCTCAGACCAAGTGATCTCTAGTAGCAACCACTATGAGTGCAATTATAGATGTACATGCGGAGCTCATTTTGTTCAATAATTTCTACATTTAGATTGTTTTGGTTTTTTTAAGCGTTATCAATGGCCTTGTGGTTTAGATTAAAAATTAATGTTAAAATTAGTCTTTGTGACTGTAATTTCTATAGAAGATTTGACAAATCAAATTAAATTAAATGCTGCAATTAAATAACTACATAAGGGGCACAATCTTGGAACCATTCGTTATTGGTTTCTGAAGTTGTGAGACATACAGGCTAGCTTTGATAGGAAATATTCTTTTCATTTTCTTGTTAACTAAGTAAGGTAAATCACTGCTGGTACTAAATGTTTTAGTTTTCGGCAACATAGAGTAAAATTGTGGTGGTCCTAGATTCGATTGAAGGATAATATGCAATAGCAGTAAACAACAGAGTAAAGGAGGACATTTTATCTATTTGGGCCAATGCCAGTTTCTTGTCTCTTGCCAATACTAAGAAACCAATAACTAGGTAGAACAAAATCACAGACTTAAATGCTGATGTTGGAAGTAGCTTAAATCCTTCAAATATTTCTATAAGTGGACAAAATAAAAAAAATACTATGATTCATTTGCAATACTGAGTGTGTAGATGTAATACAATGTAAGTATTTTTCAATTTCAAAAACTTTTTAAAACCACAAACTTAATACTTGTAAATATTTTATTATATACTTGTAATTTTATTACTAAACACTTACTGGTGGTTAAGAACTGGAATGCCACAAATGCCAACTGTTTAGGTAACTTGGATCTTTGTCCTTCAGCACCCAAAATTTCATAATCCAGCCTCTTTCTCGGCCGAGGTGCCTTCTGACGATTGTCAGCTAAAAAAAAAGGTTTGAATATGCTCCATAAAAGCTGTCCAGTTATTAAAGGAGCAAAAGTATTAATAATAACAAAGTAATTGGACATAAAGCATCTCAATGTAATTATAGTCCTCTCAAAAGATTACACCTTTGTTTAAAAAAAAAAAAAAAAGTGTTTTGTAGCATACCATTGTTTAGTGGCCACAGGTCCATACTTTGTTTATTCTCATTGTATTTTAAATTATGTTTATAGGAGCTATTAACATAATTCATGGTCTTCAAAAAGTGACTTCTAGTTTGTAAAAGCATTTATGCTTCATTTTGTATGTACTTACATAAAAAGGATGTTGAAATATATTTATTTGACAAGAAATTTGTATTAATCATTAATTCTATTAAATATTAATTATCTAAGTGTTGATTGATTTAACCTTTGGTATAATATGCTTTATTCTTGCAATTCTGTCTTTTTTTAAACAGGTAATCCTGCTCTAAAATGCACGGATTAAACAAAAATCAAAACACTTACTAATCAAATCTTTTTCATCTATGATCTCCCTTTGTAAGATCTCTTCAATCACATCTTCTAAAGTAACCACACCCATTGTTTCATAGTATGGGTCATGGTCCTCATTGTTGTGGAGTTTTTGAACAATGGCCATATGAGAATCCCCTGTGAAAAATATACTGCCATTAAAAAGGACACAAAATGTTATAAATATAAAAATACAATTTGTAAGCTAAATTTTTCAAGTTTTATGAGGCTACCACCCTTCAAACTAATACAAATTTTACAATATTCAATGCACAACACTGGCATGTATCCTGGGCTGAACAAAATTTTTAACTCTTTTAAAGCAATGTTAAGTACTATTTTGTGAATGTGTGCAGCAATTGTAAATAGATAACCTTACAGCCTATATAGCTATAAACTAGTGTTTTAATTTTCAAAAATACTTTTATTATTATTAATATTAGGGTTGCGCCGGATAGTACTTATTGATATTTGGCTGGAGCTGGCTATGGCTAGATAGTAAAATATGATACCTGGCCGAAGATGGATACCTAAATGTCTTGTAATAAACTTGCGTTACTGAACAATGTGCAAATACTTCCAAATAACATGATACCTATATATATTCATATTAGTTTGTTTTTTTACCTTATTGTTTTAAACTCTAATACTTATTGATGAATTAAAGTTTAATTAATAGTTTTAATAGCCAAAGAAAAAAATAAATTATATAATAAAGTTTAAGTACTTACCCTGCAAAAATTCCTGGAGCATAGCATCAAGCTTCACATCATGATCAACATAAAGAGGTTTATGGTCATAAAATTTGCACACAGTACTTAGAGGGGTTTTATCATCGGGATCGATAAGAGCCAGATCTTTTGTATTCAGAAGGTTGACAATATTGATCTTTTCTCCATCATAGACTGGGACACGGGTATATCCATGATGCATAATTTCTGTCATGGTCTCAAAGTCTAATATTCTATTGATTTCTAGCATATAAACATCTTCTACTTTAGTCATTATATCCTCAACACTTTTATTTGTTAACTGTAATGCTCCAGATATAATGTTGGCTTCATTGTCATGCAGAACTCTGCTGTCTGCCGTCATTCTTATCAACTCTTGAAGTTTTTCTTTGTTATAGACTTGTCCCATTTCTTCTCCCAAAATTTTATCCAAGATCAATGAAATGGGGAATGATGCAGGGAATGTAAGAATCATAAAAAATACAGTAAGCCAATATGTATTGGCACCAACAGCTAAACCATGCCGAGAACAAATTGCTTGGGGTACAATCTCACCAAATATTACAATCCCAATTGTAGAAATCACAACAGCTGTCAAACCAGAAGTCATATTTTCAAAAAGAATAGTAAAAGAGCTATTTACTATAACATTTCCAAGCAACAGGGTACATAATAGAAAGTTACCTCTTTTTCGCAAAGGACCAATTCGCTTTGCCCAATTCTTTTCTTGCTCTGAACCAACTTTACCAATAATTTTTAATTCAGTCTGATCTAATGACATCAAACCTAAGTTCAGTCCACTAAAAAGACCTGATAATAGTATTAAAACACAACAGACAGTTATCTGCAGCCATAAAGGTAGGTATAAATGACTATGTTCATCTTTGTCTTCAGAGACAAGAAAAGATAGCCACTCATCTGCTCCTTGGTGTGTATAATCATTGGTGCTAACGTTTTTCACGCACATAAATAACGTTTTATCCCCATAAATAGTCTTCAGTGAAAATGTTACTGATGCACTGTATTTACTTATGTAGTTAACATGAGTTATATTCGAAGCTCGTCCACTATTGCAATTAGTTTTATCTTGAGTCAAAAACATTACTGTGGTATTTACGAGGTTAAGCCCAATTAATCGGATTTCATTTTCCGAATTTGGGTGCAAAGTTACTATTCCACCTAATTCGTTGTGAGAAATGGAATACACACCTAAAATTCTCTGTGAATGACATGTCTTGAAAAGAAATGTAACAATAAAAACAGAAAAAGAAACCAAGTATATATTGAAAATCACGTCCGTCGCCATGATTATGTTGCACTTGACTCCAGCAAAGCTGCCAACTTCAATATAGAAAGAAAAGTAGCTAGACTATGACCTAGTTGTTCTATTATATATCATTCATATATTATCAATATATTATTGAGTTCGTGCACATTTATGCATTGTAGGTCTAGATTTATATAGATTTTCAGTCTTGAGCAGCCTTTATATAGCCTCGCCTTTAGATTCTGTTATAGTATTTATATTATTCTTTAGCCTAAGCTACTGATTCTAGGTCTATGTTTGTAATTTTAAGTCACCCTTTAGTGTTTTATTAGGCTTGTCGAATTTCAAGATAATTTTGAGATCGATTATAATGTTCCAATAAAAATGTCGATGTTATTCGCAATAGATCTAGATCAGTGATGGACAACCTAATTCGACCTGCGCGTGACCTGCGAACTATTTAAACATTCAATCCTCGTGTTAAGGGCCACATAACCGTAAATGTAAACAACGAAATGAAATAATTGGCCTGAAACAATTTTATTAGAAACTCGTGGATCAGGTACTTACATAAATTAATAGTAGGCCTTAGTTGTTGTTTTTATTTTGTTATTTTTTACGCATCGAAAATTGGCTTCATTTCTCTAATTAAAATTGACTCGTTTTTTTTTGTTTTTTTTTTTGGTTTCTTTTTTTTTTTTTTTTTTTGTAAATATTTCTAGCGATCCTTAAATTTTTAGGCATTGTTTAAACATCTTTTATTCGCTGCTCAAACCAAGAATGCCGTCATATTTTTTTATAATGCCGTTTATAATATGTTGTTGTGTTTTAAAACAGCCACACTTTATAAAACAAATATGTTGACTTATTATCATGTTCCACAAAAAAAGTAGGGCGATATATATAATGGCCTAAAGATCTTTTCTTGGTAGATTCTGACATTACCCGCGGCCTGCGGGTCTAAGTTTGTGTTTACTAATCTAGTGGATTGGATTTAGATGTATGTTAAACTTAGTTAATGATCCTTTCAAGTTTTTTCTCTTTCGCTACGAAAATAAAATTAGTTTTGCGAAAATGGGTTTACCCGAAGCCGATACATTCATATCTATTAAAAACGAAAAGAGCGATAGCTTTGTTAAATGAATGGGATTATAAAGTGAAAAATTAAACGAAATAATTTTTAGTACACGATTCATGAATGAATATAGATCTAGGCCTATCGCAACTCGGCTTCGCAGCTTTCGTAAACGAATGTAGTCTCTTAAAAATGCTTTAGAAAACCAAATTGGAATGTTTATTTGATCAAAATATAAAATGAATGGACTATAATTAGCATGTCCATGTGATAAAGTATATCTTCTTAGAGTTGAATTAGAGTTTTAGATCTAGGGATGGGATTATAAAGTTAACAATTAAACGAATTTATTTTTTATTACGCGATTCATTAGGGTATTGTCTAATGAAAGAATGTTCGCCAGGAAATCTGTAGTCACAGATATCAGGAACTAATTTATGTAAAAAATGCTTTTGAAACACAAAATTGAAGGTTAATTTTATTACATAATGAAATCAATGGATTAGGGTTAGGTTTGTATTTTCATGTGTCAAAGTAAAAAACTATCTGCGCAAAGTGTATTTCTTAAAATTAGATCTAGGTCTAAATCCTTTCGTTCTTTTCTCATGTCAACATTGTTAACCATGGCCCAGATCCATAAATACTATAGCTTTAATAGAGTCGGACAACTTTTTTTTTTTTTGAGGGTCCTAAGTTAGTTTTAGGGCTACAATACATACACAACGGTCTAAGTTGGTACCCAAGGAACATTCCTGCCAAGTTTTATTAAGATTGGTCAAGCGGTTTTGATTTCTATAAGTCACATACATACATACATACACACATTCATACATACATACGCCTTACTTTCTACTTTATAGTATAGATGATATAAAACATCATTTAAGAAAGATCTAGATCTGGATCTTGATTCTATATCTAGTCTTTTAGACCAATAAATAATTAATAAATATTTTGCTGTTGGTTGGGTTTTGCTTTGTTTATCCTTATTTATAAGTCTTTTGGACCGTTGGGACACCACACAAAATCCGTTGACTGTCGGTCTCCATTATCTGTCTTTTGTCTTGGATAGAATCCCTTTCAGTGACAGTTGTCTCTAGACCCCTTAGCCGGCGCCGCGCGCCGAATTCGCCGCCATATTTTGTCCGCCAAAAATTCGCAGAAAATTAATGATGCGCCGTAAAGTTTTTTCTTTTTTTCAATTTTTTCTTGGCATTCCGTTTTAAAATCGATTGCATTTTTAAATAAAGGTCGCCGGAAGTTTGATAAAGAGTTCATGTCTAATGTCAAATTACAATTCTAATTTTATTAAACCCCAGTTAAAATACAATTTAAAAAAATAATTCAATTAATTTAGTTACCGTTTTTTTGTCAATAACACGATTTATTATCAATAATCTGTTTTATAAAATAAATGGCTCAGCGATCTTCTACTTCTACTAGTAAAAAGGTAAGCCTGTGTATAAAATAAATGGTCTTATGCCTAATTAAGCCTAAATTAACTGTTGCAATGAACTATACTAGCTAAATCTATAAATAATGATTTGTATGTCATATCATTTCTATGTAACATTCTACATGATGATTTTAGGTGAACTCAAATGTGAGTAGATGTCATCTAAACCGAGAAGAGAGGCAGTTTGTTACCAAATTACATGTAAAATCTAAACCGCCTAGCCAACATGGAAATTCCTAGGCCCAATGCTAGAGATATTTTGGTGACCTGTTCTCTGCTGATGGGAGAAATGTTGACGAAGATAGGGACTATTGTCAGCTGTGCCTGACTACTCAGCAGTCACTGGGTGACAAGGGTCACATTTCAAAAGTTACGAATTTTGCTGCAACAACATCAAGTGGCAATATGAATCTTCATTTGAGTGTCAAGCATGATGTAGCAGTACAAAGTAAGGAGAAATCAAACAAAATTATGGGATATTTAAGTAAGTATGGAAAAGGCGCCAGTCAATGTCAGGCAACATCAAGCCATGAAGTGACAAGAGATATTGTCCTCTGGTTTTGTAGAGACTTACTCGCCTTTGAAAATGTAGCTAAAGAAGGTTTTGTTGAGTTTTTCAAAATTAATTGCCCATCTCTCAACTTACCTGCACCTGTAACACTTGCTGGAATAGCCCAGGATGACGTTTATCAAGCTATCAGGTCAGCTGTCAAAACTAAAATGACTAAAGTCAATTCACTTTGTTTGCTCTTTGATGGATGGACTGATCGATATCGGGCTATCAATTACCTTGGCATCCGGGCTTCCTTTTTAGACCACGATTGGACATATAAAAGTGTCACACTTGGCTGTCATGCTTTGCCTACTCATGCTGCACACGACCTTGCTGACCATATCAGCTCTGTTCTGAAAAGCTTTGGTGTTGATCCCAAAAAGCTTTTCATAACTAGCTGCCATGATGGTGCTGCAAATATGATAAAGACTTCAAAACTTTTAAAGGTTGATTCCTATCAGCACTGTACAGCACTTGCATTGCACCTTTTGCTTACTACTGATAGCATTAATAGAAATGAAGATGTACAGCATATACTACAAAAGTGCCGCAACACTTCATTTCAAAACTGCAATTATGGATGATGAGACAGCGTTTACAGAGGATAAAGAAATTATTAAAACCCTGAAAGAAGGCATGTCATCAGTGTGTGAATTGCTTCATGTGGATGATCATTTCAGTGTCAATAGTGGATACCTCGGAAAGCAGCATTGACTCCACTGATGTTAACAGTATGCATACACACAATCATAAGTCATTGAAGGGATCATGTGCAACACGTTGGAATTCAACACTGATGATGATTCAGTCAATACTTAATTTGAAAAGGGAGGTCCAAAATACTCTCAAGCGTATTGGGCGTGTTGACCTATGCCTCCATGAAGATGAAATTGATTTTTTAGGTGAACTTGTTACCTTTTTAAAACCCTTCCAAAATCTAACTGATCTCTTTAGCTGCTCAATGTCAACCTTATCAGCAATTCCACTGATGAAAATGCATGTCAAAAAGATTTGCCCAGCGTCAACTGTTGCTGACAAGATGCAAATGATCAAGCAGTCAGTACTCAACCAACTTGACCATCGATTTCCTGTCAATGATAACATCAAGCTGCATCAGCTGCTTGATCCAGTTTTAAAATCATTGATTCCACTGCCAGAAGCAACCACACTTCTGGAGAAAGCCATAGAGTCAGCTATGACCCGTGGATTCATCGTGTCTGAAGCTAATGTATCACGTTCGCAACTAGTCAGTGAAGATGTTTCCGAATAAAGCAGATGTAAGAGGTTGCGAATGGAGCTGATGAATGAATTGAAAATTGAACAGTCACCCAACGATTGTGCCAATAAGGTATTTTATATTATTTTATTTGTATTTTTTAAATTCAAGCAGTAGTTTTAATATTAGGCTATTTAAGTACCTTTATTGACATTTTAGTATAGGTTTTTATTCCAATAATTATTTACTGTTATCTATTAATTGAACAAGATAAATATTACATTTACTGTGTACTGTAATGAAATGTTTTATAACCAAACAGTTAGTAAAATTGTATTTTGATTTTTTGAACTTTTTTTTCAGGTAGCAGTGGAAATAGCAAACTATTTGACGGCACCTATTGTTCAGTTTCATGATGTTCTCGATTTCTGGCGTAGCAGTGCTGCATCATCCTTGTATCCATATCTTACTCAACTGGCTCGACTTCAACTATCATCAGCATCATCTGTTCCAGTTGAGTGCATGTTTTCGGTTACCGGTTTGATAATAATAAACAGCAAACGATTAAGTCTAACAGCTGATAAGCTACATCGTGTTTGTTTCATCCATGACAAATACAAACTGATATATTGAGTGGTTAACTTAAAAAAATGGACTGCAATTTGCACTCTAAATAATGTAAATTATGACAGAAAATAAAAGTGTTTTTTTTATATATTTGAAATAAATTTTTTCTGAAGTCTTTTATTCATGAAGTTTTATTACTTTATTATTGGCAAGGCATAAGCCGAACTAGCCGAATATTTTTCTAATCAGCCGGAAATCAGCCACATATGCCAAATATACGGAGAAATCCGCTAATCCAGATATCAGGTAGGTCTTTGCGGGCCCTGAGGACCTTATGATATGGCCATAGAGTTTTAGTTTGCGTTTTTTGACAGTACTTAGTAGGTCATCGTTGGGTTTGGTTTTAACGGCCTCAATATAGGAAAAGTCACAATTAGTATTGTGTTGTACGTCCGGAGTCCGGTGTATGTCACATTTCTAGATCTTTAAAATAAAGCTTTAATTTGAAAACTTAATTTCACCATATTTTGTGGGCTCCTTTTGTCTTTAAAAGCGAACCTTTTTTTTTTAATCTAATTATACAAGACGTTTTTTCATTAAAAAAACAACCCTTTTTAAACAATACTATACACGTAAGGTAGATAATATTCAAAAGAGGGGTAACTTTTCTTAATATGTAGGCCCCTATACATACAACTGTAATTTGTCAATATATCACTTATGAGTGTGTATGTGTGTGTGTGTTTTCTGGTGTAGGCCTATAACTTACATAAGACTAATTAAAAGTTAACAGAAAATGTTTATTTTGTTAAAAAAAAAACAACTTAGAATGTTTATCACGTTTTTACACATTTCTAAATGAGATTTAGTATTCAGTGGTACGATGGTGCCTCATGAACTCCTGTTAGTGATACATTGCATTGGGTGCATGTCAATAGAGCCACTTCAAAGTGACCTTTGAAACCTCTGACCGAAGTATTTCTTCTGTAGGCCAGGAAAAAGATATAGGCTCTTTGACAAACTACCTGTCCAAAGTGCCCTAATCGAATACATCACTTAATCACATCCGTGTTTTGGAAGTACTCAAGCCATTGCCCGCAATGAGCTACTTAAATTCGGAAAACAACTGGAAGTTATGGCTCACTGTTTGACTTAATATTCTTCTAAATGATGCTAGTAAGATCATACATAGGCAACAAACAAACCGCACTTGCACACATATTCAGAGAAAAACATTGCTAAGAAAGCTATTAAAATATTAAGCATAAGCATCACCCTCTTCTTCGTGGTTTGAACATTTTACCATCACCATGGTTGTATATTTTGTGTGCTAGCGTACAAATTGTTAGCATTAACCTCTAAACATGCACTATTTGTTGTAATGCACAATTGTAAAACGAATTTCCTATTTCCTCACGGATAATAAAAAATTATCATTATTTTTATAAACTACGAAGGTGCACAATGAGAGCGGGAAAATCGGACTACTACATACATTTTTGAGAGCTTTACATTCTCATTATCCATTTACCCACTTAGGAGATGCATGAACTCAACAGGCAGACATGAAATGGGAGCTTTTCCCTTGAATTTCTGACAAAAGGTTACACAATGTAGGCTATGTGACCTTTACTGTGTTGCCTGAGCTAGCCAGGAAAACCAGTGACTTGGCAGTCGTAGGTTAACATGCATGACTGAATGCATGACACGTAGGACGTAATCATCTTCTTTTTTTGAAGTAACGTCTGTATTATATAAGATAAGATTCGTAGTGCGAGCCTCCTATCCTGGACCTGCTTTATGCACCTATTTTCTTCGTATTTCTATTATGTGACCGCTGTTCACAGTGGAAGGCCCGCCACTCCAACTACCACGGGCCACTGGTGATGGCCCCCTCGCTGAATGGTATGATGATGAGCTTTTTTTTTAAAACTGGGCTACCCGGTTTCTGTTGAATATTCACACCGGGACTCGGATATCGTTGCGTTGGCTGCAGAGCGTCCAAGTTAACCCAAAATGGAAACAGAATCGCCTTAAATAATTTTTTCATATGGAATGAGGGTTGCGGTTTTTCAATAGTTAAAAAAAGAAAGTTTCCCCTTTTTAGACCTTGCGATCCATGGGACAGATAACGTTAAGGTCATTTGTTTCTACGGCCAGCGGTTGTCATGTGGCCAGCACAACGACCAAGGGGTTACTTTCCCAACTAAAGTCAGGTACCCATTAGAGTTGAGTGGCTCAGGGTACGAAATTCAAAATCACATACTTCACCGAGATTCGAACGGAGGATCCCAGGTTCGGGAGCCAAGCGCCTAACCACTCCACCGGTTTTTTTTTATAGCTTGTAGCTAATATCTATATATTCGTGCTGAAAAGGTTGAAACCAGCTTAACTGCATCGCGGATCCTTCGGGGACTGCCTCAGATTTTGTGAGCAAAAAATACTCAGGTCCTATTACTGATCTTTAAGAAGTAAAACCATAAAGTAAAGAGAAGTCTTTTTACCATCTAAATAGAAGTTGTGATATTGTTTTCACGAAAGGCGACATCATGAAGATTCATTTTTTCTTGCTGGTGAATATTTTTTCATCTCCAGCAAAGATTTTTTTTTCTTTTTTTTTTTTTGTAGTTTTCACCTCAGAAGGTCTCATTTCTTTTATGCGTCACACCATCGTTCTGTGGAAGTCTTTTTCGCGTCAGAAAGTCTTGTTTCTTTCATGCGCCATACCATCGTTCTGTGGATGTGTTTTCAGGGTCAGAAGGTCTTATTTCTTTCATGCGCCATACCATTGTTCTGTGGATGTGTTTTCAAGTCAGAAGGTCTTATTTCTTTCATGCGCCATACCATCGTTCTGTGGATGTGTTTTCAAGTCAGAAGGTCTTATTTCTTTCATGCGCCATACCATCGTTCTGTGGATGTGTTTTTCGCGTCAGAAAGTCTTATTTCTTTCATGCGCCATACAATCGTTCTGTGGATGTGTTTTTCGCGTCAGAAAGTCTTATTTCTTTCATGCGCCATACAATCGTTCTGTGGATGTGTTTTTCGCGTCAGAAAGTCTTATTTCTTTCATGCGCCATACAATCGTTCTGTGGATGTGTTTTTCGCGTCAGAAAGTCTTATTTCTTTCATGCGCCATACAATCGTTCTGTGGATGTGTTTTTCGCGTCAGAAAGTCTTATTTCTTTCATGCGCCATACAATCGTTCTGTGGATGTGTTTTTCGCGTCAGAAAGTCTTATTTCTTTCATGCGCCATACAATCGTTCTGTGGACGTCTTTTTCGTAAGTAAAATATAATAATAATAAACTAGGAGGAGTGTTGCCACAGAGATGTCTTAGGAAGACTTAGCTTACCACAGACGCATGTCTTGAATGTCTGTCACACTTCATTAGCGGGCTATTCATCACCTTTTCTTTTTCACTTTGTCAGGCGATTTTTTGTTGTTGTTGTTGTTATGATGAAGTGCGCACGAATGTAGGAAATATTTCGGTGTTGAGACTGCTGGTGGATCTTACAAAGCTTCAGACCCACTTTTTTATCGATCGGAGAAGGCATCATAATTGAAATATGCACATTTGACAGCAAATAAATCTTAATTGTAACACCTGCAATAGTAAACGATCTACAGAGCTCCGACAAACACTAAACGTAGGCCGAATCTTCTTATTAATATAATCGCAAAAGCCTTGACTGACTGACTGACTCTTCACTCATTCGACCATTTGCGGTAGACGAAAAAATACGAAAACTGCGATTTATGGATGGCTGCATGGTCGTGTAGTATGTGCTTGAGACATGCTTATATTATTTCGAAAGGATTATATAAAAGGTCTGAATTTTCATGGAAACCATGATACTGAAATGGTTCTTCCATAAAGGGATGACACTCCTCTTTTTTTTTTTAGTTGAAGATACTAGACGTCTATTTATTAAATCATTTTGTCTTTTGGACAATATTAAAAACCCACACATAAACTTCCAAAGATTTTAAAGCACTTAAAACATTTATTTACAGTGGAAAATATCGTAGAGTCTCATATCTTGAGCGCCCCTATTATCATTAGTTCAGTCGTCTCTCTATAAATCGAGCTACACTTTTGGTTTCGAGATATCTCACAATTGCCAACTGTGTTTTTATAATGGTAGGCTAAATTTTTATCTCTCTACCATGACTTGCACGAGATGAGATGTGGGAAGTAGGTCTACGCGAATGTGTGTAGGGGTAATATGAGATGTGTGAATTTTGAAGGTAGTTGTGGACTGGACTCTGAGAGAGCAAGTTGTGGACTGGACTGTGAGAGAGCAAGTTGGGCTCTGAGACAAAGAGTGCGGATATTTTCAGAGTCGGAAACTATAGTTTGAGTTAAGTCAAGAGTTGTTTAGTAGATAGTCCAATTTGGACGTTGTATTTCCTTTAAGTTGATCTACGTACTTTTGTAAATAAGTTGAATAGCTATTAAAGTGTTTCATTAACTGTTTTGAGTTGAGTTCTGAGAGTGTTACATATAGCTCCCTGTGGACTCGAAGATGACTGTCATCTGGTAAAGATTAGTATGTCCTGTCGTCAAAAGATTGAACTGGGGATTGGATTCGCTTTCAGTGATCCAACCCCTTTAGTCAACGGTCTTCACAACCAGCCAGGGCAACACCTACATAAAGGCGGTTGATGATACTTAACCTCACCTCTTAGGTTAGTCTGATGAACCGTTGAGGCACCCCACATACTCTTCTGTCAACCGTATTTCTCCAATCTTTTGTTGTCTGCCTGGTACTGAAGGACGGTCTTTGCGAGCCCTAATGACCTTGTGATATGGCCGTAAAGTTTTTGTCAGCGTTTCTTGACAGTGGTTAGCTGGTCATCTGGCTTTTAAATATACGTGTAGCAGCAAATGGTCAAGTGTTTGTATTTTTTATTTAAAAACAAGACATTCTGTACAGGAGAAAATGTAGGCTATTTTTTTAAATTTAAAAACACCTATTTATTTAGGTATATTCTACATATTTGGAATACAAATTTTTTCTCGTTAGCTTTAAAGACTCGAAGACAAGCCTTATTATTTTTACAACTTTAAATTGTATGACATCATCCTACATTAATTAACTGTTCAATATTTTAATTTGTATTACAATATTATGGTGTTTTCAATTTTTATTATTATTATTAGTAACTGTTACAAATTAATTTTAAATTGTTACATGATTGTTGTGTATGTGTGTGTATTTTTTGTCAATGGTATATATATATATATATATATATATATATATATATATATTGAAAATATAGTTAAAATGTGGTTAAGTTTTGTTTCTTTTTTATTTGTGAAATTACACACTAATAACCAAAGAACTACAAGTGCACAATACATTGAAATACTTTCAAAAACAAAATAGTTCTTATTTTTTTATTTGTTACAATTTGGCCGTTGATGGTATTTCGAAAGACTACAGAGAAGTTAGTGTAGAGCTCCTTATAGACTTGCACAAACTTGAGTTGTATACTGCAACCACAAGAGTTGGACTTGTACACTGCAACCAAGTGAGGACGACGAGGGTTTTACTGCTTGGCATTTCCGGACCTTTTCTTCCTGGCTAGTATCCTGCACCGTGTATTCGCTCCTGAAAAGAAAAAAATTAATTCATTCCGCTAGTGCGCCGTATCTTGTGTCGTAACACTGCATTGGAATCATCGAGTCCAATGGAACTAAGTCTATGATGCTTCTTTAGTAACTGAGTGCAGAAGTCTCCAAGTGTCCGATAACGTCAAGTCACTGGCTGGGTATAGCCCGCGGGCTTTAGTTAGGACATCAGGGCCTATTGAAAGTGAGTATGTGTGAGGGGCTTTTTTTTTTTTTTTTTGGAGGGATGGTATAATATGGCTTATAAAGATGAGTTATTCTAAATAAGGTACTCTCTAGATTTAGATCCATGAACGACAAAATAAAATTGTCGAGTGGATGAAGTTGCGATGTTTCCTCTTTCAAACTGTTACGCGGGAAGGGGCGTTTCATTTGAACATGTATGTTGGGGGCATTGTAGTGCAGGAAGAATGGAGGCTATAACTGATGGACTTAATAAATACTCGATCATAGTGGTTTGCGGGCCATTCGATTGAAGTATGAAAGAATCAGTGGACTTTACAATTTCAGGTGTAGCAAAAAATATTTAAACCGTAACGTAGCACGGGCATCAGCTGGTGTATCTAGGGTGTATACTAAGGCCAACGACAAAAATTTACAATTAAGTTAACTAATTAAGAAAAAAAATAGGTAAACAAAACAAGCTTCTATAACCTTTTACATTAATGCTGCAATGTATATCTAGATTTAGCCTAGATCCATAAGATGTACGCATTCACAGTAATAAACAAGAAAAAAAATTGAAAACAAGATTAATTAGATCTAGTTTGGATCAGTCATGTAATTAAATTTGTAATAGATCTAGACAAACAATAAGAAATCTTTCCAATTAGAAACTTTTTTTTTGTTTAGCACTTTTTCATTTTTTTTACCAGTTGGTAAAAAAAGGGGAGAGGTGGTTGAAATGAGTAGTCCTATTTTCTAAATGTTACCATGATCGCTTTTTAAATGCATAAAAAAATTCAACTTGATCTTAGATGATTGGGTGTGGGAGAAACTTTGTACCAGACAAACTGGCAAGCGAATTGATAATGATATAGATCTAAACTTTGTAACAACTGTATAAAGTAAGTTTACTTTCATAGTCTTGAATTTGGATCCAGACCTACATCTATAGATTAAAAACCGTCAAGTTCTAGATTAGATCTATAATTATAGATATCTAGATCTAAAACTGATCTTCAAAAGAAGAATGATCTAGACCAAATAAAGGCTTATTCGATTTTAGATTCTTAGTTTACATCTAGGACTAGATCTAGGATCTAGATAGAAGTAGAAGTCCTAGATTGGAGATGTAGATCTAGTCCAAAAATAGATCTATGATTCTATATAGATCTAGATCTAGATATTAGTCTATACACTAGATCTTGATAAGTCTTTTGAGACTTTCCTGAAAACAAAAAAAGTGTTTACTTCCGATACAGATCTAGATCTAGAAGAAAAAGATGACTTACCAAATTATTTTTTGCATCCACAGGTTTTCTTTTCTCCACACTTTTTGCAGTTGCTGCTAAACTGTTTGTTTGCTTGACAAGTTGTTGCAACAGGACCAGACTCTTTCGCCGGGGGAGGGCAAGCGGGGCAAGTATCACTTCCGTTCTTAGAATTTTTGCCATTGGTTTCTTTTGCTGAGTCCTTTCCACAAGAGTTGCATTGAGACATGTTGAAGTATTAAGGGAGTCTTCAAGGAGGTTACTGTTCTTCACTGTAGTCTTTCACTGTTCACTTCAGACTCTGTGGAAGGAATAGGTACTAGTTAGCTAGGAAGTTCACGTCATGGCCAAATATTGCGTCATTGAAGCATTTGGGTACCGGGATATGACGCGCATAGCTACAGGACTTTAGTTGCCATGGTTCCATTAGCCTGCGTAAGTAATCACGCGAGAGTATTGCGTTGTCATGGCTGTAACTAAGCAGCAAAAAAAAAAAAACGCCAAATAACAAAAGGGGTGTGTTCAAGATGGTAGAATGCATGACTTTGAAAAGACCTGACAAATAAACTAAAAACTATTACTATGACATATACACATTTAAGATTTTTTTTTCATTATAACATCTATCATAGATCTAGATAGATTCTATATTGAATCTAGAGATCTCTCTAGATCTATATTTAGGCTAGAGATATAGAATCGTATATAGACACTACAGAACAGATCTAGATCTAGATTCTAATTACTCTACATCTTGTCAATCTAGATCTAGCAAAGGAATAGACCGCTCATCTAGTTTAGATTTAATTAGATCTAATATTGATCCAGATCCCTAGATCTAGACTAGATAAATCTTATCTAAATCTAGACTAAACCCAAATCAAATTATTGGACGCTAAAGTAGATCTAGTCTACATCTAGATATCTAGAAGAGAAGAATCAACATTTAACATTAAGAATGTTTCAAATTGAATAGATCGGGTAGGGTTCGAACCCTGGATCGCCCAGACGACAGTAGCCTATAGCACGCATACCGCACGACCAGAATAAGATGTATTTTTATATCGCGATGTAAAATCTAGATAAGATTTAGATTATAAAAAAAAACTCATTTACCTTTCACGGGGCTGTTTATTTCTGACAACAATCACTGACCGCCTTGTATGGAAGTGGGCATGGTGATAAAGGCATGTCGGGATCGGGTACTGGAGTTGGTGGCCTTGGTGGAGGGGGTGGTGTCGGTGGTCGTTTACATGGCGGGTAGGCCACTGTGCATGGAGGTCGGACGTATTCCTCTAGTACTGGCACTGGAATGTATCTCTCCCTGAAGACGCATTTTTCTTCTGATTTGGCGGGTTTGGTCGATTTCATTTCTGGTTTTGCGGTAGTGACTTGTTCCACTTCCTTGTTTGCTTCTTCACACACAGTGCCGTCAGACTTCTCTACGTCTCCTTCGGCCTTATTTTCTAGAGGGTTCTCCGATGTAAGACAGTCGGTTTGAACTTCTGGATTGTCTGCTGGATTAACGTCTACTTTGTCAGCTGGTTTGTCTCCAGGAACGTCTACAACATCGAGCTCTTGTTCACAACTATCAACTAACTTATCTGTAGTGATGGCATTGTATTCTCCCATTGCTCTCCTGGTGCTAACTGGTGTTGAAAATTTTTTCTGGCAGCGAACAGATTTTGACAAGCTCAGTTGTAGATCATCAAATATGTCCACAAAATGTGAAGAATCGACACAAAAACGGCTACTGGCTACAAGGATTGGGGCACTTCAGTGATGGTGGGCATGGATGAACGGGCATATCAGGTTCTGGCACAGGTGTTGGTGGTCTAGACTTCTTTTTCATAGGACAAGGCGGAAGATTCGCTACACATGGAGGCCTAACATATTCTTCGAGTTCCGGTGGTGGAATTTGAGTTTTCGGTGCACCGTCGCAAACTGGAATAAATTTCTTTTGCTTATCCTTAGACATAGTAATGGTCTGTAGCTGAAGGTGAGGAAAGCTTGCACAAGCCACCCGCCATGTGTGTTTGATGACAGCTTGCTTCGTTACAAGTTAATATTGCTGTTACGTCACGTCGCTAGGGGAAAGTATGTTTTGCATTGGTTCGAAATGAATACACGCCAAAGGAAAGTGAACACACCAAAAGAGTGCGCAACATTTGCGCGCAAAACACAGAGCGAAATGTAATAAAGTATTTCTTGAAACAATATTATTATTCTATTATACCCGTCAAACGACAAAAGGAGAGGAATAGACATCTACATCGTTCCATTGGATCGGGGGGGGGGGGGGGAATGAGAGGGGCTAGGAGAGTTGTTTTTTTGTGTGGGGAATTCAAATGATTTATGAAAATCATTTTGAAAATCATTTGTCAAAGTAAATTACAAACATTATTAGCAGCACCAGAGTTACCTCTCCGGGGCGCATTCCTGGGCCTTAAATAAAGGGTCATGGGTGGCCCGTGCGCCTCGACATTGCTGATAGAATCCAAATGAACGTTTCGCGTTACAATTGAAACCAACTCAGTTGCAGAAGCTGCCGGAGGGAATGTCAGTTGATACTCCCTACGCCTATTCTTATGTTGTGTTTTCCATTCTCCTACTTTAAAAAACAACTCAGCTGGTGGCTGAGGGCTAAACAAAGTAAGATCTTGGAATCTTACAAACGTAAAATACAGCGAGGTGGGGCGGTTCTGATTTTAGCGTTTCCACTCAACCTCATTTGACCTCTCGACTGCCTGTCATGAAGTGAGTTTGAGTTTGAGTTTTTATATCGGTACAATTTAGGCCATGTCGTGCCCGTAATCTTTCAAGGATTACTCTCCTTTACAAGAGCTAAATTTCATACAGGTAAATCATTAAAAATAAGGTCTATTCACAGTTAAAATAGTAAAGGTAGTAAAAATTTAATAATTTGGTAAAAAATCATGAAGTGTTTTGGGGCCATCATTTGACCTCTCGACTGCCTGTCCTTAAGTGTTTTGGGGCCATCATTTGACCTCTCGACTGCCTGTACCCGTGAACCAGAAAGAATATGGTTTAAGAAGCGGGGGAAGGGGAAAACACTTCCTCTCTCCACATTTTACAAGGGAACTATGTTACATGATAAGTGGATTTTTTAAAAGCGTTGGTTATGACGTCTTCTAGAGCCGCCGTGTGCCCGACATGCATAGTTCGAAATAATACCCTTTATATGTAGGCTTTTTAATTTTTAAGGAATATGAATAAATAATTCTACACACACAAAAAAGAGGTCTCAAACATTTTTTGAATAACTTTGTCTAACATTAGTACATCAATAAAAAACGAGTGTTACGATTACCACAATGGAATTTTTTTTCTGAATGTCAAGTATAGACCACATTCTCTTTCCCCGTCTTCCCACGCGAGACAAAGTCTCGCTCCCCCTTTCCAGATCTAACAGCTAGTAGGCTGACTATACCTCCATAACGAATTACCCTCGCTTTAAGAAAAAATTGCTAGACTTTTGATTAAAAAAGAATTGAAACGCTCTAATGTTACCACAGAAAAACGATTCAAGACACCGTCCAGAGACCTCAATACGGACAATTGGTCAATGTAACGCAAAACAAGATTTCAGACATAAGCCAATGAACACTGGCCCGAAGCGAAAAAGAAAGAAAAACAAATTAGAATAAATATTTACACCAAAGACGGCGTGGTGGGGCGGCGACAAGGTTTGAACCCACGACCATAGAGACAATCCAAAGCGCTTTCCCCAAGACCAGGCAGCCATCCATATACCAAGCTCATGAAGTTCCAAGGTTGATGAATAATTTACAATGTATATCAAAGTAAACAAAAAATAAACAAACTACTATGCTCTGACGCGGAACAGAAATAAGACGAACTATTTTGAAATGTTGATTCTCGAGACATACTTTTTATTCGGCCTAAAATTGCAAGCGATTACTAAATACGAATTTTCTACATTTTCTTTGCGTCATTGTGAAAATTATCTTATCTTGTCCATCTTATGTCAAAAACATAAGATTGAACGTGAAATTAGTTCAATAGAAATGCAAGCAATATAAATGAAATCTGTGTGGAATACATTTTACATCCAATTAAACGATCTGATACCCAACTTATCTCACCAATAAAATCCATTACTTTGTAATAAGAGGCTAGACTGTCGAATACACATGAAAGTTAGATACATTAAATTATTTCTGATTATCATTAAAGACACCAGGAAAAGGAAAGTGACTTATCAGTTACACAGTGAAAGTTAATCCTCTTCCAGAATAAAAGATTTAAGTTTCCATACAACTCTTCTAGATTCCTATTATAATACTCCATATTCGTATGACTTATGTTAAGTACATGTAAGAATGTGGCTCGTGTACCACACCAGTCACAATCTAAGTTTTTTCTTGCACCTATGTGCCATCGATAGGTGTCACTTAGACTCGGAGCCAAGCCAGGAACAAGACTCTTTAACTCTCTCTACGCAGACATTTCCCCTCATTCTCACATGGGAAACAAAGTGACACAAACATGTCTGGTCCTCAGCTCTCCAAAACGTTTTAGGGAATTGATAGTAATAGAACACTGATAGCTAACTAATAGAATGTCTTTCATCTTGATTTGGAACTTCAACGTATAAAGGACTCCTCCCCCCCCCCCCCCCCCACGAGGGATTCAAAGGATAATTGTTGAATTTTTTGACAACATATCAAAGTACAAGATCTAAACAACAGAAAACTCAAAAATTTTTCATCAACATGTAAGAATGTTGCAGTCTGTAATCAGAGATTGAAGGCCAATTTACAGTATAGTATTACTAGAAGTACAGAAAACAAAGTCAGTCAGCAAGGTATTCGTTCACTTGGATGGTGACAGGGAAATCATTTCGCAAGGATTCCTTGATTTAAATTATGGTAGTACGTAGTACACTACTAGCCAGAGGCTCTCATATTTATTCCACATAGTGAGTTTTTTAAATGTTTAAACAAATAATCTCAAGTTCAAGCAAGTTCTTGTTTTCAAAAATCAAATATTTCTTTTAATTAATAAACGAGTTTATTACAAACACAAACTGGAATAAATTTCTAAATCCTTAGACATAGTAATAACTTAAGAAAAAAATCACGTCATATTAAAGAAACTGATTTCCCCTAGTACTCTTATTTTTTCATGGCACAATTTCAACTTAATCTAGTTCTTTAACAACTCTTTTGATTTAGAACAGTGATTTCCACAATGGTCTACATAGACCCACAGGGGTCTACGGAGACTTCCAAGGGTTCTACGAAAGTTAAAAAGGGAATTGGGGGTCTATGATATGTGCACGGGGGTCTACGATAAAGAATCTCAATTCAGCATGTCGTTACTTTAGTTTGACAATTGGAATTTTTTCATACACAATCATTTATGATTTGTACCTTAGGAAATCCTTAAAATTTTTATCCTGCTGATTGAATGAAAAATTGTTTTGTTTTATATAATAACTAAATTTAAATAGTGTAGTTTTGTCTAGTTATAACTTTAACAAAAATAAATGTAGACTGTACAGAGTTAAGTATTTGAAATTGAACTTCATTACTTCCTTGTCAAACGAGAGTGTAAATGTGCCTTTTTTTATGATGCTATGAAACAAATTAAGCTGGAGAATCATTTGAGATGATGCCACCCTGATAGATGATAAAGGTTTACAAAACTTTCAAACACTCAAAGATAAAGTTCAGAATACACCCACAAAATCTCTCTTTGGCCTGACATTCAGAAAAAGATGATTAGTGAGCGTTTTACTATATCTCTTTACTTATAGTAAATACTGAAAACCTCACACGAAAGACAAATTATTGATTTTACCAGCCGTTGAAGAAACTGTAAAACCTCTTACAGCTTATATCATTAAAAGAATTTCATGTTTGGGTTTTGTGGCCGGTGTCTTTTTTTGTCGCCGGTGTGTTGTTTTTGGACCTGAAGAATGCAATTTTGAAGACATGGTCGGCAATCTCTGGTGACACTCCAAAAGGGCAAATGTCAATGGTCCCAATTTTGAGCTTCCAGAACATATGTTTTCTCATTATGATGTGTACGGTTCTGATGTGAAAAATTATAGGTGGTCCTATAGGGGTAGTTTATAATAGGTGTCATCTTTCTTGTATATCGAATGAGAGCTTGTCCATTTCTCGTTTTTTACAATTTACTATTAGTTTCTTCGAAAAAAGTGCGATGTTCAAGTGTGTATTTGTTTTCTCACATTTGGCAAGTGTGTCAGCCTTCTATTTCCTTCTATTTCAACACTGTTCTTCCTGTTGTTGAGCTTTACAAGGTCACAGAATATGATTTGTATACAATCTTTTGAATGTTCCTACAGATTATGTGGATAATTACATCCTAGCCCAAACCTACCGACGGGAGATGCGCGCTGTCAAGGTTACCACCGAACGTCAGTCTAAGCATCTTAAGTTGTTTTATTTAGTAGGCATCAGACCTAAGCTTTGAAGGACTATTTTTATATTGGTCACGACAAAAAATAAACTGTTTGGTGAACTTGG
Source organism: Biomphalaria pfeifferi (assembly GCA_030265305.1). Taxonomy (NCBI): domain Eukaryota; kingdom Metazoa; phylum Mollusca; class Gastropoda; family Planorbidae; genus Biomphalaria; species Biomphalaria pfeifferi. The sequence goes on along the minus strand of JASAOG010000126.1, from coordinate 451,488 downwards.
CTGATTCGCTAGCATGGTAGCTGTTAGCTCCAGAGCTCCTATTTCTTCTCTGTGGTTGTCATAGAGCTCATTAGTTACAATGAACTTTTATTTTTAAATTATTTTTTCTCCATTGGGCCATTCAGCTCCTCCGTTTGTGGTGGCTTTCTGAGAACCATCCATGCAAACTCTGTCCCATTGGTTGTTAGGTCAATGGATTCGTAGTTCACTAAATTCTTGAGCTCTGTTGGAATATAGTCAACTATTTCTTTCTTCTTATGAAAGTCTTTACAAATGGCATATTTCTCTATACACCTGGCTGAGTCAACGTTGTCTGATAATGATGTAATTTTTATTCAAATGTATATCAAGAAATCCACGAAAAATTGCTCTTTGTGAAAACGTTTACAGTGATACTTGAGGTATTAATAATTAACGTTTTGAAGAACAAACTCATAAAACAACAAATCCATATATGAAAAATAATCTCTGTAGCAACGGATAGGGAGCTTAAAAACCTTTACAAAAAAAAGTTTCCAATGTGTTTAGTGATTGTATGCTATACGTATTAACTCTTATTTAATGGGTTTAAATTTGAATTTGAATGTGTAATTCTCTTAAGCAGGGGGTCTACGGAAAACAAGAAAACATGGCAAGGGGTCTACGAGACAAAAAGGTTTGGGAACCACTGATTTAGATTAGGCAAAGTGCACGGTGACAAACGCCCAACCCCCCACCCCCACCCCCGCATGCATCATGCGCTGCAAGCCGCTGGGTCCTGCTCTAATTGTTCTAATTTTACTCTTTGAAAAAAGTGAAAGGTGCATTAGTTGTGCATCATGGACTATGGATCTAGTATTTTACATAAATCTACAAGTTTTTTTTAGTCTCAATCTAGATAGGTCAGAAAAAATACAGCTATTAAATGGTTACCATCTAAGTATCTATGTAAGCAGTGGCGTAGCAACCAAGGGACTTAGAGCCGATGGGTCATGACCAATTATGACCCATGTGAGTCCATGGGAAGTAACACTTAAGTGGAAAAAAATAATGGCACCATTAGCATCATTTCAAGATATTGTTTCGTCAATTCCGATGACGGGATACCCAAAGAAAGAGCAATCAGAGTCATTTCTAGATTTTCATATTTGTGAGAACCAGAAGTCTGCACAATAGGCTTGCCAAATACTCCTTGTAATAAACAACAAACACATTAAAATATTTTTTTAAGGCAATACCTCCTTTACGCAGCTTATTGAGGGATTTGTTTTTCTCTTAAAAATCAATGAATGATTTCAAAACATTTTTTTACCCCGCCTCCCTCCCCTTATCCCCGACAAAGATTCTTGGTTAAGCAAATGTAGAGATCTAGTACACCTTTTAACATTTCAATGGTAAGCATTTTGATCTAGACTTAGAAGACTATGCGCAAAATGTTCCTGAATATTAATGTATTAAACGTTTGAATTAATAAAGCCTTACAATCGGAAATTCCCAAACGCGATAGTCCTTACAAGAATGCAACAGTCTTTTCAAAACCGATGCTGGATCTAGACCTAGATTTAGTCTCTAGCCAAATTTACATTTATTTATTTTTACTATGAAAAATTATAACGGTCAAACTAGAGTCTTCCACGTGTGGCCAACGAGCTAGCAGTTCTTTTCTCAACGATATACATCAACTGTTAACTTTCTAGAAAAGTCTTTAGAGCCATTTTTGAGATCAGCGTCCGCCCACCATCCATAAAGGAGTGACTTGAACAGAGGTATTGTAAAAATCACCAATAAATTTCGAGGCCTTACTATGATGGTGCTTTCCATATGATTAGATGGTACTAAAACCTTTAGGAATCGCTTCAACAAAAGCATTCTCTTGTGCATTTTGTTCACCGTGCTAACCACAATTTCAATTTTGTCTTAAATGATTCTGTCAGCTGTTTTCAAGAAGTTGCGATTATTGACTTAGTTCAAATGAGTATATTTTGCTCACAGCATATCAAGATAGGCGCTTCTTGAATCCAATAGGGAAAAAAGTTTCTAGGACACTCACAAACTGTACTCTTAAGTGGTCATCAAAGAATGAAGCTCTAACAGCAATGAGAGTCAGAAAACTTGGTGTATCAAAGGTGCGAACACAAATTACTTTGTGTTCCCCAAAGGAGAAAGAACGCCTGGAAGCTGCAGCACTTATGGGGAAAATAGAAACATTCGATATTACTGCACTGCTTGTCAAGTGCAAAATTGTAATTTGTCAAAAATGTTGGAATATGAGAAGGAAGATTTACATAAAGCTGTGAGTGAACTTGAGAAGATTTATAATGAAGCAAATCATTTGATAAATGGCTTTGAGATTTAAGAAATGAGGCTGTTGATCCAGTTTTTCACCCCATGCGATTGCGGTAAGTTAAAGGACTAATTGGTGAGCCTTGTGAGGCTCAATACTTGCCGAGGATTATATTATCAACCTTCTTAATTCAAATTTCTTCTTCTTCTTCTTCGTTCTCATTGTTATGTTGGAGTGTTCAGATGTCTAGACCAATACATGAGATGAACTGCGCAGTGGTTTCCAGATCAGGGAGCTCTCCATAGTTTTCTTTCTATTGGGGTGATTTGGGGACAATGTCTTATACGGGCCTCTTGGTAGAGAGAGCAGTTTTGGAGGACGTGGTCGGCATTCTCTGGTGATACTCCACATGGGCAGATTTCACTGGTTCCAATTTTGAGCTTCCGGTACATGTGTTATCGCATTCTGTGCGGTCCTGAGTCGAAAGATTTGATGTTGGTCTTGTCGGGATAGCTTATAGTAAGCGTCATCTTTCTTGTGATTTGGATAAGAGCTCGTCCATTTCTCATTTATTTTATTTACAATTAATTTCTTCAATTCTTCTGGATAGAGTGCAGAGTTTATTAGTAAGTTGGTTTTCCCACTCTTGGCGAGTGTGTCAGCCTTCTCATTTCCTTCTAGTTCTATATGAGCTGGGATCCATTGAATAACATTTTTTTTTGCTGTTGTTGTTAATTCAAATGAAATGAAGAAGAAACATCTCTGTATTTTCTCCAAAAACTTCTTTAATATTACTTCTCCAACTTTCTTATACAAATAAATTCTCAAAATCTTAAAGATACACAAAACTTCACTTATAATAGTTCAACTACTGTAACTTCAATTAAGTTAACTTCAACTCATATCACTTCAACAAATATCACTTCAACTAATAAAACTCTAATTAATGGACCCGCTAATATCACAAAACTTATAACTCTACCAAACCATTTTTAAGCGAGGATTAGGCGAGGACCATCGCTCTACAAGAGCCACTACTATACGAGGACCATCGCTCTACAAGAACCACTACTATGCGAGGATCCCGTCTAACTGACTTTCCCCTAATTTATACCTTTCTTAATCGTACATTCCAGAATCATGGAAACTTCTCCCCTAATTATTTTAGTAACTTTGACCTTCTAGAAGCTGACGTATGTTATTTTTTCCCTTAAACTTTCTTTGATTGGATATCTAAAATTAACTTGTTTACACTGGACAGTACTGGTTTGACCTCGCTTCTAGAACTTTGTCAAAATAGGTCACAGACTCGACTCGTGACAGCCTACCACCTACCACTGACTAATTGGATGAGAAAATTTAAGATGCTGAGAGACTTTCAAAATCAACGGATTTACCGAATTATAGATGTCATTAATTATTAATTACACGACATTTCATAAAAAAAATTGTCAACATGTTTATCCCCAGTCACTTTGCCTGTAAGTTTTCCAGCAGAGCGATCATTCTCGAAATTGCGATTGATAAAAAAAATGTGTAAGACGTTTTATGCCACAAGGCCAGGTTGGCTTCATCTGTTGTCCTTTCGATTGAACAAAAAAAAACAGCACTGATTTCTGACTTAGATACTCAGAAGGTCAGAAAATGTTTAGTAAATAAATGTTAGACCTATTAAATGTGAACTGATGGGTCATAGAACTAGATTACTGTTTTGGTCAGAGACGTGTTTTCTGAATTTTAATTTGTATCACGTGAAAAAGAACTAAAAGATTTGTTTGTTGGAGTTTTAAAAAACTTTTAGTTGTACGGAATAATAGCTAAATTATTACTTTAAAAAAAAGGAACAGTTTTCTTGGGAGTGTCTTTTGGTAAATATACAGACAACTCGATTTTTAATATATTATTTGTCAAAAACTTAGACCTAAGCTTTACATATAGATTGAGTAAGATTGATTAAGATATTCTGACCAAAGAAATATAGATTATTCGTCAACAACATTCCATTCAACATATACAATTATTTCTAGATCTACACTCAGATCTAGATATAGGCCTACATCTAGACACTATTCTAGTGGCTCTAGATCTAGGCTCAGCCTCTATAATAGATCTAGATTTTCTGGATAGACTTTAAGCCAGTACATGACTCAAAATATGCATAGAAACTGTAGTGTGTCTTTGTGAAGGACTTCTGGCCAATGGAGATTAACGACTAGATCTAGATCTATATATAATATTTCAGTCTAGACTCGAGTTCTAGACCAGTTAGTAGATAGTAGATATTCTAAGATATTGATCTAGATCTAGATATTGATATTTTAAAGATATTATAGATTAGATTACATCTAGAATCTAGATATAAGTTAAGATTTACCACACTACAGAGACTATCATGTGACTAAGTCTTTGAAAGTCACGCATGACTTACCGTGTTTCGGTCGCCTTGTCATTCTTTGACTCACATGGAGCCACAAGTGGGGGTGGACAAGGGCATGCTGGCATTTCTGGTTCGGGCTCCGGCTCTGGTTCCGGGGTTGGCGTCCTCGGCTTTTCAACCACCTTCATTGCGCACGGTGGCATCAAAGGGACACAAGGTGGTCTCTGATACTCCTCTAGTACAGGTGGTTCCATTGGGGCCTGCTTTACGCTTCCATCGCAAGCTGGATTATTTGTAATTTGCTTTTGGTCAGCCATATTTAAAGATAATTTTCCAAAATGTAAGATTAAATAGAAACGTCTGATGATCACTAGATAAACAACGCAGCCACCATATAAAATCTCCTTGATGCCGTCTGTATTTTATGACGTCACATTATTTCATAGGCTTTGTCGTAGAGATTATTTACAAAACAGGAAGTGCATTTTCTAGACCGATCTATTGCTTTTAAAGCATGTAAGCAACAATTCAAGATTAAGACATAAACCAGTCTAAACAAAGCAACTTTAAACATGTCAAGAGATGGCAGCTAACCAAATGTACTGCAGATAAATAAACTGAGATCTTATATTGAATCATAGCATTATATCAATTAATGGATATTCAAATGTTTAAAATATTCAGATCAATGATTTTAAAACTTGATCAGCTATAGCTTAAGAAAAAAATAGGAATATTATAGCTTCAGCCTACTTAGGTGGTGAGATTTGTTTTCTAGAATATATAAGAATTAAGAATATATTGTTAGTATGTACCACTTTTCAGTAAGGTTCTGGAAAATAAGCCAACACGTAGGCCTATTTGGGGAAAACAATTGATCTAAAAACTGTGATAGTTTTATCTGAACAAAAAAATATAATAGTGAAATAATAAATGACGCAATGAAAGAGTATGTGAGGCGATGAAACATCACGATGGGCCGGAAAGTTTAAGATGAGTCGATGATAGATTATGATGGGGCAATAAATATTAAGATGATGCAATGAAATATTGCTACATGGTAAATCAACGGTAATGATGGTGCAATGAAATTCTAAGTTGGGCAATTACATTGCCCCCCGGACCCCCAAATGATGGGAAATTACTAGCTACGCCACTGAATGAGTTTGAGTTTTTCATATTGCAATGAAAGTTTATCATATTGCAATGAAAGGAAAGTTTATGATGTCGCAATGAAAGTTTATCAAATTGCAATGAAAGGTTATGACGTCGCAACGAAAGATCACTTCTATTATGGTATAATGAAAGCTTGTAATGGGTCAGTGAAGACGCTTATCGTGCAATTAATGGATACATCTATAAAATTTCAATGAAAACCGTTTACTAGAGCTTCCAAAAACAACATATTGGAGTGTGTGTGCTTGTATCGGCGATATAACCACGAGTAAGACCGTTCGAAATATGAACGCACGCATACAAACTTGGTTTCAGATAGGTCTAATTTAACGTAGTTTATTTCTACATCCACAAAAAGTTGTTCAATTACAACCTTAATTAGTTAGAATAGAATAATTTATTGAAACGATTTGATCTAATTAAAGAAATGAGGCTTAACACTTGATAGCAGATTGAACGTTCTTGCCATACAATAATTTGTTCACATTCAAGGGATAAGAAGTTCCCTCATCAACAGACTTTATCAACAGCCTTTATCAACAGACTTTACCATGAAACCTTACAAATGTTCTTATATAAAAAGATGCTTGTCAGTGTATTCTTGGAACATTGCTAAGAGCCCAAACTTTTTTTAAAACCAAACTTATGATACAAAACATGCCACTTTCAAGAAATTGTAATAAAATTTAGTAACAACCATTTGGACAGTAATTACAAGACAACTTTCTATGATGTCACCTGAATCGCTAACTAAGACTAAAATTACTTTATTGATATTTATTGGAAATTTGTTATGACTACAATGACCCTTCTCTCAAATAAAAACAACAACAATAGTTATGGTCCTGTTCATTTTCTGTTTCCCACGCTTACATTCATAATGTCCTATCTATACGATTACATTCATGATGTCCTATCTATAAGCTTACAATCATGATGTCCCATGTATACGCTTACATTCATGAAGTCCTATCTCTAGTCATCAATTCATTACGTAAACTCTGAGATTCATGGGGCTCCCTAGATCTGTTGAACAAACTGTCGAGGAAATCAATAATTTTAATGTATCTTGTAACAGCTTTCTACTATATCTATACTTATAGCTCTCTAGAAACTACCTTAGTTTCTCTCCAAGTCTAGGTGTCCAAGGGTTCAGCTGTAATTACATCAAACTATTAACAACTCGAATAAAACACAGAAACTTTATTATCACTTCTTGGCACTTTTCACACGCTGGTCTCTCTCTGACAACTAACACACTTCCGGTCATTCGCGCATTTGTAAAAATAGAAAGTCTACATACAGACATTCATCCGTGACACATCTCTTAGCAGAGGATTCCCGCAACGTTTGCTTTTTATCTTTCTGTTCTGCTCCACACCTTTCCACCCATAACTTTGTACGAAATGATTTGCAAATGATTTCGCAGTGGGGAAATCCAAAACAATAATAGAATGCTCATTTGACTGACCACGCTATCTTTGAGTCAATTTTGGTAATAGTGAACCTCGATACAATACTACACCATTATAACGGGAAAGTTGTTACTAATTGATAAGCTCACCTTCTTTTTATAGATTCACCCAAAAATCTTCACACTAATACAACTTCTACATGACTATACAAAATATAAACCTTATGTTGTTTGTTAAAATCGATAGTTAAGCCTGTAAAGTTATTTGATGAAAGTTAAAAGAATGTCAATCAAATTTACGCTACCTATTGTCAAAGTGACCCATTCGGCGACGCCACAGCACCGGCCCATTATGGGTACCGGCCCACCGGACATTTGCCAGGATGCCCATATAGCCAGTCCGCCCCTGATCTAAATTGCCTGAGCTCGACCATATTTTTCATAACAACTATTATTCCCAATATTAAACTACGTTTACACTAAAATGATCACATTGTAGAGACCAAATTTGACATTTATATGCGATATAAGTGTCCGGCCCCAGCAGAAGGTGGCAATTTTGTATGGCCGTTAGGGAGAGTATGTCGGAACAGGCGTCTTCGTCTACCAACACAAATCAATTTTAATAAAGCTATGGTTCTCATCTCGCTTTTGTTGGACTCTAAGACCTGGCTGCTCTATGGAAGGCATATACCTCTGACTTCTCGAACTCTTCCATCAGTCGGATAAAATGTTGTTTCTTGTAAAAAAAAAAGACATTTGTTTTCTTTTGTGTTGGTACATGTCCTTGCTGAGAAACTAGTCAAACTTAACCTCCGTAGGCGCAGAGTACTTTCTTAATATAGCAGAATAAAACGGGGAACAATTTCTCTTGAAACAAACATCAAGTTTACTTTTAATGACAACTAGAACTTTCCACCCACTTCAATGCAGATGTATTTTGAAATAACGAACATACAAGATATCGAGCTATTCAAACTATTTTAACTCACTTCAGAACTACAATTTACACAACTTGTCTCCGATTGGAAATCTCACTACCACTGAATTATACGAGACGTTCACTCTTATTTATATTGATTGGTATCTCGAACAAATGAAAGAAGTTGTACTTGACTGAAGTGGTGGTATAAGCTAAATTAGTCCCCTTTTATAGGTCGTCATCTGAGGCTTAGTGAACACAAACATGAAAATGAAGCAATAGACAACTATACAATCGTGGGGAACCGTGGTCGAGAGGCCAAGTGCGCTTGAACTTGGCTTGGCTTGGTTACCTACAAGGGGGCTCAAGGTTGGACACCCGACTCGGGCAGAGTTGCGTTTACTGAGCGGCTAAAGTCAGCACGGAAAACTAACTCCTAGATACCCCCTCCCCCCCCCCCCCAGCACTGGTCAACAAATGAGATTGGACCAAAAGCGCTCTGAGCATGCTATAAGCATGAAAGTAGCGCTATATAAAAAGCTATAATAATAATCTTTCATGTTCATACGCTCTTCGTTAGCAGAGTGGTTAAAGTGCTGGCTTGAGAAGCATGAGAAAGCTTTGGCCCACGAGTTCGAATTCAGGTCGTTCATTTTTTGAAATACATTTTAAAAAAACGATCACCCAGTTATCCCGTTCTTTCTCGCCCACCCCTTTCAAAGGTTCAGACAAGTGATAGAATCATAGCTATTGAGAAAACTAAAAACATGATATTGCGCTAAACAAAAACAATTGCTAAAAATATTTCTAACCGCACAGATTTGTCATTGTTAGTCTCGATCTATGACAAATTCAATACATGAAAATTAATTATTACACATAATATAAGCTTTGTTTGTTTTTTGTTGTTGTTTTTTCTTGTTTTGCTTTAGTTTTTGTATCAAAGCTTTATTAGCATAACCAAAAAACTTAAGGCGAACCTTGAGGCCAACAATTCCGTTGAAAAGAAAAAGAGAACTACAGTTCCCTACAAATGAAAAGCTATAGCAACAGAGAAAATTAGTTTCTATTTTAAAGCAATATACATTTAAATATCCATTTAATATTTGGTTTTGAGATGAAATTTCACACAAAAGAAAAAATCTAAACTTTCAGTTTCTTTTCAAGTCTGTTAGTCATTAGTTCCGTACTGTGATGTAGAGATAGACTCCATAAATCTATGCTTGCGAAGTATTGTAGCTTTTGTTTCTGTTACATGTAGTGGCTAGCCCTGATCCCATTGTGCGATGATGTTGATGTTTAATGCCAGTTCCTTTCACTGTTTTTTTTTTTTCCTGTAGTTATAAGTAATCCCTTGAGAATGTTACAGGAGAAGAAGGTGAAGAGTGGTTGGGGAAACATTGACGTACAGTCAATTGTACAAATAAAAAAGCTTAGCTAAGGGGAAGAACTCAAAATTTACAACTGTATTTCTCAATAATATAGAATATATTTCCCTTATTCAATATTAAAGAACATAAATCAATCAAGTTTCAGCTTGATGAGAGAATGAGTGTTCAAAATGTGTACAAGACAGTCAGATAGACAGCGTGAGTTTGTATATGCATTGTAAATAGGAGCAACAAATGAATCACATATCAACAGATCATATGAAAACTTGTATCATGGCTTGTGCAATGCAAATCTTAAATATCAAAAATGTATTCACTGCAACAAAAAAAAGAGAGAGAGAGAGAGAAAGAAACATTCAAAATATTTAAATTTATTTGAAATCTTTTTAAACAAACAAAGCATATCTAATGTAAAGAATCGCAAGGCTACCGCCATATATCTCAATGCTTCAGAAATAAGCTCCCTTTGTTTTATAGAACAAAATTAATGAATTACCATTAACAGGTGAATTGGTTAATCTTTTGATTGATTCATGTAGCGTCATCGACTAGGAATAATCAATTGCAAAGTTTCATTTTGATTCGAGAATGGAACATGGGAGAAACAACTCTACATATACAGCCACATCTCAATAAATAGCATTTATTCCCCTTTTTCGACACCAAACAAAATAATAAATGACCAATAGCTCATTAACTAATTCGTTATTTTTTAATTGATTCATGTTTTATTAGGTACAACAGATAATTGTGTCAAGTTTCAATTGACCCGAGAATGGGTGTACAAAAACTGCACCAGACAGAGTGAGTTAATAATTAGTCGATTGGGACGTTAATAGTTTCTTTGCTTCTCCATATCAAGAGGCCAACTTACACTTATAGTCAGTGTCTTCGAAAGACAACATTATGTATTATGAAATTCTCTTGTGTCATTATAATGTAAACTCTGTAGAATCAGAAACTTAGCACAAAAAAATAACATGAAGATTTATAGAGAAGTGATAATAAGGAAATTGAAGCAAGAGCTTGGTCGGCTAGATCCAGTTACATAGGCCTACAGAGTATCTTTAGTACAGACTCTCAATAGGCCTTATTTCGTTTAGATCTAGATGGCTATTTATGAGGAGGCAGTGGCGCACCTAGGGATTTGGGGGCCCAGAGGTATTGGCCCCTTTAAGGGCCCCTGCATTTTGACACTTGACATCATGATATGAGATAACAACGTAAATTGTAAAAATACGTGGCAATGGCGAAACATTTAATGTAAACAAAAAATTACGGAAACAAATGGGGTGGTGGGCAACTCAAGTAGGGGATGGGGGGACTTGAATTTGAGCACCCATTCCCCTAGCTACGCAACTGTGACGAGGGTAAGATCTAAACGAGATATCTAGATCGATAGAGCTATATGTGAGTAAGTTTTAGTGTGCCTAGTAGTCAATCATAAAGTCACGTGATAGCTCTGCAAGTCAGGATTAAACAGACGGCTGCTTGGTCGCATGATATGCGCTCTGGACTAATTGTTCGGTGCCATGCCCCATCATCATGTGGAAAGTTTAGTTTCTATATCCAAAGTACGTAGGCCTACAACATTTAACAAAGTTACAAACAAACGCTAAGATATATAATAGATTAGATCTAGAAAGAAACAACCACCAAAATACTTGGATATTCTCACACTTGATCAATTACGGTAGAATAATTAGATGTCAATTTAGACATAGACTCCAGATCTAGCCGAGATTCTAGTATCAAATTTAATCAAGATCAAATAAATCTAGATCTAGATCTTTATTATGGTCTAGATTACTATAGAGATGTTAATGTCATAGAAGAAGAAAAAAAAAGACAAATAGCTTACCTTTCATGCATATCAGTTGCTGGTCTAGTATTTTCAATGATATTGACGTCTATTACAAAATTTGTTAGATCTAGTCAATCTAGATCTGTATCTAGTCCAATTGTAGACAAGATGTGGATCTAATCTCAGTTTTGCTGCTGGTCGATCTCGCAAATCACACACAAAAAAAGAGTCTATGGACAGTTCTATGGTAAATAGATGTAGATCTAGATATATAGGCTACATCTGTTGCCGCTGATTTGTTTTTTTTGAGGACGTACCGGATGAGAGTGAGGGAGACTGTGGCTTTTTCGAATTAGCCTTGTCTTTACCTTTTCCTGCAGATTTGTCTTCTTTGGCTTTTCCACTGTCCTTTTTCTTGTCTTCTTTTTTTTCTTTCTCTTTTCCTGCAGATTTGGCATCCCCTTTGGATTTTCCACTGTCCTTTTTCTTGTCTTCTTTTTTTTCTTTCTTAGCTTGAAGTTTTCCCCCTGTTACTGGCTTTTCTGCGCTTCCTTTTTTGGGAGCTTGGAGTTTTTCCTCTGCAACTGGCTTGTCCGTGCTTTCTTCACATCTTCTACATGGAGGTAATAGAGGCGCTGGGCATGGGCAGGCAGGCATTTCTGGTTCGGGTTCCGGTGGAGGAGTAGGGGTCTTCCTCTTCGGACATGGGGGTAGAAGTGTATAACATGGCGGTCTTACCGGCGTCCGATCATCTGTCTGTGGTGCAGCAACGACGTTTTTAGTTTTACCTTTATCGGCCATGATGTTTAGATTATTGTTTAGAGTCTGTGAAACAGTGCTATTTCTCTAGACGGCGGCCATTGAATAGTAAAGGAATATTTACGCGGCTAATCAAAGGCGAAAATGACGTCACGTTTCAATATAGATGGCTTAGAGATTATTTCTTTATACAATATTTTGTTTTGACTAGAAAGATAAAAGATAAAGACATAAAGATATTAAATATTCTATAATGAGTTCGTACAGGAGTAATAGCTGTTACCCTTGCTTCGCTACGGTGGAATTTTTTTTTCGTCCTGCAAAGGCACGTTTTCAACTCACGTCCTCTCCCCCACGCCTCTACATACACATACACATACAGACTTTTCTGGGCATCGAATTCCTAACCCCCAACGGCCCACAACTCAATAATTTAGAATGCACAGAGAGAGAGAGAGAGAGAGAGAGAGAAGTGCTTGGTCCATCAGTTGAAGTCTTAAAGAAACAAAAATGCCAGTATTATAAGGCTCGACTTTGCCGCTTCTTTTGGTTTAACAATATACATCGGAAAAACAGAGGTCATGCTTCAGAAGTCACCCAATAGAATCTATTGTCGAAAGTCCCAAAGATTATCGCCAATGGTCACTCTCTAACGTGGCAGGACACTTAACATATCTGGGAAGCACAGTATCAAATAATGCATTAGGCCTACTTTTAATAACGTTAAATTGTAAACCGTCTGGCCAGGCGAGACCAACGATTGGTCTCCGCCAGGGCCAGTAGCGCTTTTGGACGCCTTCAAGTGATAGTGTGACGGAATAAATCACTACACCTGCCTATAAAAATCACTGTCTACCAAGCAGTGTTTCTCTCAACCCTTCTATGTCTATGTGTAACTATGATATGGGTAATTTATAGAAAGCAAATAAGACTTCTTTAAAATTTTCAACAAGAATGTCTGCGCTCCATCATGTACATACGATGACAAGAGCGCACCACAAATATCGATGCCATTATGGACAGCATAGAGGGACTGCTTATATTTTGACAGAGAGAGAGAGAGAGAGATTTTTACCATAATCTAAACAATGTCAAGGTCGCTAAATTGAAATTAACAGTTGCCAGCTAAATAAAAATGAATTGAGCTTTAATTTTAACAAGACCTCAATTCGTGGCGGCTGAGCTTTGTATCATATCTCTTTTTTCCAGTCCGTCAGTTGCCCATATGTTTACCCAAAATGTGAATTCCGGTTCCCAGTCATTTCATCTCCTGTTTTCATCATCTGATCATTTTATCTAACAAAGAGTAATTGTAGAATCCGTGAAATAAGCAATATTAAATATATTCCTTTTTATTTACATGACAAAAAAGTGTAACACATTAGATAAGAATAAAATAAATGCCATTAAAACTATAAAAATGTTACATTTATAGATATAGAGGTCATGTAAAAAAAAGATAATACATCTATAGTGTTCAGCAAAATAGATAGGCTATTGATTTTACATACAGAAGACGATCCATCGATTGATATTGCTGAGCAATGTTTGTAATTCTCTTTGTCTATAACACAATTTACTATTTCAATATTTAAAAGAAATTAAAGCAAAACTTATTTAGGCAACATGATATCCTGTGGATGGGTGAAGCCAGCCTTTATTAGAAAAAAGGCTAAAAATGAGGTGCCCATTTTCAAGAAAGAGCATTTGAAAAATAAAATAAAATGAAATATGATCGTCAGGAGTTATCAGCGGCATGATCGTAAGTATTCTAATCGTTCTCATCTCTTATGTGATCTCCACTCCTTCCACTACACCTTGGCCTTTGATCACTACGTCATGCGCAGGGTAATATTATAATATTACATCCCCCACATTCAGCAGAAGCGTTATAGCTAAGTACACACCCAGATTAACAATATATTTATCAAGAATGTAAAGTGGAAGGAGAAACACTATAAACGCATTAATAACATGTCAAAAAATATCAAAAAGCATTCTTCATAACCATATTTATATATTACATGGAATGAGGGCTTAACGTCAAAGCCTTAACAGCACAACTAAACAATAAAAAAGAAAAAAATATTAAATTGGGGATGAAATGACCGGTCACCGTGAATTCCATTGGGGCCTTTTCGGAAAGTGCATTTTTGTTCCTCTAGGTTTGGAACGTACTGAATAGTCGGTCAATCGGAGGATGGTTCAATAAAAAGATGTCATTGTAATAAAAATGGGCTGTAAAGTGTGAAAGCGGTTATGTGTGTGTGTGTCACTGTGTGTGTAAAAAAAGGGAGGGGAGCTCACGGTTGAAATATAATATAGTTTGAATTGAGAAGCCGAAGTAAAGTCACAGAGTGTACGAAAAACTAACTTTGTTGTTGGCCCGGGAGGGGGGGATAAGTAAAAGGGATACTAGAATTAGCGAGCACAAAGTATGAGCGCGCGTACGTGTCCGGAACGCATTATAAAGGGGGCTTTCCAAAGCAAGTCAAAAGTCTATGTCGGAGAAATTACGATGCGCAGGTTTAAAACAAAATGGAGAGAAAGAATGGAGAGAGAAAAAAATATCATTGTAACTGATAAACTACTACACAGTTAAGTTGGTTTTCAAAATTAAAATAAATAAACATTAAGCAATATGAAGCCTGGGAGAAAAATCAACGGGTGCGTGTATATATATATATATATATATAAACATCAAAGAAAAAATGCTACGCCAGATGCAGAACCACCACTACACACTACTTCTTCTAACACCTCAGCACCACACGTACCATACGTAACACGCTAAGGCAGAGTGGTAAACTACCCCAAGAGATTTGATTTTGTGATTAACTGAATAGACTTCAATCATTGAATAGTATGTTAGTTATTCAGATATATATGTATTATGAATTAAAGAAGAGAGGTGTAACATATTGGTATTATATGTACATTTGCACACGAGCGCGTCATTGCAACACCGCTTGTGTTTACGTAATAAATGGAGTTCCTAATATGTCTTCCCTCTTAAGCACTAGTTTGTTATTTGTATAAACCCAACTATTCTCCCCAATAAAAACACATGTTGGTGGCTGTGGAACACATGTTGGTGGCTGTGACAGCTAGGATGTCTGGGGGGGGGGGGCGCTCTAAAGTCTCCTCAGTGGAGTTCGTAGAGAAACCCCGACGCCAAGCGTGTTCTTGCATTTTAAGTGCAGAAACCCAATCTCCTGACATCTATTGCCCATTATTCATCCTATTTAAAAAGGCTGGTCAAATTTAGTACAGTAAAGTAATGTAGGGGCAAGGGGCCGCTACACAAGTGTGACTAACAATTGAGGCACAACTCTTTGTATTGACACGAGCGAAATGTCATATTTTGATTGTTTTCAATTCTTTTTGTTTCTTTTAGACTAATTCTAATATGAATTTATAAGTCCTAACTACGTTGCAAATACAACTACAACCGATTTGTTCCTTCTGAGGAATGGGTCGCCCACCCCCTGGAACCGCCAGTGCTACTAGTCTATAATATAAGCGCAAAATACCACTCACGATATCCCTTTACACTATCGTACATATCAGCATCAAATTTCGTACACAGGTTCCTTTTACTTCCTAGGTGCTCACTACTGTTTATGACAGAATCGCAACCTTGGGACTGCTATTCGCCTATGGACCTCCAATCACCCAAGGCCGGCCTTGACAAACATTGTCAACTCGTGTGTGTACTCAGAACTCAGTACCTAAAGAAAAACACTATCATCTCGTGTGTGTACTCAGTACCTAGCACTAAAAAACACTGTCAAACTCGTGCCTGTAACTATACCAAGTTCTTTGTACTGCTAAACAGTAAATATGTTAAACTTTTCTCTGAATAAATTGGATACTCCTGTGTGCGAGACTCACTAGTCTACAAGTCTTCACAAATGCCCTATGTATATTTAGAAAGTTGCACATTTTTAGTGTTTCATACAAAGCCAAAATTAGCCCAAAAGGTGTAGCGTCAATTCAAGTCCAAAAGAATCGAAGCCGATCTAATAAAATGGCAATACATTTCTTGTAAAATAAGCCTTAATCTCGTTTTTGTTTTCCTTTTATTTCCCATTTCTTTGTCCTTATAATGTCTCTCCAAAATAGGGCTCCACAGCCAAATGAGGAAGTGTACGAGATGAACCAGAGTCGTTCTACGACTGAAGAAGGCCGACTAATAATGCAATGCTTCAATGTCAATTATTTTTGTAAAACAAAAAAAAAACACATCTAATACATTTATTGGAATAATTTGTTCTTGTCTAAAATATTTAAACTTTGAACTACGCTAGTCCTATGAATAATCTCTAGCCCAAAATGAAATGTTTGAAGCAAAACGTAAATAAACCAAGTGACGTCAAATATTCCTATTGACGTTTCCCATAGCTTCTACCGCTTCATTTTTGAGTACAACTTGTTCTAAGCAGCATCTCAGTCAACTCCTTCAAACAGAACATTACTAAATAGCACTGATCAACTTGAACTTAGAACCAAGTCCCACTGAACTCTCCTTGTCATGGCTGGCGAAAAAACCATCAACTCTCAGAAAAAAGTATGCGAAGGTAAATTTCAACCCGAGATCAAAGAGCTGCCTCCACTGGAAGAATACGTAAGACCACCATGTCCTGGGAGCGAAAAGACAGAAGGAAGTGCCCCAGCATCCCCTAAAGCTAAAGCAAAGACCGATCCAAAAGCACCCAAATCACCTTCAGTTAAGTCTCCAGCCTCCAAAGCAGCCGGAAAGGGAACCAAATAGACTAATAGCTAGCCAGCCTACCGGCGCAGTTTCAAAAAATCATTTCAACGTGGATCTACTTTAAAGTCTGGTAAGTAGACTTAGATTCTAGATCTAAATCTAGTAGACCAGTCCCAGATTTAGGAGATGGCTTTTTCGATGTACTGTAGGCTATTCCTAATCTAGATCTAAACACAAATCTTGTATAGCCTACCCATTATCAGAATGGTTGGCTAGATCAACATATCTCCATCTAAATTTTAGAATTAGAATAAATTAATATAGACTAAAATCTAGACGTCTAGAGCTAGCATACATTTAGATTTAGTCATAAGCCCATCGTACAAGGGGCTGCAAGGTGCTGATCTCTAGATTCTATTTCTTGTATGGGAAGACGGGGGTACATTTAGATCTCCCTGTTGAATAACTACAAAATTTGTCCAAAACATCAAGATCTAAATATAAAATAGACTATAGATGTAGAAGAAAATGTTGTGGCCATGATTAAATCTTTTTTAAAGCCACCCCCCCCCCCCTTTTTCCGGGAACATTTTCTCGACCAGCGTGTCACTTGGATTTCAAATATCCATCTAGATGATAGATCTCGGGTCCCTAAAGATCTACTCTCTATCTGGTTCACTTGGGAAAGAAGTGAAGTCTCTCATACCGCACTTCAAAAGATCTAGAGAGACCTCTCTACACCACATTGATTTCCAGATTAGGTATGGTTGCTGAAACACAGCATTGTGACAATCTACAAGGTCAAAAGTAGACGTAGAATCTTTAACCTAGATTTTAGAATCAAGATCTAGATCCCCCATATGCAACCAAGAATACATTTATTGTATTTGCAGAAATGCATTCGCCATGCTTCCCTGTTTTATTTCGCAATTCTCTACAAAATGTTTGGCCTCTGACTTACAAGTCAATGATCGTCCATTTTGTGTCGAACTTAGTCATCGGATTTTAGTCCTTAATTTGAATACTCACTGTGACAGGTAGCTTTGATAAAGGAACGACCTTCATGTTAGTATGTACAATAACCTGATGTATGCTGTAAGCTACATGCAATCATTGTTGAAAGACAATGTAGTATGCTAAACCTTTTCCTATTGGTCAATGTTATAGTGCACAAGACATTAAGCCAAACTCTTTCCATCGATCTGTTACATTATATGTAAATGGCTAGTCTCCACGTCATAGAAAGTTGTGAAACAATTGAAAAGGTACATCTGAAATATAAGTTCAATAACGAGACCTACGTCTGTTAAAACAAAAGCTCCCTTTCTCCCTAACCACTATGACATCATCATTAAAAAAATGTATAAGGTCATGAACATTGTGTTAGGGTCACATGTTAGCTTTAGAAACGGAGAAAACATGGAAAGTCTAGACAAGACCATGAGGAAACGTTTCTTGAAGTATGTAGCTGACATTGAGCAGTTAACAACTTTGTAGGAAATTTTGGAATTTTTTTAGTTAAAAGATATGTTTGTATCCATAACTAGTTCATTGCATGAGTTAATGAATAAATTAGATCTATTTCTGCTAGTCAACAATTGAGTGGGGAAAACAGTCTAAGAGTTTGTCTAGACTCTTGTAAGCTTCTCGTCTAGAACTGCAAATTTACATTTTTTAGTCCTTGGCCTCTACAGGGGAAGTAACCTTTGAAGGATTATGGGCACGACGTGGCCTAAATTGTGCCGATGTGCCAAAAAATCCAAAATATAATGCCGATATATCTAGAACTCCAAAATAACGTTAGTACTGGCTAATTAATTCTAAGACACAATTAGTCTTACACAGGCATAGGAACATAACCTCTTTTCAGTTTGATAAGTGTACAAAAGAAATATCTCGACCTTTTACAATGAAGTAATAACCATATCATTTCTTCCCTTTACAACTTCTCATGTGTGTGTACGCCCTCTGCAAACCAGGGTCCCTTCCTTTATGCTCTTGCTTTCCATGTGGATCTATCCAGTGCCTCCGTTTCCCTAATGTTAATGTCGATTTGAAGCATACATCAGTATATCTTAGAAGTGGGCGAACAGCGACTCACCTGAACTCCATTAGAATAATTAGATCACCATACAGACTGTCTGTTGATGTCGACCTTTTGGCATTGTAAACATGACCAAACCAGCCAATTCAGCCGCTGCTGAGAACAGCGAGGATGTCCTGGCACCTTGCTCTTCGCATTTTCTCATGGGTTATTTGATCTTGCCACCTTATTTTAATTACACATGCATTATTAGACAAATTCCTAAATTATTTTCAGCTACTATATTTAATGAGCATACTATTTAGATAGGTCTAACAGTTTTAAGCCTCTATATCACTTGCACTTCTGAAAGGCTTGATCTGCTCCCCTAATAAGGATACATTACTTTTTATAAGAATGTTGAACATTCATTTTTATTGTACTAACACAAGTTTTCAGTGACTAAAAGTAATAGGTTTTAGCATAGCATGCATGTGCAACAGGATAGAATAAAAACATTTTAAACAAGTCAACTGGTAGACTAGATAATTAATCCAGTAACAAAATGTAAGGAATGCTATTGTATATCATGTCAAACGTTAATAGTTTAATTTCAATTATCACACAGTTTCAAACTGGCATAGCCATGTACTCTTCCTTTTAGATATAAATGTAGCCAAATAGAACATACAACACCAAGAGGAATAAAAATACTTTCATATGATATAAACATTTCATTTATACACCAAACCAAAGCTATGTCAAGAATGTTTAAACGAATGATTATATCATTTAACTGGCAAAAACACACAAAAAAGAATACAAAATTTTAGGCACATGTGTTTAAAATTTAAGAGACAATACTTAGTAAGCATATGTCATAAAATTCATACCATATGGTTCAGAAATGCTAAAAACAATATGGAAGCTAAACTCTTGTGGTTTGTAGGATTGATAACAATAATGAGTACAAATCTGACTTTCATTAATATCAAACAAGTTTAGATTAATTAACAATGTCAAAGTTATGAAGCACAAATTAAGAAATGAATCAACAATTCAAAATATTCACAACAAAGTAACTCAGAAAATTACGAATACATTTAAATTATCAAATAACAAATAAAAAATAACAGAAATAGACCATGGCAAGCCATACTGTACTTGGCATTTTTTTGTCTAAAATGCCAACTTTAAAAAACGCTTAATAAGCTCAATAAGCTCTTTGGCTAAAACTTGGCACTTTTTATTGAGAAACTGCTACATAATTTTTTTTTAGCAATAAAAATAGTTAACTGAACTAGGCAAAAAACTAATCCAATGCCAATTAAGAAATGAAGTCATAGTGAAATCATTTAGTCATGTAAGTCTGGGAGCCAATAAACATATTAATGTAGTTTTAAAATTCACAGATCATCCAATTCAAACATTAACATAATTATCGAAACAAAATTTAAAAAGAAATCACTTTACAATTTTAAATTGAACACTCTTCTAATATTACTAAATGATCACAATTCTTCTTTGACCACTTTACCAAAAGAAACTGTGGCCTGTTCTTTTAGAAATTTTTCAAAAGCTTCCAGTGTTCTCTCTCCTTCATATTTAATTGGAGACTTTTTATTGTTAGCTGGAGCAAAGTAGATAGTTGGAAACCCTG
The DNA here is from genome assembly GCA_030265305.1 of Biomphalaria pfeifferi. Taxonomy (NCBI): domain Eukaryota; kingdom Metazoa; phylum Mollusca; class Gastropoda; family Planorbidae; genus Biomphalaria; species Biomphalaria pfeifferi. Next base: position 430,985 of record JASAOG010000126.1, on the reverse strand, counting down.
TTGAGCTGTAGTTGTCTGGCAGATCATTAGCTGTGGCATCCATCTTGGCAATGACCAAGTTCTTCTCTACTTTCAGTTTTTTAGCCAAATCATTGTAGATTGGTTCTAGATTTTTGCAGTGTCCACACCAAGGTGCATATAACTCAATAAGAACATCTTTCTTGTTGTCCAGGACTATGTCACCAAAAGTGTGAGCTACAACAACAGTTACTGGCCCTGTCTGTTTCTTGGGGGCTCTCTGAGATTTAACATAGGGCTTTAGTTTTCCTGCAAAAAAAATAATAAAGGCCAAAATAAATTGTAATTTAAAATCAATGTTAAAAACACTGTCAGTGTTGACTATCTGAAAATTTTATTTGTGAAATTTTTACTCATAAAAAAAATATTCATGTTTCAGTATACTAATTGTATTTTAAATGATAGATATTAATAAGAGATAACCATTTTGAAAGGTACAGAGGATTCAAACTACATAACCATAAGTTTTGATGTGCCAGAAAAATCAACTTAAAACCAATGCCAGTTTCAATCAATTAATGCATCTAAATTTCATCACCCTCTTAGCAATTATTTAATCCATTCAAAACACCGATGACTCAACTGAAACGATCTCATATTTTTTTGTCCACACCCTAAAATATTTAGGCGTCTCTTGTGGTTTTGTAGCCAAATACCAATGAACCACCAAATTACTAATGAAGCATCACAATTTAGTTGAGGCACAAATTTTATTGAATTACTTCAATTGTCAATGAATTTTTACCAACCTTTTTTGTATTTGTTTAGGAATTCAATGATGTCATCACTATCAAACTCCTCCATGGGTTTCATGCCGAACCTTTTACCATCAGCACCAAACAAGCCAACGTTGACGTCCTCCCCAGAATCTCCTAAACCAAACTCTTCCATCAGAGGACTGTTAGTTTCATCATCTACTACAGCAAAAGTAATGTCTGGAAACTTCTTTGCGATGGCAGCTATCTTGTTTCTCCAAAACTGAGTGGCTAAACAAGAAGTAAAAACAAGCTTAGACAAGTTCAACAATAAAACTGTACTCACCAAATCTGAACAAGTGTTTCTAGTTTTGTTGTCTATAAAAGTAATGTTTTGTATAGTAGTTTGGATGTTGCAATGACAAAGTGTTTAAATGTTTTTTGTGGTGTGGACGTTGTAGTTAGATAGCTTCAATCAAAATATAAGTAAAAATCTGAATATTTACATCAGTACCTATACAATATTAAAAAAAACAAAAAAAAACTTGATATAAAACAAAATGTATATGACCTTATAAAAAAGAAATTAAAAATGTAATACAAATGTAATACAAAACATAATGTAATATAAACTCAATACAAAAACAAAATGTAATATAAACTTAATACAAAAACAAAATGTAATATAAATACAAAACAAAATGTAGTAATGTACCTTCTCTATGCTCAAAGCTAAAGTCCACAGTGTAGAAGACCAGACACAGGGGTTTCTTTCCCTGGTAACGAGGTATCAATGATCCATGGTAATGACCAACCAAGGGAAGGTGGTGCTTCTCAATGAAACTTTTCACATTAACTGCACTTGTTTCTTCCTAAAACAAACAAAATGGTGAGGGTTAGAAATGCACACAAAGAAATGTATAATATTAATTATTAAAATGCAGTTTTTTTTTTATTATATAATTTAAAACAAAATAGATCCAGGGCATCCAAAAAAAAAACTTGCCTTAATTTCCAAGACATGCCACTTTGGTTCATACTTTGTGTAAAATCTTTCAGAGTTGAAAACAACAACAGAGTTTGGTTTGATTTTGTAAGCCTCCCTGGCCTCCTTGTTGTACACTACACCAAAAGTATAGTCTTCTCTGTTTTCATCAGCTGCACAAAGTTTAAATTGGTCAAATAATTGTATAAAATATGAACAATTGAACTGTAGAGTGTCTAGAATTTAGCAGATAACTGCTTCAAAGTTCAAAAGTAAAATAATGTCAAACTGGGAAGTGCAAAATGTAAGCAGTACATGTCAATTAAAAAATTTTTTAAAATGTGTCAAATGGTTTATTGAAACCTCTACACAATTATGTTTATAAACATTGGCTGTATGGTGAGCAGGCAAGCAAGAGAAGAAACTATCTTACAGAAGTCTTTATAAGGTTGTGCCAAAGGTTCCTCCTTGGACTCAAAGAACCCTATGACAGTTACATCATCTACAGAAAAAAACTCCTTTAATGCCTTGAGACTTGGAAGTTCTTTAGCTCCATCTCCCAGCTGATTCCTCATGTGTACAACAATATCTGTCAATAAAATATTAGTTTAATAAATACATAAAGTAGTATTCCCCTTTCAGACCATGGAATCTATAGGGCAGATGATGTAAAGGTAATATGTTTCTGTGGCCCACAGTTAATAAGAGTGTCATGTAGCCAGCACAACGACCAACCGCCTTTACTTTTCCCCCAACTAATGTCAGGTACCCATTAAAACTGGGTGGACTAAGATTCCAAAATTTAAAATCCCAGCATTCACCAGTATTTGAGCCCAAGACCCCCGCTTCAGAAGCCAAGCACTTTACCACACAGTCACAGTGCCTCCACATGAACTCAAGAAAGATAAAGGAAAAAAAAACCTTGCTCATCATGAGTACATTGTTTAAAATCTGAAAGAATTAGCGTCCAATAAAAGTAAAACTGTATTCTTCTCTAGTGGTTTCAGAACTTCTATATGGTTGAGAATGTTGGACCAAGAAAGAATAATTCAAGCCTTTGAGAGAGAGTGCTACAGAAAACAGCTCATTATCAGATATCAGGAAAGGAAAACAAATGAGCTTATACTTTTACAAGTCATAACTCTGAAAGTAAAAAGGTGGAACTCCTCAATACAGTGAAGAGACTACAGCTGAGTTGATTCAGATTTTGTAAGACATGACTGATTCAGTCAAATTGTATGACATTATTGATTCAGTCATATTGTAAGACATGATTGATTCAGTTATAATGTATGGCATTATTGATTCAGTCATATTGTATGTCACAATTGATTCAGTCATATTGTAAGACATGATTGATGCAGTCATATTGTAAGGCATGTAACACTGTCAAAAATTGTCATTCAAGATACTGTAGAGGGAATGGGTCATCCAAAAAGCCTTGCAGGACAATATGAAAAAATGAACTGGTCTCTGTCTTAAAATTATGATAAAGACAGAGTGGAGGGTGAACCCTGATGACAGAAGTCAAGGGAATGAATGTTGACGATGACAATGAGTATAATTAAAATTTATAAATATGATATCAAACCATAAAATAATAAGAGATTTGGACTAAGTATGGCAAAATGTTTTTGTAATTTTCTCAAACCTGAGGTAATTATCTTTGCATTATTGAAAATAATTTAAAATCATGAAATAAGCAATTTTGCTTTTTAAAAAATCTAACTTGCTGTGGTATTTACTCAGAAAAAAGTTCAAGTTAAAAAAAAATTGTTTTTTGCAATTTCAGCAGAAATTGTTCTAATTCCTCAGATGTTCATTTTAATAGTTTCTTGAACCATCAAAATGAAGATGTTAAACAATATTGTTAGCCATTAGAAACAATTTAAAATTTTTTTTTAAAATATTATCCGTGAGGAAATTTGTTTTAAAATTGTGCATTACATGAACGCATAACAATACATTATAAGAGCAAACCATTTAAAAACACAAAATATACATTCATACCGCAGTTTGTGTTAAACATTACATGTGGAATTTACAACAGTGAATGTAATCTTACATTTTACAACACACATCTATAGTCCTAGGATTAAGGCACCTACTTAATTTACCACATTTCATTGAAATAAAGTTATTGTTTGCTGATAGTTACATTATTTTTGTCTGCCCAAGCTTTTCGCCTCTCAAAAATTAAGCTGAAGTGTAAACTCACCATATTCACTCTCATATTTTCCCTTGTAATCAGAAGGCTTCCCCTTTCTGAAGATCTTCAATGTGGGGTAGCCACTGATTTCATATTTTTTAGCAAGATCTGCTTCTTTTGTAGCATCAACCTTGGCAAGAGTAATAGGTGGGTTATTTTTAAGTAGAGATTTTGCTGCTTTTTCATAAGTAGGTGCCAATCGTTTGCAGTGACCACACCTGAAAAGAGAAACCAGTGTCATATATACAAACACAGGTATTTTCAGTATCTTGTTTACTTGTGTTAACTACTATTTTTTTTTTAGAAACAACAAAACTGAATTTATTCTATTAACATCAAAGTAGTGGATTTTAAAAGATTCCTGGTATGTTTTTCTTTTAAATTACAAACACTCATGTAAAAAAAAAAGGTTATATCATAGTCACACTCAACAGTACATTCAGTCCAAAGGGAAGGTTTAAACAAAGTAGGCAGAAAAATGTATTGTTATTAATGGTGAAACTTCAAGTTAAGATATTGACCAGTCCTGATGAGTAGAAGTTCAGCTGTGTGACAGGAAAGAATATTCAATGATTGGGATGATAGTTTCTGGAAAGGTCTTTATTAAAAAAAAAAAAAGGCCAAGGCACATATCAAATTCATTTAAGCCAGTTATTCTCAGTATAATGTACTATTGTCCATTAAGTTTACTTCAAATTTACAGGGTTCCCCCACCATTCTGAGATTAGGATTTCAGGAGATTTCCAGGAGAAAATATTCGATTTCAGGAGCAAAAAAATGTGAACTATATCTATATTTAGTAATAAATATAAGAATTACCATATACAATTTTTTTTTCATTTTCAAATTAGCTAATTCAAAAGTAACTGATTAAAGAGCAAAAAAGTACTTGTAAACCAATAAGCCTATTTGCACTACTCTCTCTATATATATTGCTTGTGTTAGTCAACATTAGGAATTAATTAAAATCTCTAAAATTAAACAACTTGCAATGTATAACACATTATCAATATCAGTTTCCTATTTCAGTGGAAATCTCTTGCATTGATTGTTTTTATTAACAATAGGTGTCTTTAAATCTATAAAATCTAGCTCTGAATCATAAAGCTAGATGTGAATTTGATAGTAAAACCATGAATAGTTTAATTTTATATAGCAGTTTAAATACTATATATAGACCATATTACACTATACTCTAAGCCCCATCTACTTCACAATCTAGATTTATAAAACTAAAACTAAGAGAGAGATTCCAGAATCTAAGTAGATCTCTATTAGATCTAGAATTCTAGAAATATAATCTATACCATTAATCATATATACTCTAAGTCTAAGGCCTCCAACCTAAAAAGTACAGTAAAAGTAGAATAGTAGGCCCTATATTCAGTTATATTGGCTATAACTATTATATACTGTCTGTATTTATAGTATATCACTATCTAGATCTATATGACTATATCTGTCTAACATTACATATAGTATATCACTATCTAGATCTATATCACTATATCTGTCTCTATCTAGATTGACTAGATATATCTATCTCTATCTGCTATCTAGATCTGACTAGAGATCTACTAGTAACTAGTACTACTACTAGATCTAGAAGATAACTAGCTCTAGATCGCACTGATCATAGTATCATAGTAGATCTAGTAATTTAAGTAATCTAGTAGACTAGTCCACACTAGATCATATAGAATAGATCTACATAATATTATAGTATATGTATAGTCATATATCTAGATCTAGTCATTTCTAGTAGATCTAGAATTCTAGATCATTATCATGATCATCTACTACGTACTAGATCTACTACTTTAGTACTTAGTCTACTACTACAGTCTACAGTACTAGTCTAGACCAGGCATCACGAATGATCATTCATGGCCCACGCTAGATCTAATCTAGAATCTAGATGATAGATCTAATAATATTGATTTACGGTCTAGTCTTTATTTTAACATCAAGTCTTTCTAGATTTAGATCTAGATAAAATAGATAAAGCATTTTCATTCTAATTCTAGATCTATCAAATCTATGTAGATCTAGATTTGTTTTTTAAAAAAATCACTTTTGAGATCAAGATAGACTTTGAATACCGGTACTTAGATCTATGTTTATATATGCCAGTGACTATTAAAGTCTACTTTTCAGGAGATTCTTATGACTTTTCAGGAGATTTCCAGGACTTTTTCATATATTTTGCAATTTCGGGAGATTTCCAGAAGCTCCTGAAAACTCAGGAGGCCGGGGGAACCCTGAATTTATTAGTGATTTCTAATTCACATTTGGATTTATATTGTTATTCTTTGGATTGAGTTTTCAAAAGTAATAACCTTCAGTGGGAAGCATGGTCGAGAGGCCAAGTGCGCTTGAACTTAGCTTGGCTTGGCTACCTACAAGGGGGCTCGAGGTTCGACACCCGACTCGGGCAGAGTTGTGTTTACTGAGCGCAAACCCAAATCCTAGATACCCCCCTCCCCCTCTGGTCCACAAATGAGATTGGACCAAAAGCGCTCTGATAAGCATGAAAGTAGCGCTATATAAAAGCTATAATAATCATGTAAATAACACAAATAAACATTAGAGAACTCAGACAGTGAAATTCATGCAATAAAGGCAGTTGCTAACAAAGACTAAAGTAGTAACTTTAAATATATAGGGGTTATAAACCAGTTAGGTTTGTTTTAGGAAAATAAATGTCAATAGCTGACAGTTATGTTATAACAATATCTATAGTAGTTTAAATATACATAGGTCTTACCAAGGGGCATAAAATTCCACTAAGATGAGGTCATTAGCATTTATAACTTCATCAAAATTAGTCTGGATCAAGGTAACCACAGCATCAGGTTCTGGAGCCCAATCAGGTTTAGCTCGCTCTTTCATGTAACTAATGATTCCTGAGAAACAATCAGACAACATTAATACATGAAAATGTCATTATAAGACTTTAAGAATTCAATAATAACAATAATTCAACACTAAAAATATCCTTTAAAGAAGCATAATAATCACATAATCATGTTATTATCACATAATGTGTTATAGTTTAGTTAAAATTTTTGGTTGAACATTCATAATTCTCAAACAATGTAAGGTGCAACAATAGAAAAATTATTGTTGCTGACAAAAAGATCCTCCAAAATCATTTCTATCATAGCGAGATAGAATAAGAATGAAAGAAAATTTAATCATAATTTTCAAATGTATATGTCATGGTCTTGGTAAGAAGTTCTCCAGCTGTCTCTTATTAAGCCCAGTTGTCCCCAGGTTTTCTTCTCTGTCAGCATACCAAAATGAGTAAACTGATGTCAGATCTGGGAAGCACATACTGTTGACATTGTGTTTATGTTTATATGTTTGTTCTCGGTATGTAGAATTATGCCCCTTAGCAAGAGAGTTCATACTGTATTGTTGTGTGTATTGTGTGTTATGTGAGAGTCTCATGAATCTGGTGTTATAGTGTTGGCGTTATTTATTGTTATCAAGTTTATCAATTCAGCTAAGACATTAAGATTCTAGAATTTACCAGCCAAAACTGTGTTTGTGTGGGGAACGATTTAAAGTGGGTCATTCCAATTGAAGTCAAACATCTACGTGGGAGACACTTTTGATTAACAGGGTGCAAAAAAGGAGCGGGGTGAGGGGGAGATGGGGACTATATGGGGGGAACATAAAATGCTAAACCTATTACCTTTTTAACAATAAAAAAAAATAATAAATAAATCAGCTAAGTGTATTTGGTATTCCATGGGAGATAGGAAGAGCTTTTCTTATATAACAGTTTAAAATCCAATAACTTTCTAGGGTTTCTACTGAATTAGGAAAACTGTACACACCACATTCTATCACAATAGGAGTTAATGTGTAATAAAATATGCAGATTTACGATATGATTTAATCATTTAACTGTGTGGGTGTTTGTAAAGTATCAAAGACAGCAACGCAGCAACTCAAGATTTCACAAATTCACAATTGATGCTACATTTCTACACACACCTTTATCCTTTAGGCTATCTGACAAAGTTTGCATTGTAATGTTTAGAACATGGTCCAACAGTTTATTTACTAACAAGCTAATGACAAGCATAATATTTACCCTGAGTTTCTCTTGGTCCTTCATATGGATATTCTTTTCCATTTTTGAAAAATTTAAGTGTTGGATATCCAGTCACATCAAATCTTACATTTAAAAAAATTTAAGAACCAAAATTTGTTAAAGTCAAAATGGTGTAAATGAAATCATAAAATTCATTCTTTATGCTGACTAAAATTTAGATGTTAACACCCCCCCCCCCCCCAAAAAAATATTAAATACTGACCTCTGAGCAAGTTCACTATGAACTGTAGCATCAACTTTGGCTAACACCACAGGTGGGTCACTGGATGCCAACTCTTTAGCAGCTGCTGAATACTCTGGAGCCAGATTTTTGCAGTGTCCACACCTTTGTATGAAAAAAAATAGAGTATAAAGCATATTGGAAATTTAATTATTGATTTTATTAACATTTTTTATTGCTATTACTTATGAATTATGTATTAAACTTGCACTTCTACAGACCACTTGAAGTGTACTTCAATGCTTAATATGATGCAACCTTTAAAAATGCAGATTCTGAGGATGCACTGAATTAATCATAGTGTGAAAATATCTTTACAAAGCTTATAACAACTCACTCTGCCTGTCTTGTAACAAGTTTGTATTAGTTATTTCTCCCATTCCCAATTTTGGATCAAGTTGAAATCTTGCCCTATTATTTCTTGTACCTGGCATAACAAGAATCAATACGAAAAAACAACAACTAATTAGTTAATTAACTATTTGTAATTAATTATTTTGTTTAGTATTGAACAAGGGAAATAATCATACTCAACAGATGTGATATAAGTTAAATTAGCCCCCTTGAGCCCCAAGTGAACAAGGTTTTTTAAATGCTTTTAAAAAGCATCACAGTAACATACACCCAGATTTTCCCATCTCTCCCCCATCCTTTCACAACTGGTCCAAACATTGATAGGAACATAGTGCATTGAGAGAGAGAGCTAAGAGCATGAAATTTTGCTAAACAAAAGCAAGTGGTAAAAATATTTCTAATCACTCAATAAACGACTGATCCAAACTAATTGATACATTTGCAATATAAGCTTAATATAAGCTCTGTTTTTGTTTTGTATTTTTAGTGTATTTTTTTGTTCTCTTGTTTTCCCTTCTACTCTTGCTAAAGAGTTAATGGCATTGATAGAATTTACCTGACTCGTGTCAATGACTCTGAAATGTTTTGATTAGGCACTGACACTACTTCACCTGGAGCTCTAAAGTCACATTCACATTCTCTAAATGACTGACTCACTTCTTTTCAGATTATTAACAATAACTGTCAAAATGTTTTCTTTCTGAATTTTTAATGAAATTATTTTAGAATGAAATCTTGATTCTAAAAACAAGTTAGGATTTACATTGTCGTTAAAGATTTCTTTTTTTTTATGATCTCTTCAGTCAAAATGAAGAGCCCATCAAAACAAGCAAAGCATTGACGTGAACAATTTCCAAAATCCATTACTATGACATACATTTAATTTATTTCTTGCTTATTAAAGCAAACAAAGTTATTAATTACCATGGAGCATAAAATTCAACCAGAACAACTGGATTGGCATTAATGACATCATCAAAATTGTCTCCATTTAAAACCAAAACTGATTCTTCATATCTCAAAGATCCACCTTCATCACTATTTTCTGAATCTTTATCTGGAAAACAAAAAAGCTACTAGACTCTAGATCTATACAGCTAAGATAAATAAACTTCGTGAGGCAAATCTTAAGCAACAGTGATGAATACATTTTTTCCTTATTGGTAAAGATTTATAACAAATATAACATCAAAATCAAATGTATTGAAGATTATATCTAGAATCTAGATATATCATCTAGATTAGATCTTATTCTAGAATCTAGACTCTATTATAATTATAGTATATTCTAATGACACTAGTCTAGATGTAGATCTATCATCTAGTCACAAACTAGACTATAAGATAATAAGTATAATCGTCTATATTTATATTCATTATATATAATATAGCGAATTATAATGACAGCTACACTAAACGTGAATAAAGTTACAAAGTAATCTTAGCCTTAGTAAGTTAAGTTACACTAGATCTAGTTACAGTTACTTTACTCCTTTTTTAGCCTTTATTTAAAATTTATTAGACTTAAACTTAGAGTTTAGTAACTTCAGTAAAACTTAAGTTAGGGTTAGGCCACACACCTGCATCTAGAGCTGCATTAGCTTTTACTGTTACATCATCGACATCTGCATCAGCCAAAGTATTCGATAATATAGAAAGTATTGCAATAAACAATATCGCAATATTTAAACTATAATGCATGGTTTCTGTTCCAGAAAATGTATATAACAACTTTTAGTACTATTACGACACGATTTTGTGTTCTATTGAATTTCTGAACCGCTCTTCTATATCAATGATATTGAAGAGTTATAGAAAAAAAAAAAGGAACCTATAGACGCGTATATATCAACATCCGGGTCAGAACGTAAAAGTGTCCAGAGTGTCAAAAACAATAAAACAGCTTTAGTTAATCATAAATCAAGACAGTTTTAGGTTAATTAATTTTAGCCTAATAAAAAATTAATATTTATATGTATACAAATATCTAACTTAAAATGGATCAAATCATCCTTAAAGTATTTAAAAAACGCGTACTAATACATACCATATTTATAGTAGCCAATCTTTAATGGACAAGTAAAATTAGATTTACCACGTGTAAGCGAAACAAGCTTATTCATATAAGCCAACAAACTTATAAATAAATGGTATCACGATAATGAAATATGGAGTATCAAAATACTTCAGATACTTGTACACAAATACTAACTTATTTTGCATTAATAAGATAATGGCATGACAATATAATGCAAGAGCTATAATTAGATTAGAACGAAAGAACGGATTTTCCCATTATAGTTACATCTATATTTAACACCTCACAATTAATTAGAGAAATTATTATTACTAGGAATACTAGGTGACCGAGCCTCGCTCGGTTGAATGTTTTCATAAGGAAGGATATATACCCAAAGTCATTTTGGAAATATTTTGTTATTACGAAAATGAACGATCGGGTTAAGACTACTAATCTGAAGAATTACTTTTGTGCAGAGGCGTACTGGCTATATGGACTTTCGGGCAAATGCCCGGTTGGCGGTACCCAATCACTCCGGTAAGGGCCACCGAAAGGGCAGCATGAATGCCAATAAAATGTTTTAAGATTTTATAATACTCTCTTTAAATACAACACTTTGAGCGTTGTAATTTAAAAAAAAATCTTTTACACTTTGAAGTCTAATACTAATCTAAACCATCGTCATAATAGGCCAACCCTACATCCGTATAAAGTGCTCCTAGTAGACGTCAATTCCTTATACACACTAAACGACAAACAAGAAACTTATGCCCATTATTTCTTACAGAGATCGACGTTAGTGTGAAAATATTCGGATGAATGTCCAGTCACATATGAATTTTTATTGGTTTGGTGAAGTTGTCGTATGATCTTAAGTAGCCGCTACGAAGTCCTTCACATATCATAATTATTGTCTTTCACAGTATAGAAATATGCTAATTGAAATCTAAATGCTAAATTAATTTGAGGTCACTGTCAAAAAACTAATTAACGGCCTTGGAATTTCATCAAGTAGAGCTACTTCCAGACTTCCTCATTGGAAACACATTCTTTAAGTGTGACCTACTTAGAGTCCAGCAATATTCTCAAACGTTTACTTCTATGGCTTGGAAGTTTGTTTCTTTAGTTCAAAACTATTGTTCTGGAAGTTTGTTTCTTTAGTTCAAAACTATTGTTCTGGAAGTTTGTTTCTTTAGTTCAAAACTATTGTCCTGGAAGTTTGTTTCTTTAGTTCAAAACTATTGTCCTGAAAGTTTGTTTCTTTAGTTCAAAACTATTTTCCTGGAAGTTTGTTTCTTTAGTTCAAAACTATTGTCCTGGAAGTTTGTTTCTTTAGTTCAAAACTATTGTCCTGGAAGTTTGTTTCTTTAGTTCAAAACTATTGTCCTGAAAGTTTGTTTCTTTAGTTCAAAACTATTGTCCTGAAAGTTTGTTTCTTTAGTTCAAAACTATTGACCTGGAAGTTTGTTTCTTTAGTTCAAAACTATTGTCCTAGAAGTTTGTTTCTTAAGTTCAAAACTATTGTCCTGAAAGTTTGTTTCTTTAGTTCAAAACTATTGTCCTGAAAGCTTGTTTCTTTAGTTCAAAACTATTGTCCTGAAAGTTTGTTTCTTTAGTTGAAAACTATTGTCCTGAAAGTTTGTTTCTTTAGTTCAAAACTATTTTCCTGGAAGTTTGTTTCTTTAGTTCAAAACTATTGTCCTAGAAGTTTGTTTCTTAAGTTCAAAACTATTGTCCTGAAAGTTTGTTTCTTTAGTTCAAAACTATTGTCCTGAAAGTTTGTTTCTTTAGTTCAAAACTATTGTCCTGGAAGTTTGTTTCTTTAGTTGAAAACTATTGTCCTGGAAGTTTGTTTCTTTAGTTCAAAACTATTGTCCTGAAAGTTTGTTTCTTTAGTTCAAAACTATTGTCCTGGAAGTTTGTTTCTTTAGTTCAAAACTATTGTTCTGGAAGTTTGTTTCTTTAGTTCAAAACTATTGTCCTGGAAGTTTGTTTCTTTAGTTTAAAACTATTGTCCAAGAAGTTTGTTTCTTTAGTTCAAAACTATTGTCCTGGAAGTTTGTTTCTTTAGTTCAAAACTATTGTCCTAGAAGTTTGTTTCTTAAGTTCAAAACTATTGTCCTGAAAGTTTGTTTCTTTAGTTCAAAACTATTGTCCTGAAAGCTTGTTTCTTTAGTTCAAAACTATTGTCCTGAAAGTTTGTTTCTTTAGTTGAAAACTATTGTCCTGAAAGTTTGTTTCTTTAGTTCAAAACTATTTTCCTGGAAGTTTGTTTCTTTAGTTCAAAACTATTGTCCTAGAAGTTTGTTTCTTAAGTTCAAAACTATTGTCCTGAAAGTTTGTTTCTTTAGTTCAAAACTATTGTCCTGAAAGTTTGTTTCTTTAGTTCAAAACTATTGTCCTGGAAGTTTGTTTCTTTAGTTGAAAACTATTGTCCTGGAAGTTTGTTTCTTTAGTTCAAAACTATTGTCCTGAAAGTTTGTTTCTTTAGTTCAAAACTATTGTCCTGGAAGTTTGTTTCTTTAGTTCAAAACTATTGTTCTGGAAGTTTGTTTCTTTAGTTTAAAACTATTGTCCAAGAAGTTTGTTTCTTTAGTTCAAAACTATTGTCCTGGAAGTTTGTTTCTTTAGTTGAAAACTATTGTCCTGGAAGTTTGTTTCTTTAGTTCAATCTATTGTCTTGGAAGTTTGTTTCTTTATTTCAAACTATTGTCCTGAAAGTTTGTTTCTTTAGTTCAAAACTATTGTCCTGAAAGTTTGTTTCTTTAGTTCAAACTATTGTCCTGGAAGTTTGTTTCTTTAGTTCAAAACTATTGTCCTGGAAGTTTGTTTCTTTAGTTCAAAACTATTGTCCTGGAAGTTATTTTCTTTATTTTAAAGCTATTCTCCTGGAAGTTTGTTTCTTTATTTCAACACTATAATCTTCTACTTCTGTTTCACTATTTTGACGATATTTTGGCACATTCTAGCTTCCTGTCAGATCTCGATAGAGAAATCTGGGTTAAACTTAGCAGTTATTGATTTAAAATGATCCTTAACTCTGAATGTAAAAGATTAGTCGCTGGCCTGCGAAACTTACTATAACTTCTAAGTTGTTGGGGGGTTTTTTTGTTCGCTTTCTGGCCCAAGTATGCTGCCTGTAGGTATACATTCCCGTCAAGTAAGAACATCCCACTGAGAGAATCAAATAACGTACAAATATTTATTGATTCTATTCTAGGTGCGTTTGTGTGAGTGAAGTAAAGGGAAATCTCAGGTGTGAATTTATTTAAAAAAAACATTTTTCTGAGATATTAAAATTTTTTATTGATGAAGAGAGACTGTTCATACAATGAACTATTTTATATAATAATATATGACATTGTATACCATATTGAAAACCAGTGAATTGTTCTTTGAAAGAGGCAGTTATAAATCAAATTTCATACGAGATAAGAAATATTATTTCATTATTAATAGCAGAGAATTATCAGATATTTTTTTATTGCCATTATCATTTCCTGTAATTGATAAATAGTTAAAATGCTAAAACTTTTTTTTCTTTAAGTGTTAATCAGGGTATAACATTGTGCAGCCTCCACTTTTCAAACAGATTTTTTTAAAATATACATACTAACATTATAGAAAATAATGGAAATGAGATTAGATTTGCATGTACTTTATTTGTCAAATGGACATGCTTATAGATGTATGAATATTTTATATGTGCATTTATATTGAAGAGGGTTGGGCCCTCCACCAAAATTCTGCCCAGGGCAAAATTGGGCACTGGTTAAGGCCTAATGTAATGCAATTTCTATAGAAATGCGAAGGTGTGAAAGTCAATGTAATAATATTGATTCGGTGTCTACAGCTGGGTAACCTATTAAAATCTCTGTGTTTCAATTATACGATAGATTCTACATCAAAATTGTTCAATCTCTATAAGTTGTACAGCTTGAGATAAGATCATTAGGTCAGATTTCTGGGGATACCACTTTGCGTGCATGTCGTGTTTGAGTCATTTGTTTAGTGTTGAATCATCCTTTGGTAATACATTTTTAAAAAAATGGGCATTTTGCAGGTACAGTTGTATTTATTATTTTAGTGTTTGATCTGACTATATCAGCGCTACTCGTTGATCGAGGAACGTGACAAAAATCGAGGCCTCTTTGTGTAGTCAATCAATGAACTTGGTTCTGTTGTGTTTGTTCTATTTATGTGGATTGTTGCTGTTTTTAATTGAGAAAAGAATCATTGTAATCACAATAAATTTCCAATAAGGATCAATAAAGCTGTCCCATTCTTAATCTTTCAACAAAGATTCAGTGATGAAGACATGATTGATTTTTTGCTTTAATTCTGTTTATTTTAGGTGAGATTTTAACATTAAACCATCACTTGCCCCAGCACAGCCAAGGAGTTTTGAGTTTAAAACCCCCTACCTAATCTACCTTAGCCCTACCTTAGGGTTGGGGGGATTCATTTCGGGTGGGGGGTGGAGGGGTTGAACCCCAACCCCACACCCGGCTACGCCCATGACTGGGTGGACTCAGAGGAGCAATAAAGATCGTCCTTAATAGCCTACATTACATAAGTAAACAACGCTATATTCATTAAATTATTATAATTAGTTGCTTTTTTCAAGCCTCACAATTTATTTTGAATACATTATTAAATTATTATGTGCAGATTTCAATGCGATTGGGCCTTAGAAGATTTAAAATCTATAAGAAGATAGCTGTTACAATATTTATGCTGTCCATCTCTTTGTATATAGTGCTAAACATTCTGGATATACAGTCTCCACTTTCAAAAACTACAAAAATCCGTAAGTTTCAGTTTATTTGAAAGTGTTTCTACTACACTTTCATGTAAATACAATAGATATACACAAAGAGTATAATTATTATCAAGAGAAAATACATTCAAATGCAGTGATGTAGCAACCAACCAGTGATGTTGCGCCAGTACCCGTGGCTAATAGAGGCCCCACAAAGGTCACTGTAAATAGTTGTTAATTATTTTTTGCTTCGTCTGTCTGTCTAGATGGAATATTGTATTTGTCCCACTTCCCATTCTCGGATCAAGTTGATATTTTTTTACAATTATTCCCTTTCTATGACTGTTGAACCCGTTCTCTCGTGTACCTTGCTATGCAACTAATCAAATGGTACACATATACATTTAAATACTAAATCTTATTTTTTAATGGTTTGCTAATCTATATTATATTTGCAAAATACCACTGACTGAGTGACTGATTGATAAAGAGACCTCATCAACTGTCGTACGGATTCGAATGAAATTTGGTACACATATTTTTTTTACTTCTAAGGTGTTCACTAAGATACGGTTTTGACAGATTGTATCTTAGCAAAGGCCGCATTCTATATACAAAGTATAAATAGAAGAACACAAAAATAGGACATCCTGTATTTTCTTAATTTTTCCCTAAGTGAACTTTAAAAAAAAACAACGTATCTAACGTCACTTCCGCTTCCTTTTAGACGCGGTCTAAATAAATAAATACAACAACACTTAATCCTAATTGAGAAAGATGGGACGACATTGGAATTCAAGGCGCCGTGATTCGAAACAGATACAAAGCAGATGGGAGGGGGACAATTGGAGTCCAGATCGCCCAAAACCGAGATGCCTGGAGGAAGGTGGGTGGCAGTCTATACCCATACGGGACCACAGGAAGAGATGAGATGAATCCTAATAGCATCAAAGTTAGATCTAATTCTATATTTTTTTAGAGAGAGAAAGAGAGCAAGGAATATTTTCCTACAATAGGCCTACAATGCAGAAAATACATAAGCTGAAAAGTGTGTGGTGAAGGTTCAATCAATAGGAGGATGCTAAAAAAAAGGTTGAATTGGTAATAAAATATGGCCGAAAGTGTGAAGTGTATATGGTGCGGGAGGAGTGTGTGTGGGGAGGGTACGGTCGAAAAGAAACAAGGTCATATTAAATATTGAATTGAGAAGCCGAAGTCAAGTTAGAGATTGTACCTAGGACTAACTTTTTTGTTGTAAGCGGAAGCGGATGGGGGAGTAGATAAGTGAAAGTTATACTAGAATTCACGGGCATAAAGCATGTGTGTGTGTGTATGTCGAGGGGGGGGATTATAAAGCGATCGTTTCAAATCAAGTCAAAAGTCTATGTAAGGATGAAGAAAACTAAAAGGGGTTCCAGAGGGTGGGTGGAGAAGGTAAGATAAACAAAACGGGCCTATGCACTTATTACCGGGCTAAAAAGTATGTTAGATAAATCGTTTGAATGTGACCCGTTTATTGAAATTTCAAATTATTAAATTATTAATTATGTTTAGAATAATAAAGATAAGTTCATATAGCAAGCCTTCTTCTGAAGTCTAGATAGCTCTTGCAAGAAACTATGTAGAGGAAAAATATAAACGCTCGGCAACGTATTTGGTTCACTAGCCGGCTTTTAGTTTTAGTTTTTTGTTTATATTTATACCCACAGGTATTTTAAGACATATTTACATCCGCGGTTATTTTAAGGCATATCTATACCCACAGGTATATTAAGACATATCTATACCCACAGGTATATTAAGACATATTTATATCCACATGTATATTAAGACATATTTATACCCACAGGTATTTTAATAAATATTTATACCAAGAGGTATATTAAGACATATTGATACCCACAGGTATATTAAGACAATCTTTGATATTTGGAAAGGAAGAGAATTTCAGGTGAGAATATTTTCACTTCAAATTATTTTTTAAAATACCACCTTCTTAATTCTGCCAAGACACATTTGTCGTCGAAAAAAAATTAGTTAATCTTCTTCCTCTTCGTTCTCAAAATGTTAATTAGTTAATCAATTAGTGTAAATTAATTAATTTTTGTTATATATTGGGAAAAGAGGAGATAAACATTGCAATATTAAAAGGTATAGCAACGATTGAACGGTTATTTCTATTCATTCAAAACAGTTTGTTGTTTTTTGTTGTTCTTTTTTTTATGTATTTTTTTAAATTTTGCTTGTTCCATACTAAATTTTAAACAAATTTTCTTCTAGACAGAACACGAGTGACGACCATACTATGGAATAAAAATAGTCTTGACGTTCAGATTTAGGTTAAAAGCCCAAAACTTAATCCAATTCTATCTCGCCATCAAAAGCCGCCATTAGTCCAAAGTCTCTCGTGCCCCCACTTGTGAGTCCCCCCAAAAGAATGTCCTAATTTGTTTACGTTAACTATCAACTGTTACGCCTCTGCTGTCATGTCATCTTGCTATTCACGTGGTGCTAAAAAAAACTTAATGTTGATCTACAATCTAGAATATTCTAGATGATGTTATAGATTCATTCGCTGCACAGAAAGCACGACGGGAGGCGATATGAATTGAGATTTATCACTTGTGCATTATCTCTCCAATAAACAACGGTATTATTCATTAAACGAGTCTTAATTATTATTTGTTGTTAATTTTACTTTTGTACTGTACCAATTTAGACTTATATATCTATTAAGTACATCATCTCATGTCATGATGTATAATGTCAAAATGCAGGGGCCGCTGAAAATGTCAAGCCTGCCAGGCCCCAATACACCTAGCTAAGCCACTGATCTAAACCTGGCAGAATTTAATGAATTTAGAGGTTTGAGTGTCATATGAAAGTCTAATTGTTGCCTACCTATGCTTATATCTCTTTTGTCAGGTTTAGTAGAGACGATCTCAATCTTAACTTGAAGTCAAGTTCTACAACTAGGATTGAGAGTATGACATATGACAACATGAATGACTTCCCTTGCACTCAAACGAAAGACGCGATTTTAAAGCATAGAGAAAATGACCCAGGTGATATCATGTGTTCTGTAAGTTTGATCTGTATCAGGGTTTATGCACATGTTTGCGTACATTTTGCGTACAAATAGATAGATAGATGCTGATAGAGAGAGAACTGCTGCGACAAATCGTCGCGCACCCCACTGCACGACGGCAGGTGATGCAATAGGCAAGATCGAATTCTCGACCGCCGAGTTGAAAGTCCGAAGCACATACCACACTGCCCGGTAACCATTTGACTGTCTTTCAAAATAAACTAATAATAAATAAACTTTAATTTTGCGTTCACTTTATTACAAAGCTTATAGTCTGTCTGGTCAAAAGTTTGTGCACGTTATTTCTCCCACACCCAAACTCGGATTAAGCTGAAATTTTGCACAATCAGGCCTATTTCTTTTACCTGAAAACACAAGAATCAAATTTAAAAAATTAACCAATTAGTTAATTAACTATTGGTAATTAATTTTCTTGTTTGGTATCTTGAACAAGGGAATGAAATCGTACAACAGATGTGGTGGTATAAGTTGTATTAGTCCCATTGAGGACTCGAGCTCATTTAAAAAAACGATCATGTAAACATTCACCAAGATACCCCTTTCTTCCCTCATCCCTTTCACAACGGGTCTACAGCTAAACAAAAACAATTTGGTAAAAAAAATTCTAATAGCACATATTTATTATGCCTAGGTCAGCATTTTGCACTATTATAGACTGATCCAAACTAATTGATACAAAAACGAAACCTAATAAAATAAAATAAAAAAATTCAAAAAATATTTATACAATTACACTTTATATAAGCGTGGTTGTTTTTGTTTTGTTTTTTGGTTGTTTTTTTAAAGTATTTTTTAAAATGTTTTTCTTGTTTTGTGCAGTCGAGACCAAAGTATATTGAGACTTACCTAAATCCATGCTTCAGAGAGAGCTACTCCTCAAGAAACAAAGGCTTGGTTTTTAAGTGCTTGCCATATTTCCATATCCTGGGCTTTGACAAATGTGGAACAACAGACTTCCATAACAGGTTGACCCAGCACCCGCAGATCATACATAATAGTGGACCAATGGGCAAAGACATTTATTACTGGAGTTGGTCAAGATATGGTATTTATAACGTGATGCACGTGAGAATGTATACTATATGTAGTATAGTATAGTATACTATAGTATAGTATAGTATAGTATAGTATAATCCAAGTATAATATAGTATAGTATGGTATAGTATAGTAAAGAATAGTGTAGTATAGTATAGTATAGTAGAATTTAATTGTCAATCCAAGCTACCTGTCTTTTTATTTACTATTAAATATTAACATATATAATATTTGTATCTAAAATCTATCCATATTTACTATAAATAAATATTCTATCTATTCTACCTACATTTCGCATATGAATTTAATGAATAATTCATAGGCATGGCCTATATCCATATATAGTCTACCACACTGTCTTATGAAACATAATTTTAAATACATTGTACAACTATTGTCTCTTGTTTAACGACTTCATCGCAGCAATACGTCTGTCAAAACGCAACTGTGGCAGTACGAGAATATGTTCCATGTGATGTCTGTGCAGATAACTACTATGCTGTCACAGTCCAAGATACAACTCATAACAGGTTAGATAAATGGAACAGAAAAGGGGGGGATACAATATAAAAAGTTATTATATTTAAGACAAATAAACTAGTGGAAGGACTAGAACACAAACTCATAGGCGGCCCGTGTGGGTCGGTAGAACTAATAGTTACACATAAACGTTCACCCAAATTCACAACAACGACCTTAACATATAATTACAAGACATTAAATCGCCATTAACCTGCTTAGTAGAATAAACCATATGTCACATTTAGTTTGAATTTATTTTTTTACAAAGCTTATATCAACTTACAGTACTGAGAGATTTGGCTGCTATTTTTGCAGTTCCTTATTTTGTATAAGCTTTGTTTTGTTTAAAAGTCTTTTTATATTTTCTTGTTTCAAGTTACGATTTCCTCCCACTGAAGTGCGTAGTGTAAAACAGATTTTCGGAAAACAAATTGCAATTTGTTTCTTAGTGCATATAATATGCATATTTATTTTGAAAAACAAAAGAAATGATTAGCTTATAGACGTAGCATCTTTCCTGGGCACAATTTAGGCGATGGTAACGTCAGACTTGCAATAGTGCTTGTAGTTTTTGAGAAAATAAATGTGTCAGACAAACGGTCAAACAGACTGCAAAAATTAAAACTCATTAAAGGTTTTTCTTTCAAAAACATTTCTACGTGTTAGCTCTCAGATGGCTAATAACGTAATCTATGCATTAGATATTTAGATTTTAGAGTATTGAGTGCTAAGTTAGTTGTTTGTTTGTTTGTTTTTCGCGAATCAGGAGACGCAACTCCAGTGGATGTTTGGGATTTTCGTGGTTGGCCAGAAGATCCTCAGAACAAAGCTCTCCAGGAGCCAAAATTTCTGACTCCACACGCCATGCGTCACATTTATAAAAACCCAAAGTTTTTTATTTTGTTCAGAAACCCAGTAGATAGGTGAGTGGATATTTAGTCAAAAACCCTGTCAGACTTTATAAAATACTTGACTATAATTTAAACATTAATATTAAATGTCTAGAGATTCTTATTTCCTTATCAATTAAGAGTACGCATTTCCCAAATTAGTTTTTGTCATAGGTTACTCATTTTTTCGGCTTTTCTTCCAGAGCTGAGGCCCGTGTTTTTTTTCACCGTCCATAGCTTTCTTGGTCACCATATCTCTCCAACTAGTGGCGGTCTAGGGCTTTGTCTTCCCAACTGTTTCATTGTTTTGAGGTTCCGTTTTTATTACATCCACGTAACGAAGGTGGGGGCGACCAGTTTTCTTGAGCCAAACGCGAGGTTGCCGGTAGAGAATGATTTTAGGGATGCGATTAACCTCCAGCTCCTTTACCTTGCCTTATCTTTACCTATCCCTTAGTCTATGGACCGTTGGGGCACCATGCAAGACTCGTCGACCTTCTTTTTCCATTCCTCTCTGCCTTTTGCCTTTATTAGAACTTTTTTCAAAGGCAGGCCCGTCTATTCTTATATGTTGTCCTCCCATCGCTTTCTGTCTGCCTCTTGTTCTTTTTTCTGGTACTGTTCCCTAAAGGAAAGTCTTCGCGAAATCCGAAGATATTATTATATGGCCATAGATTTTAAGCTTGCGTTTTTTTTTACGATAGTTAGCAGGTCAACATGGGGTTCAATCGCTGCAGTAAACCTGTCTCTAATCTCTTGTGTGATGTGGTCTTTGAATGTGATACCTGGTATCTTTCTGTAGCATCTCTATTCCATTGCTAGGATCGTCCCTCTCTAACTCCTTTACCATCAAAGCGAAAGTCATCTTAACCTGCGATATTTGTGGACTGGAGTGTCTCTCCAAAATAGGGCTCCACAGTCACCTGAAAAAGTGTTCGAGATGAATCACAGTCGTTCTACGACTGAAGGAGGCCAACAATACATCCTTGTGTGAAGTCAAAGAGACTAGATTCTATTTTGGCCATCACTTCTTGAGATAAAAAAAAAACCCTCAAAGTTTAATCCTCGAAAATTTTAATCGTGTCTGGGTTAAATCTAGCGTCTGACTCTGATAAACACATTTCTTATTTTATAAATTAATTGTTGTCGATGTTGTTGTTTTTGTTTTTTTAACCTTAAAGCCCAAAATCATACAATATATTTTAGCTTTTAGCGAATGCCATACGATCAAAACTTGGTCTATTATTTTCAGGTTATATTCTGACTACACTTCTCGTGGTTTTGGCTTTACTCCAGAAAAATTTGCTGTAGATGTGCCTATAGCCGTGTCTTTGATAACTGAGTGCCCAGCAACCGCCTCTCCTTTTAGCTTTATAAATAAATAGAACAAGTTATAGCTTTTATATAGCGCTATTTTCATGCTTATAGCTTGCTCAGAGCGCTATAGTTCTTCTTTTAGGTGTTAGGTTGGTTACTTCTATAATATGCAATTTTGGTAGCTTTATTACTTAGTGGTTCGTGGGTACGTTCTGACTATATAAAAGGATTCCCCGGGTCAAAAATGTTTTAAAACCTCTGTTATAGAATAATTCCCTTAGAAAGTTTTACTACAAATCTTTTATCCCACTTCTGTTGACAGATGAGGCTTCACGTCAGCTGTTACTCAGTCTTTCTAAGAGAGTGGTTCTCAGTCTTCAACAGAAAACATTTCTTTATTTTCCGTAATGAAGATTACCATAGCAACACAAAAGAGTACATGAGACAAGCATTTGATTTCTTAAACGTTGATAAGTCTAAAGGGTTCCTCATTGTTCTTGTATTGAACAATAATTTCTGAAAACAGATAAATAAGCGGGGGGGGGGGGGGTATTATTATATTTTGTGTTTTGTTTTCCTTGACACAACACACTGATGAAGATTAATACCTTGCTAGTTTTAATTAAATACTTCATAACCTAAGACTATGCCTATTTATCTGCAGCAAAGGATTTAAATGTAATTTGTGTTAATCAATGTACATCATAGATGTTCAGTTCTTAAGAAACCCCTCGGCTCTTTTGTTTGGTAACCTAAATCCCGTCTCAAATAAAAAAAAAACACAAAAAACATTATTTTCAAACAAAATCATATATTTATCGTGGTTGTATCGAGTAGTTTAAATCAATTATGTCATTAAATTAAATTGACTAATGTTACGTGCGCAGCATAGTGTGAATGTTAAATGGTGCGAATCCATGTTGAAAGAGTGAGAGAAAGGAGGATCAAAAGATGGAGGAATGAAAACGAAGTTGTAATTGACAAAGTATATTGTTTGTTACTCAAGATTGAAGTCTTCCTAAGCTATTATAGATTGTTGGTGAATAATTAAGAGTCTCATTTGCTAGTAACAATAACAAATCTGTGCGATTAGAAATTTTTAACAATTGTTTTGTTTAGCCCTATTTCATGCTTTTAGCTTTCTCAATACTCTTTGATTATACCACTTGCCTGGACCTGTTGGGAAAGAGGTTGGTGAGAAAGAAGGGGGTATCTGGGTGAATATTATCGAGATCGCCCATTTATAAAAAAAAATATTTGAATGACCTACATTTAAACTTGATTGCTCAAGCCTCCTTAAGCTAACACATCAGGCACTGTTTCAGAGAAGTGCTTATTGGATTGGGAGGTTTTATAGTTATCTATTGTTAGTTTCAAACTATAAGTATAAAGGGGGCTAATTCAACTTATACCATCACATCAGTTAAGTACATTTTTTTTCTCTTGTTCTATAGCAAACAAAAAAATTAATTACCAATAGGTAAAACAATCGCGCTTTAAAATTTTGCTAGGAGGGAAAGAGGATTGTGGTTATTGGTTGTCTGTAGCTAATAGCGGTCTGATAGTCTTGATGAATATGTTCAAACGTATCAATCTACTTGCACTTTGGGACCATGGGCGGGGTAAGTAAAACTTTGCACAATTATCTAGTGTACAAGACATCACATAGAGGTACGAAAATAAAGCAGTTAGATAATTTATTAGTGGTTTTAATTAATTGTCTTATATATTGAAGAAGGAGTTAAGTCTTGCAGTATTTAGATAGAGATATGGCAGATGTTATGCGCACTAGGGTTATCGCGTTAAAAGATTGTATTTAATGGTCTCGGTTTCATGTATGCGTGTTCCTTGATCATACTTTTTCATTTGGTTTGCAAGCTTTTCCGATTTGTTATATGCGAGATGGCTGAGTGGTACAGCGCTTGGATTCCGAAGCGGGGTTCCTAGGTTCAAATCTCGGTGAAGACTGGGATTTCGAATATCGGTATCCTTAGGGCTCCCGAGTCCAACTAGCTCTAATGGGTGCCTGACATTAGTTGGGGAAAAAGTAAAGGCGGTTGGTCGTTGTACTTGCCACATAACACCCTCGTTGACCGTGGGCAACGGAAACAGATGACCTTTATATCATCTGCTCTATAGATTGCAATGTCTGTAAGGGAATATGTTCTTTTATGTTCAATTAAGAAATAGTTCCCACTGAAAGTTTTCTTGTTTATTGATTTTTCCCGACCATTTTTGAGATAGCTAGGCTAAAGAACAACAGGCTAAACTCTTAAGACAAAGGATGTTACACAAGCCGGTTATCTCCCTTACCCTGTCATGTCACGTCATTTAAACCATTTTGCCTTTTTTTTTTTTAGATCCACTGAAAGATTCGGAACTAGAAGCCATCGCTGAAGAAAGCACTAAACAGGAGACAAAGAACAGTAGTAGTGTTGGGCTAATGTTTCCAGAGACCAGATCCTTTTAGAAGAATTTTTTGCCAGCTTTAACCAGGACCTGGCCACACTGTTAGGCAACAAAAAATTTTGTGGCGCGATTGATGCCATCACTGCGAACACATCATGAGGTTGCTTTAACCTTAAAATCGACGACATCGATAACACAGACCTATTTATATTAGCAGACGCTTCTACGTTATTAGCAAACACACACATGTATATGTATACATGTTTGTCACTAGCATGAGACTCCCAAGATTAAAACAATAACTGTGGATTTGCTCTTCCTTTCAGATAGTCTACAATTTAAATCACAGTCTACAGCTTAAATCACAGTCTACAGCTTAAATCACAGTCTACAGCTTAAATCACAGTCTACAGCTTAAATCACAGTCTACAGCTTACACCAAAGTCTACAACTTACATCACAGTCTACAGCTTAAATCACAGTCTACAGCTTAAATCACAGTCTACAACTTACATCACAGTCAACAGCTTACATTACAGTCTACAGATTACATCACAGTCTACAGATTACATCACAGTCTACAGCTTACATCACAGTCTACAGCTTACACCACAGTCTACAGCTTACACCACAGTCTACAGCTTACACCACAGTCTACAGCTTACATCACAGTCTACAGCTTAAATCACAGTCTACAGCTTACATCACAGTCTACAGCTTACATTACAGTCTACAGCTTACATCACAGTCTACAGCTTACATCACAGTCTACAGCTTACATCAAAGTCTACAGCTTACATCACAGTCTACAGCTTACATCACAGTCTACAGCTTACACCACAGTCTACAGCTTACACCACAGTCTACAGCTTACACCACAGTCTACAGCTTACATCACTGTCTACAGCTTACATCACTGTCTACAGCTTACATCACAGCCTACAGCTTACATCAGTCTACAGCTTACACCACAGTCTACAGCTTACACCACAGTCTACAGCTTACATCACAGTCTACAGCTTACGTCTACAGCTTACATCACAGTCTACAGATTACACCACAGTCTACAGCTTACATCACAGTCTACAGCTTACAAGTGATTTAAAATATGTAGTGGGAGATGAACAAGTGGAAAAATAAACTTGTTGAATATCTATTATAAATACAGTTGTTTGAGTATGTTCATGTATGCACGATGTGTACATATTTCATTGGGGGTATAGAAACTTAATACTTGCCAGGTGGAAATGTGATGCCCCTCACAACTTGATGCCCCTTACCACTTGATGTCTCTCACCACTTGATGCCCGCACATAGCCTCCTACTCAAAACACGTCTATTCCTCTAAATAGCACTTATAATTAACAGAACCAAAAAAAAAACAAGGTTACAAAGACAGTTTGGAAACACTAACTCAAAATCGGCCACCGAAGTGGTCCACCCGGGCAGGTAAAAAGGCAGGTTTCAATATTTTCAGAAAGAACATCAGAATGAAATTCTATCAAAGACAAATGACAGAGAAGAATGGAGAAAGAAGGTTGACGGATCTTGTGTGGTGCCCCAGCAGTTCAGCAAACCATTGGATATGTGAATCCTAACTAATGTCTTATAATGAATATATATAATTGCTCTAATTGTTTTCTAAAGGGACAATCTCTTATTCCTCAAGAAAAAAAACAAATTCCTTTTAGTTAAGTGTCCTATTGTGCTTGTAGCATTGCAGATCACGCGATAATATGAAAAACTACTTGTTAATTGCTGTTTTAAATTATGTCCAACAGATATGCATACTAAATAGATTGTTCTTTAAAAAAAAAGTTAACATTTTATTTGTGTAAATTTAGTACTTAGTATAACAAAACTAACGTAACTTAACAATACAAATGTAAAAAATAAAATTTACAAAAAATTCTAAAACAGTTTGCATAAAATATGGTAAATGATCACCTACCTAATAAAGAGCCTGCCTTGTTTGTTACTATTAATAGCGAATAGTTGTAAAAGTAGTGTATTTTTTATGGAAAAAAAATGCTTACATAAGTGATTTAAAAAACTAGATTTTTCAGAAAACAAAAAAGTAGTCCTTGCATCAGAACTTTGAATGGTCTAAAATATTTTGATGTCGGATTTTCACGGACGGACAGATATTCCGCACAAAACTAAGAGCGTCTTTTCCCCTTTTGGGGGCCGCTAAAAAGCCTACACAATAAGAGAGTATGTCACTTGGAAAGGATTGATAAGAATTGGTCTATAATTGATGTTTTCCAATTATTACAAAAGCGACAGATGGTATCCATAATCCAAAAAATAAAAGTACATTTTAATGTTTTCCTTTACTTATTTATATATATATATATATATTGGCTTTTATAAGAATCCAAAGATTAATTAGGTGTGCAGTATTTCCCGTGGCTACGCAACCCCAGCTGCGACCTAAATATTTTGCCAAATCCAACGCAGACATAAGCATTTTCAGCGGTGGTCGATTTAAATTCTCTTTTGGTCTCAAATGTGCATCCCGCGGCTTTTTTAATTGATCTCCGTCTGTCTCTTTCGCCTGGAACCAGGTGCTCTTTTCTACGTCAGTTAAAGCAAGTTGGCGCCTAAGCTGGTCTTTAGAGCGTTTTCGTGAAGCACCTCTGTTACGCCGACCACCTTTCAGCTCACCAAAAAAGACTGCCTTTGGCGTACGTTTGTCCCCCATATGGGATACGTGCCGTGCCCAGCGTAACAGTCGGACTTTTCAGAAGTCCCTCTATAAAGTAGACGATTTCATAAAATTGGGGGGCTCTGGGAGCCATTGGGGCGATGGGGGGGGGGGGGGACCTGGGCATAAAAGGGAACGTAAAGATTAAAGAAGAAACTCGAGGTGGCGCTGAAACAAAATTTAAAGATTTCTTCAAAATTAGCGGCTGGCAAACACAAAATAGACAAATTCTAGTGACTATGTTTCTAATGTAAGAACAGAAACAACGTTAGAAATTGAGTTCAGGCATCCCCTTTTTCTATGTTAAAATTCTTACATTGTTGCTGTAATCGGAGGTTAACTATTGTACTTAGATCTTGCTCGTAAACCTTTATGATTTTATAAACAAACTAGATAATAGGCTTTTTAGGTTTGGGGAAATTGGGGTAATATGAGATGGTGGGCAATATGAGCATTTGAGGTATTTTTTCATAGATCGGTACTATATAAAATTGGAAAAGTGGAAACCAGGCTTAAGATAAGAAACAACATTCGCAATTTAAATTCACATCGTAGATTGCAATTTTAGTCTAATATCATGTTTCTTGAAAATTGGTGGTTCTCTTTACATTACATTACATTTTTTAAGGATATCTAAATGTTTAAAATGTAAGCTATGATGTTATACTTGGTATATAATGAATACATGAGTTGTAATAACAAACTTTTTAAGTGTTCTCCCCTGCTGGGAGTAATATGGGATACCAAGTTGGGGGTAAATCAGGTTCCTTTTTTTTTTTTTTTTTTCCGTAATGTTTAATAGCTCGAATATTACATCTAGATCTTAATTGGTGATGAATGCTCAAGCAGAAGAAAAACCAAAATAAACAGCTCACATAAAAGCTGACCTAGCCAATAATATTAATTAAAATAAGAACAATTATTTCTTCTCATCAGCTCCGCTGCGCGCACGGTTCACTTTACACAGTACTTGTTTTATTGTCTATTTAATTTTTTTAACAGAAAATATTTTAAAAATAAAACATTTTTTGGTGATGTTTGTAACTTTTTTGTTTGTTTACTTAATATGCAGAATTATATTTTGTTTGTATTTTTATAGTTTTCAGACATTGGTTGGGTATCCCATATTACCCATTTACTATGGGTAATACGGGATACTAAAATGATTTGATTTTATTTCTATAATTGAAAAAGTAATGCTCGAATCCACCTAATCTTTATCGGAAAGTTTTTTTCATATTTACTAAATCCGTTTTATATTAGCAGTTGGTAAAAATATATCAATTATAGGTTTCATTACTCTCTAAAGTTAATATCTCATATTATTCCGCCATCAGTGGTTGGACGCTACAAAGGCTTCATAAGTAATATAGAATAAAGAAAATCAAGATCTATCCATTATTCAACTTGTGAGTTGTGACACAGGCAACATCTTGTTAAAATTTTAGCACACACTCGGATTCCTATGTGAATTTAATTATAAAAACTGTAAATAAAATACAAACCCATGCCGGAAATAACAACAGTTGTGTGAAACATATGATGAGAGGCACACTGAACTCTAAGTGCACTCTCTGGCATGCTGCTTTCGAAAGTGAGTTCTATTGCTCGTTTTGTTAAACTCTTTAATACAATTTTGTAATTATTTCAGAAGCAGGAAGATTCATCGGCTGGCGATACCTTAAAGAAGGCTAACAAATATTTGTTTTACACGGTAGACATCTAACGCCAATGAATGAGACCAAGCTCCGACTGCAAGGAAAGAAATTGACTTTCATTGATTGAATCAGTTTCTCTTTTATTGAGATATTACATCAATTTTAAAGGGTTTATAATCTCACATATGACAAATGATTTAGTGCCTTAGGACAGTGAAGTGTATGCAATTCACATAACAATGCTCTATGAAAAAGTAACGATTCGCTTCTAGGATGTAATAATTTTTTTATTTTGTTTTGATATAAATGAAGATTTTTAAACATTTGTTACTGATGTTCAAATTTAGTTGCAGGAAAAAAATTGAATTACACAATTTTGTCTTCAGTAAAAAGAATGTTAACATAGGAGGCATAAGTTCCCCTTTCAGACCTTGATGTCTATAGGGCAGATGATGTAAAGGTTATCTGTTTCTGTAACGAGGGTGTCATGTGACCAGCACAACGACCAACCGTCTTTACTTTTCCCCAACTAATGCCAGGTACCCATTAGAACTGGGTGGACTCAGAAGCGCCCGAAGATTCCCAAATTGAAAATCCCAGTCCTTACCAGGATTCGAACCCCTGACCCCGGTTCGAAAGCCAAGCACTTTACCGCTCAGCCACCGGTTGCTGAAAATGCAGAGACATTACTCAACGAACGACAGATGAAAAGCAAAATGAAATACGATGCAAAAGCAAGACTACCTAAAGATTACTCTGTCGGAGAGAAAGTGAGAGTTCGTCTAGGTTCTAGGACAAGCATGGCAGAAAGCAGTTGTCATAAAAAAACATTCATCACCCAGATCTTATATCATAAAGACAAACGATGGAAAAAATACAGAAGAAATCAACGCTTTTTGAATAAGAGTTTCGATGAAGACATCTCTGGGTACTATGATACCAATGAAGACATCTCTGGGTACTATGATACCGATAAAGACATCTCTGTGTACTATGATACCGATGAAGACAACAAACATCAAACTGTTGAAACAAATGAAACAAACAGTTATAGACCAACGTCTAGAGAACTTGTGCCAGTCAAGACAACCAGAAGTGGTCGAATCCTAGTAGATATCAGTCTTAAGAACTTTAAAAGGAAGGATGTGATAATAACTTCAAAGGGAGGATGTGCTAACATTATATCATAATACGTCATTGTTTGTTGTTTATGTTTTGTGCGAAAACAAAAGGATATGACGGAAATAAAAAGAGAGTCTTCCATGTCTACTTGGATAATCACAATCTCCGTTATAATTATCATTATTATTAATTAATGTCTACAGTATGTTAATGTTAATATCTGTGACAACAGAACAGATTCTGTGCACTGCTTCTAGTGTCCATTCTTTCAGTTGTTGATTCAAAAAGGTTCTCCCACAGTATCATGATTTTGTCGAGATGCAAGGAAACTACCGACGTTGCTTCTTCTCTTGTATTGCTCTTTTTTTTTTAAATCCCGGCTTCATCTTCTTTCAGTTTGGCCAATCTCTGCGGTTAATTTGGAAAAAAAAGTTAAACAATTCATGTAGGGCCTACAGTTCCAAAAAAGGTGACAATTGTTGGATCTATCTCAGCAGAATGAAAAGCTGCCAGGTTGAGAGAGTGATTATCACAGTTTAGAAATGTTGCTTTTGAATTTATGCCCAACAGACGTATCCGCAGGCTAGACAGACGGCCACTCACTGTGGCTGCGTTATCATAGGTTTAACCCTTGCGTCACGCTGTTTTGTAGCCCCACTCTGGTCAACTTGGCATGGGGGAAGTTCCCATAGAAGAATACAATTTTTTTTAATTTCACAAATAAGAAATATTCCATGATTGTGAAATTTTATCTGACGAAAAGACATACATTTAGGTTTTGTGATTCATTTTCCCACCTTTGCAATTCACTCTTTTCTCACTCTTTAAGAACGATTTTTTTTTTGTTTTTTTTTAATTTAGAAAAACATCTGTCCATTGGATAGAGGAAAATGAATAGAGGGGTAATAACTCGAGTGTGAAGTTTAATTCTGAAATTATAGAAGCCAAACTCGAATAATGGACAATTATAGCATTATTAAGAATTACTATTAAGAATTACAATTCTGTAAATTTCGCTTCAAGGTTAATTAGCGTAACCTTAAAATACTCGCCATTTAAATCTATTTTTAGTAAAGGTAACAAGATACCTGGAATTCGCTGTGTATCATACAGTTTTATTCGTGGCAACAAAGAGAGAAATATCCTTAGTCCTTGCTGCCAGCACATGTTTGGTCTCTTTTAAAAGGAAAATAAATCGGCCACAAATCTATTAAAGATTTGCATTTTAAAATGTAAAACTAAATTTAAAAACACAACTTTTGTCTCTGTGGGAAAAAATATTTTTAAAATGTCGACAAATTCAACGCACTGATAGACCTAGATCTAGGTTTAGTCTTTGTTATAAATTTAATCCATAAATGTTAAAAAAGAAGACACCCGTTGAGACTATTTGTCAATCAAATATATTAATTTATGTATTTACAAACAAATTTCGGACACCCATTTAGGGGAGCCCTCAAGAGGGGGTATAAAGGAGGTATTATGAGAAGTACACAATTTTTGAGCAAATGTAAAGACAGGATTGATTCCCCTTAAAGAAGGTTATATAAGGCTTTGTAAAGTATCTTTAGTTGCCTTCTGCTCCTGAGTTACCAGCTTGACCACTGGATCTGTGTTGTTACATATTGAAATGAGGTTGCTCCTAAACAGCACACCATGCTACCATGCTACATAACTCATTATCACAATCATTTTACAAAGACAGTTCGTGTGGAAAAACAAACTCGAAATCGCCCCCCCCCCCCAAGTGGTCTTCATTTTTGCAGATGTTACATTTATCATTAGATCTAGGTCCTGGATTTGATTCTATTGGGGGGGGGGGGGGAGGGGAGCACCTTTGTTCATTTAAGTTTGCAGAAATATATACACTTGGATTAGGGTTTTTGACGAAAATAGATTTCCTTCCCTTTTTCAAATTATATTTGTTCTAAGCCTGATATTGCTCCAAGTTAATCCTTGTGCGAATTTTGAGCTCATTAGGTTGGCAGCTGTTAATATGCATGAATGCTTACTCAATTAGTGGTCGCATGTTCAGAGGCTCTTTCTTCACCCCCTTTCCCTCTCTAAGTAACTAATATATAATTGTTTTTATTGTTGTTTTTGCACATTTAAGTCTTGAATACCACTATTCCAAGACCACAACGAGTACCCTATTTTTGACATGAGAACATCATTCATTGACAGGATGAGAATGTATAATCGCACGGCGAAGCGGATCATACTTATATGTTTACTGTAGGCATGCAGCCTAGTCGTGTTCAATTCATGGAACTCCCAGGATAGAAAGATAGACAATGCAGGTCAGTTATGTTGTTTTTATTTACGGAGTATTTGTATAGAGCTAGCGGGGTAGCGTTATACACCGGCTACGAGCTTATAGAGTTTATTTTGGCCCAAACCCCACTTCCTTTTTTTTCTGGCCCTTTGAATAAAACAGCCCTCATTGTCCCCCCCCCCCCCCGTCTCTTTTCTCCATTTCTTTACAACTGTACTCATCGTTAGGCTCTCCAGCATAGACTTTTGAAGCTTGAATTTTTATTTCAGTTTTTTCTGTCCCGCGGAAAAATTTGAGAGACACCCTTTAAGTACTAAATACAATTTCTCTTAAACCATATTATGGGCCCTCATATTCACTCTTACAATTCTACCAATTGGTAGTTCTAAAGGAAATTTTGATTTAGACGTAGTCTTCATAAGGCACAGTATTTTCTTAATCTAATGCTAGAGGCTACCAAAGCAGGACGTTTTGGTGGAGTCATTTTGACGAGACGTTGTTGTTTTTTTTTTTTTGTTTTTTTGCGCAGTTTTTTGGAGCGTGAAATTTTGTACTTAGATTATATTTGAGACCAGCCGAGCTTGGTTGAGTGATAGGTTAGTGACGCATGAGGGATAATATTTCCCGAGCCCATTATGAAAAAAACAATTACGACGAAATTCCGCAATGGGAAAACGACTTCGATGTAACCAATCCTTTCATTTCCAGTTCTCTTTTTTTCTGTTTGTTTTATAAATTGTTATTGTCCATGGCGATGTGAATAGAAAGTCGGTTACGTGCCGCTCCAATCAAGAATATCAGTTGCTCATGCGAGCCGTTTTAAATTGCAGCTTTAGTAGGAAATGGCGAAACTAGTGTTCAGTTAATGGGTTGAAATAAAGTTTTTCCTCTCAAACCATTACGTTCAGACGTTAAAAGTAACAATTCGAGGGACATTTAACAAGATCTTTTTGTTATAAGCTCATTATTTATTAATAACATAGATCGAACATTCTTAGCTTCATCTACACCAGTGATGGGCAAACTATGACCCGCGGACCGAATCCGCCCCGCTGAAAGGTATAATCCGGCCCGCCACTTGGTTTGCATAAATGAATTAAAAATAATAATTTCACACACAATGTAAAGCTTCAAGCTTTTATCACGAGTGTTTGTTGATTCTTTCACTTTATGTGCAGATATGTAAAAGATTGGAACTCTTTAGTAGCCGAGTAAAAAAATGTAGATCTGCTTTTACATGTGTGTGTGTGTTTTTATACGAAGAGTGAAGGTACTTTATATCAAGTAGAAAACCACATTTGACCAAGTTCAATTCACTGACTGATACGCAGGAAGAAATGAATTATGACGAAAACTTTCAGGGTAGAGATGACCTGCTTTGAACCATGTTAAGGAAGCCGCGTTGTCAATACTGTCACCACGCAATAAAGCCGGGAGTTTTTTTCGTGGAGCGCTTTCCCTTTGGCGAACCTTACCCTGACTCGTCAAATCAATATTAACTACTGTCCCGAATCGCACTGTCCACAGCAGAACTGGCAAAAATTCAAAACAATATGGAAAGTCAAAGGCATAGCCCTCGACACCACTGAGACTGATGCGCTCCCTGAACATGGCCACATTCTTATATGCTTGCAGAACTAGAGAGGAGGATCCTAGCAATGGAATTGAGATGCTACAGAGGGATCCTAGGTATCACATTTAAAGAACGCATCACAAACGATGACATTAAAGACAGGGTTAGTAGAGCGAATAGACCCCACGATGACCTGCTATTGTAAAAAAAAATAAAAAATAACAGAAACTTAAATTGTATGGTCATATTATAAAGTCTTCGGGCTGGCAAAGACCTTCTTTCAGGGAACAGTACCAGGAAAAGGAAAAGAGGCAGACAGAGAAAGCGATAGGAAGAGAACATAATAGAATGGGCGGGCCTGCCATTGAGAAAGGCTGTATCAAAGGCAAAAGACATAGAAGAATGGAGAAAGAAGGTTGACAGATCTTGTGTGGTACCACAATGGTCCAACAGACTAAGGGATAGATGAATGTGATTGTTCAAGTTTAGAAGTTACTTAGGAGTTGTATTCGCTTAGGACGGAAACTAGGTCATTGCTGGAGACGGGAAGTTTGGATCGTATTTTAAAATAGTACACAATTTGTTGATGCTCTGCAAGGCCTCGATCCTTCCTACACACGTCATGAAACCTTCTTTATACTGGAAGACTTGGGTGGAAAACATCGAAATTCGGTTAATAGTTTACTTGTGAGCCTGCCAATACTGTGTAGGTCGGTTTCATGCCATTTAATGACACCGAAAGTGTAAAGGAGTACTGGGACGCCCAGCTATTGCAATGATCAGAGTGTTGCCAGACAGTTAGGGTTAGGTTACAATTTTATTTTCTCTTTGCTAATATATATACAATTTTAATTTTGTATTTTAATTTTTCATGGCATTCTAGTTTATTCTAAGATATTTACAGAGTAGTAAAGTTCTCCAATGTGTGTGCGTGAGTGTGAAGAAAATTACTCCAGTTTCCAATATAAAGGCTGTACCTAATGATAATGTGCAGCACACTTTAAAAACTAGATCTAGATCTAGATCTACAAATAGCCATATTTTCTAAATCCAGAATTTTTATTTCTATAACTTTGTCGTTTTTTTTAGGGGGAATTTTTTTTCTTGTGAAAAAGGGGGGGGGGGGGGGGTTGCCACCTCGAGCTTACCGCACTGGACACCAACCCTAGTGACGCCACTAACAGTGAATATAATTATTATTAAAAGTGTGAGTTTCGCTGGTGGCAGGGGGGTGGGGGATGTTTAATAGGGTTTATGAGCGTCAAGTGGGGTATGATGGTTCTGTGTATTTTCAAGAGGAAGCGCTCGGAGATCCTCAGAGCCTTCCAGGGGTTCTTTCCTTTCTTGTATCACCGTAGGGGTGTTGACTGGTACTTCCATGTTTTGAGCTTCTGGAGGATGTTCATTATCCTCACCCTGAGCGAAGAACGAAGGTTCACTTGTTGTTGTGGATGGGGAGGGGTTGGGAGCGAAGCGTCTTAGAGAGACCGTCTCCTCTTTACCGCTGGGCAACCGTACCACGGCATATTGGGGGTTACACATCAGTAATTCGACTTCTTCCGTGAGAGGATCATACTTTGAAGATCTGTTCTCTCTTCTAAGCAACACTCGACCTGGGCTGGATAGCCAAGTGGGGATAGATATCCCGAAGGAGGATTTCCTGTTGAACCGGAAAACTCTCTCATGTGGAGTTTCGTTAGTTGCCGTAGATAGTAATGATCTAATCGAGTATAGGGCCTGGTTCAAGACAAGTTCCCATCTTGAGATAGGGAGATCGAGGTCTTTCAGTGCTAAAGTAACAGTGTTCCATAGAGTTTTGTTTAGTCGTTCAATTTGCCCGTTGCCTGAAGGATTAAAAGCGGTTGTTCTACTTGTAGCTATTCCCCTCTCGTGCAGAAAAGATTGCACCTCCTTCGACATAAAGGACGTACCTCTGTCGGAATGGACGTACTCTGGCATCCCAACTAAGGAAAACAGCTGATCTAAACACTTTATGACAGTAGATGAGGACATATCGGGACATGGGTAGGCAAATGGGAAGCGTGAGTACTCATCCACCATTGTTAATAAATATTTATTGATAGTAGCAGATGGGAGTGGCCCCTTAAAATCGATGCTTACTCTCTGAAATGGTTGGGTAGCCTTGATGAGGGTGCCTGAAAACTGTTTGAAGAATCTAGGCTTCAGTTCAGCGCAAGTTTTACATTGGTTTACCACTTTGCGGACGTCTTCGCAGGAAAAAGGTAAGTTCTTAGTCCGAACGAAATGGAGGAGTCTCGTGACCCCTGGGTGGCAGAGGTTGTTGTGTAACAGTTTGAGGTCTTCTCCAGTCATTGCTGACGCAAAGTGGTTTCTTGAAAAGGTATCCGCCGCAGCGTTTTGTTTTCCGGGTCGATATACGACGTCATATTGGAAACAACTAAGCTCCAGTCGCCATCTTTGTATCTTTTCGTTTTTGATCTTGCCCTTGTTTTGCTGGTCAAACATAAAAGACACTGAGCGTTGATCTGTAAACAATGTGAAGGGTCTACTGATAAGGTAATGTTGCCATTTTCTCAGGGCTTCTACGATAGCGTATGCTTCCTTTTCAACTGCAGAGTGTCTGCGTTCACTATTAGTAAGTGTTCTTGAAAAGAAGGCGACAGGACGGCCGTCTTGATTAAGAGTGGCGGCGATCGCGATGTGAGAGGCATCTGTTTCGACTGTTAGTGGTCGATTATAATCTATCGTCGACACAACAGCGTTTTCAAGTTCATGTTTTAGCTGTTTTAAAGCTTCCTGTACTTGTTCAGGGAGAGGAAAGGTTTTGTTGTTCACCAATAAATGGATCTTGTTAGAGAAATTTGGGATCCATTGAGAATAATAGGACAGTAGTCCAATCACCCGCTTTTGTGATTTCATGTCTTGTGGTGGAGGTAGATTTCTCAATGCTTGAAATCTTTCGGGGTCTGGTCTTAATTGCCCTTGTGAGATTTCGTAACCTAGGAGGCATACTTTATTAGTCGCAATAGCACTTTTATCGTCGTTGAAGGTGATACCGTACTTCTTAGCGGCGTTGAGAAATCTCTGTAGATTCTGGTCGTGGCTACTGGAGTCGCGTCCGCAGATGGTAACGTTATCCACGTAAGCGAACGTATCCTGTAGCCCTTCCTTCTCAATTATTGCGTTGATTGTCCTTTGAAATGCAGCAACTCCGTTTGTCACTCCAAAAGGAATGCGGCAAAACTGATAAAGCTTTCCGCCAGCCTCGAACGCCGTGTACTGCTTTTCATCATCCCTGATAGGTATCTGGTGGTAAGCGCTTTTGAGGTCAAATGTTCATCAACTTTTGGCACGGGGTACGCGTCGAGGTAAGTGAATCGATTGATGGTTTGACTATAGTCGATAACCATTCTCTTTTTGTGCCTTTCATTTGTTGTTACAATTATTTGAGCTCTCCACGGGGACGTGGAAGGCTCAATAATTTTATGAGATAGAAGTCTCTTGATTTCAGTTTGAATGAATTGGGAGTCAGGCAAAGAATATTTTCTAGATTTAGTGGCTATGGGGTGGCAGTTAGGAGCAAGATTAGCGAAGAGGTGAGGGGCTTCAACTCGTGCAGCTTCCAGCGTACAGACCTGAAGAGTGCTTCGTTTTCCCTCAAATGGGATCATCAGTTTTTCGTGCTGGCTGATGAAATCTAGTCCTAAGATTACATCAGATACTAGTCCGTCTAGTAGTGAGAGCTTCACACTTTCGTATTGTTCGTCTTTGTACTTTATTTTGGCGAAAATATGTCCGTGAGTAGTGCGAGAAAGATGTGTAGAGGCCATGTAGATTCTGTTTCTGGACATTTCTAATTTCCATTTGTACTTTTTAGCAATTGAAGAAAATATATAGCTTTCACTGCTCCCCGTATCTACGAGAGCCTTCAATGGTACTCCATTGACCAGTATTGAAATTGTAGATTTAGTAAGGCCGGACGCTGGTGTTGATGCCCAGGAAGATCCAACGGTTGTAGTCCGTGACGTCTCATCATCTGCTTTCACTATGGCTGAGGTTAAAGATTTGAGTGTCTGTTTGGTCGATTTACAGACTTTCTGGAAATGACCCCTCTTGCCGCACAAGTTGCATGTAGCGTCACGAGCTGGACATCTAAAGCGTTGATGTGGGCTGTTTCCACAAAAGAAGCATCTTTTACTAGTCGCCGCACTCACCTCGTGTTCTCGTTTTGTTGTTGGAGAAAGGCTCTCCATGTCGGCGCTGGCTCCACATGGAGTTTCAGAGTAGATGTTATACGCCATGGCATGGTTATGGGCATATTCAAGTTGTCTTGCCTCTTCATAGGCACACTGTAGAGTTAGAGTAGATTTCTCTAAGAGTCGCAGCCTTATACTGTTTGAAGCCAGTCCAGTAATGAAGGCGTCTCTTACGAAGATATCTCTGTGTTCTTCAGCGGTGACAGCTTTGAAGTCACAGTCTTTGGCCATACTTTTAAGCTTAAGTAGGAAGGAGTCAACGGTTTGTCCGTTCTCTTGTCGACATAGAGTTATCATGTGCCGTGCAAAAATTTCGCTTTTAGGTTTCACGTAGACATTTTGTAGAACTTTGATTGATTCTTCGAACGTTGTACACTCACTTATGTACTGAAATACGCTCGAAGAAACGTAGTTTTCAAGTAATTTCTTTTTGTCAATCTCGCAATGAGAGACTGAGGAGATGAAATTCTCAAATGTTCTGAGCCAGTGCAGCCACTTCTCGGCAGCCGATGGCGTGCTAGGCTCTATGTCTAGCTCTTTTGGCCTAAATAGACGCTCCATTTGTATTACAATTTTTACTTACAGACTGAGAATAGTGTTGAACGAAAATCCAAATAAGATACACGAGACACATAGATCCATAGAATTGAAAATTTCTAGTTTAATAAATTGTAATAAGAAATAAAGGAACACTGAAGAGTAACCTAAAACAAGGCTTTATTAAACTAGAACGACACATGAACTGACGAAAGAGACTTGGATAGTAGCACACTAAATCAATGTTGTGAACACATTCTCACGACGTTACACAAACAAACAAATACTAACTATTTCACCACACATGCATATTAACCAATGACTTAAATTCTGCCAAGTCACTGGTTTTTCTGGCTAGCTCAGGCAACCCATTCCATGCTCTAATAGCACTAGGGAAGAAGGAGTATTTGTACAAATTTGTCCTAGCATATGGGACGAGGAATGTGTCTTTAATTTTGTGTCTCTCAGAGTATTTTATTAAGTTTTGTTTTTGTATTTGAAGATTATGTTTCAGTGTTTTATGTATAATTGCTACTTTACTTCTAACGAGATCTAACGATTCTCAACGAAAGTATTTCTTCTTTGCCTGAAAATGCACTTTGCGTTTAACCTATATTGTACCTTTGTTCGGACAAATAGTATTAGTATAGTTTTATATATGTTGTTACACTTCACTAGAGAAAACTATTAAATCATTATCTTTAAACTTTCATTTGTTGTTGTTCTTTGTATAAATATCATTAGCCTTGAATCGATTTGGATTTGAGTTTATCCATACTTTTTAATACTAGTTCAGTTGTTGTTGCCGGTGTGAAAAAAAAAACAACTAGTCTTACAGGAAATCGGTTTTATACTTTCCACCTGTGAAACTGTTTGAGCTAGCCAGTTGTTGTTGTATTACTTCCTTGTTGCATTTCTTTATAATTTCATCTTTATTGATGTTCTTATCCTCAGGTGAAAGACAAGCCCGTGTCTTTGTGCCAGACGAAAGATTTACGTAATATTTTTTCCTCCACTTGCTCATCATATTTACCAAGTTAGCTTTACTTTATACATTTTATTACAATTCCTCTTTTCAGTTTGCAAAGTCTTCACCGTGTCATCAAAAAAAAAGGATGAAACCTGGGTAGACACGGTTCTTGAAAACGACTCTAACGATTTCCTAGAAATATTATAGTTAAAATATATCTTTAGAAAAAAATTACTAGCGATGTGGCCACACTGGGAAAACCCTAGTTGGACCTTTCTTTTTATTTTTTCAAAGTATTTTATTTTAGGCTAGAGGTCTAGACAAACTTTATATTAAACAGATATACGACAGTGGGTCCTCCTGCTATTTGGCCCTTTTCATTAAAGAGTTTAATTAATAACTATACGTTAAGGAACATTATGCGCACTATCTTGCCTCTTGTTGTAAGTCTGGATCTATGTGCCTATCTTAAGAATAATAATTTGCAAACCGCCTTTACTTTCGCAAACTAAAGGTACCCATTAGAGTTGGGTGGACTCAGGAACGCCCTATAAATCCCGAAATTCGAAATCCCAGTCGTCACAGAGATTCGAACCCAGGACCCCAGGTTCGGAAAACAAGCTCGTAACCACTCAGCCATCGCGCCCCATCATTCATTATTAAGTACAAACAAAAATCGCTTTATTAGCTGTTTAAAGGAGGAATAGTCTTTTTTAAAAGTATTTTGAATACATAATTTGCTTGTTTCTATTTTGTATGTTTACTTAATTAATGTTTAATAATTCCCAACTGCTTCCTTTGTCAGGTTTAGTAGAGAGGATTTTAGTCTGAATTTGAAGCCAATGTCTCCAATCGGGATTGATAATATGACCTACGATAATGTGAATGATTTCCCTTGTACTCAGAAAGAAATGTCTAACTTCTCTGTGGACCAGACAGATGACATCATGTGCTATGTAAGTTGTACTAATCCGCCTCCAATTTAATCTTCGTCACAGTCGTGAGACCGCTGAGGTCAATTAGTTGACTGGACAGCTGTGGAAGTTTTCTTACCTGATTT
The DNA here is from genome assembly GCA_030265305.1 of Biomphalaria pfeifferi. Taxonomy (NCBI): domain Eukaryota; kingdom Metazoa; phylum Mollusca; class Gastropoda; family Planorbidae; genus Biomphalaria; species Biomphalaria pfeifferi. The sequence goes on along the minus strand of JASAOG010000126.1, from coordinate 390,173 downwards.
TTCTATCTCTTTCACTCCTCCTCTTTAACTTTTTTTGTCTCTCTCTTTGTCTCTCTTTTTTTTCTTTGTCTCTCTCTCTCTTTGCCTCTTTCTCTCTTTGCCTCTTTCTCTCTTTGCCTCTCTCTCTCTCTTTGTCTCTCTCTCTCTTTGCCTCTCTCTCTCTCTTTGCCTCTCTTTTTTTTCTTTGTCTCTCTCTCTCTTTGTCTCTTTCTCTTTGCCTCTTTCTCTCTCTTTGTCTCTCTTTTTTTTCTTTGTCTCTCTCTCTCTCTTTGTCTCTTTCTCTTTGCCTCTTTCTCTCTGTTTGTCTCTCTCTCTTTCTTTTTCTTTGTCTCTCTCTCTTTGTCTCTTTCTCTCTGTTTGTCTCTCTCTCTTTCTTTTTCTTTGTCTCTCTCTCTTTGCCTCTTTCTCTCTTTGCCTCTCTCTCTCTTTGTCTCTCTCTCTCTCTTTGCCTCTCTCTCTCTCTTTGTCTCTCTCTCTCTTTGTCTCTCTCTCTCTTTGTCTCTTTCTCTCTAGTTGTCTCTCTCTCCTTGTCTCTCTCTCTCTTTGTCTCTTTCTCTTTGCCTCTTTCTCTCTCTCTTTGTCTCTCTCTCTCTTTGTCTCTCTCTCTCTCTTTGTCTCTTTCTCTTTGCCTCTTTCTCTCTCTCTTTGTCTCTCTCTCTCTTTCTTTTTCTTTGCCTCTTTCTCTCTCTCTTTGTCTCTCTTTTTTTTTTCTTTGTCTCTCTCTCTCTTTGCCTCTTTCTCTCTCTCTCTCTCTCTTTGTCTCTCTTTTTTTTTTCTTTGTCTCTCTCTCTCTTTGCCTCTTTCTCTCTCTCTCTCTCTCTTTGTCTCTCTTTTTTTTCTTTGTCTCTCTCTCTCTTTGCCTCTTTCTCTCTCTCTCTCTCTCTCTTTCTTTGTCTTTTTCTGTGTCTTTCTCTTTGTCTCTCTCTCACTGAGACCAATCCTTGTAGAAGGCCAGAACACTGACCTGCGTCGTCGCCCCTCGTTGCCACGTCACAGGTCAGACCCAACACACACAATTATATGGTTATACCTACATTTCCTTATGCTTATATACTTCTTGTTACACGCATAAACTGGTCCATGTCGACTTCATAGTACAAAACAAAATGTTTTTTTTTTTTAATACAATGTCTATGAAGACACGTTACGCACCATTGAAAGTTTCACGCACGCAAAGTTTCAATAAGTGCTTAAAAGTAGAAGAAAGTATTTTACATTTCTTTTATATTTTAGATTGTTCGATCATGGTTCGATGTCAACTATCTATTATTTAAATACTAACCTTATATCGATAATAAAATTATACGAATATACCAACATAAAACGCTTTTTGTTTTAAACAGTCAAGGCCAAACTATATAGAGGCATATCTAAACCCTTGTTTCATGGAAGAAGATTCACCTGAGAATCCAACACCTGTTTGCCGTACTTCCACGTCCTGGGTTTTAACAAATGTGGGACAACAGACTTCCATTCCAGGTTGTCACAACATCCACAGATTCTAAACAATTGTGGTGCCTTAGGAAAAGAAACATATTTCTGGAGCTTGTTCAGGCCTGGTACGTTTATTTTTTTACTTTCGGAAAAAAAAAATTTCTTTGACGATTTCTGTGTTCAACAATGAACACAATAAAGCTCCACACATCATTTAGTATAGAACACAGTCATCGTCACATTATCAAACTTAGATGGATTTTGAGAACAGGTGGATTTATAATTGGAGGCCCATCGTATGATATAGGTTTACATTTTATGTGCCGGGCCGTTTTTGACATCCAGTCCGCCCTTGGACAACATGATTAACACTCTTCTGGCGTCTCTGTCTTGTCCCGGACTCTTACTTGATTCTGCTGTGCCGGACCGACTTCATACTTTCATTGTATCTGATTGAATTTTAATCGTGAATCCTCAATCATTCTAACTCTGATATCGTCGCTCTTTATGTAGGGTCCCAAAAGCCTTCTCGAATACGATCAAACGTTGCTAAGTTTTTCTGAATGATTATAACTATTGCAGGAGATATTAGCACGTGCGGTGTTCCGATCGTACTAATTAGCTGAAGAGTCTCATATAGCCAATCGTCACGGTTTACCGCTCGACTAGCGCTGGCCACGCCATCTGTGTTGACGGCTTACACACAAGGTTACCCCTCACTTCGTTGCTACCTCAGTTTTATACCTGTATCATATTTTTGTTTATTACGTAATCATAGCCCACTCAAGTGTTACAGAGTCTTCCAGACGACTAGAATGAACTCCCTTTGTTACCATTTGGAAACTTACTAAAACTGCAAGGGCGGACTGGGTATATGAGCATTCGGGCAATATCAAACTTAACATCTGTATCTTAGAATGATATAGAGGACATGTACACCTAGAATTAGATACCATCATATGATATAGAATTTGTGAGCTGGATTGTCTAGAAATCCCCTGCCCGACTTTCACACCATTCCTCCCCTGCCTCCCAGAGTAAGGATCCTTGCAATGTTCTGTTCAACGAAATGTTCCAAGCATAAAACTAGGATGCCCTTTCACACATTTCAATCATTTTTTAGTCTTTTATTATGTTACTATGAAAGCTCCAATAACTTTGTTATACAATTTCTATATTATGATACAACTAATATTTTTAAACTAAAGGTTTAAACCTGTTTACAAGATTTCCCAAGCAGCATTTATGGGACTACAAGAAATGTTTTCAAAACATGGCCACTAACATTAATTCTACCATGGCGCAAACAAACCAAAATTTAATAACAGGTAAAAGCCTTTTTTTTTGCGGCCCCAGAAAGAGAAAATATAGCTATTAACTTTTGTAAGATCTGTCTGTCCCTCTGTCTGTCCCTCCGCCCGACCATCTGTCTCTTCCGTTTACATCTATAAAAAAAAACTAGAAAAAGATATTTTTTACAATACCTCTATTCAAATCACTCTTTCAAGGAAACTGGATGGGCGGACGCTTATCTCAAAACGATTTTCCTAGAAATTTAATAGTGGATGTATATCGCTCAGAAAAGAATTACTAACTCGTTGGTCCCATGGTAGGAAACTCTAGTTTGTCCGTTATAATGTTTCAAAATAGAAAAAAAAATTTAAATTATTTTTTAGACTAAAGCTACGTCTAGATCCAACATCAGTTTCGAAAGGACTATCGTGTTCTTCAAAGGACTATCGTGTTCTTCAAAGGACTATCGTGTTCTTCAAAGGACTATCGTGTTCTTCAAAGGGTTATCGTGTTCTTCAAAGGACTATCGTATTCTTGAAAGGACTATCGTAGTTTTCTTTAGATTTTATATCGAAAAGGGAAGTTTTATCGTCAAAATCATCTGTTAGGGGTTTTAAACTAAAAAATATCTGAAGTTCTTTTTTTTTTAATTCAAAACCCCATTTATCTACTCTCATAGAACTTGGTAGCTGTAGTTTGCTTTAGAATAATATTGAAGATAGAGGTTTTTCACCTCAAAACGCTCTGTAGGGAGATTTTAAACTCAAAACCATCTGGAGGGGTTTTAAACTTTAAAAAAAAAGCCATCTGTAGGAGAGGGTTTTAAACTCAAAACCCCCAATTGGCTTGGCTATGCTCAAATAGGCTAATTTTAGTGTGTAATTTGCTTTTTTTTATATTGAAGTGGTATTTTTTAGCATCAAAACCCTCTGAAGGGGGGGGGGTTAAACTCAAAACCCTTTTGGTAACGATCATAGCATTTTGAGTGCGTAATTTGCATTTTTTTTTTATATTGAAGATGTATTTTTTAGCTTCAAACCCCACTGGCGTGAGGTTTAAACTAACAACCCCTTTGGCTACGCTCATAGATTTTAGAGTGTGTAATTTGCTTTTTTTTTATATTGAAGAGGTATTTTTTAGCTTCAAACTCCACTGCAGGGAAATTTAAACTCAAAACCCTTTTGACTACACTCATAGAATTTTGAGTGTATACTTTGCTTTGTTTTTCATATTGAAGGGGTATTTTTAGCTTCAAACCCCGCTGAAGGGGGGTTTAAACTCAAAACTGAGTTAAAACCCATTTAGCTACGCTCATAACATGTTGAGTGCGTAATTTCCTTTTTTTTTTTATTGAAGAGGTATTTTTTTAGCCTCAAACCCTACTGAAGAGGGGGTGGGGTGTTTAAACTCAAAACCGCTTTGGTTACGCTCATAGAATTTTGAGTGTGTAATTTGTTTTTTTTATATTGAATTCGAAAGTCCCCCTGAGCCCCCACTTGAGGGGTTGCCCACTTGAAGGGTTATCTCCCCCACCCAAATGAGTGTCCGAATTTTTCACATTAAATATTACGCCACTGATATGTAATCTTGCTATTCACGGTGTTATATAAGTTAATGCACCTGTTGCATGTATTCCACACATTGGAATTATATATTTATTAAGTACATTATCTCATGACATGATGTTAAATGTCAAAATACATGGTCCCCTAAGAGACCAGGCCTCCCGGGCCCCCAAATCTCTTGCTACACCACTGAATAAGAAACTTACACTTATTATTATTATTTTATACAATTACCAGTATATTGCTTCCAAGAAGGCATGTTAGTATCACATTATACTAACCCCCCAAGCCCCCCCCCCCCCCTTTTTTTTTTATTTCCTCTTTTTATCTTTTATGTTAGGGTAGAAGGGAGACCAGCCACATCGAAAACGAAATTTTAAACACTTCAATAACTTTTAATTCTGAAAACTTACCTATGTAACTTATAAATGTAAATGATTCTCTTTAGAATCTGATGATTTGTAAGATTATTAATATTACTTTTGCATTTTTGTAGTGAACAAATTAATACTTTTATGGATTTAAATATGGATTTAATTTGAATTGTTTTGTGTTATTGGCGATACGATCATGTTTCATTTCTTTGTTGTACATATTTCTTTTGCATCTAGCGATGCCGGAAAGAAAAGATAATATCGTATTATTTTATGCAGTCGGTCTGTCCATCAGTTCGGCCGTTTACACTTGAAAAACTAAAAGTTCTTTTGAAAATAGGATTTCCCGATTTTCTGCAATGTGCTAAATAGGTGCAACGGCCACATCGAGCTTTTTTTGTGTTTAAATTTAAATATACGAATTCATGTATCAAATAATAATAAAAAAACAGCGATACTGTTAAGCTAATTTCACCCTTATGGTAGTAGTACGAACAATTTTAAAACCTTTCTATTTACCAGCAAACTCCCATGAGCTGCCCACAAGTTTGTGGAAAGTACAAACACACTTTATCTTTTAATGTATATTGTTCATTTTAGAATAGTTTTTTGCCAGATTTAACGAGGACCTGGCCGCTTTGTTAGACGACAACAAATTTTTATGGCGTAATTAGGAATGTCACACCAGGCGCAATATTATTTCAAAATCAATTTTTTACTCTCTAAACTAAATTTTATAATCTTGCAATGTTTGTACAGGGTATTTTGTTTTTTATTTACACCACAGCTTGAATGCGAATTACTGTATTTTTTTTTTAAGAATTGTCAAATTAAAAACAATGTTTGGTGAGTTATTTTACGCGGTAAAGATACCAATGTTTACTTTTTTAAAGGGTCCATCTTTAAATCTTGATACAATCCAAAAGTATTTTTAAGTAGTAAGTATACCAAGAAATGTTGTTAACAGCTATATTTACTGGTACATCATCACCCATCATTTTAACACAATTTTTACTTTAAACTTTGTTATAAGTGAAGTCTTGAAATTTTAAAGACTTAAATCCTTCTTTTTTTAAAGTATAGTGTATATAGCAGTAAATCGCAAGTAGATGGAGAGGCGGGTGAATTTGTGTAAAGTGGCCTTATAATTTGTGTACAAAACTATTTACTTATCTTAATAATATACTAATCTAGCTATAATATAGTTGTATATCACCGGTGATTTTATCTATCAAGAGAGCTTTTGAACTGCCAAACGGATTTGCATGAAATTTTGTACACGTGCTCCTTTTAAATCTTAGTTGTTCGCTAAGAAACTGTTTTGATAGACTCGCAGAGTGAGCACGGAAAATCGCTAAAAATCGAACGCTTTCAATTAAACCTTTGTATTAATTTTCGAAATGTCCCGAAAATGGCCTTATCATATTTTAAAAATGCATATATTACATTCATACACATTTTTTATAACAAAAATAGACTTCCATCTATAACTATATCTCAGCTTGGTTTAGTTGAGTTAGGTTACATTTCTTCCAGAATGGATCTCCCATTTCGGTTTTATACTGATTACTGTTTTTTAAAGGCTATTTATTTTAATTATATTATGTTAAGATAGTCCAGGGATAATGTCATAATCTACCAGTAATTTAGGTTTGTTGTTGAAGAGGAGATCTAATATCGAGATTGATTCATTTATATCCTTCATGTATAGTCCAGGGATAATGTAATAATCTACAGAAATTTAGGTTTGTTTGTGAAGAGACCTAATATGGAGATTGATTCATTTATATATTTCATGGCTTGATGTTGGTCTATGGTTAATGTTTTCCAATTAATACTTAACTAGTCGACCCGCGGCGTAGCACACGCCGCTATTTAGTGACGGATGAACACTTCCTGAAAGACACAATTGACCAAATGGTGTGGGTTTGGGCAAACGGCTGTGATTAAGAGAAAAGAAGAAACTCTGGAGAGAGCAACATACAATTGTCATCATAAAAGCCGGAAGTACTCATGTAGACAGGGCGTCGTCGTAGTAATCCCAATGTTCGCAAATAAAGCTCTTGCGAAGTTCTAGAGCAACAGTTTCATCGATGACATTTTTCCAGAAATATGAGACTGCTAGAAATACCTGATGCAGGAATTTCGACTACATTGAAAAACCTGTTGACTCCATGAAATATATGTGAAGCGGTGGCAATATGAAGGGGCAAAATCAAAACAAAGCTACAGAAAAAAACATGCAACTATTTTAATGACACCAGATATTGACGTGTGTAAACAAATACACACATAAATATAGTCAAATATAGTGTAAAGAGATACATTTCTTGTTTCCCCCCCCCCTTTTTTTTTTGTCTGAGCCGTGCTCTCTGTTGCCGCGAAAGTTACATGGGGTAACTCTAGTCCAACTTGCAGAAATAAAAGAGTTATCTTTCCATGACTTTTTCATCTAGGGTTAGATATTCGGCGTGCGTGCATGGTGTCCCGCATGGTTGGAAGGGGAAGAGAATTATAAAAAAAAAACTGCATTTTTATATAGTAGAAAAGTATTTAATTAATTTAATTTGTAAATTAAAATTAAAATAAACAGTCGGTCTTTTCTAAACAGATTATGAATCGTCACACCTATATGATGTCTTAAAATAGAACATGACCTACGGCAACTGAAATGTAAATATTTAAAATCCTGTCCCATTTGAATACATCAGTTTAAAACATGTCAACATTGGATGTCTGTTAATCCCCTAGTGTGCACAATATATTGAGTAGTGTGCATTGTGGTTTGATATGTCCATTTTTAATGACATTCTCAGATGATAGACTAGTCTCTGTATGTGCAAATGATAGACTAGTCTCTGTATGTGCAAATGATAGACTAGGCTCTGTATGTGCTGAAACGTGTTCAAAAGAATTTAGACACATATGAACATATAATTAACAACAGACTAAGCCTACAGACGTAATGAAATATACATCGTAATATTGAGTGCGTAGTTTATAATAAGCTCAATGGTTTTATATTAATAATTAGACTGATTGATGACTTTGTTATATGTATTAATAAAACAAGTTGATTAGTTCAGTTATAAGGAACAACATCAATAAGTTGAAAGCTTGTTTTGTTTATAAATATTGATATTGTTATGTTGATAGTTGGTTTGATTATAAATATTTATCCCGCTAGTTTGATGGCGTGGATATGTTTATATTTATATTGAAAGGTTGATTGCTGGCTGCCACGACAAGTTATAGGTCATGTTGTAACTTTCAACATGTACAAGAAAACTTCTCGATCAAATATTTCATAGTAATTAGATCTAAGTCTAGTAGACATCACTGTGCGCCTTGTGCTGTGAGCGCTGTATTGAAAAGCAGAAATGGCTGTGTAGACTACACTAAGATTTGGAAGAAAAAAAAACAGATAAGGGCTATTTTAATATCAAACAAATATAGTTAGACCTAACTCTCAATTAAAAAAAAAACTAGATCTATGTATTTAAACAATATGCAGATATTGACAATGCTGTGTTGGTCAAAGTAAATGTGCATTTTTTTTTTATTTTTGCGTGGCGTGCAATATTTATACTTGTCTTATAAGTTACAGAAGTTGTTCCAAAAAAATAAGACGATAGTTACGTCCAACAAGTAACCATGCATCAGTCTAGTCGTGCATGTAAGAGACTTATACTTTATATCACAAGGTCCTCACGACAAGGCTCTCAAAGACCTTCCTACAGGGGAACATTACCGGGAAAAAGAAGAAGAGACAGACGAAAGCGATGGGAAGATAACATCAAAGAATGGAGAGGTCTATCATTGAAAGAGATTCTATTCAAGACAAAAGATGGAGAGGAATGGAGAAAGATGGTCAACAAATCCTGTGTGGTGCCCAAACGCTTTAACAGAATAAGGCATAGGTGAAGCATGGCAAGTCTGCTTTGTCTAATTACAGAGGTCGGTGCAGTTGATTAAAACTTGAAAGAAGAATACAAATGTCATAACATTTTAACAATATTGCTACTTTTCGTCATTAACATTTGTTGGACTCCATTGGTCTTTATATTACCGCCCTTTCTTCTTCATGTGTCAAACTTGAAGACCTATATTCTACTAGTCCTGGATCTATTTCCCTCGGGCCGTAGACAATGTGGAGATCTATTTCAAAATGTTTCTTTGATAATAATGGATAATGGTGACTAGCCTTTTTTTTCCTGGCCTAAGAAAACGTGTCTCTGTTGTCTGCCAAGGGGCGAAATAAATTGAGATCAAATTTGATTGTTTGATTTGATCACGTTCTTCAGTCTGATGCAGTGCACGTTTTGTTAAATTATGGGTACCGAAAACCATCATTCTTTCTGTCTCTTTATCTCATTGTTCCGGCCTCTACAGAAATATTTTGCCCAAAATTGAAGAACTGTTTTCCTTATGCCGATGTCCAGTGTTATTTAAAGTCCATTTTTTTTTAATAGCCAGAATTATTTCTGCCGATGGCAGACGTAGACGACGAAAATAAAATCTAAATCGACGACCCGCAGACAATGGTTAGGTCTGCTTTACGTGTGGCAAAATATATAGGACGCAGCTTGGACTGGATATCCACGAGAAATACTGCAGTCCTCATTAATATTCGAGCTCGAAGACAAACCTTGTTTTTACAGCTGAGCATCAGATATCAAAAAAACAAATGAGTTATTAATTTTAGAAGAGTCAATACTCTGCACAAAGAACAAACAACAACTCCTCAATACTGTGAGGAGTAAGCTGAGCTGATTCAGGGAGCGTTGATAAACTTTGTTTTGAAGTTACATAAACATTTTTGTGCGCTTTTTAGCACTACATGATCGAATGGTTCTATCACATGCTCTCAGTTTAGCGTCCTGAACTTTGTGGGATTTTTTAAATTTTAGAAATCCTCAATAGTTCCATGGTTTATTAAAATATTTTGCTTATCAATTCTTACATACTTTCTACACCGTATGGTCTGAATAGCATGCTATGTATAGATTTGCTTCCAATATTTGGAAATATTAATATGTTACTTTCTATATGGGGAAAAATATAGACCAAGGTCAAAAGTGTCTATGGTGATAAGGGAAAAAATATGGACCAAGGTCAAAAGTGTCTATGGTGATAAGGGAAAAAACGATGCGTGTCTAGTTTGATGCATTCTTTCTAAAGGCTTTTAAATGATAAAAATGTAGATTTGCCAAATTGGCGCTGTTTTAAACATAATGTACATTAAAATGCAGGTTACATGTTGTATAAAAAGAAATAAATGAAAACAGCCAAGACAAGCCATGGCGAGAGCCTCTCTAACCCAAACGAAGCATGAACACAGATTGTTGCGGCAGATAGGAAATCCTTTAAGCCCTGTGCGATCATAGTTTTAGAGAATCACGTCTTGAAGTTTCGTTTCATAGGAATAAATGAAAGATACAAGAAAGGTAGGTTAAAATAAATGAAAGATACAAGAAAGGTAGGTTAAAATAAATGAAAGATACAAGAAACGTAGGTTAAAATAAATGAAAGATACAAGAAACGTAGGTTAAAATAAATGAAAGATACAAGAAACGTAGGTTAAAATAAATGAAAGATACAAGAAACGTAGGTTAAAATAAATGAAAGATACAAGAAACCTAGATTAAAACAGAACAAAAAAAAAACCTAGGATGTTTTGTAACGTGTTTGATCGATCCAAACGAGAAATCAGGCGATCAGAAGTGTTTTAATACTCTAGGTGCATGTATTTTCAAACCTATAATTATGACTAGTACAGTTGGCTTCCTTCATTCATAGAAAGACAATGGTTCATTTTGTAGAACACCTTTTTTTTTCACGTGACTGTTCTCGAGAGACATCCCGTCCACATATAATACACGGTAGGGTGCCATTTGCTTTGGTTGTAGAGGAGCCAGCCATTTTTCGTTTGGCACACTTCTCTTTCAAAGCTGTTGGCTAGTTCGCTGCCCATAGCTTTCTTGGTCACCATCTCTGTCCACATAGAGCGGTCTAGCTAGGGCTTTGTCTTCTTAGTAGTAAGCACTAATGCTTTGAGGTTCCGTTTGACTACACGCAGCAATTTTTTTTGAAACTGTCACGTATTGGTTGCGTCGAAATTCTCTAGACTCAGACTAAGAGTTTGGGAAAACCCGAAAGCCCACTATAATTCTACAAAGCATGTATTTTTAGCACGCTATTGCACGGCAGTAAGTCATGGACTACATACGCAAAGCAAAAGAAAAAGAAAAGTAAATTGTTTCACTTGCAGTGCCGCAGAAGGATCCTGAAAATAAAATGGCAAGAAAGAGTTTGTACCCCTGAGATACTTACTCTAAAGGGTCTTCCCAGCATCATTACAATCCTTAGACAACGCCTCCTACGATGGCTTGACCATGTCCGCCGGACAAGTTATCCTTGAAGATTAGTATATCTACACGCTTTTTTTAGTAAGTGAAACAGCATTCTCATCAAGAGCACACTTTCTGATTTAGTAATAACCAAAAAAAATCTACTTCCACACTGGAAGTCCAAACTGACGTTAACAAATATCTACCTCCACACTAGAAGTCTAAACTGGCTTTAAAAGTATCTACGTCCACACTGGAAGTATGAACTAACCTTTAAAAAATATTAACGTCCACACTGGAAATCAAAACTGACGTCAAAAAATATCTACGTCCAAACTGGAGGTCCAAACTGACGTCGATAAGTCAAAAGTTGATGGTTTCAATGATATGTCCAAAGTAAAATGACCAATAGGGTGTCATTGTGTTGGCAAGTAATAACACAGTAATTTGCAAATGACTTTATAGATAGTTTATGGAAAGTGTAGATCTACGTGATTAATTTAAAGGTTTTGCATTGAACATTTAGACAACACTATTAGCCAGTCTTTTCATTCAGGTCCGGACAGACCTTTCAGTCAACTCCTACAGACAGCACGTGTGCCAATCTTTTCAGTCACCTCCAATAGACAACACCATGAGCCAATCTTTTCAGTCACCTCCTGTAGACAACACCATGAGCCAATCTTTTCAGTCACCTCCTATAGACAACACCATGAGCCAATCTCACCTCCTACAGACAACATCATGAGCCAATCTCACCTCCTACAGACAACAACATGAGCCAATCTTTTCAGTCATGTCCCGACAGACAACAAAGTAATCCCTTATAGAACTCGAAGAGGGTGGGTGGGATTCAATATAAATTTGATATGTGAAATGAAATGGTGTTTCTTGAATGAATCTCCGATGTGATGTTCCCTAATGGAAAGATGAGGAAGTGACCACCGCATAACGCACAGGGCGTGTGTTTGTGTTTCTAAATAAGTTCACTGTAGGTGTAGCTATACCAGAACGTCAACTGATACAGTTATACATGACATTTTACTAAGACACTGGGGTGAAGAAGGGTGCGGCGGAGTTTCCTTGTGTGCTATTTTATCAACCCATCTTTTGATGGACTAATTGAAAGTAGCCTCCGGGCTCACCATCTATTTTCGGACCAAGTGGAAGGATCTCATAAAGGTTACCCATGATGCACGAAAGCTTCAACAACTTTTTTCTGGTCAACTTGTACAGGTGTATAAAACCCACCTGTCGATGTAGCTGATTCATACGATTGTTGATCCCGTAACGGGCTGCAAAATTTTATTTTGTTTGTTTATGTACTTAGGTAAGTTCATCGTATTACGTTCTAGGACAGTGAGCTCTACAAAAGAGATAACTTTTTGTTATGACGTCTTTCTATCCATCTTTTCCTGTATTTAGTATATTAGTTATGTGGATTAGTTTAAACGTAGTTGTTGGAATAATCCCTGAATGAAGATAGCGATTTGGAGTTGGCAATGCCAACAATTAAGATGACAACTGGATTAATTTAGTTTCTCTATCAAGTTGAGTGTACAGACATCCAGTGTAAAATGTACTATTGTAAACTACCATGTTTTCCTCTTTCTAAACTGGGGACTTAAAAACATTAACTTTCACGGATTGATTTACTCATTACAAGACTTATCGTCCGTGATTTCTTTTGTAATTGTTTCATAAAACATCAAGTGTAATAGAGAATTTTTTTTGGATTTAATTTGATACATGTTTGTTAGGTTGTGTCGTATGCGTTTGGACGATGCTCCTGGTTCAGGCCTGACCGCCTGTATGCCATGCCTTCCTGCAGGAGGTTTTGACACGATTAATTTTCAATTCTGAAGGAGCGTCCAAAACGTATAAAAGCAAGAAAACAAAGATGTCTGTTGAATGAAATAATGCACTTCCGGTGTTTTCATGGACTGAAATGTCTCAATGTTGTTGTTATTGCTTTTCATGCTAAAGTTTGACTTTTATTAGCAAGTGTTACTAAATATTCTTTCCTTGTAGAAGCAGACGAAGAGAAACGGCAGCATACAAAATAGAACAAGTTAATTTTGTTTTTTCAATATCACCGAGCAAGTTAAGCTTGTAGTAAGAAATGTGAAACTAAAAATACACAGGTTACACGTGGCAATCAGTAGTTTTACAAAACGTATTCTCTAATAACTGAAATAATTAACGAATAGTAGCATTCTAATAAAAATAGAACTTGACTATTAAACACTACATTGGAAATCCTTTGAATTTTAAAGTATAACAAATCACCTCATAGATTTTAAAACATCTTTGAAAATTTGAATATTCATATTATTCCGCTGTATGGTGAACGAGTGTAAAAATACTGTATGCACTACTCAACGTTAAAGGAAACTGATGACAAAATTAAAACTTAGGATGTATTGTACACGAGGCCTTCGTAAGTTACACACGAACTAAGACAAGAAATAAACACCAATTTAGTATGCAGTGTTTCATTAGTCATTAGTGGTCAAAAATGTTGCTATCTATCCGAGCGTCGCAACACTATCAGAGAGATGACGTCGCAACACTATCAGAGAGACGACGTGGCAATACTAACAGAGAGATGAGGTCTCAACACTATCAGAGAGATGACTTCCTTTATGCCCAAATGAACTATACAATCATAACATAGTAATGCGATCAGAGGCGTTGCTGTATCAGTTGTATTTATTTACTAGTCTATTTTCTATTCTCATCGATTATCATCCATACAGAACTCATCTAATGTTGCTTATGTCATTACAACTCGGAGGCGAGGTGGCCGAGTGTTACAGCGTTTCTCAGAGTCCACCCAGCTCTAATGAGTACCTAACATTAGTCGAGGAAAAGTAAAGGCGGTTGGCCGTTGTGGTGCAACATGACGCCCTCTTTAACAGTGGGCCATAGAAGCAGATGACCTTTACATTAACTGCCCCCAAAGATCGCAATGTCTGAAAAGAATACTTTACTTTTACTTGTAACTAAACTTAACAAGCGCTAATTAGTTGGTTGTTTTTGTTTCTTTTTTTTTTTACTTTTGTAGATAAACAGAAGAAAAAGAAGAATGATTTGCTTTGTTCTTCTCGTCATTTCTTTGGCAGTGACCAGTGCCCAGTACGCTCCTTATCCGGTTCCGCAACCAGGCTACTATCCAGTCCCTAATCTATATGGTCAAAATGCTCCAAATCCAAGTCAGCAGCCAATCAATTATCCAGTCCCAAATCCAAATGGTCAATACGCTCCGATTCCAGGTCCACAACCGGGCAATTATTTAATCTCTAATTCAAATAGTCAATATTCCCAGAATCCTCAACAAGGCAACTATCCAGTCCCAAATCCAAATGGACAAAATGCCCCAAATCCACAACCAGGCAACTATCCAGACCCAAATCCAAATGGACAATATGCCCCAAATCCAAATCCACAACCAGGCAACTATCCAGTCCCAAATCCAAATAGACAATATGCCCCAAATCCACAACCAGGCAACTATCCAGTCCCAAATCCAAATAGACAATATGCCCCAAATCCACAACCAGGCAACTATCCAGTCCCAAATCCAAATGGACAAAACGCCCCAAATCCAAATCCACAACCAGGCAACTATCCAGTCCCCAAACCAAATGACCAATATAGTGACGATTCCCAGTCAAGCAATCCAGTGCCAAATCCAGTTTATCAGCCAGAGGAAGACAGCGAAGAAAATTTTTACAAGGATTTCCCCTTCCCATCTGGCAATATTGAATACTACAAAAACAATGATAATTCCGACCTGAACGGTGTATTGGATATGTTCAAGTATGAGGACGAACTAGAATACAATCCACCTAAAGATACAACACAGTATTCCAAGCCGGTTTACAAAGATGCTGATGCAAGCCAAGGAAATTGTAAGTTGTTTTTTTCTTTCTATTCCTTCTACTAGCTTATGCTTTCTTTATAGTCTAAGGAAGTTGAAATGTGGAGGTTGCAATGTGGAGGTTGGAATGCGGTGATTGGAATGTGGAGGTTGGAATGTGGAGGTTGGAATGTGGTGGTTGGAATGTGTAGGTTGGAATGTGGAAGTTGGAATGTGGAGGTTGGAATATGGAGGTTGGAATGCGGTGGTTGGAATGTGGAGGTTGGAATGTGGAAGTTGGAATGTGGAGGTTGGAATGTGGTGTTTGGAATGTGGAGGTTTCAATGTGAAAGTTGGAGTGTGGAGGTTGGAATGTGGAAGTTGGAATGTGGAGGTTGGAAGTAAAAAATCGAAACATTTATTTTAAGCTAAAATTGTGCACTTAGTAGTAAGTGTGGTTAGCGAAGTTGATTAAGTGTCGCGCGCATGAAGTGGGTTCCATCCCTTTACTGGCCACATTTTTTTCGCTTTGATTTTCAACGATAAATAAAATGTGGCTGCTTAGTTGATTCTATTATTTAAACATTAGGTAGGAAATAATCTGTAAACAAGTCACATTAAAAAGTTGTTCTGTCTTTTTTAGAGACAATTTCCTCCTTACAAAGCAGAGAGAGATTCTTTTGCTCTTAATAACTTATGAATGATAGATTTTTTTTTAAATGGAACATTTTTATCTCACCCTTATTCCCCCTCCCCATGAAACAAATCCTGGTTTAGGCAAAGTCTATAAAATTCAAATAATATGTCTCATGGGCGTAGCCAGGATTTTTTTTCGGGAAAAAAATTATATATATATGTGTGTGTGTGTGTGTGTACATAATTAATCTTTATTATATTCTGACCCTTTCGGAAGACGTTTATTATGCCCTAGAATAGATTCTTCCTAGAATTAGTGGACAACTTGTAGACTCCCCGCCCTTGCTAGCAAGGGGGTCTGAGGGAGCTCGCAGCTCTCCCCCAGCGCGGGGCGAAGCCCAGCCGCCGAGCAGTATTTCTGGTATTGAAAGCCAACAAAATGCATATTCTGAGGTATCTACAGTGCATTATCTTACTATTAAAAAGTTTTATTTCAAAAACATAATGTGCTATTCTTACTGACTTAGACTCTCCCGCGCCGTTCGGCGCATTTGGCGGCAAGCTGTTACTCTTATTTTGCGTAATTCATTTTGTCGGAGAACATATCCCGCTGAAAACCTCATGCGACGCTCTGTCACAACCTTACTAAGGGTTCGACTCCCAGTTCGGCATATGATTTCTTTGATTTAGACCCGATCTCTATAACTACTCCTAAAATCTGTCTTAGCCATCTTTGTTGAGCCACATTTAGTGTTTTTCAATTTTGGCAGAAGACTATTCACACTTTATTAATGGAGCCCAAGCCACTGGTAGAAATTTGTAACCTTTCTTGACTACGCTCTTGGAATTACATGCCTGTATTTCGATTTAGATTTTATATCGAAAAGGAAGATTTATTTCGTCAAAATTATCTGTTGAGGGGTTTTAAACTACAAAATCTCTGGAGTTTTGGGGATTTTTTAAAATTTAAAACCACATTTAGCTACGATCATAGAATTTGGTGACTGAAGTTTGCTTTAAAATAATATTGAAGAGAGAGGTTTTAAATTCTAAACGCTCTGTATGGGAATTTTAAACTCAAAACCATCTGGAGGGGTTTTAAACTTTAAAGAAAAAGCCATCTGGAGGAGGGGAATTTAAACGCAAAACCCCTTTGGCTACGCTCATAGCATTTTGAGTGCGTAATTTGCTTTTTTTTAATATTGAAGAGGTAATTTTTAGCTTCAAACCCCGCAGGCATGGGGTTTTAAACTCAAAAACGCTTTGGCTACGCTCATAGATTTTATAGTGTGTAATTTGCTTTTTTTATATTGAATAGGTACTTTTTAGCTTCAAACCCCAACTGGAGGGGGGGGGGGGGTTAAACTCAAAACCCCTTTGGCTACGCTCATAGAATTTTGAGTGTGTAATTTGCTTTTTTTTTATATTGAAGAGGGGGTTTGTCGTAAATTTTGGAGGGGGTTTTAAAATCAAAATCTTCCTTAACTGTGCTGTTGGAATTTGGGGATTGTTGTTTGCATTTTTTTGGTTTGTTTTATAGAAGAGGGGGATTTAACTGCAAAAACTTCTGGTAGGGGGTTTTAAACTCAAAGCCCCTGGTAGGGGGTTTAAAACTCAAAACCCCCTGAATGGGGTTTTAAACTCAAGCCCCTGGTAGGGGGTTTTAAACTCAAAACCCTCTGGTACAGGGATTTGTATCTCAAAACCCCCTGATAGGGTTTTTTTAAATCTCAAAACCCCCTGGTAGAGGGTTTTTAACTCAAAACCCCCTCGACTGTGCTGTGGTAAGTGATGATTTAGTATTAAAATTTCACCTAAAATAAACAAAATAAAGCAAAAATCAGTCACGTAATTCCGTTCCCCCCCCCCCCCCCGCGGGGGGATTTCATTTCGGGGGGGGGGAGTTGAACCCCACCCCCACCCCCGCTACGCCCATGATATGCCTGTAGATCCAGACTTGAGGAAGGTGCGAGAAATTGTCCTAAACATTGGTGATGGGGACTACGTCTATCTGACCAGGTGTTCAAATCAGTCAGACACACAGTCTATTTACTTTGGGGGCAGGAAGGGTATACATTAAAATGTTGTTGTTTTTCTAGAGTTGGTTATTCTAATGCTCTTAGATCTATATAGGCCTAACTGTTAATTTAGTTCTAGATCTCAATAATAGGTATAAAGACTAGAATCTATTATCTGCTTCAGCATCGTCTAAGATGTAAGCTATAAAAAGGGTGTGATAGTAGTTAGTGCAGTTAATAAATTTATCCTTTGCCGCAATTGAATTAATTAAAACCACTACATATTGACCTAACACGCTTATAAGATTCCCACTATAAACCATGTATAAACTAACAGAAATTAAACAGCACCACGTAACTCCAAAAAATTCGAAACAACCCCATTCATTATAATACAAAGAAGCTTTTGGCAAACATTTATGTTTACTTAAACTAAAAGTTTCGAACTTTTTAGTTCACTTTTGCCCATCTTCTCAGGGAGGTTTTCATGCTTCCTTTAGACACTCAGCTAACACAACTCTGCTTGAGGCGGGATTCCAACTCAAAATATAAATCAGCTGAAAAATTGAAGCTGAAGGATGAACACCATACTTACTAAGAAACATGAACAACATTTTAAAATACTATTTTAAAAAAAAACAACTATACCTCCTTTATACAACTTATAGAGCGATTGTTTTTCTCTTCATAACTATTAAATGTTAGATTAAAAAAGGGATGGACCATTTTTACCCGTCCCATTCCCCCCCCCCTGGAAAAAATACTTGTTGAACGAACTTATAGATCTACTACACTTTATAATATTCCAATGATAGGCCTTTAGACCTAGACCTAGAAGACGATGCTCAAATGTTAAATTATGCATTGATTTATTAAACTCTGCGGAAATACAGGAGACATATAGTCCGTTCAAGATAAATATATTTTCTAGATCTCTAGTGAACGATATACACCAACCGTCAAATTTGTAGGAAACTCTTTAATCCCGTTTTCGAGATTCGTGTCCAGGTTCCACGAAGTTACCGAGTTGAATGGAAGTATTGTAAAAAGTGAAGCTGTATCCAGAAAGTCTTGCAGTTTCACAAAAAAACATTTCTTCGTAGTTGTGCTAAATCTAAAAAGGAAAAGACAACTACAGACATTAGCACAGCTAAACATCATGTTAGGTTATTGGAGCAATTTGTTTTGTTTCCCAGACTTAACGTCAGTGTTCAGTGGAAATGTTACGATTGTGTGGCATGGTGCACATTATGAATGAATGAATGAGGTGTAAGCCTACCTCTTGTGTACCTCAATGAGTCATTAGGAGCCTACAGTTATGAATAAGCCATTACTGAAGATATGAATTAGCTCAAAGTAAAATTCATCCGAGCTATATGTGAAGGTCTAAACTAGGCCTAAAGAAAGATTTTAATGAGCCTTTAGTAAAGATGTGAATGAATCATTAGAATGGATATGAATGAATAATTCAGTCTGGATTTATTCTTCCCCATGATCAGCCATTTCGTGGGAACAATTGTCAATCTATTTTTTTTTAAGTCATAAATTACGCTGTCTTCAATTTTACACTTACTCAATAAAAAAAACTGAATAAAATTAGATTAGAAATGAAATTATTTATTTATTGAAATATATTCAATGTGGCAGAGCAACAAGACATATATTTTGCTATGACAGGACAGATTATTGTGAATTGTGATAGATAGGAGTGCGAGTTTATCCAATAACAAAAGTACATAAAAACTTCATCTCTCTATATATATCCTTCTCCTGTCGCTTTTCTTGACGTAGTTTACATAATTTGTAGATAAAAGCTACACTTGTACGACAGGCATTGGTCTGTACTCTTGTGTAAATTCAATAAAATTTAAACTTGAGGCAAAGCCCTACCCACCCACCCTTTTCCACACTTAATATTCTTTTTTGAAGTCTTATAGGTTTATGTCTACAGTGTACCCAACAGTGGACACTGTGTAACCATTGCGTTCACTTTATGCTCTACTGACTAAAATAACTATTATGTCCGTGTAATTTATTATAAACTTTCTCCCATCTTTCGCTCGGAGGCGGACAAAGAAGGACAAAAAAAGAAGTAACTTTGAAAATCAATTTGATACGATATGCACTCTATCCAAGGCTGCTAAACTACTATATTAAGTCAGATAGCCTATTCCTCAGACGAAGTCCTCTTTAACGGTAGTAAAACATGTATATATATATATTTATATAGTGCTTTTTTGTAAAGAAAAAATAGATGCCGGTACTCAGTGATTGATTGTCTAACTTTCAAGTACTAATAAATTAATAATAAACGTTAAAATACAAGAAAATTAATATTTTTTCCTTTCATTGAAAAAGGTGCCGGTACGCCGTACCGGTGCGTACCGTCACAAAAAAAAGCACTGTATATATATATATATTTATATTTATATAATATGTTGACTCGACAAAATAGCGCGGACAAAATAGCGCCTACATAATAGCGCGAATTTTCCCGACAAGACAAAATCGTGCATATTTATGTATGACGTGTATGAAAGCACCGATTTTAGTAAGTGAAGGTCCTTGGCATCATTTTTGTTGAGGTGTCTATCTTCTTCAATATTAATATAGATCTATTAATATTGAAGAAGATAGAGACCTCAACCAAAAAGTATGCCATATTTACAGAGAAAGAGAGCATTTTAAAATTTTATCTCATTCTCCTTTTTCAACAATGTTTAAAATGCGTAACTTGCCCAAAAAAAAAAAAAAAAAAAGATTTTGAAATGTGGTGACTCCTTTCAGGTGTTAGGTATATGATGATGTGTGCTAAACATATGTATTATTTTATAATCAGATATCTCTCTTTGATCGAACAATGGCGTCTCTTGATGCAACATCTGCAAACTTTGGTGTGTCAAGACTAGTTAAGATGGCGATCTCATTTCTTATACCGCCAAATGTTTATTTCATCCAGGTAGTGACTGACCAATTCAATCATAAATTTTCTATTTCCTGTCCGTCTATGTCTAACACCATCACATAGATATCAAAGTTCAGGAGTGTCAATTTGGATTGTAGGTCTCAATCAACTTCCCTTCTCTCCCTAGCACACACAAGACAAGAATATCCCTCCCCCGCGCCATCCTCTCGTTATGGTACAGTCTTTTCCATGACAAAAAATCATTTGTTTTTACTTAAACGCTGTGTAAATCTGACTTCTTCTTCTAGCCAGCTTTATTTCTGCTGAGCTGTGAGCTCTTTTGCAGACTGTGCTAAGGAAAAATAGTGTGCTTTTTTCTTCAGTTGTTCAGCACTGCCGTACAGGGTGTTGGTTGGGTTCCAAAGGACTGTCAATACCGGGGGGTGAAAGTGGGGATAACATCCCACTTTCCAAGAAATGCTCCCGTCTCTAAATGCCTCTGATAGTCAAATCTTGCCTTCACGTGTAATTTTCCCAAAAATCCGGCGGAACCTGTTCTTACAAACTGATAGGAGAAGGGATGAAAGGCGGAACACTGGCGCCTCAAAACCAGTTTAGCTTCGTGTTGATGAGGCATGTCAGCCCGAATAACGCAATCCATCTAGGAGAAAGAAAACTCTGACTCCAAACCTCCACTTTGTGGCGATATTTCCCCGTGAAAGTATCGGGGCTTGGAAATGACCAAGAGTAATAAATAACCCCACTGCCTTTCCACTTGCATTTTGCTAAGCGAATAATAGTGGGCTTCCTCCCCCCCCCCCCCCGCTAGGTGCTTTTTGACGGAGGTCTGGACTGCACTACTACAGACGGAGGTCTATGTCTCACTACGCTCTACTGCTGGATATAAACCCATCATGAAGTGTTTTTTTTCTGGAACTGGCGAATGTGATAGTGTGAAGAGGCCTGGATCCAGATGTGACGATTTCACAGGGCATACCCAGGGCACTGTCCACCTTAAGCTTTCTACTGCATTTGGAGAGCTCTGTGGATGACGGAGTATGGATCATTGGCCAACCCCCACCTTGTCCCATGGATTCTCCAGTTACAGTTTTTAGACCCAGATGTTCTTGTACGTCGGTATTGGAGCCAATTGCCAAGACCGAAAACTTCCTTAAAATGCGAGGATTATATATTTTTAAAAAAGCCTGAGGAAACACCCAGCCTACACTAAATGCCAAGGAATTTTAAGAGTAAATCTGACAAGAATGGAAGTATCTTTGCAGGTTTTTGAAGTACACTTTTTGGAATTTCAATAAATGATATATTTTGAAATTATTCATTTTAGCTTATTATTATTCTAGCATAATGTTTACATATTTGTATTTTAAGATATCCAAAGTATTTCCTGCAAAAAGACAGACAAATAATGATAACATTAAAAGAATTTTTTTTCTCTATTCATATTTTACGATATTTAAAGTATTTTTATTTTTTTTTGCAAAAGGAATAAAAACTATTTTTTCCGCGCTATTCTGTCGGCGCTTTTTTGTTCGCGCTATTTTGTTCGTGCTTTTTTTTTGTCGGGGTACCATATATCCCACATTATACTTTGTAGGAAGAATGCTCCTCGCAGAATCCAAGGATAATCACTTAAGCTACACCTTATGTCCAAAGTATATTGATCAGCTAAAACGATCTTCCAAAAGTAAAACTTATGCCCGGGAATGCGAAAAGTTACAAATCTTGTGAAGATTTAATTGTGTTAAAGGTTTCGAATTGACTAGCACATGCTCGTTAAAAAGGTCAAGAAGTCAACAATTATCAAGAACTAATTTTATACTGTAATGTAAACAAACCTAAAAATCAGCGCCTTTGTTTTTCATAATTCATATTTCAGACAGTTTATTTAAAACAAAACAAAAAATTTAATAAAGACTGAATTCGAAAATTAGATAAAGAGAGAGAACATACACACAGAAAAATAAAAGATAAACATTTTTATACTTTAAGCTTTCCCGAAATAAGACACCCAAAAAGGAGGGCATGTCCTCCTTTTGCCGTAAATCTGGCAACCATAAATACAGAGACCTACATGGAGATTTATTGTAGATAGATCATTGGCCATTTCAAATACATTTTGGTGTTGAAAAACATTCTAAAATAAACAAAGCTTTTTCGAAATCTGTTAATATATTTTGTATTGCTTTCGTATTTCAATAGATAAATGTGATGCAGGCAGCAATCGAAAATTCCCCATTGAGGGTGTCTGCTTCGCTTACTTTGTGTGCGTGAATTTGGAACTCCAATATCGTCAGTGTAAAGATGGATTCAGGTTTAATGCTGCATCCGCAAGTGACGCTTCTTGTGTTCCGGATCCAACCTGTGTCACTGGTAAGAAAACGTGATAGACCTATTTTTTTAGTTGGATAAGTATTATTTCTTTTAAGTCTGCTGCATACCACACAGCACTCTCTCCGTACATTATCAATGCAGATATGGCTACTGTGTAAACTCTGATACATTATCAATGCAGATATGCTAGTGTGTAAACTCTGATACATTATCAATGCAGATATGGCTACTGTGTAAACTCTGATACATTATCAATGCAGATATGCTAGTGTGTAAACTCTGATACATTATCAATGCAGATATGGCTAGTGTGTAAACTCTGATAAGTTAAAACGTGCTTTTTTAAAATAATAATTGTGGCATGTCACATGCGTAAGTATTTAAACGTATGCTGTTAGTATTGTTTTTATTCAAATTCTACTTCTACCTCAGTCTACATCGACATCGACGGACAATGGTTATGTCTGCGTTGGTTGTGGCAAAATATGTAGGTCGCAGTTGGGGCTGCGTAGCCACTTGAAAAAGTACACTCATTAATCTTCAGATACGAAGACAAGCGTTATTATTTCTAACTCTTGCATTTGACAACTTTTGATTATCCTATTGAGATTCAATTCCGCCCATCAACTTGCGACAATGAAAAACGTTGGTGAAAAGAAGACAAAATCTTGTCCAAAAAGAGACTCAGCTATGGAGCAAATTTTTATAGTGTATAATGTCAAGAATGCAGTTTCTTGCAGAATGGAATTTAGAAAACTTCGTGGATTTGCATCGAGTGAAAGAAGTTTTTCCAGGTTGAAATTAATAAGAAACTATTTGAGAGCCACTTTGACGCCTGAATAGTCTAGGAATTATAGGTATGAAACGAAATACCATCCAGTTTCTGGATTATTTACAGCTTATTTGAGAATTTCCTGTCATCAAAGCAAGGAAAAAATATTTTTGTTGTAGGTTTACGAGATCTACATAATATGCTTAAGAAGCTTTTCGAAACTCTAGTAGAACTCTAAGGAAATAGCGGCATATATATTTTATAATTATTTGTTAATTTATATTTATATAAAACAATAATAAATGTTAATTATTCTTTTCTTTGTTCTTCAACAGCCTGTCAGGATGGCTGGGAAGCTGACCCAAACGACATTACATATTATTTCCTTAATAAACAAAGAATGCCGTGTCCAGAGGGTACTTACTTTGACAGGAAGATCTGTGGATGTCAATTCAAATGTAAGTGCTGTGTGTAGTAAGGTTTGACCACAACCACGTTGATGTTACCGCCACATGTTTAAATGTCTATGCGATTACAATATTAAGAAAATCACAGACAGGTTTTTTTTATTGAAATATTTATACAATTTGTTTCAGTTCTGGCCAAAATTACAACGTTAAGTTGTTCGGTATATGACACTGTTTAAAAATGTATTTTAATTTTTTACTTGATATGAGCTTGTCAAAAGGTCGAAGCTTACTTGTAAAAGGGGGATATAGATTTATTTTATAACCTAGACTTCACAAAACATTCAGCAAATTTCTACAAAGCTTATATCAACTCACTATGTCTGCCTGCCTACTACAAAGCTTATATCAACTCACTTTGTCTGCCTGCCTACTACAAAGCTTATATCAACTCACTATGTCTGCCTGCCTACTACAAAGCTTATATCAACTCACTATGTCTGCCTGCCTACTACAAAGCTTATATCAACTCACTTTGTCTGCCTGCCTACCACAAAGCTTATATCAACTCACTATGTCTGCCTGCCTACTACAAAGCTTATATCAACTCACTTTGTCTGCCTGCCTACCACAAAGCTTATATCAACTCACTATGTCTGCCTGCCTACTACAAAGCTTATATCAACTCACTTTGTCTGCCTGCCTACTACAAAGCTTATATCAACTCACTATGTCTGCCTGCCTACTACAAAGCTTATATCAACTCACTTTGTCTGCCTGCCTACCACAAAGCTTATATCAACTCACTATGTCTGCCTGCCTACTACAAAGCTTATATCAACTCACTTTGTCTGCCTGCCTACCACAAAGCTTATATCAACTCACTATGTCTGCCTGCCTACTACAAAGCTTATATCAACTCACTTTGTCTGCCTGCCTACTACAAAGCTTATATCAACTCACTATGTCTGCCTGCCTACTACAAAGCTTATATCAACTCACTTTGTCTGCCTGCCTACCACAAAGCTTATATCAACTCACTATGTCTGCCTGCCTACTACAAAGCTTATATCAACTCACTTTGTCTGCCTGCCTACCACAAAGCTTATATCAACTCACTATGTCTGCCTGCCTACTACAAAGCTTATATCAACTCACTTTGTCTGCCTGCCTACTACAAAGCTTATATCAACTCACTATGTCTGCCTGCCTACTACAAAGCTTATATCAACTCACTTTGTCTGCCTGCCTACCACAAAGCTTATATCAACTCACTATGTCTGCCTGCCTACTACAAAGCTTATATCAACTCACTTTGTCTGCCTGCCTACTACAAAGCTTATATCAACTCACTATGTCTGCCTGCCTACTACAAAGCTTATATCAACTCACTTTGTTTGCCTGCCTACTACAAAGCTTATATCAACTCACTATGTCTGCCTGCCTACTACAAAGCTTATATCAACTCACTATGTCTGCCTGCCTACTTCAATGTTTGTACACGTTATTTCTCTAATTTTCCATTCTTGGATCAAGTTGAAACTTTACAAAATGATTCACTGTACCTAACGAAACATGAATCAATCAAAAATTAGCAAATTAGTTCATTATTTAGTGGTAATACATTATTTTTGTTATAGGTTTACGGCATCTACCTGAATAGTCTTAAGAAGTCGAAACTCCAGTTGGACACTAAGGAAATAACGACATATATATATTTTAATTATTTCTTAGTTTAGATTTCTATTAAAAAGGTAGCTGAATATAAATCATTTGGCACGGGTAAATACAACATAGATAATTTCACTTCACAGGGAGCTCATAATGGGTACTATTTAATTTTTACATTTTGAAAAAAAAAATAGTGGGCTTTTGGATTCACAATAAAGATAAAGGGAGATAAATCCTGCAATAGCGAGAGATGTCTTTATATACGTTTTTTCCTCTTAAATAAGCTTTGCTGTTGTTGTTGTTGTTTGTTTGTTTGGGGGGGGGGGGGGGTTGCTTGTTCTAATTTGGGAAATAATAATAGTGTTCATAAAGTATCCATTTTTTTATTGCTCAATTTCAAAAATTAACAGAGCCATGATGTTAGTTATTTAAATCTTTAAAACCACAAGAAATATGGGACACCAAGAACGGACAGGCATAAAGACAGTCAATGGCTCTTTTCTCATAGTTACACATATGGAGCTATGTATCTTTAATATAAAAGTTTCTTGGCTCTGAAACGAAACCCATCTTAAAAGCTTTCAAACATTGCCTAACAAAAGGGAATGCTGCTAGTCGCCTTGGCTGGCAACACAGGCATCCCAGTTCTTGTTGTCTGCTGGATGTAGAAGCATAGTTTGTTCCCTTGAGTAAAACTAGAGGTTTCCAAAGAATTTTATTTTTGACAAAATTTGGAAACATTATATTTCAAAATTCTTTAGAATGCAATATACGCACGTAAAATCGTGCAAGTTGGTTGTGTGTGTGTGCGTGTTACGTGTTGTTTCTTTGATAATTCAT
This sequence comes from Biomphalaria pfeifferi, assembly GCA_030265305.1. Lineage (NCBI taxonomy): Eukaryota > Metazoa > Mollusca > Gastropoda > Planorbidae > Biomphalaria > Biomphalaria pfeifferi. The sequence goes on along the minus strand of JASAOG010000126.1, from coordinate 363,694 downwards.
TATTCACTTTGCAATGTCTTTTACAGCGATGCCAAAATCCTATTACCAGTAATGATGGCAATGAAACCAGCACATAGGCCTACCCTAATAGCATCAAGCACAAAGCTAGACAACTGCAACAATAAAAACAGCCAGATGTAACCATGAGAAGAAATTAAACCTTTTTTTTACTGTGATTTATATTGTGGTGTTTTTTAAGCGTCCCCGAAAGGGGAATAACCGATATTAATTTGGTGTGGTCTGTCTTGTCTGTCCGTCCGTCCGTCCAGTTTAGATCTTGTAAACTATAAAAGATAGTGAAAATCTGACATCAAGATATTTTAGATCTTTCAAAGTTCTGATGCAACGGCTACTTTTTTCTTTTCTGAAAGCGAAAAATTCAATTTTTAAAATCAACTATGCAAGCAGTTTTTCACAAAAGTACACTCAACTTTTGAATATGAGAGCTTGTATGTGTTGGGGCGCATTATGAGGCGGATATTAGTATGATAATTCGACAGTTAATATGGGAGAAATTACGATGCGCAGGTAAAAAAAATGGAAAGATAGAAAGAGAGAGCTGGCCGTGAAATTTCACTGTAACAGTTACACTAATTCACGGGCTAAAAAAGTGTGTTAGGTTGATCGTTCAAATGAGGTCAGTAGGTTAAAATTAGAAACAAAAAGAATAGAAGGGGTGTTGTTACCATAATAAACAAGACAAAGACAGGGAACAAAATCAACGGGCGTATTCATCCAGGAATAAAACCTCTACACAATTGTACGTAATGTTAGCTTTATTTAAAAAACAAACACACTCTTAAACCCAAAAATATTAATGGCTAAAAGAGGGAAATTCTATTTTTATTATTTTAAAACAAAATACATTCAAACGTAATAATAATTTTAATTGCTCAAACCAAATATAAGATAAGATAATTTTTTGGTCCAGACAAATGGAAATTCAGTTTTACTACATTTTACTACCTCAGCGTAACTGATATAATTATAACAATAAAGATGCAAATACGAATAACATTCACACGCGAAACATATGCACACTCACAACCAACGCTTTGTGAATTGGACGTCTATGTACTTCTCGATGACGACAGATGACCGAAAGTGGGATATAAGAGTTTTTAGATCTTTCTGTTTTAGTCCTAGTGGAAAGGAGACCACCACTTCCTCCTGATCTGGTGTAGCAGTGGTTTAATAGGTGCAGGTTATCTTTAATGATCGTGTGTGTTTTTTGGAAAGGCATCTTTCATGATAAAAGTTCTTAAAGAAATGGTAGCTGTGTTTGACTAATATACGATGTTTTTTAATTAATCTATTTAGTCAATGTCTTTGTGCCCGTTAGGTATTACCATACCAGCAGGTGATGACAAAGTTAATTAGACTGCAGATGGTTGCTCTACAGAAAAGTTTAAATATTGTTTTGTCGATTTTAAATTTTCTTAGCTTTCTAAGATAGAATAGTTCTGGATGAATTTTGGTGTAAAGGTTTTGACAGTATTCACTTCATTTCAGTTTGTTGTTGATGGTTGTACCTAGGTATTTATATTCTTGCACTCGGTCTATAGTTTGGTTGTTTATCTGAATTTCTGCAAGTTGGCCTTTAGGTTTCCTAAAATCTATTATCATTTCTTTTGTTTTCTGAACATTGAAAATAAGAAAGTTGTGATTGCACCATTGGTAAAAAGTGTTAATTGTAGAATGATACAGATTTTCGTCACCTGCAATAAGGCCGATGATTGCTGTGTCGTCTGAAAATTTTATGATTGGGATATCCGCTAATTGGCTCCGAATGTCATTGGTGTAGATAAGTATTGATGAAAGAATGCACCCCTGTGGCGACCCAGTACTAAGCTCTCTCGTGCCTGAGACATGGCCGTTCGCTTTTACATATTGTGGACGTTTAATCAGAAAGTTTAGAACCCAAGCCTGCAAATGTTTTGTAGCATACGATGTGGTTGGATGGTGTTGAAGGCGGGTGAGAAGTTAACGAATAATACTCTGGCGTTGTGTCTCTGAGTCTCAAGATGATGGTGTAGAAGATCCAGCTTGAATAGTATTGCATCTTCTGTACTTCTTGACTATTTGTAAACAAACTGGTGGGATCAAGACGTGTTTCTACTTCTTTCAGTAGATGTTTCAGAATCATTTTCTCCAGGCACTTCATTGGAATTGATGTAAGTGCTACGGGACGTAGGTCGTTGTTGGAAGCAATGATCTTCTTTTTGGGTAATGGAATTATTTCAGATGTCTTATCGGGTCCCGTAGTTTTGGCTGTGTTTACTTGTTTGATCCTTTTAGTCATTTCTAATATATTAAATAGTTCTTGAGATTGGTCTAGATTGCTGTTGTCAAATGATGCAAATATATCTTGGTGGTCTTTCTCAAAGTTGTGGCAGTCAAAACAAACTGTGGAAATCATTTAATTCATTAACAAATTTGTTGTTGTCAGCAACACATATTGGTTCGCGCTTAGCTACGTAGTCAGTCATTTGTTATTGTCAGCGGCACAAATTGGTTCACGCTTAGCTACGTAGTCAGTCATTTGTTATTGTCAGCGGCACACATTGGTTCGCGCTTAGCTACGTAGTCAGTCATTTGTTATTGTCAGCGACACACATTGGTTCGCGCTTAGCTACGTAGTCAGTCATTTGTTATTGTCAGCGACACACATTGGTTCGCGCTTAGCAACGTAGTTAGTCATTTGTTATTGTCATCGACACATATTGGTTCGCGCTTAGCAACGTAGTCAGTCATTAGTTATTGTCAGTGACACACATTGGTTCGCGCTTAGCAACGTAGTCAGTCGTTAGTTATTGTCAGCGACACACATTGGTTCGCGCTTAGCAACGTAGTCAGTCATTTGTTATTGTCAGCGACAAACATTGGTTCGCGCTTTGCAACGTAGTCAGTCATTTATTTCAAGCCAGTCTAACAAGCTTTATAGTTATTTTTCTCGAAAAAGCTTTCAATTTTAATGTTCAATTATAACCTAATTAAGTTCAAGAGATAGTGATTTACAGGTAAAGTAATTTATTTTCTTTTTTAAGGGAATAAAGTTGGCTACAGAAAATGTATCCATTCTATATTATAACAAGCTCTCCTACCCTCTATGAGATAAGATCACCATATCATGCGGACGTCGCCTCTGAGGCATTCTGTGTACAGGTAGTTCACTCTAATATACACTGATGTAAGATACTATGCCGCTACGTAGGCTAAATGCGGAATGAAGTTCTTAAAGATTAACATCAACAGTTGAGAGAGAAAAAAAGCACAGGAACGCAAGAGTGAAGTCCTGGATTGCAGATGCTGTACACCCAGAGGCGGCCTTAGTATTGTCCGGGGCCAAGGGCGTTTGTCATAACAGGACCACGAATACTTTTACGATTGGGCTGACAGGGACAAAAGATTCGCTTTATCGCGGGGTTTCCCTAAGACGTGGAGCCTGGGGCGTTGCCCTACTCGACACCCTCTATTAAGGCCACCTCTGACACAACAGAAGTCTGGTGATCACAAATGCTACCGTGGATGTGTATCAGGAACGGACAGGCTATATGGGCAACAGGGCAAATGCCCGGTGTCTTAAATTGGCATTTTAGGCAACTTAAAATGTCAGTACGTCCCGACGTTCCGTAGACGTGATTAGCCTCGCCTTACCTTATATATAAAAGATATTTACAGACTAGCACAACTTATCCATGGAATAGTTACACATCCTTTAAGAATGCTGGTTTGTTTAGTTTTAGGCTTGCCTGTTTTATTTGTTACTTCATAATAAACTAAACATCCCACAGGATGGCCGGGGGGGGGGGGGGGGGAGAGAGGTGGGTGGCGGGCAGAGTCCGTCTCATAGAGACGACACTCCAGGACGCATAACACACAAATAGGCAGCCATTAAGTTTTATGCTTTACTCTTATAGTTTTATCAAAATAATGTGATAAACTAATTAAGATTGTGATTGTAGGCTTCTGTAGATTTTTTTCCTATAACCTCTAAGTCTATTTAGCCTACATGTAGAAATAGAATACGTTACTGAAACCCATGTTTGCATACATGCGTTCAGTTTTATGTATTTCAAGTGCAATCAAGTTGTGGGTGGATTTGTAAGGTACTTCCCGGGCCGATTTTGACACCCCAATGTGTATAAACCAGATAAGCGGTTCTCAAACTGTGGTACGCGGACAATTATGATATTTTTCTCGCTAAAAAACAGTTTTATTCGACCGAATAATTTGAATAATAATCAACTGACCCCTCCAACTGTTTAATAAGTCTATTCTATGACTATTGCTGAAGCAGCTTGGCAAAAGAACAATGATTAATAACAGTCCTACGATAAAATATTTTGCTCATGAATATATCAAATTTACTTATTTTACAAACCAATCTGAGTTGTTCCTTCCATTACTCTGCTTTATCACACCATTCAAAGAAGTAGGCCAGATTTTTTTTCAAGTTTCCAACCACGACATTGTCACTGCTGTGACTCCACGAAACATTGGACATTAGCCTGTACATTAATTGTGCACATTTTATGCTTAATTAGTTATACAGTGTTAATTCGTGTAAGTTTAATTTTGTTTTTCGCAGAGGCCCATCTAACCTTTAGATTATGGGTAAATAGTCGAAGCATAAGCAGACGTCTGAATAGGAGCAAGAGTGTAATGGAAATAGCGACAATGAACTCTGATACGATGCCGTATGCTATGAGAGGCCGCACCACATAAAGCAAAATGACTTAAACATGCTCCTGAAAATTTGCATTTCGGATTTCTACCTTACAACGGCAGCAGTGTTCAGCCACAATGTGTCATATGTTTCAATGTGTTATCGAACGTCGAAAGATTAAAACCTGCTAAACTGAAGCGCCATCTTGTAACTAAGCATAATGGACTAAAAGATAAACTCGTGTATTTCTTTAAAAGTAAAACAAGAGTCAATGCAAATCAGCAGAAAAATATTAGCAATGCAACAACAGTGAAAGAATATTATGGCCTTGTGAATAGCGCAAAGCAAAAAAAAAGCACACACGGTGGCGGAGAGTTTGATTATGCCAGTGGCTTTAGAAATATGGGATTTGGGCAGACATTGCTGTGTCGGGGGTCCGCCAACATCGTATGGCTTGTAAAGTAGTCCCTGAACTGAAAAAGTTTGAGAACCTCTGAACTAGATCTATCATGGAACAAGGATTGGACTGGCCTCTTTATTCACAGATATACTTCTACCATGGGCAGTAATTTCTTCTGAAGACGTAAAATGACACTAATAGAGATGATATAGATCTAGGAATTATATAGATATTCTTAACCAACAGACCTGGATTAGTAGTAGATCTTACTAGATTTTTCCAAGGCTTTTGACAAAGTTCACCACCATAGTTTGCTTAAAAAATTAAAATATTTTGGCATTGATTTTCTGATAGGGAGAGAAAAACTGTAATAATAAATGCCTCTAAATCAACACCAATAGCAGTAAACTCAGATGTACCTCAAGGAACAGTATTAGGTCCACTACTCTTTTTAATTTACATAAATGATTTACCAAATTGCATTAATTCAGGAACAAAATTCAGATTATTTGCAGACGATTGCATAATATATAGAACAATAAAAACAATACAAGACACAGATATTTTACAAAGAGAATTAGATGAATTACAGAAATGGGAATCAAATTGGAGCATGTCTTTCCTCCCAGAAAAAATGTCAGTTGTTAAGAGTAACAAAAAACTAAAACAAATTAATTCCACATTATCTTATTCATGGCAAACCAGTAACACAGACTAAAAACGCAAAATACCTAGGTGTTATAATAAATGAAAAGCTGTCATGGAATCGCCATATTGATGAAGCTATCAAAAAATAAAACAAATCATATTATATTAGGCTTTATTAAAAGAAATTTCTATAAATCAAATTAGAACATAAAACTAAAATGTTATTTAACCTTGGTTTGGCCAATGATAGAATATGCTTTCTCTGTTTGGGACCCCTCAACTCAAGAAACTGGAACAGTCACAAAATAAAGCAGTGAGATAAGATAAGATAAGATAATTTTATTAATCCAATCTAATGGAAATTCAGTTTGACTACAATTGACAACCTCAGCGTAACTACTGTACAAAAACAATATGGATGAAAAAATTCGAACAGCAATCACTCACACACATACACATTCACAACCAGCGCTTTATGAGTTTGACTTCTATGTACTTCTCGATGACGACAGAAGATCTTGTAACACTCTGACCGATAGTGGGATGAAGGAGTTTTTAAATCTTTCTGTTTTAGTCCTAACGGAAAGGAGACGACCACTTCGTTCAGATCTGATGTAACAGTGGTTTAATGGGTGCAGGTTGTCTTTAAGAATCGTGAGTGTTTTGGAAAGGCATCTTTCATAAAAAAAAGCTCTTTAAGAGATGGTAGCTGTATTTGAGTGGTATACGATGCTTTTTTAATTAGTCTATGTCTTTGTGCCAGTGAAGTATTACCATACCAGCAGGTGATGGCAAAGTTGATTAGACTGCTGATAGTTGATGTGTAGAAAAGTTTGATTATTGTTTTGTCTATGCTAAATTTTCTTAGCTTTCTGGGATAGAAGAGTCGCTGGTGAATTTTCTTGTAGGCCTATATGTTTTGACAGTGTTTACTCCATTTCAGTTTGTTGTTGATAGTTGAGCCTAGATATTTATATTCTTGTACTTGTTCTATGGTTTGGTTATTTATCTGAATTTCTGCAATATGGTCTTTGTTTTTCCTAAAATCAATAATCATTTCTTTAGTTTTCTGAACATTTAAAATTAGAAAGTTATCTATAGGCTACACCATAGGTAAAAAATTGTTAATTGTTGAATGGTACATATTTTCGACACCTGCAATAAAGCCAATGATTGCTGTGTCGTCAGCAAATTTTATGATGGGAGTGTCAGCTGATGAGCTCTGAATGTCATTTGTGTATATGATATACAATACTGGTGACAGGACGCTCCAGTGCTAAGCTCTCTCGTGCCTGACCCATTCCCGTTCACTAATACATATTGTGGGCGTTTGATAAAAAAAAAGGTTAGAATCCAAACTTGTGTGTTTTTGATAACGTTTAATTCAGATAGTTTTTGTAGCATGCGATGTGGTTGGATGGTGTTGAATAAGTTTTTGTATCATGCGATGTGGTTGGATGGTGTTGAATAAGTTTTTGTATCATGCGATGTGGTTGGATGGTGTTGAATGCGTAGTGTCTCTGAGTAAGTGAGTATCAAGATGATGGTATAGACAATTCAGCATAAATAGTATTGCATCTTCTGTACTTCTTGGCAGTTTGTAAGCGAACTGGTGCGGATCGAGACGTGTTTCGACTTCTTTCAGTAGATGCTTTAAAATCATTTTCTCCGGGCACTTCATAGGAATTGAATAACAAGCGAATATTCACATTTGACTAGAGTAGCACCTTTAGTAAAATCACTAAATTTAGAAAGCCTTCAGGATAGAAGACTCAAAAGTAAAGTAGCAATTATACATAAAACACTGAACCATAATCTTCAAATACAAAATTTAATAAAATACTCAAAAAGACACAAAGATAAAGGCACATTTTTCTTATCTTATATAATTCAGACGTTACTTCAAAAAAGAAGATGATTACGTCCTACGCGTCATGCATTTAGTCATGCTTATTAACCAATGACTTAAATTCTGCCAAGTCACTGGTTTTTCTGGCTAGCTCAGGCAACCCATTCCATGCTCTAATAGCACTAGGGAAGAAGGAGTATTTGTACAAATTTGTCCTAGCATATGGGGATGAGGAATGTGCCTTTATTTTTGTTTCTTTCAGAGTATTTTATTAAGTTTTGTTTTTGTATTTGAAGATTATGGTTAAGCGATGCCTGAAAGAGTATTTTGAACACTGGGGCTAGCTCATTGCTTAGTTCTTTGAGTAATCTAGCTGGAATACCATCAGGTCCAGATGCTTTATTTGGTTTGGTGTTGGATAATAGTTTTTGAATTCCATTTTCTTGTACTACTAAATCTTCTATGTAGTCTACTTGGTTCAAATTAAGAAATATGTCTTTGTCTCCTGGGGCTGAGAATGCTGATGCAAAGTATTTGTTTAGGATGTTTGCTTTAGTTTCATTATCATTATGTATTATGTTATGTTCATCTTTTAATGGCGCTATGCCTGTTGTTTCCATTTTCTTAGACTTAATGTATGACCATAGGTTTTTGTTGTTATCTTTAGATATTACATTGTTTATGTATTCACTCTGCAGCTGTCTGCTTACTTTTTGGGTTAGGTGTTTAATTTTTATATACTTTTTGTGAACTCTTTCTGCCTTGGTTTCTTTACATTTTCTATATAGGTTTTCCTTCTGTTTACAAAGCTTCTTTAGTCTATTATTAAACCAGCATTTATTTATTTTGTTTGATGTGTATTTAGTTGGTATATGATTTTTCTATAATGCTTTTAAGATGGTTTTTGATGAAATTCCAGAGGTCATCGACTGGTTGGTTAATGTCTTTTTCTAATAAGAATGTTTGTTGAAAGTTTAATGCAGCTTAGTGTAGTTGTGTTAGGTTACATTTATTCCAGAGTAAGATTTTTCTTTTGGGTTTTGTATTGGCTACTGCTTTTATCTGACTGTGTATTTTTATGATCTCATGGTCTGATAGACCAGGGATAATATCATAATCAACTACTAATCCAGGTCTGTTGGTTAAGAAGAAATCTAATGTGTTGTTTAATCTAGTTGGCTTTTTAATGATTTGATCTAAACTTAGGTTGTGTAAAGTTTCTATGAAAAGCTCATTTATGTCCTTAAGGTTTTGGTGGTTATCTATGGTTAGTGTTTTCCAATTTATATCAGGTAGGTTGAAATCACCCATAATCCAAAAAACTGCATTTTTATTTGTCTCTTTAAGTGTAGTAATCTGATTACATAGTTCCTGCATGTATTCTAAACTAGAATTTGGTGGTCTGTAAATGCTGCCTATTAATAGGGATGTTGAGGTGGTATTAATTTTACAAAATGTAGATTCTATATTTTTTGAGTTAGGTAAGGTAATTTCTTCTGCTATAAGAGTGTTTTTCATTGCTAAAAGAACTCCTCCATGATTATCAGCCCTATCTTTTCTAAAAATTTCATAATTACTATTGAAAATTTCTGCATTATAAATTTCAGGATGTAGCCAAGTTTCTGTTCCTGCAATTATGTCTGGTTTCTCACATTCTAATAAAATTTCTAAGTCTGCTGTTTTGTTCCTAATGCTTTAAAAATTTATTACTAAGGTATAAATTTATTACTATACATTTATTGTTCCATATTCTAGGACAAATTTGTACAAATGCTCCTTCTTCCCTAGTGCTATCAGAGCATTGAATGAGTTGCCTGAGCTAGCCAGGATAACCAGTGACTTGGCAGAATTTAGGGCATTGGTTAATATGTATGACTAAATGCACGACGCGTAGGACGTAATCATCTTCTTTTTTGAAGTAACGTCTGTATAATATAATTGTCTTTAGCACAGACCTATATCTGTGGTCTTTAGTATATCGGCAGCGGGTCATTCAAATTTTAGATCTCTATAAACATTTCCGGTTTTTCGCGTGTTCAGGTTATTGTTACTAGAGTCTAGATCTAGTTAGATTCTAGATCTATAGAATAGAGTCTAAATCTCGTTAATCTAGATCTATACTAACCCTCTATAACTAGATATATGTAGTCAGTAATTGTTACGTATAGAATAGATCTAGGCTAGTCTAGATCTATACATAATACTTCTATACTCTGTGATTATGACTATGATTAGTTAGTATGATTATGATATTCAATCATATTCTATTATAATTATACTCTTAACTCAAACTCTATATTATATATATATATATTGAATATTGTCATTATTGACTATATACTATATTACTATATATAATATACTAATACTGACTAGTCACTGTGACTATAATTTATAGATCTACTTACTGTCTTAAATAATACTTAATAATTACTTATAAATTTACTATATCAGTATATAATAATATAATCTATGTATATATATATATTATGGTATATTAAGTATAATGTATGTGACAAGTGTGATCATTATAGATCTTATTCTATAGATCTAGATCATTATAAAATATTGTAATATACTCATGTAATTCTAGTTTATAACAAAATTCTCACTCTCTTGTCACTATATTGCCTACTAATATCTAATCTATATAAATAATTATATCTAGATAGCTAGAAGTTACAGTAGCCTGGGCCTGAGTAGATCTAGAATAATTCTAAACCTAGTTACTAGTAGTAGAGACTAGAGTAGTAGACTAAGGGGGCTATGTTATAACTCTGCCATTCGCAACGCCATCTAAGCTAGAAGGTGCGCACTGTGATAAACTAGACTGGAAAGGTTGTCAAAATTAGAAGAGGAGAAAGATTTCTGCCAGAGTAAAGAGCCAATATGGAGAGATTGTGCCTAAGATAGATATTGTTTTGTGTACCTGTGATGTCGTGTGAATAAACGCCTATGTCTTGTTGAGTTGCCTCACTTAAGTTATTACAATAAGTAGACCTAGATATATAGACTCTATATCAGTATATGTCATATGTGAACAAATATTGTAAAAAAAAAAATAATTTGATAGTAAATTATTAAAGCTCTTCTTCTGAGGTATGGCTCTAGTACCGTATAAAATCTAGATTAGAATGTTAATTCTTCATTTTTATGATAAATTATAAATTTTTTGATGGTTTTCACTTAACATTGAAGCAATGGAAACCATGGCACAAATTTTCTGAAAAATTTTTTTTTAATGTGTTGTACCATATATTGCAAATTTTTTATCCTTATAGATCTATATTTAAATAATAAAAAAAAAAGCTTAGGGTGTGCTTAATAAATTGTATTTATTTTATTGTTTTAATAAAATTTATTCTATATTATTTGAATTCTAGATTCTTGTGAATATATATATATATAGGTATAATATATCAATTTAGTACTATCAAATTAGTACTAAAACATGTCCGTGTGTAACTTATTTTATTACAGGTAATACTTGAGCTGTGAAAATGACAGAGAAAAAAAATTCACAATTGGAAATATTCCTTGAAAGCCAAGAAAAACTAAATAATGAGCATCTTATTAAAGCGTTAAAATCAATCTATTCATCTGTAAGTTGATACATAGTAGAACATTTTAATTACATTACAGGCTTCTCAGGATGAAGTAATTGTATTATATTCCAGTATTATTTTTTTTTTAGTTCTGTTCTAGTGTTCAAAGTAAAATAAAAATTTGTATTTTTTTTAAAGTCTTGTACTTAAAATTCTTTCTTAAAGGGTATCAAACCAGCATATTTTCATAAGTTAGCTGTGATCACACATTTCACTTTTTTTTTTTTTTTTTTTTTTTTTTTTTTACAGACTCCCTTTGATGACTTTTGGAATGAATTTAGAAAACTAATTCTGTCTCCACTTTCTGTTTTTAATCGTGAGCCTGCAGTTGAGAAGGTTATAGATTTCATTGCTAAATTTGTCATCAGTTTGGCCTTGGAGCTGAAGATTTCCAGGCAAAAGCGAGTTTCAGAAAACAATGAGGAAGAGGATGACAGTATGCATCCCTTGTTGATGAAACTGTTTTATTTTCTCCTTGATGTAAGTTTGAGTGACATAAAGATAATTAGTGTGGGGTAGATATGTCAAATGTCTAAGACATGTCATACATGTATGAATAGATTTTTAGATTACTTTAATTTACCTTTTTAATATCTGGGTGGTCCTAGTGTAAATATTAGTCTCATCCAGAGTTTAAATCCTGGACCTTCAAGATTTGGTGGTGGTCTGACCTTCATAATATTTCACCACTTTGTCACTTTTTTTTTTTTTCTAATTAAGGGATATCTCTCTCTCATATATTTATAGATAGAAGGATCCTCTAAAAACAGTTTTTGCATTTAAGAGGTTAGGTGGCATAAAAACTTAATGGTTATAGTGTTCACAGTGTAAAGACACTCCTATCGAATGTTAAAGTTACATTCTTAATCTTAATTATACAAATAAACTGATTTTTTAAATTGAATTTGCTTTTTCAATTTTAAATGAATTTGGTTTACTTTTTAGATTCACAGATCTAAAGAGAAAGCTGTTAGATTCAGAACTTGTCAGCTTGTTTCTAAACTGTTGATCAATCTAGAAGAAGATGCTCAAATTGAAGATGACCTTTTCGATCGCATTTACCAGTGTATGATTGAGCGCCTGCGAGACAAGGTTCCTATTGTTCGTGTTCATGCTGTGCTGGCCTTGAAGCGACTTCAGACTCCATTAGATGAAACATGTCCTATCACTAAAGGTTGGATTTATTGACACTCAGCCAAATGTAGGCTTTGGCTTTAGTCCATTTCATAAAGAGTTATAGCTCTGTACTATTTACTTCAATGCGTTTGCCTCTGGAAGATTAAAATTTAATACTAACACATTTATAAGTAATAAAAAGAACATATCAAATAAATCTTCAAAAATCATTATGCAATTACGGGTTATTTTTAACTTACTAATTTCAGGAGGCATATGCTCTAGAAAATATTAAATAACTTACCAAGTAAATTAAATTAATATAATAATTCTTCTGTACTGGCCCTATTGTTCATACATTTTATCATAGGAAAGTCTGTTATTTGTGTCTTCTTCATTAAACTGGGGAATCGTCAAAGAATCACACAAGTACCAAAAGCAAATAGTCTACTTTTATATCATTGAAAATTATAAAATAAATGCTAATTTTTCACATCATTTTTTTTTAATTGTTGTGCAAATGGTTACATATAAAAAAGAACTGGTGTGTCTCTTTTGTTCAGGCTTCCGCGCGGTGGTGATGCTTGTAGATATATCTAGTGTAGATCTACGTCTGGCTGGAGGTAATACCAAACTCAAAACTACTTCAGTAACACCGGCGAAAAGCCGAAACAATCAAAATAGGTAGTCGACGCTGATGCTGTTTTACAAATACATTTAATAACTAAGAAGGGAATCGTCCGATGTCAGCTATGTCCGTACATTCGTATCTCTATTCTACTGCTCTACACAAAGCATCCTCTTTCTAGCGTCACTAAGAGCGTTCTTGTTTTTCAAAGATCTGTCACGTCATTTGTCGCTAAGTAAAACTTTCCCCTTATTCCCGAAACAAATAACTAATTCCTAATCATGTCATAACACTTTAAATGCTTCATACAATTTGTTATTTTATCTAGCATTCATTATCCTGATGTCAAGAGATGCCATGTATGAGGTTAGGAACATTGTCTTGACATCAATTGCTGTGTCAAAGCTAACCCTACCTGCAATCATTGAGAGAACCTATGATGTTCATGAGAAAGTCAGAAAGACGGCATACACAGTCATTGCAGAGAAAATTCCTGTCAAAGCCTTAACTATAGAACAGAGGGTGCAGCTACTTCAGAACGGACTTAATGATAGATCAGGTATCTTTATTGGAACTTATATTAAAGCATCATATTTTTCCTAATTCTGGGCTCAAATTGTTGTGGATACTGCTTGTTTCTCCTTAATCATGTTACAACATAATGCAATCTTTAATTTGTCTTGAATTAATTTTATACTTAGTTATTTTTAGCAAATTATCTTATTTTCTTGTAGTTCTTGCACCAGTTTAGTTATAGACATGTCATACTGTCTGTTGCTTCTTTAACTTGTAGATATTGTGAAAGCAGCATGTGCCAAGCAATTATTGCAGTCTTGGCTCTGTGCCTTCCAAGGAAACATCCTAGAACTTTTGTCGCTTCTTGATGTTCAAAGCTCAGTTGCTATTTGTGAAACAGCTCTTACTACTCTCTTCAAAAGTTCTAGTATTCTTAATCTAGTTCAGAAATTTGACATTCTTAATGAGAAGTAAGTGATTTTATCATAATTACATAAATATTGTTTTCCTTGTATGGATTCTTTTATTTCCTAGTTTAAAGTGGTCAGTTGTAATATGAAATTATATAACTATTAAGTGATTTTAGGAGCCACAGTCGCTGAGCGATAAAGCGCTTGGCTTTTGAACCAAAGGTCCTGAGTTCAAATCTTGGTGAAGACTGGGATTTTTAATTTCGGGATCTTTGGGCACCTGTGAGTCCAACCAGCTCTAATGGGTACATTAGTTGGGGAAAAGTAAAGGCGGTTGGTCATTGTGCTGGCCTCATGACACATTCGATAACCGTAGGCCACAGAAACATGACCTTTACATCATCTGCCCTATAGATCACAAGGTCTGAAAGAGGAACTATACTTTTTTTTTTACTTTTAGTGCCTGAGTGGTAAAGCATTTGGCTTCCAAACTGGAGTCTCAGGTTTGAATCCTGGTGAAAACTGGGATTTTTAATTTCAGGATCTTTTGGCGCCTCTAAGTCCACCCTGCAGTACCTGACATTATTTGGGGAAAAGTAAAGGTGTTTGGTCATTGTACTGGCCACATGACACCCTTGTTAACCAATAGGCCACAGAAACAGATGACCTATACATCATCTGCCCTATAGATCACAAGGTCTGAAAGGGGAACTTTACTATAGTAGTGATTTTAAAACCCTGACTTTTTAATATTTTTTTGTTTTAGGGCAATGATTGATAGAGAAAAACTCTCATGTGAAAGTTCTTTCTACTGGCGCAATTTATTGCAATTTATTTATAACGCTGGTCTTCAGTTTGAAGAGCAGTTGGATCAACTTAGGCCTGTTTGTGTGGAGTTTTGTGCTTATGTTCAAAGGTAATTATTGTATGGATCAAGTTTTGGAAGGTGTGGGATTAGTTAATCCTCAGCCCTCACATTTAATATATATTTTTTTTTATTTATTTAAACATACATTAAGGAATTACAATTTTGAAATGATAAATCTTAATGTTTAATGGGAAGCGTGGTCGAGAGGTCAAGTGCGCTTGAACTTGGCTTGTCTTGGCTACCTAGAAGAGGGCTCAAGGCTCGACACCCTACTAGGGCAGAGTTGTGTTTACTGAGCGCCTAAAGGCAGCACGGAAACCAACTCCTAGATATTTTTTTTTATTCATGAAAAAAAGCAAGTGTTACAATAACTAAACAAAATCTCTTTTCATTAGAACAGTAAAGGCTATAATTTCTTCTTATTTACTGTTAGCAGAGAAAATCAATGAAAATAATCCCAATCATTGTTACTAATTAGAAATATCAATTTACTGTATACTTGTAAACATTTAGTGAAACTTTTTGGCAAAAGATTAGCATGCAGTTATTATATGTCTGCTCTAATATAGATATAATGTCCAGTTTTGCTTAGTAGAGCTGGTCTTTGCCTAGGGGCACAGGATGAGCTTGTGACTATCCTTTTTTTTTTTTTTTTTTATTTCCCTTTGCCTCTAGTGTCAGTTGCAAAAATTGCATTCCTGGCTATTCTAAGGCGAAAGATATTTTTTAACAATTTACTTAACATTTCAATCATTGATTCAAAAGGCATCTTAAAAGCTTTAAGAGCTTTTTTTAAGATTGTGGTGAACTGGGTTAAAGAGGTTGGCTTTAGTAGAATAGGTTGAATACACTTACTAATAAAATAGTTCTATTTTAAATAAATCTAATCATGCTACAACATGTACATGGACTTTCCAACTAAAACAAAATACTAGAGCAGTTCTGGCCACCTACAAGAGATTTAGGATTGCTAAATAGGTAAAGTGCAAATGTTATCAAAAATGGTTTTAGATGACCAGTAAATGTGAGCTCTGCATAAAAACCAAGACTAAATATATATTTTCAGTTTTACTGCAGAGATGACCAAATGTAATGATGTTGACCAGCTACTTGACTTGGAGTTTGTACTACAGCAGCTCCTTCAAATCATTTCAGTCATGGATTTATCAGATCAGGCTAGCAGGTAGTGACATAAAACACAAAAAAAATATATAATTATTTTATCTTTTTTATATTTCTTGGTTGATAGTTAGTGAATGCCATAATACCATAACTAAAGAAAGTTGACATTTTTTCTTGAGTTTTCTTTTAATGTTTAATTTTTTACATTTTCTTTTACATGCCTGCTATAATTTTTTTATTTTGAAATTTCATGTGTGTCCCTATGTGATTTATGTGAAAGCTTTTTTTTTTTTTTTTTTTAACAGAAAAGAGATGGAAAAAATGTTACACAATTTGTTGGTATCAGATAGTGTTGGGCCATCTCTAATTCCTCACATTCTGACCAGCTTGAAATTAGTCTACAATGATATTGATAATCTTATCAAGTATATCGCTGAAACTGTTTCAGAGATTCGTGAACCTATAACATCTGTTGAGACTCAGATCAGTGCTGAGGAGCGCAGGCAGCTAGACAAAAAGGTTTCATTTGTTACTTAATTTTAACCAAATTTAGCCCTTAACCTTTTTCTTAATCTTAAAAACTAAACTTATCATCCCTTGTAAGTAGTTTTAAAACAAAATATAATAATGGCCACAAAAATTGCATTGTAATACAAAAATTTATTGTGAAAGTAATACTAAATAAACATCACTTTATTGAAGAAAGTTTAAGGTTTACAAAGAATTCATGCTCAGTCAAATCTAACAAATTCTTTGTAAACTGTCTAAAGGGACTTTATCTATGGAAATATGTTGACTCTTTTGTCAAATGATATGAGACAAAGAATACAACACCTGAAACTAATTAAACATATGCTTCTATTGTCAAGGGTCAGAAGTAACCAGGCATCAAACACAAGTACTTGAAAATGTTGGTTTGAACACTAGATGACTAACTCTTAAATTAAAAAATTACCTAAGCTAATATATTTATTTTTTTGTGTTAAGGTTGCAAGCATCAGAGTGAAGCTGCATCAATTGAGAGAAGAACTTTCATTCTGTATTGAGAAACAAGAGTTTGAAAAAGCTGCACAGATCAAGAGTGACATTGCCAATTTGGATTCTGAGCGTTCCACATTACTTGGGGAAACAGAAGCTAGAGTTGAGGAAGTTAGAATTCAAAAGGTAAATTGATTCGCACACTCTTTACACTTCTGTAATGATTAAGATACGTTTTGATCAATTTTATTTCATTTTGTTAATTATCTGCATTATCCTCCATTAACTTTTTATAGAATGACTACTTCACAATGTTGAAGTGCTTGACTATTGTATGTGAATTATTGATCGCACTGAAAGTCAAAACTTTTTCTCCATCACTTCAAGCCTTAATGGACAGTCAAGTAAGTCTTTGGGGAAACATTGGCATCTTTTGGAATGTATGTATACACTAGTATATTTTCTCTATAAGGTGAACGGTATTACATTTATACTTTCAATATCTAGAAGCAAGTAAGGGTAGTTTTTGTAGTTGTATAGTTTTACAAATGTAACAAGATCATTGTTTCATTCACAGATTTTACCAGGGATGACCAACCTGGAGGCAGACATTAGAAATGCTGGAGTAAAGGCTATTGGTCTCTGCTGTCTTGTTACTAAAGATATTGTCATGCAACATTTGCCAGTTCTAATGCAGGTATCATGGTCTCTTATTTTACTTTACTTCTCATTGGGCAGTTCTAATGCAGGTATCATGGTCTCTTATTTTACTTTACTTCTCATTGGGCAGTTCTAATGCAGGTATCATGGTCTCTTATTTTACTTTACTTCTCATTGGGCAGTTCTAATGCAGGTATCATGTCTCTTATTTTACTTCTTATTGGGCAGTTCTAATGCAGGTATCATGGTCTCTTATTTTACTTTACTTCTCATTGGGCAGTTTAATTTTATTTTCCATTTCAAATTTTATTTAGTGAATCAAGTTAGTGAGGTATCATAAGCCTGGCTTTGAATTGGGAACAATAAACTACACACATTTTTTTTGTTTGGTTTTAGAAGCGTTCAATATTAATAAAACATTATTAAGTTTGCATTGATGAAAATTGTACGTAAAAGAAATGTCCCTATACTAATTACAAGTGAAATAAAAACTAAGTCAATGAAATAAAGATCTGAAATAGCTGGAAAATAAAAATATTGCATTCTTTATTAATTCTGATAAATGTTTTAGCTCTTGTTGACTTTGTATTAAAACAATAAAAGTTCTTTTTTAGTGTCTGAACTACTAATTTTGTTTGTATGTCTAATAAGATTCTCATTAGTCTAAAAGTTTCTTTTCATGTGTTTCTATTCCTAGGCCTCTCAAGTGGATTCTATGCAAGTAAGAGCAACAGCCTTGAAGGTCTTATTTGACATTTTTCATGTGTATGGGTCCAGTGCTTTCAGTGTCAGTAGTGAAAGCTCCAGAAATTTAAGTTCAAACTCTATTATTGATGACAGCCAGAATCAAGAGGAAGATGAGACTTCTCCAGGCCAGGCAACCGAGGAAACATCTCAAGAAGATTGTGCCACAAAGATCCTAGCACTGCTGAGCTCTAACTTAGACAGTGAAGTTAGTTCTTATTTGTATTAAATTCCTACTAACAAGTTTCTTTTATGATAGTTTGTATCCAGATATTTCAAATTCTAAAGAATAGATATTATAGACTAGAATCTTAAACTAAGTATTTTACCATTCTAGATCAGGGCTTTACTTGTGAAATTATCTCCCTCTATTCTCTTACTTTCCTGATAGGGAAAACTTTTTTTTTTAAGTATTTATTATTTTATTTTTTGTCTTTAGAATCCTGATCTTCGCTACATAGCAGCTGAAGGGATATGCAAACTGTTACAAGTGGACAGGATTGTATCCTCCAAGCTAATATCACACTTAGTGCTGTTATGGTACAATCCTTTAATTGAAGAGGATGTTGCCTTGATTCAGATCTTAGGAACATTTTTCACTATGTATGCATTTTCTAACAGGTAAGTTTTCATTTTTTTAAAACTATTTCACTTTTTTAGTGATAGAGAAACAAAATAACTCATTAGGAATATATCATTAGTTTTAATGTGATAATAGTTGTGAGGTTTACCAGAATTTAGATAGTGTTATTCAGTTTCATTTACATTTTAAATGTTATAAGTCTATAAAGTGTACCAAAAAAAAAAAATTTTATCAAGTTTGGACAAAAAATCTATTTATTGGTTGTTTTTATATTTAGCTACATCTAACAGTGTACAAAACAATATCAAAATGTTTACATATGTTCTTTTATTGGAAAAATTAGTTATAACAAAATCTTTATCATTTTCAAAAACTTGTACACAATTTTTCAACATTTCAATGCATCTAAGACAAAAATTTTGTTTTAAAAATCAAGAAAGCTTACAAAATTTGACATTTTCACTGCTAACATACATATCAAAAGAATGTCTATTTGTCTAACCTTGTCTGTTTATTTCAACACAGTGCTCACCAAGTAGTCATTGAAGAAGCTTTCATTCCTACTCTTCTGACAGTGCTGCATGCACCTCGTACTTCACCACTCTCTGAGATTAATGAAGTCAATCTGGCAAACTTTCTGATTGAGATAATAGATTCTTGGCATCTGGCTGGAAACAAGAACTTGGGTGTTAATAGAGTAAGAAAAAAAATGATTAAAAAATGTATCAATTCATTGTGATAGAAGTATGGCTAATAAAAATAATTTGTAAACTTGAACAAATCAGTGTAGATTCATCACATTATTTCATGCAAGATATTTTTTGCTTAGACAAAAAGTCTTATGCCACGTTGACCAAAGGAAAGGATTGTGGTCAGGAATGTGAGTGTGTCAAGACTCATTTCTTCTCTAATATACATATGTGTATTACTAAATGTACCCAAATCCTGGGCAATACCACAACGACACATACAACGATAGAACAAATATTCAGAATGCCAACTCACAGACATATAACATGTTTATTACATTATCTGTACTATAATACAGAATCAGTTCAGACATTTGAAATATCCAGTATCAATTTAAAATATATCAGCTTAATATTCCATAGACTGAATAGTGACAACACAGAGAAATAATTAGAGTCCACACTTCGACTATATCTATATCCTAAAGTCCAACTGTCCTGGACTAGGAACAAAACCACACTGCCTTATTATGAGTTACATTATTTTCAACAAAAACATCTCACCAAATCAAAACAACCCAAAACAATAACAGTTTTGAAGTCAACAACCTGAATTGCCCCCCCTTCTCCTCTACAGTAAACAGGAGACCCAGGCTGACCAGAACTCAGTCCTGACATTTCTCCTCCCTCTAATTTTTGTCTGTTTCTGGGTTCATTTAAAACAGACAAACTTCCAATAAAGAGATTTCTAAAACGTACATATATCAACATGCAAACAAAAGTAATCTTGGTACTAAAACATTGCCGACAGTTTGTAAAAAAAAAATCCACAAAAAAAAACGATGTATCCACATGAAATGTCAATACTATACACAACCTGCTAGGCAATAATAATTATATGTATATATATATATCAGCATGTAAACAAAAACAAATAGTCAGTGAACAAGCATATTTAAATGTTATATACAACATACTAAGCAATTAGCATTATACGTATATATATATATCAACATGTAAACAAAAATTAGTGTGCAAACATATATTCTACCTTTTGTAAAAGGCGTTTAATTACATATCCCCAATCCTAGCAAACAAATAACTTTGAAATGAATAAATATTAAATTTCAGTTATCTGTAATCAATGTTATGTTGGTCTATTCTGTTAGTCTAGATAGAAAGTCAGCAATTACATTTAGTTTGCCCTTTAGATGTTCTACATCAAAGTTAAATGATTGTAATAGTAGAGCCCAACGACAAATTCTATTATTCCCATATGTTGCGCTCTTCAAAAAGGCCAGTGGTCTATGGTCACACTGAATTGTGAATTTAGCGCCATATAAATATCTGGACAAGCGTTGCACCCCCCAAACAATGGCAAGGCATTCTCTCTCAATCACTGAATACCGTTGTTCTCTGGGCAACAGTTTTCTGCTTAAGAACTTTACAGGATGGAATATTCCTTCTACTTCCTGCAAAAGACAACATGATATGGCTATGTCCGACGCGTCTGTTTGCACAATAAATGGTCTATTAACGTCTGGTAATTTCAGTATAGGATCCCGTGTCATGCACATTTGAATTTTTCTTAATGCCCGGTCACATTCTGGAGTCCAATTGACCCTCGTCGGTGTCCCTTTTTTTAACAATCCAGTAATTGGAAATACTATTTCCACGAACGCTGGAATAAATCTGCTATAAAAATTAGCAATACCTAGCAAACATCGAACCTCTTTTTTCGTTTTTGGTGCTTTTATATTCAATACCTTGTCTCTGTTATTGGGTTCTGGGTATATGTTTCCTTCACCTACAATATTACCCAAGAAAGTTATTTTATGATACGCGATTTGGAGTTTGCTTGGCTTGATAGTAAACCCATATTCTTTTAGCCTGGACAACACTTTCTCTAGTGCTATTAAGTGTGATGACCAATCATGCCCGAATACACAAATGTCATCAAAATAAAACACAACATTTTCCAGTCCTTTAAGAATGGTCCTAACAGTGCGATTAAAAAAACTAGGAGAATTAAGCAGACCAAACGGTAGATATTTAAATTGAAAGTGACCACTTGGTACCCTGAATGCAGTGTACTTCCTACTATTCTCTTCTATTGGTATTTGCCAGAAGCCTTTTGTTAGATCTATCTTTGTAAAAAATTTGGCACTATTAAGTGGTAAGAAAAGATCTTCTTGGTCTGGAATAGCCTCCGCGTCAAATTTGGTAACCCCGTTTAACTTCCGAAAATCTATGCAAGTACGTACTGTTGAATCTTTTTTCTTAACCAAAACAACAGGAAATGCATAGGGCGATTGAGACTCTTCAATAATGTCCATTTGAATCATGTTCTCTATCTCCTGGTCTAAGACATCTCTCATATGAATAGGAACTGCGTATGGCCTCAGTGTAATAGGCTTTTCTGTTGTGAGCTCAATGTTGAATGCTTTAACCTTCGCTTTACCCGGTATATCAGTAATTATATCTTTATACTTCTCAACTAGCGTCTGAATCTGTTCTCTTTGGGATTCGGTTAATTCAGTATTGATATTAATATGTTCCCTGGAATTAGTACTCTCAAGAGTAGGTAACTCAGTAACTTCATCCTCTTGGTTATCATCTTCCTGGTCGGTTACAAGGGACGCTATGCACGCATGTAATAATTCTTCCCCTTGACCCCCATACAAGACATGTGACGCAGTTCCCGAGAGTTGTAGATCACTATTTTCCTTAACCGTACATTCCGTGTTGTTTTTTTCATGATATTTTACAAGTCTGTTAACATGGAGAATTTTTACTCGATTGCCTTTCTTTATTTTTACATTAAACTTGTTAATTCTTTTTTCTACTTTATAGGGCCCCTCCCAGTGCAAGGCTAACTTATTCTGTCTCTGTGGTTTCAGTAAAAGCACAGAATCACCTGTTTGAATATCTTTTTCTTTGCTATTTCTATCATAATACCTTTTATAACTTTCCTTACATTTTGAGCTATTTTTCTGAGCTATTTGACAAGCCACAGCCAGCCTACTTTTTAGGTCTAATAAATAGTCAAACACATTCTTTATTTCTGGTTCTACCTGTTGATTAGTAAAAAGATCTTTTAGAATTGACATAGGCCCCCTGACTTTCCTTCCATACAACATTTCATAAGGGGAAATGTTAGTAGACTCATTTGGTACCTCTCTGTACGCAAACAGAAGTGCATTTATAACTCTATCCCAGTTCTTAGGTTCTGCTTCGGCCGTCTTTCTCAGCATGCACTTCAAAGTCCCGTTAAAGCGTTCTACGCCCCCATTTGACATGGCGTGGAATGGTGTTGATTTAACAATCTTTATTTTAAAAAACTGACATATTTCTTTGTATAATTCGGATCTGAACTGAGATCCATTATCAGAGAGTATCTGTTCCGGGAATCCTATTCTAGTAAAAATAGCACTTAGAGCTTCTATTACTACTGGTGTTGTTGTATTAGGTAGTGGTACAGCTTCCGGCCATCTTGTTGCCAAATCAACTAACGTTAAAATGAATCTATTCTTCCGATCTGTCATTTGGAGTGGTCCTATGATATCAATAGCAACTTTAGCAAATGGAGTGGAAATAATATTCATGCGCCCTAGTTCTACCTTTCCAGCTTTTCCTGGGTGTCTACCTCTTTGACAAAGGTCACAACATTTAATGTATGTTTTTATATCTTTATCTACCCCAGGCCAAAAGAAATGCGAATATATCCGATACCTGGTTCTATTTATAGACATATGTCCAGCTAAAGGTGTAGAATGTGCTATTTCTAATATTAGTTCACGTCTATTCGTAGGGATTACAAGTTGTCGTTCTATTACCCCAGGGCTATCTTTTCTCTCAAATTCTTTGTAAAGTAGACCTTCTTCCACACTAAATGATACCAATCCCTTTTTCTTATCTTCGACCGTTCCTGCTTTCGCTTTTTCCCATAATCTAACTAAAGAACTATCATTTCTTTGATCCTCTCTAAAATCACTGTCCAATTCCATCCACTTACTTAAACCAATCCTGTCCTTATCTTCCGATTTGACCCTAGTGTCTTCTGCTTTCGCCATTGCCCTAGTAACAGCATTCCCATATAAAAATGCTTTAGCCTGATCAACATTTCCAATAATAATATCTGCTATTGGGTCCTTAAACATGGCCGCTACAAAGACTCCTTTTAAAAATGGAGTATCAATGTCTATCCACGCAAGTGGATACTGAAAAGTTTGTCCATCTATTAATTTTAAAGTGAAAAACCCATCTATCTTCTGACTTTCTTCTATCAAACTTTCTCGGACCCCAATTATGCTCGCCCCTGTATCTCGTAGAACCGATACCCTTCGATCTCCTAAAAATCCCTCAACTATTTTCAATCCACCAACTGATTTATCTTTATAATCTAAAAAATTATATGTATCAGTGTGACATGCAAACAATCCCACTTGTTGCCCCCTTTCTGGTAATACTCTTAGTCATTGCTGTGTTGGACCTCTATTCTCATTTATCTTTACCCGACACCATCGAGCAATGTGTCCGCCCTTTCCACATCTATAGCATATCACTTGTGTCCCATCTGTGTTTATATTATTCGGGCGACGACTGTTAGATTGACCAGTGGCACCAAATGCTACATATGGGATATCGTTACTAGTTACTTTGTTACTTCCCTTTACAATATGTGTAGAGCCTTTCGTGGCATCTCTAAATTGATCAATACAGTCTAAGACCTCTTGGGCTGAAGTAGGCTTTCGTAGCAAAATATCTTTCAGGGCCTCAGAAGATAGCACACTGTAAAGTCTGTCTCTCATTATCAGGTCAATTATACCGTCTACTGTCATTGGGGTTTGTGATGTTTTAAGCCAGTTGTCAAATGTCCTTTTCAAATGGACATAAAAATCTTTCATATCGTCCGTCATTGGGGAAAGTTCATGCCACAGTGTCCGACAGGCTTCTTCCGTTAGTTGGGCTTGTTTTAGGAGCTCCCCCTTAACAAGATCATAGTCAGTGTTATGTATCAGTTTTGTTTGTATCATAAACAATTTTAATTTTTCATTTAATTTGTGAGTGAGGACAAGTGGCCATCTTGTCTTGGGAATGTCGTTAGCAGTAGCAGTTGTTTCGAACAGTTCTAAGTAGAATAACAAGTCCTCTTTGTCTGTCATGCATTTTAGGTTTTTGTCTAACTGTTTACTCTGTTTGGGGTTGTCGTTAACTGTTATGTCTTTCTTATCCATTTCATGTTGTCTTGCTAGTTGTTTGTCCTCCATCTCTCTTATATGTCTTCTCTCCTCCGCTTCCCTTGTCAGTCTATCTAAGTCAATTTTCTGTTGGGCATCTATAAATTTCTTTAAAGTTTTGCCCTTAAACCCCAACATTTGAGCCTGGGCTACTATCTCCTCAAATGAACGAGGTATAAACTCTGACATTTTCCTAGAGCAGTGTCCTTTATTACAATATTAGCTCACAAAATGATATACATACAAAAACAATTAAAGCAAAATTAAAATAATACTAATACCTCTGCTCCTACTAATGTTGTTCAACTGGTACTCCAACAGGTTAAAGACAATAGTCCAAGGTTATCCAATAAGGTGATTTCTCTTAGTCTATTTCAGGTAGATAATCCAACAGGTAATCCCAACATGGCTCTATACCTACGCGTGGTACCGGTGCTTGGAATGTACCACAAAAGTTAAATTCATATACGTATTAGATCCAGCAGCAGCTTCTTCAGTATAATCCAAATAGAATGTACCACAAAAGTTAAATTCATATAAGTATTAGATCCAGCAGCAGCTTCTTCAGTATAATCCAAGGAATGAGCGTATTGGTAATCCAATTATGAGGGACGAACTTGCCCTTGCATATACCTTTATGTTTAGACGTACTAAGGGGTGCTACTATTACTTGCTAATAGTGAACACAGTAGGCCTGTTAAATCATTATTATTAGATAGTAACAGCCTAAAATACAGACGACGAGTTTCCGCTCCTTATGGGTGTGTGGGTGCAGCAGATACTTTAGGTTACAGTACTCAGAGATATATACTGTCTGGATACAGCAGATACTTCAGGTTATAGTACTCAGAGATATACGCTATCTGGATGCAGCAGATGCTTCACTGGAGATTGATGCATCCATCGCATGTAGTTGTTTTGGACGAGCCCCCAAAATGTCAAGACTCATTTCTTCTCTAATATACATATGTGTATTACTAAATGTACCCAAATCCTGGGCAATACCACAACGACACATACAACGATAGAACAAATATTCAGAATGCCAACTCACAGACATATAACATGTTTATTACATTATCTGTACTATAATACAGAATCAGTTCAGACATTTGAAATATCCAGTATCAATTTAAAATATATCAGCTTAATATTCCATAGACTGAATAGTGACAACACAGAGAAATAATTAGAGTCCACACTTCGACTATATCTATATCCTAAAGTCCAACTGTCCTGGACTAGGAACAAAACCACACTGCCTTATTATGAGTTACATTATTTTCAACAAAAACATCTCACCAAATCAAAACAACCCAAAACAATAACAGTTTTGAAGTCAACAACCTGAATTGCCCCCCCTTCTCCTCTACAGTAAACAGGAGACCCAGGCTGACCAGAACTCAGTCCTGACAGCCCTTAACCAATTATTCCTACATTTTCCAAACTTCATTGTAGTGCTTTGGTGGAACTGCTCATAAAGAGTTTCTTTGGATAGGCTAACAAGGAAAGCAATTTCTTGGGCTTCTTTGGTAATTGCAGAACTGAGTACATTGCTTGCGGTGTGAAATTAAAAAATCTACCATAGCTGTTCTAGACTGATGTTGCATCACTTGTGGCAGCTCTCTCACAATTTGTGGCAGTCTTAGAGTTCTTCAGCTAGGTAGAACATCATCATTTGCCATTGGAAAAAGATTTATTCTTTAATTGTTTTGTAAAGGATTAACTTGTTCAATTCATGTATGAAAATTTTTTTGGTGAAATATTTGTAATCATTTTCTTAACTCCTTATCAGGATAATCCATGTCATGACAGCTTAGCAGTCAAGCTTTGCAACAGAATATTATCTGATACTGACTCTTTTGATAACAAACTATGGCTCCATACCTTGACGCAACTCAACATCAGCCCTGACAATATTCCACTGATTGAAAACCTTCTGGTAATGACAGAAGATATGAACCAGGTTAGCTATGAACATCCGTTTTTTAGCTTTGTCATTACTTACAGATGAAATGCAATGTATTCTGTATTCTTGTATTTCTTGGGTTTTGTCGATCGAATGTATGCATAAGTTATTTGAGTAACATTGTTTGCAATTCAGTTACATCTTTTTTTATTATCTAATTTGAATTTGATCTTCTAAATTTGTTAAATCACTTATCAAAAAAATAAAATTAGATCTTGAATGATAGTCTTGATATCCGAATTTTCCAACACAATGTTATTATTTGTTTAAATCTCCTCCCTCTTCTTGATTGGAAGGTGCTGAAGGAAGTTTTTGAACCATATTGTCACCAGTGAAGACTATGACCTTGAACTTCAGGATTCCAAAGATCACTCAACTTTAATAAGTGCCCAACATTATTTGGGAATGCTTTTGGTCATTGTGCTGATTACATGACACACTTGTTAGCCATGAAGACATGAGAAATTTATATCGTCTTCTCATTGACCATAAAGTCTAAAAGGAGAACTTAACTTTTTTCCTCCTTGATTTTAAGTTGCCTGATATTGTCTTTTTCTTATTCTTTATTACTTTAAAAAAAAAAATCTGTCATCGTACATTTCTTTACTTGTTAATTTGTTGACATTATAATTGAGGTTCATTTCTAAAAATAAGAACTGTGTTTGATCTGTTATATGATCTCAACACTTCTGTTTTCTTATCAGGCAATGTATGAAAAGAGTTGCTGTAAGCTGATTGCAAAGTTGAAGTCCATGTTGACATTTCTTCTGGATGAAAACAAAAAAGAGAAGTGCAGTACTGGGTCTAGTGAAACAGTAGAAGCAAGGAGGGATGTAGATCTATTGGCTGAAGAAACAACTAATGATGCTTTTGAAAATCTGAATCAAACAGTCAACAGACGATGTAATTTTAATTTCTTTTTTGTAACATTTGGTATATTACAGAGTTTTTGGTCAATTTTATTATAAATTTGTAGCATTATCATAAATTAACTAGATAAATATAATTTTCTAACTCAACACCAACATTGGCTTAGGAAATAGTGATTAAATAAAACTGAGCTAATAAGATCTATTATTTTATATAATAATGAGTAACTATTGTATGAGATGAATATAAAGCATTGGATAGCACCTAAAACTATAGCAAAATATTTAAGCAATTCTGGTCACCTACAAAAAGGGATTTAGGATTTCTTAATAGGTACAGTACTAATGATATCAAAAATGGTTCTATATTACAAGTGTGAGCTCTGCATTTTTTAAGGAACATCCATTGGCCTACTATTCTGTTCAATTGTATAGCATTAATCCTAAAACAAATATGTGCTGCAGATGATTGATTAATATTCATAAAAAATAAAAACTAACAAGAAATAAGATCAGTTATATTTGTTGGAATTTAATGAGGTTGTTCCTCATTTCTGACCTACTTTAACCCAAGTCACGTGGTTGTTGAACAACAAAGAGGAGAATGGCCTTGTCTTCCTATATTTCGATTGCTGTTGCTCCTCTATTTTTGAAAGATTTTACATTCACAAACATTTTAAAATGCGCCAAGTACATCAATGTAACCTGTTTGTTGCAGGTCATCTTAGGTGTGTAGTCTTGCGCTGAATTAGTAGATGTGGTTTCTCTTCTCCTTGTAGTAGTTTACTAACGCTATCGCGAATAACTTGAATAACTCATATAACAACATAGCTCTCTGAATACACTAAATAAACACAGGTATCAGCAGACAATAAGTTTAATAATAAAATACATCCTGGCTAAACTAGCCACAAGGTTACACATAGCATGTGTTGAATATCATCAAATATAAGTATATCTCCATATCCAAATGAATTAACTTCACAAAATATACTTTATAGCAGAGATATTACATGTCTCCTTTTCTTGCTACAACCCACAGTTAACTGAGGTTTTCACCTCATGGTCAGTCACAGACCAATAATTTCCTCGTGAAAAAGGCACAAGATATTAACTGACTACAAAGTCACTTCATGTCACAGTGAGTCTCAAACGAGTATGTGACAATCAACAAACTTCATGAATGTTCAAATAACTATACAAATGTTTTAATAAAGGGCCAAGAACTATTTAAGGATGGGTTTATCAGTGATATTTCTTTTATAGCCCATGACAAGCGTCAACACATTGCCAATGCTACATTCACATACAGATGTTGTTACAAACGTTCCTGCAAGATTTTTAAAAAAGGCTTGGTGTAAACTACACAAAAACACACACATATATATATATACACAACAACCACGTGACTCTGGGGAAATCCGGAACAACCCCATTGAAGTTATTCAGAGTTACTTTTTATTAGTTAAGTTTTACCTAAGAAACAAAGATAAAAACACTTTTCTTGTTCTAAATGCTGGGACAAAATCATAACTCAATCTATGTGCCATTCAAGCAATGAAAAAGCTTCTTAAATCATCCAGAAAAATACAACTACAGTATAGTTAGAAATGTGTAATATTTTCATTAAACAGAAATATCTAATTTAGTAGACAAGCAGCAAACTAATGTTTATGTTTTTATCTCTAAGATAAAAAGCAAACTAAAACACCCAGCATAAAGGCCAAAGCTAGATCAGCAGCACAGAGGTAAGCAGCAATCTTTGTCTTTTTAAGCCATTGAGCTGCCTTGTCCTTGTGTTGTTTCTTTATTATTCATAATACATAAGTTGACTTTTCTTTCTTTGTCAATGTCTTAAGGAGAAAATAAAATATATTTCTAAAGAAGATATAACTAATGATCATTTCTGCTCACCTGCATTTTCCCAATAATCTCCTACCCTAGTTAGATAGCAAAGATGCGCCTCTTTTTTTTTTAATGCTAATAATATTCATTTTTACAGTGGCTGTTAGACTTAGTGATGGCCATAGCTAGGTTAGTCAGTGGTGCAGATATATATAATCTAAAAGCATTAGGATAACCAATTCAAGAAAAAAAAAAGTAACATTTTCATCCACACCCCTCCCTGTCCCAAAAATTAAATAGATCGTGTCATTTTCTGACAAATTGGTCAGTATAGTATACTACCCTAGAGCTTTTGTGGCTTTGTGTAGTCAGTCATGACAAGATGACCATGTGATAGTGTTTGTTGTATGTTGAGTAGTCAGACGAGAAAATAAACACTGACATAGTTAAGCATGTAGATCTTTAACACATATTTTTTCTTTGCTTAAAAGATCTAGATCTAACTGCATAGACCAAGAACTATTTCTTTTTTATGAAAATGTAAACTTTACTGTATGGTTTTCCGTTATACAATAAGTAAATACAATTTTTTAAAAATGAAAGTAGACACTTTTCTGAAGATTTTATTCAAAGGGGGGAAAAAAATAAACATATTAATACTTCCTATTTTAATGTGGAACAATGTTAGTAATATATCTTTCATAGATATGTGGTGCCAAAACTTATAATAGATGTTACCATACCAGTCAGTTCTGTACTACTGAGATCTAGGTCTACATCTACTATCATTTAGATCTCAAAGAATTATAATAACTAACACTAGGGTGAAAAGAGCATTTTCATCCACACTCATCCCTGTCGAAAAAGTTAATAGGCTGGTCACAAAATGTCTTAGAATAACTGTTTCATCCACGTTGCAACTTTATTCTAGCTTCTGGTTGTATTTTTATTTTTTTTATTTCCATTGTATTATGGGTATTGTATATTCTATTTCAGTGAACTTGATGACTCTGTCTTCACTCCAATGAGACCTCAGTTGGCAAGCACAGACATAGAGAATACTAGGGTCAATTTGGAAAACCTATTTTTAACCAAGACACCTGCTGGAAAAACACCAAAAAGGTAAACTTTTGGTTGGCTAGAGGGAGAGAAAAAAAAAAGTGGCAGTGCTTTAAGCAAATTAAAGCAAAAGGATGTGACTTAATTAGTGCATTTATATATATATTTTTTTATATATATATATATTTATATATATATATAAAAACTGCTTTGATTCCTGGCATTGTATACGTAGGTTCTTTTTCTGACCCAGACTTTTGTTTAATTTTAAAAGATTAATTATTTATTTTAACATATATTTTTATCTTCTTAAAATAATTAATTATGTTGGTTTAGTTGGTTTTGTTTTTGTTCAACTTAAACATTTTAAAATAAAATGTTTTTACATTTTTTTTGTTTCTCAGACATTTGTTCAGCGCTCAAGAAAGTAAACTACCAGGTTCCTTAAAAGAGAACTAAAGCAGGAGACTGATTTCAGGAGGATTTTTTTTTTCAAATGAATTTAATAAAAATAAAAAATTTATTTGAAAAAATGTGTTCATTCATGCATCAACTACCGCTACTCCTCCTATGAAAGTGACAAAGGAATCTTGCTGCACCTATACTTTTAAAATAGAATGTGTCAATGTCTTTCAGTCTGAAAATGAATAGAATGTGAGTTCTAGTTGGCTGTCCCACAAATGGTCCTACCATAAATACATTTTATTATATTTTTTTATTTCACGAGGATGTTTTGGAAATAGTACAAAAAATAAATATTGGCTTAGTCTGGCAGTCCCTGTCTTTAACATTGTGTAGCAGTCAGTGTGGAAGTTTTGTATTAGTTATGGCGTGTCGAGAGATCACTTATTTGTCCTGGTACAACTGTGCATGACTATTGTCACGGGTTCGCCCTCAGCCTATTTGTATTCATAATTATTTTTGTTTAAAAACAATTCACATACTTTTAGCCTGCTAAATACACTATGGGTCCAATTCCTTTGTGGACCAGTTGGGAGGGAAAGGACAAGGGTCTTTGAGCTATTAAATAATACTTTAAAAAAAAAAAAACTGAAATAAGGGAAATAACTGTACATTTATAGCCATCTGCAAGATTCAAAACAATTATTTTTTTTTGTTTATTGATTCGTGTGTTGTCATCAATAATAAATAATTGTGCAAACTTTCAACTTGATCCGAGATTGGGTGTAGGAGAAATAACGTGTACAAACTTTTTACCAGACAGACAAAAGTTGATATAAGCTTTGTAAAAAAAAAAGGAACGAAGTTGTAAAAGTGCTTCGTTCTTTCCAGAAAGAATCCGTTCGAGTTAGTAACGGTTAAAAAAACAAAAGGATGTGATAGAGGTGAGCTTTGTCATTCTTTCTGAAGTAACGTAAGATAATATTGGAGAACGCCAAAGAAAATGAGGAAAAGGTTCTGAGAAGATGCGTGATTAAGGAAATCGTGATAGTAAGTACCGTTTCATTGAGTGAATTAATTCACAGCGAAGTAGGGTATCAGCTCGTAATTAAAGGCCCTTATAGCCTAATTGCGAGGCTGAAGAATAGTCAAGAGATTGTATTTAATTTAAAAGGGCCAGGTAAGCCTATCACGGGCCAAAAGCTTGTGTGTGAGTTTGTGGAAAGCGTTATAGCCCAGTGCAGACTGTGCCATAAAAGAATGGAGAGTTTCTGGCCCAAATAAACACCGCCCATTTAGCATATCAAACATTCAACTTCAACAACATATCACTAGTATCAAGGGTGCTCGAATTCACTGCCTCGTGTTCACATTTTAAAAGAATTTCTTATGATGCATTTAGAATATTCAATGATGAATGCTACTTATAAAATATAAAAGTACAGTAGCAATTATACATAAACACTGAGCCATGATCTTCATATACAAAAACAAAACCACAAACACACACATAAAAAGACACAAAGATAAAGGCACATTCCTTGTTCCATATGCTAGGACAAATTTGTACAATTGCTCCTTCTTCCCTAGTGCTATTAGGCCTAGAGCATGGATCGGTAGCCTGAGTCAGCCAGGAAAACCAGTGACTTGGCAGTATTTAAGTCATTAACATGCATGACTAGATTGACGCAATCTTCAGTGACGTCTGTATCTCATACGATGGAAGAAGAAGAAAGGCAATTACACTTTTCCTATTAAGTATTATTCTCGGCTAATTCAAGACATTATTGTTTGTTATGTACTTTGCCACTATTTAAACAACCACTCGAAATCGGGAAATCACCAAGAATCTAATTATCTTATGTTGCCCATTGTCCAGTATGTATATATATATATATATATATATATATATATATGGCCTATGGTTCTAAATTACAGATGGAGCTTGAACAAAAAAAAAAGTTGGTTAATTGCTCCTGGTAACCTTCCATAAATGTGTAAATATCATTAGACCGCTTTTAGGCGACTGCAACAAGATGTAATCACAATGTCTTCGCTAACGCTCTTCTCTACTTCGTTATCGCACCTCAAAACGTTGACTTTATCCCGATGTCTTCGTCTGCCATCGTTCTGCTGTTGTTGTTTTTCGCGTGGTAAAAAAACAAGCCTGATCTTTCAGAAATGAAAATTATTGCGTCCTAACCCACACTTCAGAAGGACTATAAAGTGACGGCGGCTAACTAGTTCGAACCCGGGACCACATAACTTACCATTCACACGATCAAGCAGCCATATAGCCAGCTTTGAGATGTGTTGCTTACAACGATCCATGCAGCCCATTACAGACTTTTGTGAGATGCACGGATGGTTGCCAGATTGTGGCATGGGCTCTGGACTGTGCTGCGGGATGTTTGGACTAGGATGTAATAATGTTCAAATGTTTGTCTGAGAAGCTTAAACCACTTGGCTATCAAGTCTGCTCGAGTTCGGGATCCGTCTCAAGCTGAGTAGGCTAGTGTTTGTTGAGCGCTTAAAGGCAACACTGAAACCTCAAAGATACCCCCTCCCCCTCTGTTGCACAATGGAGATTGGACCATGCTATCAGCATGAAAGATGCGATATACGAAAGACATTTTGGAACAAATCTGAAAGAACGCCGGCAGAAACATGTCGGAGTAGGCCTACACTTTAATTAGCAGGGCCGGTCAATTGCAATTGCGGGGCACTATGCGAAACTGATTGCGCGGGGCCTAGTCTGGGTTGGAATAAGGACAATAAGTGAAAATTTAGATTTTGTATTAGAAAACAAATTGACTTTGAATTTTAGTCATTCTTTACTAAGTATAAAACACTGAACCATAATCTTCAAATACAAAAACAAAATTTAATGAAATACTCTGAAAGACACAAAAAAAAAGGCACATTCCTCGTCCCATATGCTAGGACAAATTTGTATAAATACTCCTTCTTCCCTAGTACTATTAGAGCATGGAATGGGTTGCCTGAGCTAGCCAGAAAAACCAGTGACTTGGCAGAATTTAAGTCATTGGTTAATATGCATGACTAAATGCATGATGCGTAGGTCGTAATCATCTTCTTTTTTGAAGTAACGTCTGTATTATATAAGATAAGATAAGTGACTATAAAAGCAAATAAAGTATTGGAACTTCCAATTAAGGTGAAAATTCGCACGATTATTACATTTTATTACTTGAAAGCTGACAATGCCTTTTATCGCGCGTAGGATTGGCGTTTTCCGCAATGAATATATATATGACACCCACAAATGACAATTTAGTAAAATTTTTTAGAAGATTTTAATAAATACAAGAGATTTCCAGGAATTTTCGATTATATTTTGCAATTAAATAATTACACCTAGAATTAGCGCGGGGCCTGTGAAAGCGCATGGCCCACTGTGATCGCATAGGTTGCAGTGGACTAGACCGGCCCTGTTAATTAGTATATCGGCCCGTTCCACGCATGCTTTTTTTTTTTTAAACTCTGCTTCTTACTATGACGAAGTGTGACTTAGTGTGCATTGAAGGTGCGAGACGAATGCATTTTTTAAAGGAAATCACTTGAAGCCGATACCCCTTTGCAGCTGATAGCTGGCTAAGCGCGGGTCTTGGGTTAGCTTTTTTTAGAGTTAAAAGAAAAAGCCTACAGTTAAAAGCAAATAGAAGTAAAACGAAAATGTCTTGAAATCACAGAATGTAGATCTAGTTGTACGGAAGATTTATAGACTAGATAGAGATTTATATCAAAATATTAGAACTATTAAATCTAAAACGTTATCTAGATTAAAATAAGTCTGTAAGAAGCTGTTGGCAAAAAGATGGCCACTAAGCATTATGGGATTTCATAGTTGATCGCAATGGTTAATGAGATGACGTCATTTTACCCACAATACCGTGCTAGCAATGGCTGCTCATGCTAATCGATAATTACATTCGGAGTTCTGAATGTTATTCGATAAAACAAACCATATAAATAATATATTGATTCTTAATGGTACCACCAAGGTTTGTAAACCATGATAGTAATGTAAATAATATTTTATTATAAATGCCAACTGAATAGTAAACCCTCAGTCATAGATCTAGATTTAGATTTTTTGATTCAGAATTCAGACTATCTAGTATCTATAATCATCAAATTTATCAGACGTCTTAAGTCCTAGATCTAAGTCTAAGTCGACTAAGTTAGTAAGTAAGTACTCAGTTCAGTACTCTAAGTCTATAATAGATCTACTGACTAGATTATTATTATAGATTAATAATAGATATACTAAGATTATTAATATATATATAGATTATGGATCTACTAGAGACAGAGATGATCTAGTACTAGAAGGAGAAGTGTCTTAGTCTTACTCTAACTTACTGTTTTTTACTCTAACTCTAAGTTAGAGAGCCTACTTAGACAGTAATTAGACTCTAGAAATAGATCTAGTACTTTGTTTTAGACTTGTGACTCTTGTCAGTAAGTTTTTTGAGTAAGAGTTAATGACTACTATGAGTGACAACTAATGTCAGTAATTGTGAGTAATGTCTAATTTGTCTTACTAATAAGTCTAAGTTACTTAGTTCTAGAGTCTTAGTCTACCCTATCTAGAAATACACTACACTACTAGATCTAGACAGTGTACAGTACTTACTTAACTTGTTTACTACAGATAGTAGTGAGTAGAGTCTAGACTCTGAGTAGTCTAGAGAGTAGTAAAAGTTACAGTATAGATTAGTGTTTTATAATAATAAATAATAGTAAATAATAGAGATCTAGAGTTGAGAGTTATAGATTATTATATTATAGAACCTATGATTAGTATGATACTACTATAATAATAGTAACTATATATATATATATAGATCTAGTATATTAAGTATAGGATAGGGCCTCAACTTAGATTTATCTAAAATCTAGACTAATTTAGATAGAATATTTAGAATTACTTAGACTTAACTGATAACCCTAGACTCTAGACTTAGTACTATTAAAACTAGTAGACTGTATTAGTATTATTAGTGTTTTTGTACTATTTTATAGTATTTTCATTTGTATAATTTAATAAAGTTAATATATTAGTATTATGATATTATTAATATTATCTGATAATCATGACTCATTATAATGAAGATTTAAATGCTGTCTATGACGTATTAAATTACTAATTACTGTTTGTGAGTAGATCTATTCTATCACTATGACTTTCATCTTTAACACTTGAGTGTCTTAAGTGGCTCATTAGACATGACTAGACTGATTACAGCTAGGAATAGATCTATATTAGATACATTCTACAGTACTCAGTGTAACTAGAATTTCTAGTCTAGTAGTAGTAGTAGACAGACTAGACTCTTTCTATATTAGTGACTTTAGATCTATTGTCTATATAGAATATATCATAGATGCAAAGTATTGTAAAGATCATTTTCTACTGTGACTGACTGTAGTCAGATCTGATCTAGTCAGTGTTGTCTGTACCATGTCAGGGCCATTCCACTCCAGTATTGTTAGTAATGTGTTAGTGTATAATACTATTGAGTAGACACTGACTGTGTTAGTGTGTAGTCTAGACTCTATACTCTATACTTATAATTATAATTAACCCTAATCTTATATTGACTTAAAGATCTATGTACTATATATATATAGGGTTAGGATATATAATATACATGAGACTAGAGTCTAGACTACTCTGGACTAGATTCTAGATCTACCTGAACCTATCAATCTATCATTTATAATCATCTACTTAAATCTACTACTCTCAATTAAAATACTCAATCATAATGAATGATTTGACCACATCACAAGAACAAGTAGAAAGGACTAAGTCTAGATTTCTGAACAATTCAAAGAAAAAGTCATGTTTAAAGTCAACTATCTATACTACT
This sequence comes from Biomphalaria pfeifferi, assembly GCA_030265305.1. Lineage (NCBI taxonomy): Eukaryota > Metazoa > Mollusca > Gastropoda > Planorbidae > Biomphalaria > Biomphalaria pfeifferi. Next base: position 326,925 of record JASAOG010000126.1, on the reverse strand, counting down.
ATAGTGCATCACAAAGCTAAATAATACATTACACTACACAGGTGACAGAGCATCTTTGATTTCACCTCAAAAGTTATGTTTAGTCAAATAACTACTAGATCTTGATTATATTATATATAAATCTTGATTCTAGTTTTTAGATCTATTATAATTATAGATAAGATATGGATCATCTAATTGAATAAAAGTTCCCCTTTCAGGGCAGATGATGAAGCCCAAGGTTAGCAAGGGTGTAATGTGGCCAGCACAATGACCAACCGCCTTATGTAGTGATAATTTATTTTATAAAAGCCTAATATATAATAATATAATTTAGATATAATATGGAATCAGATATTTGATATATCTTTCAGATACAGACACACATTTCATTTTTACGTGTCCAAAACTAATGGTATTTGTGTTGGGTATTAAAATTAAAGTGTCCTAATACAGTATAATGTAAAATATTTCGTTTTATTTTTTTTCTAACCAAATTAGCAATGTAGTAACTATTTTAATTATTTAGCAGAGCATTTGAGTTAGAAAAAAACACCACTTTTTTTTATCTAATTAGCTAATATATTATATCTTTATTCTTTAATTTACATACTAACAAAACAATTTCCCTTAATTCTGCCAGTTTTATTGTTTCATAGTAGAAAGCAAAATTTTAAGTTGCCATTAGCCTGACAGCAAATTACATTTTAGACCATATACTTAGTATCTCTATATTTTGAAGTTTTGGTCACGAAAACAATTTTTTTTTTTTTATGAGAAAATAAATTCATTATTTATCATGTTAGCATATTATGCCTTAGTTGAAAACCATGTAATTTTAATTCTAAATAAACTAAAATATGACTTTTTTTTTTTTTTTTTTTGTCACAGGTTTTACAGTTTCATAGATGATCATTTTTAACTTATTTACTCAATTTGGGCTATAAATCTATAGCCTGCTACAAAAACAACTAATATAGGCAAGGTTTCAAAGAGTATCCATTACTTGCCTTGAGTAGTTGGCTTCCCACATCCACCATGGGAGATGCCAGTGAGTGCAACATTAAAGTTATATGTCGTGTTCGACCACTCAATGAATCAGAGGAAAGGGCTGGAAGTAAATTTGTCCTCAAATTTCCTACAGATGATTCCATCAATATAGGAGTAAGCTACAGTTCAACTTGTTTCTTATATATAGATATCTGTTCATTTTATTGCAACTTTAAAAAAATGTGTGTGTAAGTTGTCTCCATGATAAATTGAGAACAGTCACTAGCGACAGCCTCAGCTTTATTCCAGCTAGTGTCCATGTTTTTCATTTATTCTGTATGAAGGTACAGTGCCATGTTATATAGATAGGCCTTGTTTCTGTTTTCACAATTTCAGCATCAATGTCATTGCAGTCTTTAGGGAGCAAGATTGACATTGTCTATGTGTTCAGCAATGAATTAACTCATTGGTGGCATTGTCTCAGTATGTTATTCTTAGGAATTTTCTGTTATTTATTTTGGGCAACATTTAGTAAGTTCTCACTTTTTTTACAGATGTCTTTCATGTCTTGCAATAGGAACAAAATGTGATTGTAGAATAAGTAAACAGTTATCTCTATGTTAATCCATTGAATTGATTGGTCCATATAGGCCCCTTCCTTCCCATGCCACATTATGTAAGCATCCACACTTCAGGTTATGATGCTCATGAACTTTTTATCTGTTCCATCTATGTCTGTCCAAAGTTTCAGGATTTTGGTCTTGTCCAAATTAATTCAGAGGCCAAACTTAAGTGCTCTCTATCAAGGCATTCTATTATGTTTTGTATACACCTATTTGTAGCCTAAATTTACTTTGTTGTGAAAGCCCAGGTACTTCAACCTGTTTGTTTCTTTTTATGGAATAGACAAGGTTATTTGGTTCATATTTTCCTCATTGTATAAGGAGGGATAAAATTAGCAATCATTTTGATGTTGAAATACTCTTCTCCTTTGTCTGTTCTGGCACAGCAACTGGATTTGTTGTTGAGATGTAGCTAGAACAAAGTAGTATTCCAAGCTTTGTATGATAATGTTTTGCTGTACAAAATCTGTTCAACACATGTTGTACCACTTGTTCTTTCTTAAGCCTTTCATCTAAGGCAGAACAGTGTTGAAAACTTTGACTGAAATGAGGGTACTGCTCCTTTTGGAAGCTTGACAACCATTCCTTTAAGCCAGTCTGCAGGAATCTATCCTTTACCAGCAAAGACCTAAGAAGATAGGTCATTTTGTCAACTTGGTACTGTCCACCTTGTTTGGGTATTTCTGCTGACACCATGTCCAGCTCTGACACTTAGTTGATTTTCAGGAACCCAGAAACTTCTGTTGTGATTAAATCTGTATTCTATAAAAGCTCTTATAGTTTTAAAATTATTTTTAGCACATTTGTGTGAAAATATCTTTTTCCCTCCAAGTTCATTTGGTTTAATAAATATACATCGCTTATAATGTCTGCCTTGCTAAGCTTTGACTTTTTTTGGAAAAAAGCTTTATATAAGCTTTATTTATTTATTTTTTTTTTTAAGGGAAAATTGTTTGTATTTGACAAAGTTCTAAAGCCAAATGTTACTCAAGAATATGTCTACAATGTCACTGCTAAACCAATTGTTGCTGGTAAGTTGATCTTTTTTGTCCTGGGATAACTGAATATTATCAATATCTGCTGTTTATGTGTTTGTGATCTCTTGTTGAATGTACTCTGTTTGAATGCTTTTATTTTATTAAATAATACAGAAATGTTTTGTAGCATAGTTAGAAAGTAATAATTGAATCCTTTAAATTTAGTTTGTTACAAATGATTGTAGAAGTGAAAACATTTAAGCCAACTGATTTAATTTTCTTCTGTGAAGTGCTATCACACAAGTTGGTAATAAATAGAGGTTTATAGTAAAAGTCAGTTTAGCAATTAACTTATCTTGTATGGTAAAGGAGTTGTGTGAGGGAGTTCTTATGAATAATCCTTAAAAACAACTTAACAAGTTGAAGCAGCAAATGTGATATTGATAAGGTTATTATCCCACTCAATTGCAATACTAATCATCACTCTTGTCTATTTATATAGATTACCAAAATTTTCAGATTTATAGATTATCAAAATTTTCAGGATTAAAATTAACATGAGCAAATAATATTTGACCAATTCTAGTTCATGCACATGGACCTTGGAAATTCTTCAGTAGGAAGTGTGGTAGAGAGGCTAAGTGCCCTTGAACTTAGCTTGGCTTGGCTACCTATGAAGGGGGCTTGAGGTTCTACACCCGACTCAGAGTTGTGTTTACTGAGCGCCTGAAGACAGCACAGAAAAACCCTCTCCTAGATACCCCCTCCTCCCCACTGGTCCACAACTGAGATTGGATCAAAGCGCTCTGAGCATGGTACAAGCATGAAAGTAGCGCTATATAAAAGCCATAATAATAATAGAATTAAAAAACAATACATACACACTTTATAGAAATGCTTGAAATGCTAATGTGCTATGACATTTCATAGAAGTGACCAACAAAATTTTTTTTTACTTTCCTTTTGACTTCTAGAGTTATAAAACATCAAATCAAAGGGACCCAGATTTATCCTTGAAAAGTTTTAACAAGTGATAGATTTTTGAAGCGTATTTAAGTAGTTCATTTACAAAAATATTTATGGAAATGTTCTCACTGATTTCTTTTAAAAACACCAACTGATTTATCCATTTTTAAACCTCTTAATTAAAAATCCCTTGGCCCCTTTCAAAGTATTGATTGTCTTGTTAGTATACTAATATATCAATACTAAGAAAAGCCTACTGTAGTCTTTAGTGATGCTCAGATTGTCTGCATTCTGTTAATGCTTAATCTACTGATTTAACACACCTCTACTATTTCGTTGTACAATTGAACCTCGTTTAGGGGAACATTGGTTTAAAAAACAAATGCAGAAATATGTTTGAAAACAAAGTGTCGAGAAGTTGTTCAAATTCTTTTCAGTTTTCATTTAGTGTTCCACACTTGTATTATGAATTGTTTTCAACTTTATTTAGACTGATCTATGGCCCTTAGTGTGAGTGTGAAATGTTAGTCATGTCTAGTAAATGGCCAGTGTTTGCAGTTGCAGTGTCTTAGTTGTGTCTGGTAGATGGCCAATGTTTGCAGTGTTAGTTAAGTTGTGTCTGGTAGATGACCAGTGTTTGCAGTGTGTAGTTGTGTCTGTTAGATGGCCAATGTTTGCAGTTTTAGTTGTGTCTGGTAGATGGCCAATGTTTGCAGTGTTAGTTGTGTCTGGTAGATGGCCAATGTTTGTAGTGTTAGTTGTGTCTGGTAGATGGCCAATGTTTGTAGTGTTAGTTGTGTCTGGTAGATGACCTGTGTTTGCAGTTGCAGTGTGTAGTTGTTCAGTGTCGTAGTTGTGTCTGGTAGATGGCTAGTGTTTGTAGTGCTAGTTGTGTCTGGTAGATGGGCAATGTTTGTAGTATTAGTTGTGTCTGGTAGATGACCTGTGTTTGCAGTTGCAGTGTGTAGTTGTGTCTGGTAGATGGCCAGTGTTTGCTGTGTGTTAGTTAAGTTGTGTCTGGTAGATGACCAGTGTTTGCAGTTGCAGTGTGTAGTTGTGTCTGTTAGATGGCCAATGTTTGCAGTTTTAGTTGTGTCTGGTAGATGGCCAGTGTTTGTAGTGTTAGTTGTGTCTGGTAGATGGTCAATGTTTGTAGTGTTAGTTGTGTCTGGTAGATGACCTGTGTTTGCAGTTGTGCAGTGTGTAGTTGTGTCTGTTAGATGGCCAATGTTTGCAGTTTTAGTTGTGTCTGGTAGATGGCCAGTGTTTGTAGTGTTAGTTGTGTCTGGTAGATGGTCAATGTTTGTAGTGTTAGTTGTGTCTGGTAGATGACCTGTGTTTGCAGTGTGTAGTTGTGCAGTGTCCTAGTTGTGTTTGGTAGATGGCCAGTGTTTGCTGTGTGTTAGTTGTGTCTGGTAGTTGACCAGTGCCTGCAGTGTGCTATTTTATCAAGTGATGAAAGGGTGTATCGGTAGCATGTATACATTTTGAATTATTTAGTCATTTAAAGTTTAATTTATTGAACTGTATTATTTATTGTTCTGTGAAAATCTCCATACACAGCAAACTCAAATGTTAACATTTTAGTATATAAACTGGTTTACCATACCTGGGAGATACAGTTGGATGACCTATATGACTTGTCAGTTCTTCACAGACACATGCTTAACTCTGTGTTCTGGCATAATTATAGTGTTAGAGGCCTTAGAATCTTAGTTAAACCAAAGGTTTTGTACCCACATTCACGAACATTATGCATAAACACTTCTTTGTCGATCAATGAATCAGAGCCTCTAATTAGCTAAGATTCAAACTACAATGTGACTTTTGTACTATTAATACCTGCAAATGTATTGTTACAAATGAACAGTGACAGATAGAGGTCAGTATGTGTGACTCCGGCTTGATGACACTGCAGCAGGTGTTCTCTGGAATCTACATGTAAAAACAAAGACAGGATGTGACGTTTCCTCACTTGTTGTTCCAGGTGATACTAGCAGTGTTTGTGCAACTTTGGAGGAGCGATTAGGGACTCTATATAAGCCAGAGAGTTAATGTGAAAGTCAGTCGTATGGAGTCGTGAGTGAGCTGTTATAGTCGATACAGACGATGTAAGACGTGTGCGGCTCTAGTGGAAGAGAAATGTGTACGACTCGATGCAAGTTAACTAGGGTAGAGTTAACTAGAGTGGACTACTGTCGTTAAAGTCTATACAGCGAACTACAGTGAACTTGAGCCGTTACAGTCGATGTAAGACGTGTGCGGCTCTGATTCGGTAGACTTGAGTACGACTTGGTTCAGCTTTGGGAGACCTGGAGCGACACTGGGAAGTGTGTCGTTGGTCTGTTCTGTGGAATACGGCTCGATGCAAGTTGAGAAGAGATGAATTGCAACGAAGTGAAGAGATGAATTGCAACGAAGTATAGCTAACTGTAAACTGACAGATATTGTACAGTCTTCTACGCTACATGTTACAGTGACGAATTGTTAGAGTTAATAGTCATTAAAGTTATATGAAACTGAAAGTTGAGTCGTCAAGTTCTTTGCAGTGTTTTTATTTTTGTACCTACTAATACATTTAGCCAGAAGATTCAGAAATACGTAACAGTATTTTAATGACAAGCATTTTGAAACAATACTTACTGGTAATAAAGATGGAAACCTCAATTCTTTTTGTTCTAGGGCTATTTTAGGTTGGGAAACATTTAAAAAGAAAACAAAAGTTTGTAGCTCTGTAGTCTGATGAAATACAAACAAATATGATTCTAATTTTCTATTTATGACATGCATTCAAAGCAATAGTAACAGAACAAAACAGCTAGTGTTTAAGAAACCTAGTCTGAAGCAGACAATTCCTAGCTAAATATGCCTTCAAATTCAAATTGGATGGCTGCCTGGTCGTGCGGTTTGCACACTAGACTGTCGTTCGGATTTATCGATGGTCCCGGGTTCAAACCCTGCCCGCTCCCATCCCCCGTCGTCCTGCGGGAGGTTTGGACTAGGAATGGACTAGGAAGTAAACTATCTTCAACTCTGAAGGAACATCCGAAACATGTAAAACATTTTACAAACATTCTAAATCGTGACAAGAAAGTCTTTATTTTTAGCTGTACATAATAACAATTTTAAGTGCTTTGTGGGTGGGCGGGGTAGAATTAAGAATGCTCTTCACCTCTCCCCATTCCTGCTAATTAGCAAGACATCAATACCATCGCCCGTAGGATTCATGGGGGACAAACGATAAAATCAATGGCCGCCAATGATTCCTAAATCTTTTGACGAGACCAGATCTGCTATCTGATTTTTTTAACAAATCATTTCGGTATATATTTTATAGTATTGACAAATTTAATCTCTCTTCCCTGTCGGATGTTTCTGGTTAGTGGGCGATCGCTCTTTTCACCCCTGTCCCGGATCCGTCAGTGATCTGCTATTGTTATTAAATTGTTTATCAGCCGAACTAAAAACATGTGGCTCTGAATAAACTTGAGCTCAACTTCAAATGCTCACATTTGTACTTAGAAGCTTTGTTTCCCCCCTCGCCCCATGGGTTTCCATTGTCACCATCCTCCACTAGCAACAAGCCGTCTCCAGCTGTCTTCATTGATGTAAGGTTTGTTTGCTTCAGAAGAGAAGATTGGCTGACTATACACACACACACACACAAGAATTGGGTGGGTTTCTTGTCAGAGTTAGCCGCTATTAGATCTAACACCTTGTACACTGAACACATTTTGTTCAAGAATCGCATTGTCTTCATATTGGGCGATAGCCTGGAGGTACCGGGCTTAGCGCTGATGGGGGAAAGGAGGGGGAGGCATATTACTTGCCATCTTGGTAGAGTGCGATTTCATCGGTGCCTAGTCGGCAATCTCCTACGCACAGCAAAATTAAAAATGCCCCCCCTCCCCGCCCCTTTCACATCTCAGAGGGAACTACCCCTAAAAAGGTCAACTTAGATGTCTCGTGTCCTTGGGCCAGATAACGTGTTTCTTTTTTTATGATTAGCTTATTGGTCACTTTAGTGAAATGGTAGTCGCTTCGCTATTCTTAGCTAACGTGCGGGCTCTATAGTAGCTACTCAATATACCAACGAAGTCTTTTACTTTCTCTCCATAGCGTCCTTTTCCAAATTTTTATCTACATCTCGCTGCGTGCTATTCATTTATCTCTCCTCGTGGATTAGTGACAAAACCAACCTCCCTGTGACGTTTCAAGTGACACTAACCTAACCTGTGCCCTAGCACAAATCTCTGCCTCGCTATACAATGTTTACGTCCTACAAGCGCCTTTCCCACCTTTCTCTCAATACCGGTTCGCTGACTTATTCAATGTTTAGCTCCATATATGGAAGTAGTCGCTCCTAAAAGTTGTCACGGTAGTCAAATAGCACTGCGTCATGGCATAATTTACGTTAGCATTATAGTTCTATTTACTGTTTATTTTCATCTTAGTTCTATGCATGGATCTTTCGTGTCTCGCTAAAATTGTTTGGTTACAAGATCCACTGCTAGAAAGTATTGAACTTGATTTCAATGATACTTCTGGCTAGTGGTATCGATCTGGTGTGTGCTCCTTTTGACAGTGTGCCAACTCACTGAATTGTCGTGCACGATGTAACAGCTTGAAGGTGTTTGCAAAGATATTTGGCTGTATTGATTCATAACAAAAGCGACGCTTTTAATAAAGACTTGTTGCACTTCTAGGCAGCCAACCATTTCAGTTGTATTCTTTTCTGCCCTCTACACTGCTCATTAACATAATCCTGGTACCTGTTTTTCTGGTTGTCAAGATTTGTTGTTGATCAGTAGTGTCACACATTTGTTTGAATATAAAAATAAAATAGACACACACCTCTAATGAAAAGATTCTTAGCTATCTTTCTAGATGAAATCTCTAGGATTGTATCTTGTGTAGTACATTGTCTCACCTTCTCTCCTGCCTGGTATTTCTTAGTATTGCTCCTTTCAAGAGAATTGTTACCAGATTTCTGACATAAAAAAAAAAAACAAGCAAAAAAAAATTACATATCTTTCCATTGTACTTTTCTTGTCTTTCCATTGTACTTTTCTTGTCTTTCCATTGTACTTTTCTTGTCTTTCCATTGTACTTTTCTTGTCTTTCCATTGTACTTTTCTTGTCTTTCCATTGTACTTTTCTTGTCTTTCCATTGTACTTTTCTTGTCTTTCCATTGTACTTTTCTTGTCTTTCCATTGTACTTTTCTTGTCTTTCCATTGTACTTTTCTTGTCTTTCCATTGTACTTTTCTTGTCTTTCCATTGTACTTTTCTTGTCTTTCCATTGTACTTTTCTTGTCTTTCCATTGTACTTTTCTTGTCTTTCCATTGTACTTTTCTTGTCTTTCCATTGTACTTTTCTTGTCTTTCCATTGTACTTTTCTTGTCTTTCCATTGTACTTTTCTTGTCTTTCCATTGTACTTTTCTTGTCTTTCCATTGTACTTTTCTTGTCTTTCCATTGTACTTTTCTTGTCTTTCCATTGTACTTTTCTTGTCTTTCCATTGTACTTTTCTTATGTTAAAATGTTTTAAATGTGGCCTCATCCTACTGGCAGTACAAACTATGGAAGACCTGAGTCTTCTTTGCTACAACTTTCCATTCAAAATATTTGTACTTATTGATAGTTTTATTGACAGTTTTTCTGAAGATTGCTTTGCACTTATTTAGTTATTACAAGCATCTTAAAATGTAAAGGTGTCTAAAGTGATATGAAAAGTTTGATTGCCTCAAGTCCTTTTCATTGAGAAAAGCCTTCTGTTTTATATTATCTCTTTCCCAACAGAGCTATTCCATGTACAGTTTTGAAGTACTGTAGTAGTGAGTTAACATTTTTTGAGTGTCAGGTTGAGATGTATGCATGTTAAGAGTCGCTATGTCTAAACTTATTTAATCCTGAATCCCAGCATGACTGAGTTTTGATTTGACTTTAGGTCTTATTTACCTTTATACATTTTTGTTTTGTCCCTTTGTTGGGTATGTCTAAGTAAGTATGGTATTTACTTTTGATGCTATCATATGACATTAATAGTTGAAAATTTGTTCATTTTTTTAAGGTATAAATTTACATTTATTCAGTTGTATTGTCCCATAATTGTGAGTCTAGTGGAGATTAAAAATCTCTTCTGTAACTAACTTGTCCATAATTTTGCCTTGATCTGTATTTATATATGTGGCCTAGCTTAGAATGCATTCTTTTCATCTTCAGTTTTCTTGTACATTCTTTATACATAGACCCTAAGGTCTGGTCATCATGCTTGGACTTACCCTTCTTTACCTTCACTATACACTTGTGTTGCCTTATGTCTTCATTTTGGTATCTAGTTTCTCTCTGCTGATCTTATCATCTGTGTATTGTTTGGCTCTTCTTCTCCATACAAATTTGTAGATTTAGAGAGCTTTCATAACATTTTTTTTAAGTGACTGGTGTTTTAGCCATGCACATGACTGAAATAAATTCAACTGTCCATTTTTCATGGCTTGAATACATTAACACATTTCTGTATCCATCCTGGTAGTTCAACATTTTCATGACATAATAAAGGGTAAGGACCAACTAAATGTCAAAATCACTTACACCACTAAAACCATTTGACTTGGCTCCAGATATGACTTTTAGGGTTCTGATTTTACTTTTGGAATAAGTACAATCATCTTCATGGATCTTTCTGCTTCTTTTAGGTAGCATGTATTGGCTTTGCTCCACTCTGGTAATTTATTTTTACGATATAAACCATATTTGTAAGGTTGCCTCATATTAACATTCATATTCAGTAATGCACATGGTGTTCATTGTGAAAAGTGTGTTTTCATTTATTTGACTGACATAATGCAATACCAAGTTTGTTTTCATTTCTTTGTCTGAAATAATCAGATTTTCTCTTTTTCTAAATAAAAAGTTGTAGTTTGAATGGACTCTCCCATCAGAGTTGACTGGTAATTGAGCACTCCATTTTTTTTCAATTTTTATGGATTCATGCTTTATGGTTTAAATAGGATAGAAGGAAATTTCTTCTATAAATTTGAAAGAAAATCTATGTATCTTTACAGATGTACTTAGTGGATACAATGGGACCATTTTTGCTTATGGACAAACATCCAGTGGTAAAACACATACCATGGAGGTGAGCATACAATTCCTATTTAGTGTTATCAGATACATTTGTCTTATTTAAGCAGACTGAAGATTTAAAGATGGATCCAATTAGTTAATTACAAATTTGTCATTAAATCAAAAGTTGAGCTAAGAATGCCTTTTTTTTTTCAGGGTGTTATGGGCAATGAGCCATTGCAAGGTATTATCCCTAGAATTGTGCAAGATATCTTTAACTACATTTATGGCATGGATGAAAACTTGGAGTTTCACATTAAGGTATTGGTTTAGCTGCATAGCTTTCTTTTACTTTGTTGTTAGTTTCTTTCTTTTACTTTGTTGTTAGTTTCTTTCTTTTACATTTTGTTTTTCAAACAATCATACTACTATAATGTTTTGTTTGTATCTAGGTCTCATACTTTGAAATATATATGGATAAAATCAGGGATTTGCTGGATGGTAAGCTCAGTTTAAGCTGACTATTCAAACTTTGAGTTTGTTTTCTCCTATTTAAGTTTTTGAAATTTTTATCACAAAATAGATTCAGTTTATTTACTGGAGTAACTTTTACACTTTTGGAAGTTGAAATACTTTTAAAAATAAGTAAATTGGTTATGATCTATAAGTAATGATCTAATAAGGATATATATTTTTTGTTATTCCCTTTGACTTTAGACCAGTATTAAAAAGATAAATATTTCTATTACTTCACAGTAACCAAAACCAACCTTTCAGTACATGAAGATAAAAATAGGGTTCCTTATGTCAAGGTAAGAATGAGTGTATTTTTAATTGTCTGTTGATTCATTATCTAATTAATCTATACAAATTCTGAATTTTGTTAAGATTTTGTGTGAAAGAAAAGTAATATCGCTATACTTAATACCTGGTGCAATGCAGTGTATCTTTTTTTTTTTTTTCACTGTAGGGCTGTACAGAAAGGTTTGTTTCAAGTCCTGAAGAGGTTATGGATGTCATTGAAGAGGGCAAATCTAATAGGCATGTTGCTGTTACAAGTAAGTGGCCGTTCAGAAAACCTTATAAAGATGAAATAAATGTACTTTTAATCAAGATTCACTTACTATCTGACTCTTCCTTTGATAACAGTTTCTGTTTCATCCACTTGTCAGATATGAATGAGCACAGCTCAAGAAGTCACAGTGTCTTTCTTATACATGTAAAACAAGAAAATGTAGAAAATGAGAAAAAATTACATGGTAAATTGTATTTGGTGGATCTTGCTGGCAGTGAAAAGGTAAGAGCTCATGACTTGCTGTTTAGAAGTACACCATGTATTATGTAAATACAATCATAATAATAGTGTCCATCTCTTCATTATGCAAATACTTCGAATATCTACATTAGTACAAAAACAAAGCTTGTTCTATATAGCAAGAAAAATAAATAAATAAATTAAACCACTAAATATTCTTGAATTTTCTAAGTTTTAAATGAAATAAGAAGTAACGTCCCATCTATTTCCAAATAAGAAATAAACTGAATATACCAGCTTTAGACATTCAAAGTATTCTATTGTATTTTATATTTCTTCATGTCTACAGGTCAGTAAAACGGGTGCTGAAGGGTCAGTTCTTGATGAAGCCAAAAACATCAACAAATCTTTGTCAGCTCTGGGCAATGTCATTGCAGCTCTTGCTGATGGAAATGTAAGTTGGAATCACTCTAATGTCCTTGTACTGCAGTGTTTTGTAATCTATCTATCTTTGTATTGAGGAGGCATCATATTTTTATGCTCTCTTTGTTTCAGAAATCTCACGTTCCCTATAGAGACAGTAAATTGACTAGGATATTACAAGAAAGTTTGGGTGGTAATGCTCGTACTACAATGGTTATATGTTGCTCTCCTGCTTCTTACAATGAAGGGGAAACAAAGTCCACACTTATGTTTGGACAAAGGTAGTCTTGTGTTTTAGTTTTGTTCATTTTTTCAACTTTTAGCTCAATGTACAAAGAATAGTTATTTTTAATCTTAAGTCTTGCTAAAAAAAATCTTTAAAAATTTCAATTTTGTTTTCTAGAGCCAAGACCATCAAGAATGTTGTAAGTGTCAATGAAGAACTAACAGCAGAAGAATGGAAGAGACGCTATGAAAGGGAAAAAGAAAAGAACAACAAGATGAAGCTCATTATTTTGAAACTGGAAGCAGAATTGCAGTCATGGAGAAATGGTAAAATGACCTTTCATTGTTAAGTACCTGTTGGTTATTTAATAAGTGAGCATGATTCTTTAGTTAATAGCTTTGTTGTTTTACAGGCAAAACTGTTCCAGTAGAAGAGCAGGTGGATGTGAAGACTGCTGCCATGGAAGCTGAACCCACTGCCCCAGGCCAGGCTGCCATTGACCAGGCTGCTATGCAATCCAGTTTCATTGGTCTTGTCAGTGGAGGAGTCAGTGCTATTCCAGAGGCTGAAAAGGCTCAGCTAGAAGAAGAGAAGATGAAATTGTACCAGCAGCTTGATGATAAGGTGCACTCCTTTTTTCTCTTATTCATCACCACTTTTACACTGGCCTTTAAATATATATTTGTCTTAAGTTACTGGGGTTTTATTCAAAAAGTTATTTTGCTAGACATATATGGTGTTTTTCAAATGGAGAAGATGATCACCAGACATATATGGTGTTTTTCAAATGGAGAAGATGATCACCAGTATTTATTGTTCACATCTAATGCATTTTCGTTTCTCAATTGAAAGGATGATGAAATCAATAACCAAGGTCAGCTCATTGAAAAGCTGAGAGAACAAATGCTTGAACAGGAGGAACTCATTGCCAACTCCAGAAGAGACTATGAAAGTTGTCAAGCTGAGATGGCCAGGATTCAAGCTGACAATGAATCTGCCAAAGAAGAGGTGAAGGAAGTCCTTCAAGCCCTGGAAGAGTTAGCTATGAACTATGACCAGAAATCACAGGAGGTAGAGAGCAGAAAGAAAGACATTGAGATGCTGAATGAAGAAATCAATCAGAAAACTGTGAGTTTGCTTTTGCTATTCAAAGATATTTTGTGTTCAGGTTAAAAGCTAGCAAACCTTCATTTGACTCGCCCTTTCTCTTATTTCAAGGTCAAAATTAGCAACTTGCAGGCAGAACTTGAGTCTCTTCGTGATTCATCATCTCATCAAAAGAAGAGAGTGGTTGAAATGATGTCTAGTTTACTCAAAGATCTTGGTGACATTGGCGCTGTTATTGGAGGTAGTGCATCTGAGAACAAAGTAAGGCTTCATATTTCTTTATCATTCCTATTTACATTAGTCTATGTTCATATTATAGTTTATATTATTCTATATTTGACCTGCCACAGCCAAACAGTGGAGCTGGAGAGAAACTGGAGGAAGAGTTTACTGTAGCTAGACTCTATATTAGCAAAATGAAATCTGAAGTCAAAACTCTGGCAACAAGAGCTGCCAATTTAGAAAATGCACAGTCAGAAAATAACAAGAAACTAGATGATGCCAACTCAGAATTATCAGAATGCCAGCTGAAAATTCAACAGGTAAAAAAATAAGCACCTAAAATTTCAGTTAAAAGGAATGTCAATTAATTGAAAATTCTGTTTTTTATGAAAAAGAACCTTTATTGTGTATTTAAATTTAGTGAGTAAATACTGCTAGGAATATATATTACTTTAATTACAGTATTTTGTGTTTTCTTAATTTCTGTACAAAATTTTTTTTTCTATCCTTATTAGTAGTTAAGTTTGTTTTCTTAATGTTAACATTTTGAGAAAAAGTTAGTTTTTTTTTTCCTCTATCAGTACGAAGCCAAGATGGCTACTTTGAGTGAAACCATTAAAGATGTTGAGCATAAAAGACGTCAGTTGGAAGAAAATGTTGACTCTCTCAATGAAGAAGTGGCTCGATACAAAGCTAGTGGTCAGTGCACAGTACATTTTTTCTTTGATTAGAAGACATAAAGATTTAATTACTAAAAATTATTTCTGCACTCAATTTTTTTAAAACCCAAGTTGTCCATTCCATTTCATCTTGTACAGAAACCATGCATGCTACAGTCACACAAAAAGTCCAAGAAGCGTCAGATAAATTACAGTCTGAGATAGAGATGAAGGAGGCCTTGGAAAAACAGATGCAGAGCCACCGTGAGCAGCATCAGAAACAATTGTCCAGTCTTAGGGAGGAAATCTCTGATAAACAGACACTTATTGATGAACTGAAAGAGTGAGTGAAATAGCTACATTCATCCCTCGTAGGATTTTTTTTTTGAAAGTTGTCTTTGCTTTTATAAATGTTGTATTTTTTTTTTATTCGTTTAATAACCTTTTTATTTTAACTGACTTGGTCATTTATTTTTTTTAAATTATCATTTTCTTCCAGAACCAACCAGAAATTGACCCTAGCTCTTGACAAACTACAAAAGGACTATGAATCTCTGAAAGCAGAAGAAGCTGAGAAAGCCAGTCGTCTCTCTGAACTTACACTGCAGATGGACAAACGAGAACAAGCAAAGGAGGATCTTAAAGGCTTAGAGGAGACAGTGGCCAAGGAGCTGCAGACATTGCACAATTTGAGAAAACTGTTTGTTCAAGACCTACAGAATAGAGTTAAAAAGGTAAAAAATTAACAGGCTTGTTTATGAATTATTTATAATACATTAGTTGTTTCTAAACAGATTTTTTTTATCATGTTCTTGTTTCTTTTTTAGGCTGCCAATAAAAAAGAAGAGGAGGAGGATGAAGAATCTGGAGGAACTGTTGCACAGAAGCAGAAAATTTCTTTCTTAGAGAATAATTTAGAACAACTAACAAAAGTTCATAAACAGGTCATTATTTTCTATGTATTCTTTAGTTTGTTTGTACACTACAACAACAGTATTAGAATTAGGACTGTGTCAGTTTAACAGTTTAAATTTTATATGGACAAGCTATTGCACTCAATCAATTCAGTTTAACTATAAGAATAGGGAAACTTGTTTCAATGACATACTTTTCATATTTGTATGATCTCTGTTTTAGTTGGTGCGAGACAATGCAGACCTAAGATGTGAACTTCCTAAGCTTGAGAAACGTCTCAGGGCCACCATGGACAGAGTGAAATGTCTGGAGACTGCTCTGAAGGAAGCCAAAGAGGGTGCCATGAGGGACCGCAAGAGGTTTGTTTCTTTTATTTTTTATTTCTGTCCTTCTGTTTAGTTGGTCAGGCTGTTTAGTCCAAAAAGTTGTACCCCCTTTACGTTATACTTAGACTCATGTCCTCCTCCTTTTTGTTTAGCAGTGCCACAAATCCCAATGACATAAAGTAAGTATTTTTCTCATTCAGAACAAACAGAATTTTAACCTGTAGGTCAAGGCTTTTTAACAATCTAGGCAGTCAATGATAAACTGTAAGCTAGAATTTTCTTTCTTTATATAATCATAAAGCTTGGTAGGCATTTTTTTTTTTGTTTGATTTTGTTTTTTTAATCTTTCTTAAAGAAAGACTTAGTTAAACTGTAATTTGTTCATATTTTAGTCTGTAATTATCTTTGTCTATAAAAAATAATATATTTTCATTGCCTTTGTTGATGAAACATTTTCGTTAAAAAAAAATATTGGACTGAAATTTTGAAGGGAAAACAAATTTGCATGATATTCTGACATTGTATCTTTTGAAAGTAAATAGTCGCTTGGGATATACACACTGAACCAAAAAACCTCTCTATTTATTGTGAACTTAACTCCTCCACATGTATAACAGACTCCAAACATTCAAGTGTTACATTCTAGTGTTTTGCTTTCACTATTTCAGTTGACCAGCTTCTAATGACTATTTTTTTGTTTGGTCTTTTATATATTGTATATATGACATGACTAATGATTTTGTGTTTGGAAATGGTAGTATATATCCTTGATATCATCGTTGAACAACTTTTAGTCTTTGTTGTATTCTGTGTGGTCATACTTTTTTAAAAATAAATTTCTTAAGTCCAACCCAGAAGTTGACACACTTATTGGCCATGGACACTACCAGCACCATCCATATTTATGGAATGAAGTTTTTAGATTGACTATTGCAACATCCAACACATTTTACTTTTTTTTTTTTTAATATGCAGTTTTCTTTCTTGAATATCAATACTGTTTTCATTTTGTAATACTATAATTATTTCTATAAGGAGTGTAGAAAAAAATCAATTTCCAAAAATATTTTCATACAATTAGTAATTTTTGAAGGCTAGGGCAGATACATTTTCTAAATAAAATCCTTTAAAAGCAAAAGATCCTTTGATTATCAAATTTACCAATTAATTGTGCCTAAATGCTATGTTCTTACATTTAGTAATTTTGTTTTTTTACTTTAGCACCTTGATATTTGAAGTGATAACAAAAAATCTTGTCAGATATAAAAGTAAAAATTGTTGCTCATATCAGAAATGTCCTCAATCAGGTGCAACATTTCTTTCTTTCTAAATCTAAGAGTGTTACTTCATTTGGAAACAGGTTATACTCACTACATTTCCAAATAAAATGCAGTGTTTTAATGCAGTTGTGTAAACACATTGTTTAGCAGTGTTTCAAAAGTAGAAAACTGATTCTTTGTTAAATGCCATTGTTTTCTTTTGTATCATTCTTTTTAGATATCAAATGGAAGTTGACAGAATTAAAGAGGCTGTGAGACAGAGGAACCTTGCTCGTAGAGGGCATGCACCTCAAATAGGTATTTGACAATTTTTAATTATAATTATTTATAATTAATATTGTTTTGTATTTTTTAATCACATCAGAAAATCTGATTTTTTTTTAATGACAAAAGTCCGTTTTTATTATTTTACATTTTCAAAAGAATGCGAAATAAGATTTTGATTTATATTGAACATGCACACATCCGGTCTTTTGACAGTTAAACTTCTATTTGACTAGATCTAAGTCTAGAGTCCTAGATCTAGTTCTAGAGTGACTAGAGTGGTTTGAATTAGTCTAGATAGATATATTCTAGATAAGATATGTAGTTTCTTTAATTTGAATACTTTTGATCTAGATCTAGAGCGTCTAGACTTCAATTTCAATGGGTGCTTGCCAGCTTTTTAAAAGGATCGGAGTTGAGAGTATCATTATGATTATGCCCGTCCGCTATGCGCTAATTGTATAGTCACACCAGACTCACTCATATTTTACATATATGGCTTTTATATAGCGGTACTTTCATGCTTACAGCATGCTCAGAGCGCTATGGTCCAATCTCATTGTCTACCAGTGGGGGATAGGGTGTATCTGTTATTACGATGGCCCCTAGATTTTTTCTAATTTGATTATAGTGAATTACTAAGTAAGTCTGATAGAATATAAATCATAATAGATCCAGAATCTAGTAATATATTGGATTCAATTGGATCTAGATCACTAGAGATCTAAATCGAAGTTATTAGATTTAAGTAGATCTAGATCAATTGTAAGAAATATATATGTTAAAGTTTTTTCTATATATCTAACTAATCATTACTAATGCTTTAAACTTAAAAAGCCCAGTATAGTAGAGATCCACTTCTTGTAAACAACTTGTATCAGCATGAAAAAGAGTCACATAAGGAAGCCTCAATATGCAGTTTTATTGCTAAACATTCTTTTCCTCTAAGCATTGCTCCTCATCTGGTTGTTCTTGCATGTCTTGCTTAAGAACTCAGCAGCTTTTTCTCAATTGCTTTTTTTGGTGGACTTCATGTTTAATAAACATGTGCAGTTTCTCCTGTACAAAATTTAATAATCAGTGAAACAAAAACAGAAGTGTAGCTCATACTTTTGAAGTATTTCCAAAACTCAAGCATGTTTTGATTTTCAAACACATTAACTCTTTATAGTTGTTTGAGAGAGAAGTTGTTACAATACCAGAAAAGCAGTTATCTATTGTAGAATGCTCAGACTGCCTTCACCTAGATATAAAGCATCTGCAAAAAGCTTTCTCCTCTCATCTATATGTACAAACAATAGTGCCTTTCTTGCATTATGTGTGCAGTAAAGCTTATGCAGTGTAATTATTATGTAATACAACATTATTTAAAGAAAATATGAAATAAAATGATTCCACATAATTTTAAAAAATTCAGCATCTTTTTGTTAAGTCGCAGCCACAGGCCAGTTCGAAAAACGGGGGTGTGCAAAATTTCCTATAACTTTTTCTAAGTCTGTTCCCATCACTGGTCACATGTATGTCTATTGAGACAATTTTAGTTGTTTTTTTTCAATGTATTTTTAACAAATGCATCTATTATTGTCTATCAGCTAAACCCATACGACCTGGACAACACACAGGCAGTAGCCAGCCTCAACAGAACACAGGGATTAGAGGAGGAGGTGGTAACATCCCAATTAATGGACCAGCAGCTGTGAAAGACTTTGCATAAGTAAATACTGCCATAATTAGAATGTTTTATATACAAATAGTTTAACTTTCAAAATAATTTTTGCTTGTAAACTGCTTTGATAGTCAGAATAGTAAATTTTTATTTTGCCCATAATAAATATAAATACATCTGACTTTAATATCATTCAGAAACTCCTGAAATTAACTGGAAATAAGAATCAATATTCCAGTAGTCTTCTGTCTCATCATCATCATCTTTCCCTTGCGTTCCTTGTGGAACATAGGACCTCCGTAAAAACACGCCACTCTCCACAGTCACTTGCTAGTTTTTTAATGGTTTCCCAGCTCTTTTTTTTCCTCTCGGCTGCTCCTTAACCATTGACCAAAGAAACAGACAAACCTTAACATCATCTGCTCTCTAGATACCAAGTTCTGAAAGGGAAACTTTACTTTTAATTATTATTGTTTGGTATTTTTAATATCTGAGTTTTAAAAAAAACGTGTCTTGTTTTTCAGTTTGTAGTCCCTACCAGAGGAGACAGCTGACTGTGATCCAAACACTTTTTCATGATCATTGAAGACACACATTTCCTCACCTAGCATTCCGCTTCAGGCTTGTGTCTACATTGTTCATTGTACTGAGACATCTCATTTACTGTTAGATTTCTTTGCACCATATAAACTAGCAGTGTTTTTTTTTTTTTAATCATTTTATTTCAAGGCACTGAGATTGTCTAGACTTTAGTTTTTAGTTCAGAAATACAATTGCAAAGAAAAAAAAAATGTATTGCCAGAAATAATTTACATTTCATTGTGATTGACCTAAAACCATTCTGGTACAACATTGTATCCATCAACTTATCACTATGTGACATTTTGTATTTCCTGAACTTTGATCTTTTTAATGTATCTTAATGCCTCCTGGTCTGTGGTATGCAAACTATTTACCATCAGTACTCTTTAACAATGCTTAATTGTTAGTACACTAACAAGTGGGGTGTGTTGCAACAAGTGCAAGAGATTGTTGTCTCTACAAGTGCCATTAGGTGACATTCCAAAGTTCAGTTGAAAACAACACTTTTAGTCTTTACCAAATGAACCAACACATAAAGTAGCCCAAACAAATTGGTGTAGCATTGCAAACTTGCACTTGTTGCCCTGACCCAGTTGTTCTTTTTTTAAATCTCAATTCTGTCAATGTGGTTGCTCTTCTATCTATTCTGAACTGTAACTATGATGGTGAAACAAAATTTTTACAAGGAACTGTAGATACAATTTTTTTTATGAATATGAAGCTGAATGTATGTTCACGCTTTAAGTGCAATATTTGTTTTTTTTTTTTTTTTTTTGTTTTGTTCCTTTCCATGGTTAGAAAGAATGACAGCTTATTTTTTGAACTACATATCCTGCCTCAACCCTCCCCCTTTTCTTTGTGAATACTTGGAGTTTAATGTACTGCCCATTGCATTAACTTATTGTAGTTGTATATTTTATATCCAGCCTAGGTTTTGATTTGCATTTTGTGTATCTGGGCTGTGTGCATACATGACACTGTAGTACACCTTAGTGTGTACAAGGAGGTTTCAAATGTTTCTTTACACTCATAGCGACTGGTGAAGGGAAATAGTTTTTCCTAATGGCTGGCTCTTAAATACAATTATTTATTTCCAAGCATGAGACTATGACATGGGTGCAATATCAGTCTCGCTTGGAAATAGTTTCGTCCATATTTCGTAAATTTTAAGGGTTAGCCTTATCTTAGGAGGGAAACTATTATACACAATAATGTAAAAAAAAAAAATCCATTAAAAAAATTCTGACATTTGTTTGTCTTATCGCTTCCTTTCTGTGTTTCTATTTTATTTGAACGAGTTGACCAGTTTCTTTGTTTCTAGTGTTCACATATGTTGTTTGTTTTTTTTAACTTATGATTTGTATAGTCAGTTCCTGAGCAGAATGTGAATGTCACTGATGTTAATTTATTGTGATACATGGTAGTCTTCTTGTGATAGTCTTCTACTTCAATTATGGACAATTTTGTTTTGTTTCTTTTGTTGTTTTCCAATTTTTTTGTTTCCCAACATATTAGTGGTGCTTTACTGTATTTTGTTTGTTTTAGCTGTGCAAGTTTCTCTCAGATTTGCAGAGAAGTGCATGCCATTAGAAACTTGACCTTTATTACTGAACTTTATTATGACGGTTGATGTTTCTTTGACTCCTGTGCTTCTCAATGTCACATTGCAATGCTTAGGTTATTGGATGTACAATATTTATCATTCTCTTAGTCAGTTATGGGCTGCATTTGGTTGTGCTTAGTAACGAGAATCAGTCCCTCCCCCCCCCTCTCATTTTATTTCAGAGCCCTCCATTAGTGGAAATGACATTCTAGACATAATCTGAGAAAAACAAAAGTGAGTTGTTGTTTTTTCCTTAGAAATTTAGGTCAAAGGTTATATGCTTTTTAAAAAATATATGTTGCAAATAAAAAGTCCTGAATTCTTTACAAAGTGTGTTTTCTTGACTTTTCTGTTGTAGTAGTATTTTACTACTGTGACCAATACAAGATGAAAGTGACTACTGTAAATTTATATTTGTCTTGCACTTATCTCAACATTACTTAGTTTCTCTAAGCTGCTGCGTGCTTAATGAAGCCTGACAAATGTTACTCCATTTATTTACCAATGGTTATCCATCATCTTGTAAGTTTTGGGGTCTCACATAATTTAATTTTGTGTGGTAGATGTAAATATTTTTTTTTTTAAATTGCGCTTGTTTGTGGCACAATAAAGTATAACATTTAATGTTTGTTTGTTACTTGTTTGAGTCTGGAGCCAGTAGCATTGATAGTTGAAGACTTGTAGGATTTCACTGGAGTTTTAGTGTAAGTGTGCTCTCAGATGGAAATACAATTGGAAGTAGTTCATTGGAACTTATTGACCCAAATGTCTTGGAAGGATCCATTTTTATTGTAACAGTATTTTAGCATCAACCTGATTGAGACAGGCCTACACACGGCTTTGTGTTGAAATCACATTTAAATGTGTAGAACAGAGTACTGCTAACAGACATACATATGCTGCACTGTTAGAAACATACATTAGTAATTCTTGAATGGTATTCTGAAAGTGCATTCAAGTGTTGTTATGTTAGTCTAATAACACTAGGGCATTCTTTGTCAGTAAGACAGCATAGAAGTCTGAACAGAACATTAGAATATGCATCCTATGTATGAGATCGCTCAAGAAAACATCAAGAAACTAACAAGTACAAAAAAAAAAAAGCAGTGAGATTTATACCAAACGAAATGTCCAAATTTCATTAGAGTAACACCATTAATAAAATCACTAAACTTTGAGACACTTCAGAACAGAAGAATAAAAAGTAAAGTAGCTATAATACGGTACATAAAACACTGAACCATAATTTACACATTAAAAAATGAGATGCTCAGAAAGACAAAGAGGCACATTTCTTATTCCATACGCTAAAACAAATCTGTACTCCTTCCCTAGTGCAATTAGAGAATGGAATGGGTTGCCTAAAGGAGCCAGAACAACCAACGACTTGGCAGAGTTTAAATCATTGATTAACATGCATGACTAGATAGACACGTGAAATGCGTAGGACATAATTATTTTCTGGTTTTGAAGTAACGGCTGCAATCTATAAGAAGATAAGACAAATCAAACCTTTTTTTTCTGCAAAACTTTTATCAACAATTCACTCTGTTACAATGTACAAATCTTGTACATGTTATTTGTCCCAATTAATTAGGCTATTATTGGTTTGTATAAAAAGGGGAGATAAATCTTGGAGTATTGGTGATATTCCCATGTAAAAACTTTGATGTTTTTTTAAAGTATCTATCTATCTATCTATATAATTTTCTTCAAGGCTTTAGAGTTTGGACACGCAAGCAAGAAGTAAAGGAAAGATCACTCTTTTATTTCTGCAAGCCGAACGAACTAGTTACGCCAGGAAAAAAAAAGAGGGGGTAGGGGAGAACAAGTAGTATTCACCCGTCACTAAATAGCAGGGCCGGGCCGTTGTGACCAAGAAAGATCTTTTTTTAATTACTACCTCACGCAGCGACGAAAAAGGGGGGGGGGGGGAGAACAGGTAATCTACTAATATTCACCCGTCACTAAAAAGCAGGGCCGGACTCAACCGTTGTGGGGCCCTATGCGCAATGGATTTCGCGTGACCAAGTTTGGGTAGGGATACGGATAATAAGTGAAATTTAAGAGTTTGTATTAGAAAATAAATTCGTCTTTGCATTTTATTCATTCTTTACTACGTACAGAACTACTTTACGAGCCTTGCATGTAGCGAAGTCGTACAGCATATCATAAAAATTTTATTTCCTACATAGATCACGCTCAATAGCAAGAATTACCAAATGTCAAGCTATCTACGAGAATTGTTGACCTGAAGTAATTCTTCATTTGTTTGAGGTGCGAGAAGCTTCTTTCATCAGATTCCTAAATTACGGGATAATGCCTTTTTTTTTTATCGCGCTTAGGATTGGCATTTTCCATATTGAATGACACCCCAAAATGACAATTTTTGTCTACATATTTCAGGAGATTTGTATGAGTTTTCAAAAGATTTTAATAATTTCCGATATTTCCAGGACTTTTTCGTAGGCTATATGCGGTCGCATAGGTTGCATTGCCCTAAGGCCGGCCCTACAAAATAACGGTGTATGCTACCCCGTGGGTCGACTAGTACTTTATATTTTGCTTGTTTTAACTATATCTTCTAAATATATCTAGCAAGTAATCAATGACCTTTTATTAATCACACCTCAAATTGCTAAGAAAAAACAAACGTCCTATGATGATTTGGATTTCCTTACAAAATAGGACAACATTTGTTTCCCCATTTTAAATTGATTGCACGATAATGGAGCCTCTAATGTAGAGCAAAAGAAAAAAAAAGACAAACAGAAGGTTCATGGAAAATTGGCTAATAAAATTGACCATGTTGAAAAAACAACAACAAGGTTACAAAGATAGTTTGTGTGGCAACACAAACTATAGGGCCTAAATCGGCCCCTGAAATGGTTTGCTCAGGTAACAAGTCAGGTTTCAATATTTTCAGAAAGAATATCAGAAACTATGAAAATTAAACTATCTATAACTACACACAACCCTATCTCCGTTGATACAAAAAGAAGAGACGTGCTCGTGTCGAAAGTGCTGCCGATAGTGTTGTATTGATAATTCGACTAACGACTAAATACCACGGGATACAGAGATTTATTAATGTTACTATTATTACATTGTTAATATTCATATGTATTCAATGAACTGATAGTTATAAAGATATAGTTATATCCTAGGTGTCACTTTACGACTCACAAAGACCGTATTACGAATGAAGAGATTTGAAACAGGATTAATACAGGGATTGGACCCCACAATGACCTGCTAACCACTATCAAAAAACGTAAACTCAAACCCAATAGCCACATCACAAAGTCCCCAGGACTCTCAATACATTCCTTCAGGGAACAATACCAGGAAAGAGAAGAAGAGGCAGACAGAGAAAGCGATAGGAAGACAACATAAAAGGATTGACAGGCCTGGCATTGGAAGCGGTTCTATCCAAGGCAAAAGGCAGGAATGGAGAAAGACAGTTGACATCTTGTGTGGTGCCCCAACGGTCAAACAGACTAATGGGTAGGGGAAGGTCAAGTGAAGTTAAATGTGAAACTGGCCTAACTGATGTTATTGAATGATTATCTAATTGTTATAATTGTTTTGTTACTGAAAAGGCCTAAAGGGTCGATCTCACATTCAAAGCCTGAACTACTCAACAAATAAAATTTTCGCTTTAGTTCTTTATTCATATGCTCATATGATCGTATCGCTATGTTGCGGTTCATGTGTATAAAATGAAATACTACTTCTTTAAATTATTTTCCACTTATATACATACTTTTAACAAAAAATCTAAAACCGTTTGCATAAATGTGTTTAAAATATAGTAACTTGCAATCGCCCGCAGGTTTTTTTTTAGTATTAGTGAATAGTTATAGAAATAGATCTAGTCTAGATCTCTAGTGTGACGAACTAGTAAATCTAGATTCTAGATCTAAATGATTATTTACTAGACTCTATTACTATTAGTGACTATTATTCTAACTGTGAGTGTGAGAATAGTCTATTAAGTTATTAACTATACTAATTATTAAGTATAGTCACTAGACTAGTGACAAGTGAGATGATCTTCAAGTATCATCTTGGTAGACTTGTTGCAGTTGTTGATCCAAAAGTCTCTCAGACACATTAAATTAATTTTTTAGTAGAGTCGTAGACTGACTTGTCGGTATACTCATTTCGACATTCAGATTGCAAAGCTCAGTTTTGAGTTTAAGCTATTATTAGTGTTATTGACTCTAATTCTAATCTATGTTAAAGGGAAACTCCGATGGTTTTGACAATTTTTGATATAATATGTGTTTTGATTTACAGATGATGAATATATTTTTCTTTTATTTGCAATAATAACTTAAATAAACTTAGTAATTGATTTCTGACGTAATTTACCTGCGGATCCAAAACAGTCAGACATTCAATGGGTTTCTATGTGACGTCACACTAGCCTACTAACTTAATCTATTGACATATATTATTGTATAACGGGAGACCATACAGCAAAGATAACATTCTCGTAAAAGAAATATATCTTTGTCTATGCAGTTAGATCTAGGATCTTGTAAGCAAAGAAAAAATGTAAATTAAAAGTAGATTTACATACTTGACTAACCACGGGAGTGTGTATTTTCACGCCTGACCACTCAACACACAACAAACACTATCGCTTGGTTGCCTTGACATGACCGACTACACGTAGTCTAGCTAGCCTTACACTGACCAGTTTTTTCGAATCAGTCAGACACACACGATCTATTTACTTCTTGGGAAAGGGAGAGGCTTAGATGAAAATGTTACTTTTTTCTTGAGTTACTTATCCAATATCTATACATGTATATATACCTGTACCATAGCTCTGGAATAGGCCGCCACTAAGCCCAAGAGCCTGTAAGAATGAAGCGATACGATTGGTTAAATCTAGTTTCCTTTTCAGTATTGTATTGTTGATGGAAGTGACGTATGCCTAACCTAAAAACAAAATCTCAAAGAACCCCGTTTTTTTTTTTAGATGTCAAGAATTTACTATCTAATTTATTAAATATGTTTCTAAGCCTCTAAATAAAAAATGGTAAAATGTTTACTATTACAACTTTTTACGCAGAATTCAAATATGTCAATAAATCAAATTTGAAAAACCATCGGAGTTTCCATCTAAATATGTTTGACAGATGGTTACAATTTTATTTTCAACCTTGATTAGAGATCTAGACTCTAGATATAGTGTCTCTAGATTTAACTAGAATAGTGTTTCTAGACTAGTCGAGTCCTAGACTAGTCCAAGAAAAGGCAAATAGGAAATTACTGCTTTGCAGTCACTGTAGACACTTTAGTACTAGAAGACTAGATCTATATAAAGAATATTGTTATAACCCTGCCATGCACACCACCATCCAAAGACAGATGTTGTTTTATTTACTTGTGATGTCCTGTGAATAAACATCATTGCCTCATTGAGTTGCCTCCCTTAAATTATTACATTGGTGTCTGGAACTGGGACTCAATGGAGGTATTAAATAGGATCTTATTAAAAATGACAACTATAAAACGGCTAGACAAACTGGAATTGAAAGAACTGAAAGTAGAGCTTGAGTAGCGGCGTCTAAAATGCTTTGAAAAGAATAGAGACATTCTTAGAGCAGGTCTTTGGCAGGCTTTGGCTGATGAACAGGAGGATCCGAAAACATATTTGTTTGAGGTGGATCCAGATATCAGCGAGCTTCTGAAAACTAAGAAAGATTTGCTAAAAGACATATATGGCTCGACGCTTGAAGAAATGAAAATGATGGTGAACATAATGAGGAACAAGGTGGATGAGATTGTATTGAAAAAGGAAGGCCAAATAGACCAAAGTGATCAAATGGTGTCGCAAGCGAAAGAAGGAATAGACTCGTTAATGAAGGAGCAGTTACCTGGTCAGGACTGTGGCTGCACAAACAGTGGTGGTGGAGGCACTGGGGAGGGTAGTGCCGTCTGAGACCGTGTTGTGGGTGTGACTTTAAAGATGCGAAACGTGACAAGGATTGCTGTGACAACCTCAATGGATGTACCAAATCCAAAGAAAAGAAACAATTGAAGAAATTAGAAAAGTCTGCTATGTGCCTGAAGCTTTTGTTTCTAATGTATCTGCAACGAGTACCTCAGTGAGCTGGACAGATCAAAACAACGTTGGGTCTGCATCCAAGCTTGCTGCTGTGGACCTTAAAGACCTCTGTTTATCGTCAGTATCTTTGACGAGAACTCAAACCATGAAAGCCTGAAGACTGTTGTTGATTCGTTGCCTTGGATGTCGTCAGGTGAAATTGTGAATATCGGCCCCAACAATGGCCAAGATAGAAACAACGAATTTGACTTTGCCTGCGGCATAAGAGAGAACTCCAAGCTTGGCAACTACATTCAGGCGATTGACAGGAACTGTATATGCAGCGCCCTGCGAGGACAGTGCCCATGCCAAGAAACCCAGGAACAAGGTCTGAACTTAACTGACATTTTTACTTCTGCATTCATATGTGAGAGTGACTTAAACGATGGGGAATTAATTCCAGCGGAACCTGATGCAGTGAAGGATAAACATTTGCTTATGGAAAATTACAAGGGTGCTTCATGGGCATACATTACAGATGAAGCTGAGATTGACTATGTATTTGAAACCATGGCTACCTGTGGGCCTATAAATATATCATGAGACGTCCATGGAACAGGTCTGCTGACTTGGCATCTAGAACAACGGCCCTGGTAACTACAGTGATCGACACAACCTCCATTTGTGTTAAGTGGCTGGCAACCCTGACCTCTACGATATCGTCTTAAGTGTAATCTGGCCAACTGAAGGAAGAGAAAGCGATGGCCGTGGAATACTGTTCAGATGGCTTCGTGGACAAGCTCCCTGCTGTCTGTGGCTCCCACTAATTGACCTCCACCTGAACTGTCAAACCTCCACTGCACTGTTTCTTTTCAGGATGAAAAGTGCTAAGAAGGGGGCAATGTTATAACCCTGCCATGCGCACCGCCATCCAAGCTAGTGCAGAAGGTGTGCTCTGTTAAGTTATTACAATATAATGATTATAATCTAGATTTTTATGTAGAATGTAGATTATAAGAATCTATAGATCTACAGTCAATGTCTTATTAAATTACAACAAATAAATTAGATATATACTCATATACTGTATATGTAATATTAAATTTAATCTCTCAATGACTAGTCTACTAAAGTAATGTCTGAGAGATATTGGCGTAACTGAGCACTAGATCTAGTTGTCTAGAGTTTTGTTACTAAAATGTAATGTATCTAGAATTAGATTTTATCATAGGATCTAATCATTAAATTTATATTCTTCTCTTGGTTGTTTACTTTAATTGAAAAGCACAGTTATTAACAAGTATGGAGTTATCTGATGTAAAAAATGGAGTGTTACTCATTCTGGTCACAGTTTTAGTACACAGCTGTATCATTAGAGGACATGTGGAAGTTGAAGAAAATAATTTAGTCAAAGAAATATCTAATTTGGCAGCAGTCAAAGGGCTATCAGAAAAGGAGACTAGGCATTCAAGAGTTCTCAAAAGATCTAACATAGAGGATACCATCACAACATTAGTTCTGCTACAAGTTGTAAGTAAATAATAGTTCAAATACATATTTAGTTTGACTAAAAAGGTACCTATCTTAATTATTGTTCAAATTAAGTATTACTTTGTCTTATTTGCAGATATAATTTAAAAAAAAAAAAATCTTTTTCTATAAACATAGTATAATCAATCTTGTTAACTGTGACAATATCTTTTTGAGTGCTAGATCTGATGATATCTTGATGTTATGATGAGATTTTGTTGATCAGAGAATGCATTTCTGATGTTATAATTTAGCTAGACTTCACCTTTTAAACAATTACTGAACACTCAAACAATATTGTCATGTCAACTATCAATTAAAAAAAAGAAATCCTACAACAATAAATAAAAGGAAAAAAAGGCAGATGATGTAAAGGTCATTTGTTTCCGTGGCCTACAGTTAACGAGGGTGTCATGTGGCCAGTACAACAACCAACCTCATTTACTTTTACTTTTCCCCAAATAATGTCAGGAACCCATTAGAGCAGGGTGGACTTAGAGGTGCCCAAAGATCCAGAAATTAAAAATCCAGTCTTTACCAATATTTGAACCAGGGACCTCCGGTTCAGAAGCCAATTTCTACCTCTCCTTTTATTGACTGGAATAATTAACTTGCCGTGATGCAAATATTCAACCAATGAAAGCATTAATAATTTGTTATTCTAAATGGTCTTGTGCTTCAGGAATACAATCTAAAAATAATCTTAATGCAACAGTTGCTTTGTGTCATGTGACATTAACAAAATTTTTTGTTAAGAGTCCATGCAACCTAGTCTGATGAAACTTCATAAGAGAAATTACCTCTTTAAATCATGGCTGATTGGGATGTATGAAAGTAATAAATATGCTCAAAGTTGTCTTGATTATGAAATCTAAAAATATAAAAAATCAGAATAAATCAAAGAATGAGAGAAAAAAAAAGCAACTTTCATTTATTTTAATATTGGCTCACCAACAAGCTTTTTCTTATAGTCAGACATGGTCATTTTTTAAATTTTTAACTATTGTGATGGCCTTTTCTTTTACATTTAGTGCCAATGAAAACAGATTGAAAGACAAAAATCTAGCAAATTTTCTACTGATAACATTTTTGTTACATTTACTTAGAAAAAAAAAAAAAAAAAAACTTTGCCTGCTGAAATTAGTTTTTTTTTTAACACAGGTCTTTCGGCATGGAGATCGTAGCCCTACCCACACATACCCCAATGATCCTTATAAAGATTATTGGCCACAAGGACTGGGTCAGCTCTCAAAGGTAAGACAGAGTTCCTATTGCTTAGTAGTTCTTGTTTTCTATGAACTGCATAATTTTGAGCCAAATATC
Organism: Biomphalaria pfeifferi; assembly: GCA_030265305.1. NCBI lineage: Eukaryota > Metazoa > Mollusca > Gastropoda > Planorbidae > Biomphalaria > Biomphalaria pfeifferi. The sequence continues at coordinate 296,876 of JASAOG010000126.1, read as the reverse complement.
AATTTGATACTTTTTTTTTTTTACTTTAGAAACTTGATGTCCTTGTCTTATTCATTAATTACAAACTTATTATTAGATTACCAAGGTTACTTTAGAAGAGGAGATAATGAAGTCCTTCACATTTCTTATCAATTTGATACTTTTTTTTTTTTACTTTAGAAACTTGATGTCCTTGTCTTATTCATTAATTACAAACTTATTATTAGATTACCAAGGTTACTTTAGAAGAGGAGATAATGAAGTCCTTCACATTTCTTATGTCAATCTAGTCATTCTTGTTAATCATTGACTTAAACTCTGCTAAGTCATTGGTTTTCCTGGCTCATTTATGAAACCCAGTACATTCTCCAATGGCACTAGGGAAGAAGGAGCACTTGTAAAAATTTGTCCTAGCATATTTAGTAAGAAATGTGCCTCTATCTATCTTTGTGTCTTTCTGAGTATTTTATTAAGTTCTGTTTTTTTATTTGTAAATTATGTTTTAGTGTTTTATGTACTATTACTATTCTACTGTTAATACTTCTGTCCTGAAGTGTCTTTAAGTTTAGTGGTTTTACTAATGATGTTACTCTAATCAATAAAACTCACTGCTCTATTTTGCTTTTGGTCTAGTTTCTTCATGTTTTCTCGAGTTGAGGGATCATTATGATTTTTATCAATTTTTTGTTTTGTTTTGAATGTAAGGTTGGAAAAATTCAAGCACATAATCTTGGAAAATCTCTTCTGCAAAACTACACTAAATTTCTTGGTACTAAATATAATCATAGTCAGGTAACATTTTTAAAATGGTTATTTATATAAATATATAACATAAAATGTTTAAAAGCTATCTTTGAAACTCAGTTTCTCAGTTACAACTTCTCTCACTAAGATTTCTTTTTAATGCATTATTTCATGGGTGTAGCCAGGATTTTTTTTTGTGGGGGGGGGGGGGAGAGATTTTTTTGATTCCAGTGCACAAAACTTGTACTCAGTCAATGCCAATAGTTATCTATATCAATATACCGTAAAATTTTGAACATTTGATTCACCTTTGAGATGTCAGGGGAACTGTAAAAAATACAGAGATATATTTGACTTCTTTTACTTGCTTTATTTGTTTTCGTAATCACCCAGTATTACAATAAATTCTTTTTTTTTTGTTTGCTTTGTTCTTTGTGTGAGGGTGCTGGTGGGGATATATCATGGGCGTAGCCAGGATTTTATTTTTGGGGAAGGGGGGGGGGGGAAATCCCCCCCCCCCCCAAGAAAAATGTCTGTGTGTGTACACAATAAATCTTTATTAGATTCTCCAGTGTCATTGGGCATCAAGCTGCTTCCACAAAAATCTGTCACTGGCAATGTATGAAGCCTCTTCAGACATGCTCTGAGAACCTCCATGAAAGTGTGGCTCCAAGTTGTTCTAAGATATCCCTGTTTGTGATTTCCTCGTATTGGCCTCCATGTCATCGCAACTCTTATTATGCGTAGTTATTTTGTCGATGAACATGTCCCAAAAACCTCATGCGACGCTCTGTCACAACCTTACTAAGGGGTTGACTCGCTGTTTGGCTTAGGATTTCCTTGATTGAGACCAGATCTCCTGAAATCCGTCTTAGCCATCTTTGTTGAGCCACATTTAGTGTTTTTTAATTTCGGCAGATGACTATTCACTGCACTTTATTAATGGAGCCCAGCCACTGGTAGAAATGTGTAACCTCTCTTGGAATTAGGTCACTGTAGTTTGCTTTAGATTTTATATTGAAAAGGGAAGTTTTATCGTCAAAATCATCTGTTGGGGGGTTCTAAACTAAAACTAAACTCTGGAGTTTTGTTTTTTTTAATTTAAAACCCCATTTAGCAACGCTCATAGAATTTGGTGACTGTAGTTTGCTTTATTCATTTCAGAAAGGGGGGGTATTGACACCCCCCCCCCAGACTATGCCCATGCATTATTTAGACTCCATAATGGTATTTGTTATAGATGATTGATGTTCTTTTATCTTTTCTCATCAATAACATCTATTCCTTCAAAGGATTATTATATATCATATCATACTTAATTAAATAATTGAAGTGATTTCTTTGCATATTGGACCATAATATGGTGTTTTTTATTGAACCAATTTGTTATTCTGAAATGCTAAATCTAGTATTTATTTACTATTAATAATTAAAAATTGTACATATTTTTCAAAAGGATATGTTTAGCTAAATTACTAAAGACATACAATAACGCATTCTTAATAATTTCACCATGTTTTTGAAATAGATTTTTGTGAGAAGCAGTGATTATGATCGTACTTTAATGACTGCAGAGTGTGTTTTGGCTGGACTTTTCCCGACAAGCAAGGAAAACCATGATCCAGATAAGAAGTTTTTCACCAGTCTCTCCAACCAATGGCAGCCGATCCCAGTACACTCAGTGCCTCTAAAATTTGATATAGTAATCTTATTATTAAAGTTTTTTTTTTCTTTTGTTATCTTTCCTTGTAATTATTAAAAGTTTGTAAAGTATGAGAATAATATAGTTTTCTGAATTATTAGTCCATTAAGCAAGGCTATTGCAATCATCTCTTGTTAATTTTTCTTAAATCCAGCATTTAGTATTTCAACTGGTGTCAGAAAATTGGGACAAACCCAATTATAAATATGGATAAATTATTATATGACTAAAAATTGGAATCACAATAGGCTGCAAAACAAAATGTTTAATTATAATACATTCTGACCATATAAGTCTTTTACTTAAGACTTTCCTGTCCACTTTTGTTATCAGGTACTTGAAAATCAGAACAAGTTTTATATAACCATCGCAGTAGCAAAGAATTTACATTGCTTCATCTGACCATAGACTATAAATTCTCAAAGAACAAGTTGCATATAATCCTGATAGTAGCAAAGAATTAAATTTGTTTTATCTGACCATAGGCTATAAATTCTCAAATGAAGATTTAATCTAGAGCTTAACAATAGATTTTGAAACTTTAATCTTTTTTTTATACCCCTTAAGTATAAGTCAAGTATAAGTTTAAGTCAAGTATACGTTAAGTATAAGGTACATTTTCTTTGTGTTCATTAAATTTGAAACTTACTGTTTATTTTCTTTGTTTTTATAATTGTGAAAATGCCAGCTTTTAAAAATATTCAAAGCATCAACTTTCTTTTTTTATAGTTACTGCGACCTTCACATAGTTGCCCTTTTATCCAACATCTGCGAACTGAAAGAGAAGCTAATCAACTTCTTAATAGAACAAGTCTTTTTGACAAGGTATTTTCTATTACAATATTTCCTTTATTTTAAATCAATTCATGTTTAGCATTTATGGGCATAAATGTAGGAATTATTTTAAATTCTTTGTCATTCTGAACTGGAATATTGAGCCCTTTATCAGGGATAAACAAAAGTGTCTTCCACTGTGCTCTTCATCTTTGGTAGAAATTATTAAAAGTTTTAGTTTGGTGTCAGTTTTACTAGAAGCAAAACATTTTGTGCTGTCAAAGAGTTACACACTTAGGTCAAAAGTTTTTGATGTACTACAATAAATAACAAGGTTACAGAGACAGTTTGTGTGAAAACACAAACTCAAAATCGGCCCCTTAAGTGGTCCACCTAGAGTCTTCACGAGGATTCGAACACGGGACTTCCGGTTCCAAGTGCTTTACCCCTCAGCCACAGCATCTCCATATATTCTTTAGCGTACCTACTTTAGGTAGTGACCTAGCTAGAAATGACTTGACAGACTTGGAGTAGGTCTACTTGGATCAGACATTCCCCTCGCAAAAAAAATGAATATTTCCATTGCCATTTGTCATATAAACTAGATCTAGACCTAGTTCTAGATCTTGAATCTAGAACTAGATTTATATCTAGAACTAGATCTAAGTCTAGAACTAGATCTAAGTCTAGAACTAGATCTAAGTCTAGAACTAGATCTAAGTCTAGAACTAGATCTAAGTCTAGAACTAGATCTAAGTCTAGAACTAGATCTAAGTCTAGAACTAGATCTAAGTCTAAGTCAACAACGCATACCACATGAGGAGGTAGCCACCCTCAACAATCCATATTCTGATTGTGAACTGCCTTTAAGTTTATTCAGGTGATCAGTTATGGCTTGTGCTTTCAATACAAAGCTGTGTCACATCTATTGGGAGACAACAACCTGTGTGTCTCGTTCTTGACACAACCATACATAGATTAGTCCAGAGGACTCATTCTGATATCTCTTGAAAATGTTCTGTTTCTACTTTGTAAGCATTAGTAAAAAATAATCAGTCAGCATCAATAAATGGATACATTGAAAATGTGTTGAAAACACTTTTTTACAAAGTTTACATCAACTCAGTCTGTTTGTCTGTATGGTAAAAAGTTTTTGCACATTATAATTATTTCTCCCACACCCAACACAACTGGTCCAGACAAGTGATAGGATCATAGCCCATTGAGAAAGTGATAGGATCATAGCCCATTGAGAAAGTGATAGGATCATAGCCCATTGAGAAAGTGATAGGATCATAGCCCATTGAGAAAGTGATAGGATCATAGCCCATTGAGAAAGTGATAGGATCATAGCCCATTGAGAAAGTGATAGGATCATAGCCCATTGAGAAAGTTAAAAGCTAAACAAAAAGAATTGGTAAAAATATTTCTATCTCACAGATTTATATGTCTAGGTACATAAAATAACAAGACTGATCCGAACGAATTGATTGCTACTACACTTAATATAAGCTTTGTTTTTTAAAAAGTATTTTTTAAAATGTTTTTCTTGTGTTTGGTATAACATCATTGACTAGAAGAATGCAGAAAATGTTCGATTAGTAGAATGTCCCAAAATCTTATACAATTTTCATCTATGTTAAAAGTTTTACTGATTGTTGAGATTAGGAATAAATAACTACTCTAGTTTATGATGGATGAACTGGCCTACGTTACAGTTAGGCCTAACTCCCCTACATAGACTCACTTAAAACATCTCTGACCTCATCACCCCAACCTTCATAAAAGCATTGACTTGACTCACACAAGCATTAACGTTCTCACACTCAACAAGATTTGCTCTGTTAAGGTTTCTGCGTGGTGTTGGTTCTTGGAACTATGACTAGTGTAGATCTATGTCTGACTGGAAGTAATGCTGAACTCAAACTACTTCAGTAACACCGTCGAAAGGCCGAAACAATCAAATTATGTAGTCGACGCTAATGTTGTTCTACAAATATATTTAATAATCACGAAGGGAATCGTCCGATGTCAGCTATGTCCGTAAATCCGTATATCTATCCCACTGCTCTACACGAAGCGTCTTCTTTGTAGCGTCACTTAGAGCGTTCCTGTTTTTTAAAGATCTGTCACGTCACTTGTCACTAAGTAAAACTTTCCCCTTATTCCCGAAAAAAATAACTAAATCCTTATCATGTCATAACTACTCCTCCCCCTCCCGCTAATAAAAAATTGCCTGTCAATTTTTTATCTACTGTCTTAGTCTTACATTGTGCAAGGGCCAAAATAAAAGACAACACAACTTGAATCTTGCTTGCGGTTTCAACTTCTTCATCATTGTCCCAAACTCAAGTTGATCTGAACACATATTTTCCTCAAGTGTCACAAAGTGATACTGTCTAATGTGATGTGTTGTAGGTGACCGCAGACGTAGTTCGTTTGCGCTGACTCTATAGGTGTATCTAGCTATGGTGTTCAATGGTTGCACAGCTTTCCCTCAAATGTTGGAACAGACATTTCACCTAATACAATAAATTTACAGTTATCACTACTCGTTCTTCCTCTATATACCTAACGTTCTTTCAGGCATTTACAAGTGTATTTAATTTTCTCTCTCCACTTACTTGTCCCAACGCGACCTAAGTCTTTACTGATGTAGTATGATCATGCTCAAATACAAAGAATAAAATATAAAACTTACTTTTCCTTGATATAACTACATCGTCGCCTTATAAATGTCCTATCTATTCATACATTCATACCTACAATTCATACATATTGCCTGAAATAAATAACCAACATGAGCCAATCTAATAATAACCAAATTACATGTATATTATAACATAAATATCCTATTCCAAGATACCTTAAAACAACCTAATACCCATCTAGTTATGACTACTAGTTAAGTCAATTAATTAAGAATAAACAATTTAAATAAAATCCAACTTATTTACACACTACGGTCGTCTAGTGTTATGTTTCACAGGCTATCTACACGACCCATACATTTGTTCTCTCCAACGGGAGTTAACATCTCTTACACCACTATAGCCCGCGTGCGGCCTTCTACCTCTGTATGACTTGCGATTACCGTTACCATAGTCATCTATTCTATCATCCTTGTCAGATACAGACCTGTGCCTCCTATCCGAACTCGCAATCTTCTGTTCAGACTGTTCTGCCCTACTCTAACAGTCTTAAGCGATGTGCCAATGTTTATGGCAGTTAAAACAAAGTCTGTCCTTTCTAGGTTTGTTTCGCCTCATGTTGCCATACCTGCCAAGTAAAACATCTCTAGATAACCTCGGCATGGCTACCCCTTCACAATACCCTGTATACAATGGAGATCGAAGGAACACTTTGCATGCTTCGAACCTCTTAACTGCGCCGTCTGCCTGAGATGAACTCCAATTGGTGACAAGGCAGGGAGACCTAGGTCTCCCGTAGTGCCCTGGTAAGGAACTCTGCCGTTTGGCGTAGTGTCTCATAGCTTCCATACAAACTTAGTGAACCACTGGATACGTCTTCCCGCAGCTCGCGGAGCTGCGGACACTCTTGCAAGACGTGCGCCACCGTCTCTTATGATTCCCCGCCGGGTAGGTCTTTAGTGTGTCCAACGCCATTTTTCTTAGTAAATCCGGGTGTGTGTGTCGTTTTGTGGCCCCCTCCAACCCGTGTATAGTGAAATTTATGGGAGGGATGGGCTGTCTCCTCCAAGGCGGGCACGTGCTTATCCGTCGGATTGGGACCCGGTCAGTGGAGAGGCCAGCTTGAGCACTCAAATTTGACGCGCAGTGCATAAATGATGTCCGTTTTATCCTGTTTTTTACTCTCCCCTGAGTGACTAATGTATGGGTCGGTAGCCCTGGTTCGCCCCTTTTGTACTTTCCAGGGCCGTTAGCACGGCGCGCTCTCTCCTCAGGCCAAGAGGAGCCACGTTGGACATGATTTCTGCAGCGGAAGTTGGGCTCATTCTATAGGTGCCGCAAATGAATCTGAGAGCCTGGGCCTGTACACGGTCGAATAATTCGAGGGCCGTCTTGCTTGCGTACACCTGCATTGAGAGCTTTCTGTCTAGGGTGACTCCTAGATATTTTGGCGTGTTTTCACGTTGGAGTCGCAGCCCACCAAGTTGGAGCTCGAATGGGGCCCCAAGAATGTCAATTCCCAGGCTGAACAAGCACCAGGTCGTTTTGCCAATGTTAATTCGTGTCTGCCATTTTGAACAATACGAGGAGATGGTATGGAGGTCGGCTTGTAATGGTGCCTGAAGTTGTTCAGCTTTCTTCCCGGTTGACCAGAGAACAAAGTCATCGGCATATAGCAGTTTGTGCCGTCTGCCAATCTAACTGATTTGGTATAGCCTAAATAATCTTTAGATTTCACTAATCCCCCTCTAACCGCGAGTGTACTACTAGCTGTGTCCCGGATCACATTTACCTGTTTATTATTTATCATGCCCGGATATACTTTGAATCTATCTTCCCCACAATCAACGTAGTCAATTTCTTCATCTGGTTCACTATCTCCACTATCACGATCCCTGTCTTGATAGTTCCTCACAAAATTAACCCTACCTGGTGGTCGATTATCCCTTTCCTGTCTATGGTTTCCCTTATTACCTCCCCTATCACTAGTGCCACTATTATCCTGTGTATTCCCATTGCCAGCTCCATTCCCTCTATGTTTCCTACACTGGTATGCCATGTGTCCCTTTTCCTGACAGTTAAAACATGTAACGTCCCTAAGGTTTCTCTCAACCTGTCTATTTACAAATACTAAAATTAGAAATGGGCAATCAGGTTTCACCTCGATTGTTCCCCAGATCTAGTCTAGATTACGCTAGATCTTAGTTAGTTACTTCTTACCTGCTTTCACAGCTAGGAGTGTATATAACTTACAACTCATACAAATAAACTATGAAAATAAACTTAATTACGATAAACACCAAGCTATAGATCTAATGAATGAGACTTTCGTCTGACAGTAGGACTTAGGACGGGAGTATTGCAAATAATTAATACATGACGTTACTAAAAAATGCTTAACTAAATGAATCACATTCACATACAGGACGAATTAACAGCTAAACGTATATATGGACCTCTTGCTAGATTACACCTAATTTTAAGGATATCCCCAATCCACCACGATTTAACCTGGTAGTGATAATCTAGTGAGTGGTCACTTCCCTGCAGACTTTAATTATCCTAAGGAGAAAGTAGTTAAATAACACTTATCTGTCCAAGAAGCGACGATAACTCTACAATCAGCCTCGGGTCCACTCTTCCTACGCTAATGTCATGTCTGTCCCGGCGGCAAGGCTCACGGCAATGTCTTCCCTAGTGGTGAGATAAGGACAGCGAACGAATCGGCTCTCCAAGGTCCTTCGGTACTGGTCTGCAACGGCTCCGGTTCTTCGGTGGTATGGCGTCTGGTTCTGGTTCACGGTGATCTGTCGTCTGGTTCTGGTTCATCGATGGCATAGAGTCTGGTTCCGGTTGCTGGTTCTGATGCAGGTGCAGTGGTTCCAGGTGGTTGTCTGTACAAAGCGAAACTGGAACGGTCCAACAGTTGACACTGACAAAGTCAGAGTCCAGTGCTAAAATATCGGCTATCTGGCTATCTAACATGTAGCACAGATTCAGCAGAGCCGTAGAGCAATATAGCACTACTGCACTAAAGTGTCATAGGCAGTACGATGGCTCCTACGTCAAAAGTTCTTTCGCGTGACATTAACGGTCGATCATGGCCTTGCAGAGGTGACCTTTACGTTCGTTCTTAAGATGCCGGGCAGGCGAAATCTCTTCAGTAGGGCTTCGACAGGACGGTTTTCTTCCCTTCAACAACTGTAGCCTTCTAGATACCGAACGAACTACAGGCTTCAATACGATGCCCCAACGTTTGGGCATTTACAAATAACAAATGTCTCGTTACCTCCTAGGTCTACGAGTCCAGGACCTCATTGGCTTTCCTTCGCCGACGTGGCTGTACAATCAGGGTCTAGCTGCAGGGTCTAGCTTCTGCTTCCTCCTAACAGAGGGCTTCTATCCTTCTGGATGTTGATACCAGTGAGCTCCGAGTCTGGGGTCGCCACGTTGTTAAGGCTTCCGGGCGGTGTTGATTCTTGATAATATGACTAGTGTAGATCTACGTCTGACTGGAAGTAATGCTGAACTCAAACTACTTCAGTAACACCGGCGAAAGGCCGAAACAATCAAAATATGTAGTCGATGCTGATGTTGTTCTACAAATATATTTAATAATCACGAAGGGAATCGTCCGATGTCAGCTATGTCAGTAAATCCGTATATCTATTCTACTGCTCTACACGAAGCGTCTTCTTTGTAGCGTCACTTAGAGCGTTCTTGTTTTTTAAAGATCTGTCACGTCACTTGTCGCTAAGTAAAACTTTCCCCTTATTCCCGAAAAAAATAACTAAATCCTAATCATGTCATAACAACTCACACCAGGCAATGATCTATTCAAAGCTCAAATTTCTATCAGTATGTATTTAATACTTTTGATTATCATCATCAGTTAATAGTGCAATATTAGAAAAAGTTGTTTAAAATCTTACATATATGTTTAAATCCTAATTCCACCATAATACTAATCTGTTTATTTAGCAACACATGTTGGAGCTTAGTCAAAGAACAGGGATGGAGATGAATTTTACAAGTTTGTTTGACTTTGTAGATAATATATTTTGTTTGGTAGGTAGTTCTTCTTTTTGCTTCTTTGATATTTATATTTAAAAAAAAATAATTTGAAAGACAGTATTTAAAATTTTTGTATGTACTTTGTATTCACAGCTACAAAATATTTTTACAATTGTATGAAACAAAATCCTCCTGAGTGTTGTACTTAATTTCTACATACAAATAAAAAAAAAAGTCTTTTAATTTGAACAATCTAATGTTGTAGCATTGTGCTATTGATAGGATTGTGTTGATATTGGTAGACCTTTTTTTTTTTTAGCAATATTTTGTTCCTGGCATTGTGTTGTTATAGTTGTCACTTTGCTGTTTATGTCAGCACTGTCTTATTATTGTTACCAATGTGTTGTTATAGTTGCTTGTTGCTATTGTTAGAATGTTAGGGTGATATTATTATTTTTAGTTTAGTGCTATTAATGTAAGCATTTTTTTGTTATTCTTACACAAGTTTTACAGTTTTAGATTTATTTTTTTTTATCCAGAAACAACATAATTTACCTCCTCCTGTATGGCTTAGCCAAGAAATGCAAAATCGACTTATTAAATACAAGTTAAAGAGAGAGTTAGTTTCCCCTAAAGATGCCAAATATTTGATGGGTAAGTGAAAGCAAATATTCATTCTCACTAACTTGACAAATTGTTAACTCTTTATTTCAATAGAAACACTTCTCATGGGTTGATACTATCATTACATCCCTTGGCAAGTGTCTCATTCAATGACTTCACAGGTAGAAAAAGGAAATACCAATTGAATGACACAATGATGAAACCAAGAACACAGTAGGCTGCAGTCTATCAACTGCTAAGATGTATAGTTCTATCTCAATTTCTTAGTTGTGTTACATCAGGAACATGATGGACATCTTCCATTGTGGCTAACAACCAGACCTATAACATGAATATAGTTCTAGCAGTCTTGCTCGCTCAAAATACTATTTCCTGGCATTACAAGGAAACAATTTTGACTTCAAACTAAGTAGCGTCCTGTTTTATTAAAGTGAAATATGTACAGCCTACAAATTAACTGTAAGCCCCATTTAATCAACCTTTCTGATTATAATTTGGAAAAGAAAATGACCAATGTCATCTTGATTAGTTTAGTAAGAATAGCTTAGAATAGTTTTAGATTCCAAAGATGAGAAAGGGTGCAATGAAGTCACATGACTGTAAAGACCCAGCTGTCACCTACACACTTCTCCATAGATGATACAGACAATACATTGTCTACTGAAGATTAATTTCAAATTTCCTTTTAGTTCTACACATTTCTTTGATGATAACTTTGGGATTAATTACATTGGTAATGGACTTTGTAGGATTTCCCAGCCCTTGTAGAAGCCTCTTCTTGCGCAGTATTCTCTATTATGTTAGTAAGAATAAGCTGGTCTTTAATTTAGCTTACATTTCTTCTATTGCATTTAACATTGAACTTTGAAGCTGCACTGAAAATAAGACATTAAATTAATGTTTTAATTCTAGTGTAAACATTTATTCTAAATATAATTTGATAGGAACATTGTTTACAACACTTCTGAATAACATGCAGAACAAAATCCTGCACACTACTGATCCTGTTAAAATAAATCTATTCTCTGCTGTAAGTTTATCATTTTTTCAACATTTAAACTTTTAAAATTAATAGCTTACAGCCAAGTGTATTTTCATAATGACTAAAGTTTTTGTTTAATTCTTGATAATTGTGTCTATCAATAGACAGATTGTTTCTGTATTACATCTTCTGTGTCTGTTTTGTCGGTGACCGGTCACTTCATCCCTAATTAAATATTTTTCTTTTTTATTGTTTAATTGTGCTGTTAAGGCTTTGACTTTAAGCCCTCATTTCATCTAATATATAAATATGATTATGTAGAATGATTTTTTATATTTTTTGACATGTTACTAATGCATTTATAGTGTTTCCTCTTCCACTTTGCATTCTTGATGAGAAATCTTATAATATATTGTAAATCTATTGGATGTGGGGGATGTAATATTATAATATTATTGTGCGCATGACATAATGATCAAAGGCCAAGGTTTGGTGGAAGTAGTGAAAATCATTTGAGAGATAGAAGTACGATTAGAATAATTATGACCGAAAATTACTTTCATTAATTTACTTCCATAGTGAGATATTTGGAAACTCAGAAATAAAACACAAATTTAATGTTTTCTCTATCTCTTCATTTGTATTTTCACTTTCATTAGTCTCAAGTTCATTTTGAAAGTGTTAGACTAATTTTTTTTTTTTTTGTGGCAGCATGAGTCAACTGTACGTTTTTTGAAAGCCTTGCTAGGGGTAGATAATCAAAGAGAAGTGCCTTACATTGGTGCTGTGATTATAGAACTTCATAAATTCAATGATGCCTACTATGTCAAATTTGTGTACAGAGAAGATTCCAGAAATGAAGCCTTACTAGTCAATGGTAACAATTTATAAAACTCTTTCAGCTAAGTTGGATGTCATTACGATTAAGATTGCTTTCTTGAAACCTTTTCAAATACTAAATGTTGTCAGCCCTTATGTTGGTGCTACTGGAATGTCCATACAGTGTGCTTATCTTTTAAACACCAAAACTCAAGATTTTGTTTCAGTAGGTCCCTCTTTTAGACCTTGTGATCTATAGGGCAGAAGATGTCATGTTAACAAGGGTGTCATTTGTCCCCTACTTTCCCCAAATAATGTCAGGCATGATACCCTTTTTGTTGAGTGGACTCAAGGGCTAAAAATCCTAAAATTCAAATACCTAGTTTTCACCAAGATTCAAACCCCTTGGTTCGGAAGCCAAACACTTAACCACTCAGCCACCATGCCACCCTTTTCTCTCAATTGAAAAAAGTAAAATAGTGAACCAAATATTCAAAGTTAACCAATTTTAATTATGACAATTTGGAATCAAGACATTCTTATTTACAAGAAATACTAAGTTTAAGCTTTTGAGAAGTAAGACAAATTTATGATGGATACATTTTATTTTTATTTTGACAGGCTGCAATAATATGACATTATGTCCCTTTGAGGTCTTTCAAAAAGCTTACCAAGATCTGGTGTTTACTAATGATGAATGTGCTGACATTTGTTTGGCCGATGTTTCACAACATTTTTTAATTGACAGTAAGTTTTGCTTTGCCAACTATATTCTATTTTCATTTTTTGTAGTAGTCAGAAACTTCCATTGCAATACAATGAACAGAAGAAATATTTTCTTAGTGTGTTTGTGGTCACCTGTATATATCATTCTCTACGTCACCCAACCATGCAGTACAAGACGCACACACTCTGACTCTCTAACCCTCAATGAAAAAGTCATGAAAAGATAACTCTTTTATTTCTGCAAGTGGGACTAGAGTTACCCCACTTAACTTTCATTCAGAAAAAAAAGAGGGGGGGTGCAGAGCAAGTAATCTTCTCTGTATATATAATTCTCTACGTCACTCAACCACCCACCCCATTTGGACAACTGTGTCTTTCAGGAAGTGTTCACCTGTCACTAAAGAGCAGAGTATGCTTTGCCGCGGGTCGGCTTTTATAACTATACTATTATGACTTATTTTCCTAACCACAATCCAGGTGGTATCTTACAATCTATTTCTGACCTAGTTTTCTTAAAACAAATTCTAAGCTATGGAAGATAATACACATTTTATCATCCCTCAGCCTGTTTATGTAATCAGTCAAACAAATTTATTTAGTAGTAACTCATGTCTACTAGATTTGGTCAATGTGAGCCAAAATGGGAAAAAAAAGCAACTAGAAATGTTTTGCTGCAGTATAATGACATTTTAAATACAAAACACTGTGTACTGAGCGGATAATTCAACGATTATTTAGAATTTAACTTGAGGGAAATAGCATTACCCAACTTCTACAGACTAGAAAATAGATGATTTAGAAAAAACACAACACACTACTTCTTCTTTTTCTAGCCAGCTTTATTGCTACTGAGCTGTGAGCTCTTTTGCAGACTGTGCCAAGGAAAAATAGTGTGCTGTTTTTCAGTTGTTCAGAACTGCTGTATAAGGTGTTGGTTATGTTGGGCTGTAGTGGAAGTAGGGTCTGCCTAAGATGGATTAGGAAGGGACATTCAAAGAGAAGCACAGGCAGAGCCATGTACAAAGAAATGACCATGCCTAACAAACTGGATAGTATTAACTTTCTCCCCTGCAAAGAACAATCTACAATTTTCCAACTAAGAACAGAACACACACCTCTGTTAAATTACCATCTGAACAAAATAAATCCACACAACTCCCCCTTTGTAGACACTGGGCCCACCTTTATGAAACAGTAAACCCTATTCTCTTTGAAATGAAACACACGTAAGTGCCTGAACTGTCCTTGCATACATAGTGCTTATGTTTCAGAAATCTAATCCCCTTCTCATTTCCAGACCTTGTTCCTATCCTGGTCGCTGTTCTTGTGCTCTGTTTGGCACTCTTAGCCTTCCTAGGCTACAAGGTGTACACTGTGAAACATCAGTTGAAGCAGACCCTGACCCAGGACCAATACACTTTACTAGAGAATGATTTGGAGGTCAGTGATAGTGAGAAGGAGTTTGAGCTGGAAGAAATCAGTGGTTTCCATGACAAGCTGTATGACAAAGCTGGGAATAGTCTACAGTGAAACACTTTTTAGGCTAGGTTAGTTAATTTTAAAATAGTATTTGATTACTCATTCAGTTTTTGTCTGTGCTATGTCTGATTGCCAAATTCACATATTCACTCTAAGAATAATCATGAAAGTCACAAAAGTTTTATGGTTTAATTGTAGACCTTAGAATAAGTAATGGATACATTTCATCAGAAATTTTCATACTGTGATCTAGGACTTTGTTTTGTCTATTTATTTCAAATCTCTCCCAATCTTTTTATTTTCTGACATTTTTCTTTAGGTTCCATTATATTGCCACCACATGACTTCATATTGCTTTTTTTTTTTCTCTTACTGAGTTTTATTGCTTAAAAAAAACATAAACAGGATTTAAAAAATATACACATACATATAAATCAAGGTTTTGAAACGATTTAATAGGCATTGTTTGAGTGCAGCACAGGCCAATACTTATTATGCAAAGGACATACAGGGTATATAAGGGTATATACAGCAGGCAACTGTCTATAATAGTCTTGATTGCTGTAAGCTCATTTTGAGTTATTTATTTATTTAAAACATAATTTGACCAGCCTTTCATCTCACGCAACCCACACTTTAAGAAATGCTGTTTTAGTGCTATTTTTACAAAGTTTATATCAACTCACTGTGATGTCCAGTAAAAAGTTTGTACACTTAATTTCTCCCATACCCAATCTCTGATCAAGCTGAAATTTGTACAATTATTTCTTTTACCTGACAACACAAGAATCAATAAAAAAACAACAATTAGTTTATTAACTATTAGTAATTAATTATTTTGTTTGGTATCTCAAACAAGGGAAATAAATTGGTACGCTGAATTAGTCCCCTTTTATAGGTCATCTTCTGAGTCTTAGTGAACATAAACATCTAAAAGAACGAGACTATAGAAACAATAAATAACTATACAATCTTCAATGTTCATAAGCTCTTCACTAGCAGAGTGGTTACAGTGTTGGCTTGAGAAGCCTGAGATGGCTTTAAACACAAGTTCGAATTCAGATTGTTCACCTTTTTTTAAAATAAATATGTTTAAAAAGCGATCAGCCAGATACCCCGTTCTCTCTCTCCCCACACCTTTCCAACTGGTCCAGAAAAGTGATTTGATTATTGCGTAGTGAGAAAGCTAAAATTAGAATAAACAACAACAATTGGTAAAGATATTTCTGATCTCACAGATTTGTATACTGTTAGTCTAGATCTATTACAAATTAAATTATGACTAATTGATACAACTGTTCTTAATATAAGCTTTGTTTTAAACAAAAGTATTTTTGTGTATTTTGCTTGTATATTATTACATTCCGTCCTACTGAAGTCAAAAGCCCTTTAGACACTTGACCAAAGGGCAAAGGAAGGACTTCATCTAGAGTCCATGAATGAGAGATTGGCCATTTACCAATTTCTTTGTAGTTCAACAATCAGATATTATTCAATTATCAATGGCTTTATAGAAATCAATTGATTGAATACTTAAGATAATATATACAATGTAATAATAATAATGTCATTATGGAAACTTGTTTTGTTACTTGGTGAACCCTTTGGCGGCTGCCTCTGAGCTTATATGAAGACACAAACTCTTTTAATAATTTTTTGTTTGTTTTGATTAATTGGTTTAGGCTTGTGCTATCTACATGTTGATATTTTTATTGTTAAGTTTGACCAATACTCATTTAAGTAAGGGTATTTTTTAATTTCAATGTTTCATTTGTGTGGGTAAAGTAGTTTTGTGTGTGGGAAAGGTTGTTTCAGTCTTGTATTTAATTAGAAAGCTCTGCTGAATACATTGGTTACTCTACTACATGAAGTATTAAACTGGTTCTTAAATTTATTTTCAAAATTAAACTTTGTTTTCATTCAAGCATCAACTAAATACTTTGCTTGGTGTATCATCTGTTTGCTTGTCCATACATTTGACAGTGCAAGTAAATCAAAATGTAATTAGTGTTCATATTAATATATTTTTTTAACTCCCAATATGCAGATTTTATTTTGTATATTTGAACTACTTTGACTTGATTGATCATCTGATCTCTACCTTGTTTGTGTACATAATATATGCTGCTGAAAATGTCTAAACACATGATTATGTCCACTGCTACAGTAGTGTTCCCCAATAATGCATGCAAAGAAAAACATTCCTTGGTATTTTATGCTGAGTGTCAGATTTGTGAATTTTTATTTATGTTTTATGCAATGATCTGATTGTTACATAGTGCCTTTACTTATGATCTGATTGTTGACATAGTGCCTTTACTTATCATCTGATTGTTGACATAGTGCCTTTACTTATGATCTGATTGTTGATATAATGCCTTTACAAAATCTTATCTTTTACCATAAGACAAATTTCCATATGGATAATAAAGATTATTATTATTATTATTATTAGTTGATCATAAAGTAATATTGATGATACGATCTTGTATTTCTTTTTAAAGTAAAATATTTACTCATGTTCTTGACATCCTGAATCAGCAAATTCTTATGTGTATGGATACTGGTTTGTATTATGTCAACCAAATTTATAATGCACATTTTCAAGAAATATTGCTAGGATGAATTAAGCTTTCAATACTGAATCAGCAATATTGTCCATTTTTTCCAGCACATTCCAAAGCAGATTTTATTCAGTTAAGTAATTTTGAAACATTATTAGTCACAGTACTCAAATGTTTTCTCTAGTCATTTTGGCATGCAATGGTGTTAAGGGTTACTTTGTTTTTATCCATTTTTTTCCCCCATGTTCAGTTTTGGTAGAAAAAAAATCAATAAATAAAGTGCATAAAAAGACTTGGGGTTTTAATTTGTACAAAATTGTGTTGTTCTTATAATAAAGAACTACATGTCAAATAAGTCCTCATTGCATCACATGCTTTTACACGAAAGGAAATAATGTGAGATAATTAATATCTCACTCTGACTCTCCATGTACAATATCTGAGAATATACTCAAAGTAAGCTGTCAAAATTTCACCACTCTCAATCTCTGACAAAACATACACTTTGGAGGTAGGCTATGTGTGGCCACTTATTCTCCTAATAAACCACTTTCTAGTTTTGATCTTGTTAATCTACCACATTCATTCACATTCTAAAAAGTAGCTAATAAATTGCAAACAAAAGTCATTCTATCTGGCCCCATTCTCTTAATAAAAGTCAAGTTTCTAGCTGGTCCCATTCTCTTAATAAAAGTCAAGTTTCTATCTGGCCCCATTCATTCTATAGTTTTAATCTGTCCACAGCTATTCTCTTAATAAAAGTAATCTTGCCACATTCAATCTCTTAATAAAATTCTAGTTCTGGAAACACTCATTCACATAAAAGTTTATTTTTAATCAGGCCATACTCATTCTGTTAAATAAAGTAGCTTGCATTTTAATTTTGGAATCTTTTGATGAGGAAAATAGCTTACTCAAACAAAAAATCCTAAGCATTTAACAGAAACACATTCCATGATACATTCTTCAACAAATTATTCTGAACTGATTCAGCATTAAAAAAAGAGCCATAGTGCTGGAACTAAACATCAATTGGTTTAACTAGCAAGAACAAATATTTACAATGATGACATTTGGACTATTTATATTGCATGGAAGTACGTTAACACCAAGAGGGAGTCATTGCTGGTTCTGGAGAAAGTAACTAATAAGGAATCAAAGATCCTGATTCAGGGTCATATCGGCAAGTCCTAGACTCTTTTAGAGTTGAAAAAAAAATAATTGTGCATTAAATATTGTTATGAAAGTAATACAAAGAAAATTTCTACATCTTTTATAAAATACAGATATTTGTAGTTCTAGTGAAACTAAAAAGTACTATAAAAATAATTGAAGCCCTTGGGCCATAACCTATTATATAAACTGAGGACAGATAAATGCAAGTGTATGTACATACATTAGAAAAATAAACTTCTTGGAAACAAGTTATACTATTTACATTACAGAGAAGGTATATATATATTTATAATTTTTAAGAATAATTATAGAGAGGGTATATATTTTTAATTTTTGAGAATAACTGGTATACATTATATTTAATATGTTGTCATTATCTGAAACAGTAGATTAAACAAAATATTTGAAACAATTACTAGAGACAAACTTCCAGCAAACAACTCGCTCCCTTCTCTCATTGTTCTAAAAACCAACAAAAGCTCAAGTTGTTTTTTAATATAGTTCTTTAGCTCCTACCAGAAATACCAGCCTCTACAGCCTCTAGGAGACAAATGTATGAAACCTTTGTAGAAATACTTGATGAAATACACAATCTTTGACTTTCTAGTTACACCACAAATACGGGAATATTTACAAGACAAAGAGTAGAAATGAGTACTAACAATAAATGCATTTTAAAATCAGTACAGTCTTCTCTATTTAGGATTTGTAATCAATCCTTAGTTCTTTAGGTGATAATAACATTGTCACCAGCATTACTAGAAAACAGACTTTCGAGATAATGTCTTAGTTTTTTTATTAATAAGTCCAGAATTTAAAAAATTATAACTTTTTAAGTTTCTCTTCCAAATCTTTTTATTTTACTATTGTTATAGGTTTAAAAGGAAAGTAGTTTTATCGAGTAGTTCATTTGAGCGAAGTGTCTATAAATAGAACTTCATTTTGGATGGAAATAGGGAATCATGGGATAAGTTAATGGACTCACTCTTTTAGCAAGCAAGATGGTAGTTTTGTTTTAGAATTGAGACATTAGGACTGTGCCCCATTATTTTGTATTAAATTCTATTTTCAAGTTCTAGAAGTCTTATCAAGTTATTTCATTAATATGTATGTGTGTTCGGACCGCAATCCAGACTGTGAGTTAATAATAATTATTTAGACTAGTTATACATCAAGAATCAAGTAATCTACATCTTATAAATCACACACATAACATATTTGGCGACCCTTCGACGAGGTTAAGAGTAAGAGTGGCAGAACATTAAAGGCCTTTTATCATCTTTGGCTGAAAGACTGTTGGATTTTTATTTACACGTTATTTCTTTGCTGGATCTAGTCAGAGTGTGGATTAATCTAGATCGTGATTCTGGGCTTAGAAATTTTTATCCAGTGAACTTCATCAGTGTGTAATCCAATTGTTCTAGGCGTTCTTATCTACATCGTTCCTGCTGTTTACATTGTCTTGCAGTGAGTAGAAGGGCAGTCCGTCACAGTTGTATCTCGATTCCAAGTCGGCAGTTTTAAGTTCGTCGTATGGAAGGTTACCTCTTGACTTATTTAGATCTACATTGTAGCCAGTTGACAGTTGGGGTCACTTTGACCTTTGTTCCTGTGTGTTTCCTGACCAACAACACACAAGTGTAGTATACGCTACTACTACACTGCGTGATTTACTTATATTTTTATACGTTATTTTTTCCATTTGAGAGAGTAGGACTTAGCTTTTGTTCTCTCAGCACCACTAGCTTGTCTCAGTATTACCAGTCTACTAGAAGCAGCCGTGAAGCCAGAATCAACTCCTCATCAAAGAGAGGAACTGGAATCTTGAGACCTGACCTGAGGACCTTTGAGAACCGTACCAGCACCAAAAGAATTTGCCTTGCCTTGCCTAACTGCCTGAGCGCACTTGTCTTGTGTGTAGAAGACTGACCATTATACTCCAAAACCGAATGGGGATTTAGAAAAAAGATGAGTATACCTCTCTCTGTATTTTAGTTTAAGTCTATAGGGACAATAGATCTTTATTAATATCATATTGCCTGTTGAGGGCGCTAAAGAGGGCCAACAAAGTTGGTATAATCATTAATAAAGTCTCAATATATGTTTATATTGTCTTGTTTTGTTCTTATCCACGATAAATTTTTAATTTTTTTTTAGAAGTAACGTGGCGTTATTTTCATTGTATCTTTCCTGTCTCTTTCTTAAAATAGTCTCATATCATTAAAGACTAGATTTATTTTTTGTGTTTATTTAGTCATATTATTTATTTATCATTATTCAGTATTGAATTATTTTCATCTGTAAGTAGATCGGGTACCGGTATTTAATATTTTTCTTTGTTAATATTTATACATTTGAAGAAGACAAAGACTCAAAATGTATCTTTTCTCAATATTTAGCCCAAATCATCAAATAACAAGATCATACTAATATTATTATTTATATAAAACAATTTCTAGCTACTTGTTAGTCAATTGTACTACTATAGACAATGATTTAAATAAAAATTTGTCATGAGAATAATCTTGAAGATTGAGAGCATTCAGACACGAACCATTTGACTCACTCAGTTCAAAAATCAGTTTGAAATAAATTAATAGTACACATTTTAGTTTGGTTATCATGTTATATAACATGCTGAGAGACTAGATAAGAAAATCCACTTTTGTAACATATTGGCAGACTAGATCCTTCCCAATAGCAACAAAATTTCTTTCAGAAAAATTCACAGACATGGTCACAGCCAGCAGGACATCTGTCCGAGAAGGTCAACCATTGTTCAATGTGGTCGATGTGACCTCCATGGCAACAACCTTGACACCAGACCATATCACCTTTCACAGGATGGTGACTGTATTGAAAATCAATAATATCAAGTTAGAGAATTTTCAATCATCACTTTAAAACTAAATTACTTTAAGGCATAAGAATTGGAAAATGCATGTGAGACGTAATAGATAGTATTTCTATAATATTATAATATCTCAGCCTGACATAATTATATCCAATGAGGGATACTTTAATGTTAATAGATGTCTAGATTTACACTTTGATTTTTATCAGAAGAATTGAGGCAAGCTACTATAAAATATTAAGATGTATGAATGAAATAATTTTAAAACTTCAGACAACTGCTATAATAATAACCAAGAAATTAATCTAAAAAAACAACAACTTGGATTGAGATTTAAAATAAACCAAACCAAAAGGTTGGAAATAAAAAACAGCAAAACATAACGAATGTAAAAATAAAACATCAATGAACTAAAAACTGACCAGATGCTGCAAAGGTTGGTCACTCGTTTACATTTGTCACAGAGCCAGGCTGCGCGCTCACAGGCCCGAGAACACTTGCTACACATGGTGTGAACTACAGTGGATTCTTGGTTCAAGGAACAGATAGAGGCCAGCTTGGACTGTTTCATCACAACATTAGCCACAGTCCAGAGTTCATAACGACCTAACAAATCTTGGGTAGTAGAAACATAAGAAAGTTCATCACTCAATATACTGTGATAGTTAAGTCCGATGAAACATATTTCTCTTTAAACTTGTAAGAAACTGTTCTATGTTAGGACACTAAGAAAAAAAGGAGGCTATGACAATGCCAGTGTGTCTTCAATGAGTGTCTGAGTGGCATGCTGTCTAGCTAAACATTTTCTAAATTTGGTGGAAGAAGTTACAATCCATTACATTGGTCATAAAAGATGACAAAAAAACAAAAACAAAAAAAAACTTGAGATCTAACGGAATGTATATTTTGAGAAAATGTGGGCTTATTATTGTCTAATATGGACCAGTTCATATTTAGGATTATATTGGATCTATGCATGTCAGCTTGATGATATTGAAAATCTTTTTTTTTAAATGTAGTAACAATTATTTTTCACATTATTTTCACTTGATTATGAAAATATTACAAATATAATAATAATTCCCTTATAACAATTAAGTTAAAATTCTAGTGAAAGTTGGAATTTTTAATTTGGGATTTTAGGGTGTACCTGAGCCTAATAATTGCGATTAGTTAATATTCTGGCGACTTAACAGAAACAGATGAGATTTACATCCATTGCATTATGGACATTTTGAAAACATTCAAACAAAAAAGTAAAAAGAACATTACATAATTTTCAGTTTCAACTCCTATCCAAAAAAAAAGACTAGGGCATTGTGATATAACTGTGACTATGATGTCACACAATATATTTAGTGAACTTTTACCTTAAACAGAGACCCTAACCCTAATCAAAAGGTAATTGATTACAACTTGTTTTTGTGGTTTTTTTAAGCATTGTTATCAAAACAATTGTCACACAATAACAATGTACAAAAAAAACAACAACAACACAGCACATACCTACCTATATAAGAATAGAACCAACTTTCCTGGTAAGTTTCATCTATAAGTGCTTTTATGTGGTCCCCTAGTACAACGAGCATAGAGACACAGGTCTGGATATCACCCTAGTTCATTCACAAACAAAACAAAACAATAATGAAACATAAATATCAACACCAAATTATGCTCCCTTTTTTTGCCTAACATTTAGCATTAGCATCAACTAGTTTACAGAAACAAGACAAATAACAACAAAATCATAAACACTTAGTAGATGTTGTACACTAATAATTCTATTGTAAAAGAACACAAATCTTGATAATGTTCTTGTGATATTGCTGCTGGTTTATTCTGATCTCACAGTTGAACTAACAGCAATATTTGTGACAAATAAAACCTTTCAACAAAATGTTTTTGGTTTTTATATCACTTCAACAACCTAAAACACCATTGTTAATGTGCATAATTATAGTTACACTATATAACGTTAAGCCTGTAATAACATTATAACTTTGGTCTGTTGTCATGTTATTGCAACTAAAAAATATGCTCAACACTGTACCTCTTCAGCCAAACTTTTGATCAGGTCAGCAACAGAAGTTGATGAGTCCATAGCATCATGCTCCAATGTACTCTTGACGACCAGAGTGGGCTCACAGTTCTGGTCTAAGTCTTCATGGGGGTGGATGGAGTCCACCATTGGCACCAGTGTCAAGTCAGACTCCATCATGATCGGGTGGGTTCCTATCATGGTGTTCAGGTCATGTCTAGATTGGAAGCCCTCAGATGGGAGAGGCTGGATGGACCAATTCTGAACATTTAAATGGAGAACTAAAAGTAGATGCCTAACTACAGAAATCACCATCAGTCTTGGCTTTCTGTTTCATTACAATGTGTCAAACTGTGTCACAAGGAGACATTAGATAAAGTAGCTGCTCATAAATACTATTTTGATAAATCTGGATAGTCTCAAATCAGCAACTAGCATAGGAGAAAAAAATGTAGCCTCTATGATTTCCCTTTCATTATATTAAAAAATATGTTCCACATTATATTTGTATAAAGCTAATCCTTGACTGTTTTTACATGAAATAAATCGATTTGAACTGTAGAGTACACATCTTTTTTTTAAATATTATGTTCTGATTAATTTTTATCATAAAAATTAAATACTGACATCTAGTCTAGTTTTTTTTTTTAAACTAATGACACAAAAGAACATAAAACTATAAATTTACTTTAATGCAATACCATAAAAATGAAATCTAAAAATGCAAAATATACTATTAACAAATTCTTTAATATACTGTCACAAAGTTTACGTACATAATCGTCTTCACTTAAAATTCCTCCTGCATTGTAGAAATCTTTGTTGGCCTCATCCTCTCCTCCATCACCAAATAAAAAGTTGGCCTCCAAAGTTTTTTCTGGAATGTTCTTCTCTATCTCTGAACTTTCACCCTCAACATCAGAACTGTCATCATTACTTCCTGCACAGGCATTACAACAAAATAACATGAAGTTTAGAAAAATGTTTTCAGGTCCATCATCACAGTCCAAATTTTATAAAATTAAACCAAAATATAAATGTTATAAATAAATTTTAACCTGAACAATCTTTGCATTTCAACAACATTACATCAATGACCAAATAAGTTAAAATGCCACCTTAGAGACTCTAGCCCTATATAAATGTCAAACAATGTCAAAAATTATTTCATCTAATTAGCTGCAGAAGAAAGTTTTATTATGTGGCTATTTCAATGGCCAATATGCTTTGAGCTAGCAATCAAATTGTTCTGTTGTCACTACAGTGTTGAAGAACTAAAAACATCCCATAATATGTTGGTATATTTATATATATATATATATATATTAGCAATCATTAAGCCAAAAAAAACCCTATGTACTTCATTAATGCTTTTAATACTTTAATAATAATGCTTTTAATGTCTCGTCATAAGGTATGTGCTTATACTGTCATCTCAATAGCTTCATGTACTAAGTGCTTGTGTCTGATCTGCACAACTCACAATCCCATTACCATATTAATACACAACCTACCAACCACTTATTCATTGCATTCTTAGCATGAATATGTAGAAAACAAAAGGCTAGAGCCACAATCAAATAAACAGATACATTAGTTAAGCTTTAAGATATAACAAAGAACAAGTTTGTAGTACCGTATTTTCACGCATACAAGTATCACACACATGCCCATATACTCCACACAAATTACAAAATAAGTAAACAAAATCATATAACCTGCACCCTTATACACCCTGAATGTGCATATTGTGACGTAAGCTACCAGTACATAAAGTTGTTGCTCATCAGACATCTGTCCCTCAAGCTGCAATTGTGCTCCAGTTATTGTTCCAACAAGCAATAAATAGAGTGCAACATGCATGTGAAATACAAGCCCACGGTCATATCTGTACTATGTTGTTTCAACAGAAAGTTTTTGACCTAGTTATCTGGTGATATTGGATAAAGATTTGCTGCAGCAGCTGAGCTGGGCCCTACGATTGGCTAAATTGAACATCGGCTGGTGCTTGGCCTTATTGTGAAGACTATTCATTCCATGGGCATTCTTGTTGTTTGAACGTTATGTGTAAAACAAATGATGTAAACCCCGCACATTTGTATGCCCCCACAGCTGCCATTCCTTGTAAAATCTTGTATGACCCACGGGTTTATATGCAGGACAATATGGTAGTAGTTCAGTTTAAAAACTATTTTTTAAGTATTTATGTTTTTTCAATAAACTTTGAACAAAATACTAATGATCTACTATTAGACTGCCAGTGTTACAAAGCATACAAGCCCAAAAGCTTGAGTATTAAGAAGAGCTCAGAACTAACCTGAGGTGACATCCACATGTGCATCCAGTTTGTTTTTCCCCTTGTCTCTACTACGTTTCAAAGCTGACTTGACTGCTGCTTGTTGTATCATCATGTTTGTCAAGTTGGGAAAATAGAAATCAAGAAAACATACTTAGCAAACTTTCATAAGCTTAATGAAAAAAAAAAACAGCTTTGCCATATTGATTAATTATTAGTACTTAACAATTAAATATGAAATAACTTTATAAACTGGATTACATTTGAGTATATTTTCACTATTTGTTACATCTTTATAGATAACATCTACTAAAAAAGAAATCTATTAGAAAAAGACAATCTAAAAAAAAAATCAAATTACCCAGCTCTGAATGATCCTGTTTCTCATGCTGGGGACTTGTTAACCCCAATGGACGGTTTATGTGGCTTTGTTGAGCCTGTGAGTTGATAAATGGACCATAGATTGTAGCCAGCATGTTCCACATCTGAGCAATCTAAGAGAACATTTGAAAATCATGTATAGTAACATATTTTATAGAGATCTTTAAGGCAGATCATGGTAGTTTATTGCATGTATTCTGTCGTCAATACTTTCAAGTATAAGGCTAAAAAAAATTTAATTGATCCTTTACCACACTTTCCTCAAAAAAACATATAGCTTGATGGCATTTTCCCTAATTGATAGAGAATTTAGATCAAACACTCTTTCAAGTCCAGAATATAAAAAAAAATGCTTCCATCTTTCATCATGATTATTAAGACCAACCTTTTCAAAGCTGACCTTGATTCAACCGCAATTATTTCTAGTTGTTTTTGGCCCTTAATTAACTACAAAATATCTTATTATTCAAGTTGAAAATATTTCAATCACCAAAATTATTCAATGTAACTGCTTTATTGTTGGAAATGCCTTCAAATTACTTAATACCTTTTTTTTAAAAGTGCTATATTAATGTAACTATTATTACACCTATTCTTAAGCTACTCCTATTTTATAAGTGATAATGGTTTAAGGATCATTCTGAAGTCAGAAATATTCACTTCTGCTTTTTGTTAGTTCAATCAAAATTATTGGAACAGTTGGTTCCACAAGATTTCTGAGTTGTTTTTTTTTTAATTTACATTTGATGATAAGAATCTAAAAACTGAAAAGCTTTCCTAGGGAACTATAATCTAGTCTTTATCTTTACAATTTTAATCAGAAACTAATAAAGTTATAAGCTTCATTCAAATTGAAAAACTTTAAAAGTAATTACTCAATTTCAAATTTTGCTTTCTTAGTTACATATTTAAAATATTTTCAGAAAACAAAAAAGCCTGCCAGGTAATATACATTTACCTGAGAAGAGGATCTCATTGAATCTTAAGCAATAGTTATATAAAATATATATATATCAATACCCAGCTAAATAGAGATTCCAATGACAGCTTTTACTAATGTCCAGTTCAAGGAGATTTAAAAGGAAGAAAATGTGAACATTCCTTTTATAAACCTGCTAGTTTATATTTACCTGTGATTTTTTAAATTTGGCAGCTATTTTAGCATTATGCTTGCACATGTCTACCAAAGATGCACCTTCAAGTTTGTACTGTAATGCTATTTCCTCAAAGCTGGGCATGATAGTTTTATGAGCCTGTAGAACAAATTGTATTAATCTTAAATTAATTGGAGACAAAAGTGATAGTTACTACTTAAAAGTCATGATTAAATAGTACTGTATTTGACATCTTATCTTATACAATATAGACATTACTTCAAAAAAGAAGATGATTATATGACTAATAGGCAGAGCATAACAAGTTATTGAGTTACCTCATCCCAGTCAGAGTAGACATGCAAACCACTATGTGCTTCAGTAAACTGCCGACTTTTAGAGATTTTTTTTGACTTTCCTGAACTAGAGTTGATATGTTCTGGAGAAAGGATCACATTAATAAATAGATTTGTAAGAACTGCTGGCTACATGACCTGCTAGTGACATACTGATGGGCTTAAGAAAAGTGTAACCCTATTACATGCTCCATAAACCTTTATAAATAAATGTAATATTAATTCATGATATACTTTCTTACCTAGTGAAAAGTTTAAAATAAACAAAAATGAAATGAAAGACAATTTCTATTTTTAAATATCTTATAAATAACTAGGGGAAAAAAATTAGGTTAAACCTGTCTGCATTATATTCTTTTCAATAAGTCAAAACTATTTTGAAATAAAAAATAAATGTAACGTTATCACAAATTTTTTTATTGTAAACATAATTTTTACCGACTGAAAACAGGACAGAACCCATTCTATTTACCTTTCTTGATAATACTAGCCACACCAATGTATCCATTACTACTTATGTCTACACCTATGGGATTAATTTTGTCAGCTGGTCTCTTGGCATCAGCAAATACATGTTGAATAATATTCCCATCTCTACCACAGCTGAGAAAAGTGTGACAATCATCTCTCCACTCAATACCTGAGAAAGCACAAGATGGGGAACAATCTAATTTTTCAAAATAGTTTGCAAGTTTCCTGTTAGAAAGATCTCATGATTTTTTAACTGAGGAAGCCAAACTTCTTACTGCAATGTATTTGAAATGACTAGATGAAAACGTATTGGACAAGTTATTAAGTTACCTCATCCAGGTTTTCAAGAAGTTTTTTTCAAATATTAAACTATATTTATTATATACAACTATACAAACAAACATAGTTGGGATCTTGAAATGATGAAGCAAACAATTTTAAATCATATGACTAAAAGATTGCAACATCAAACAAGTTCATTTTCTTTTTAAAAGTTTGGAATACATTTATTAATAAACTTTACTGTAAAGAAAATGGATTTCTGAAATTAGAGAAGACACTATTATAGATAAAAAAACAACATATGACTTGGAGTGTGGATAATTCATGTCTCTTAATAGTTAAGCTATTTGCCTGAATTTGACATCCTCTTTCTTGGAATCAAAAGTTCTTTACATATTATAGGTATTTTTTTTTTACATTTAAACAACATGATTTAATCAAACAAATGTCCATTAATTAGATGACACTAGTAAGAAATAGATGAGATGAAAACATTTTGAAGCTATAAATATTCTTTCAATTTTTCTATAAATAGCATATAGAAAGGGGGCTGAGTGGTTAAATGCTTGGCTTCCGAACCTGGGTTCGATTCTCGATGAAGACTAGGATTTGAGTGTCTACCAAACTATAATGGGTATCTGACATTCATTGGGGAAAGTAAAGGTGGTTGGTCTGGCTACATGACACCCTGATGACCTTAACATCATGTGCCCTATAGATCACAAGGTCTATTAAGCAAGCATAATGAAAAGGCATACAACTTACATGTGGTGACATCTATGTGCCCCTCAAAGGAAGCAAATGGGATGTAGGGTCGACCTAGATCCCAGACATTCACACTGTGATCCAACAGCAAAGAACAGCTAGAAATGTGGTTTTTCCTGTTTGGCCTCCATCTGATGAAACCAACAGAGGCAATGTTTGTGATCACATGGAGCAATGGCGGTTGAGGTTTATCCATACGAGACATGTCCCAGATCTTGAATAAATTATAGAATTCTTCAATATAGCAAAAGGTCAATGTAAATATTCTTATTATATTTAAATATATATCAACCAGTAAACATTATTAAAGGAATTTATTAGTGTAACCACAGCACAGAAATCATTATGCTTAAATGACATAGCATTGACACCCTATACTCAGTTCTTGAACTGACTGGAGCACAGTGCAATGAACAAATAATTGTGCAATAATGGCATGCTTAATAATTTTAGTTTCAAAGTAAAGTTAATCTTCTAGAAAGGCTGAAAAAAAATTTGAAGCTAAATGTGCGAAAACTGACTTTAATTGTTTTGTCTCTGCCTGCAGTAGCGAGCCATGGGGTCTTGTCTGCTGAGTGCCAATCTAAAGAGAATATTGGTCCATTGTGAGCCATGAAAACTTTCTCTGCTCTGTCAGGTCGTCTCATATCCCAAGTCTTATATGAAACAAAATAGACTAATTTTAGAAAAACAAAGCAATCATATTGCAAAGTATTCTGTGTAAAACTAAGTTAACCTGTTCTATACATGGATACAAATATTCAAATAAATTTAGTAAAAACTATATCAGTAACCAGACATTGATACCTGTACTGTCCCACTTTCATAAGCTGCTGCAAACACAAAATAGCCGCTGTTTGCTGGGCAAAACTGAGCATCTTTTGCACTGTCTGAACCAAGGCTACCAAATTTAAAGATGGGACCAGCTTTAGTACGAATATCCTGGGGAGAGAAAAATAATTTTCAAGAGTGGAATTGTTGCTATACATTAAGTGTTACTCTGAAATGATACTGATTAAAAACAATATTGAAGCAAGAATTCACAAATTTGCTGACAATGTTTCCCAGTTCATTTTGTCCTGTAAAGCCTCAAGACCCTGTTTAAGTATTGGTGTAGTCTTTAATCATTTTGATGTCTGAAATTTCCACAGAAAGGGAAGAGAAAAAAAAATCTAGTAATAATAACTCTGTCTATTTGTTCAAAATAAACATATGGCAAGAATGATAAAATGTGCCAAGTATTGAAGAATATAAAGAATAAAACAGTAAACTAGATACTAATCATGGGTTTGTTTCTCTATATGATTGAGCAGCATCTCCTCAACTGTTCACCACTTAACCTACAGCACAAAACAGTCCTGGTCTCAAATCTACTTGGTTTGAAATGGGTTAATAACTTGATGTCTACTGGGCTGCCTGATCGTGCGGTTTGTGCGCTGGACTGTCATTTGGATTTATCAATGGTCCCTGCCCACTCCCATCCCCTATCGTCCTGTAGGAGGTTTGGACTAAGAAGTAAACTATGTTCAACTCTGAAGGAACATCCGAAACATGTAAAACATTTAAAAACAAATAAACAAGCAAAACATTTTGCTGAACAACTAAATGCCTTTAGTTTTGCTAACATATAGCCCAAACCTCTCACAGAATAACAGGGGATGACAGTCAGCAGGGTTTGAGCCCTGGAGCTTCGAGACCACTGAATGACAGTCCAAACTGCATACCACACAACCAGGCAGCCATGTGACTTAAAGAGAAAAAAAAGTCCTAGTCTCCATTAGGATTCAAACTAGATTTGACTGTCATTTATTTTATCATATGAGTCAACAATGTGTGCGCTGACATTAAATGAAATCTCTGATGAAAGTTGTTTTATGTAGTCACACTGTATGATAATGAGTCAAGAGAGACAGATAGTTGATTAAACTTTGAATGAACCAACAATTACATTAAGTAAATTAACTGAATAATTATGGAAAACACTATTCTATTTTCTTAAAGTTCTCTTAAAGATTTAAGCATTGTTTTCATTCACTCAATATTTGTTAATTTCTTTTTAGTACAAAGAAATGTTTCAAAATGATATAAATTCAATACATAGTTCATAACCACTTGTCTTACAAAACAATGAATTGTTTCTTGAAATATTTCAGTGTAAAAAAAAACCCCTTTCTCTCTACTATATTTCCTACCACTTACATGAATCATAACCATTCCATCTTGAGATGCACTAAGCAACTGATTGTGTTCTGAACCATGGAAGGCAACTCTATTGACAGACCTTTTATGTTCCTGGAAAATGTTGGCTGTAAGAAACAAGAAAATTTATTTTAGTTTCCAACCAAAAGTCCAAAGATATAAGCAAGAAATCATAAGAAAAGAAGTTTATCTAATCAAAATTGACTTTTGTAAAATGAAATGATTGTTACCTTGTTTGGATTTAGCACTTTTACAAAGATTCCACAAAACAACACAGCCATTAGTTGCTGCTGAAGCGAGCACGTTTTCTGGAATTCACACAAAAAAGTTTTTGTTTTACCAAAGAGAGCATAACATTAGCATTGGGGTTTAAATTTAAATGTAAAAAAAAAAAATCAGAATTAATTAATTAAAAATAAATCACTTATAATGAAAAAAAAAATCTGTACAAACCAATTTGTAAACAAAAAGCCTATTTGTTTTATCCTAAAAGTACCTCTAGTGTAGGTTTTAAGAAACATTCATTAGATGAAGAAATAATTACCATCTGATGGGTGCCATGCCACATCTGCAGCAGAATATGTCAGATTGATGTGGCGTCCTACGCGCAGATTGACATTTTCAGTAAAACAATCTTCCTTAATGTTCAGGATTTTGAAGACTGCAATTTAAAAACAAAAAGGAAGGTAAACAGAAAGTATTCAACTCTATTGTGGTTTAAATGATGTTATAAAAGAGAAGAAAAAAAAAAAAAGAAAATAATATAGATTTTTTACCTGACCGTCCAGCTACTACGACTTGAGTGAAGTCTTTATTTACAGCCAAAGAATTCAGTGGACTCTCACAGTTATAAGCCATCGATTTATAATTACCATCAGATGACACTATAATTTTTAAAAATTATTTATATAGCAATGTCATGAGAAAAAAATTATTTACTTATTGAAGGAGTAAGAACTGCCAAGAAACTGCAAACATTTTGTGGGATCATGCTGTTTTATTTTTTAAAAGAAATTTGTTTTAAACAGCTTGATCTCTCAAACTGAGAATGTCAGTCAACTGATTTGACTCAGAGTTACAATTATTAATCCCCTCAAATGATCTGCCAATGAGTTTAAGTAATAAATATCCTCAAGAGATTTGAAAGTTTTAATAGCCAATACTCCCAAGAGCTTTGTTATTAACTTATACTAAATGATGCCTTACACACCTAGGACTAAGTCATACACAAGAATATAAAATTAAAAAGTGCATAAAATGAATCTATGGATCATATTCCTAAAATTTTTATTGGCATAAGATTTTGTTAAGACAATGGTATAAAAATACAATAAAAAATGAAAGTAATTAGCCTCTTTTAAAAAACAAATTGTCTCTTGAGGTAAGGGTATGAAAAAATGGTAATGATTAAGTAAAACTACATAAAAGGAATAGCACTACATCCTATTATATGTCCTATTTTATTTATAAATGTAATAAAATTTAACATGCAGCATCAATGTATATGAAACAAACAATAATTTATTTTAATTCATTTTTGTTTTTATTGATCCTACCTTTGTCATGAACTTTTTTAGACACATTTGAAAGCATTTTCTTTATCTGCCAAACTAATGAAAGTCTACTGGATCAAGTTTTTCAATTGTCAAAACACTTCCTGTGGATTAAATAGTATAATTACTCTGAGAATGCGTCAGTAAATTCTAAAGTAAAACAAACTTTTAAAACTCATTACTATTGTATGAGAAGATTAAAAAAATGGAATGTGCAAAATCAGTAAACAATCATCAAAGTAGTGGTCAGCTTACTAGCTCATTTATCTACCTGACGTTGTACACTTATAAAAAGTATTACTGTTTTTTTTTCGTAAATATTTCATGGCACTGATAGAATTCATCTACAAATTATTATATAACTTTAATGCAAAAAAAAATAATTGTTACCACATTTCTTTTTATACATAACATACATGCCTATGGGGCAAGGTGGCTAAGTGATAAAGTGCTTGGCTTTTGAAATGATGGGTGTCTAGTCAAAAAATTATGGTGAAAACTTGGAGTTGAATCTTCAGCATTTTCAGGACATCCCCGAGTCCACCCAACTCTAGTAATGGGTACCTGACATTAGTTGGGGTAAGTGAAGAAGGTTGGTCTTAGCGCTGGTCAAATGACAAATGATAACTGTTGGCCATAGAAACATCATAGATTGCAAGGCATGACAGGCAAACTTTACTTTATAACTTTTACATGACAAGATCTTTATACTAGTTTAGAAGAGATATAGGCCATATAAAAGTATGATACCGGTATTCACATTGATAGGTCATGATAATAATAATAACTGACTTAATACAAAAGTTCATTAGCTAACATGCAGAATCAGAAAACTTTTAACATAAAAGATAATTTAAAATGTAGCTAGGGCATAAGGCCAAATCCAGCAGAAGTCCAACATGGTAAAACCTTTCAATGCAAAAAAAAACAAAACAAAAAAAAAACAAACAACTAATTGGCACAAAGAATGGAATGACCTTGCACCAATGTGGCAAACAGGCCTAGCTTCTGAAAGAATAGGAACTTTACCAACTAGATGTTCTTGGAATCTGTGAATTGTGATGAACATTGACTGAATAAATAGTTCATGATGTATATATTCAGGACATGTTCCGATGAGTGGATTGGGGATAAGCTTCATTATGTCCACCAAGAATCATTATGGGAAGGAAAATAACAAGGGAATAAGGCATCCCTGAAAAATTTATCCAAATCTTATGATATCTCTGCAGCTAAAACCAGCTGCTACACTAAAACAGATGAAAGAATAACAGAGTTCTATAACATTTAGACAGTTGTAAGATGGGGGAAGGGGTGCATCCTGTCTCCTTTTCTCTTACTCCTAGCTACTAACTATATAATGATGAGAACAATGAGATGCCTGTATTTTATTCAAGAACTGAATCATCTGGGTTTGCTAATGATGTTGCTCTGTTTAGGGTTACAAGAAAATGCATACAAAACATGATGGAGAGCCTAGATGGGGGAGGGGGGGGGGGGATGAATTTTAGTAAAGAAATCACACAATTTGTATACAAATTTATTAGTTATGTTAACAAAATATATACTAATTATTTATATTTCAACCTATTTTTAGATTATTTCGCCACCACCAATTTATTAGTAGAAATCACAGCTTGTTAACAGAATCAATTAAATATCTGTATAATTAAAACTTGTTATTGATATTTTAACTGATTTTTACATTAAATTATGCATACAAGACATGATGGAGAGCCTAGATATAGAGGCACTCAAAATTTGTAACATATAAAGTTGTATAAAACAAAAACTCGTCAGTTAGAACCTGAACAGCTAGATAAATTTATGTACCTAGACAGCAGCATTTCAAATGATGGCGCTATCAGTCATGAAGTAACATGCTCAATAAGAAGGCAGGAGCCATTTTCCAAAGGACAAACAAACCTACTGATTTTGAAACAAAAATCCACATTTTAAACACATTCATCAGCCAATAATGGGAAGCGTGGTCGAGAGGCTAAGTGTGCTTGAACTTGGCTTGGCTACCTAGAAGGGGACTCGGGGTTCGACACCCGACTCGCGTAGAGTTGTGTTTACTGAGCGCCTAAAGGCAGAACGGAAAACTAACTCCTAGATACTCCCTCCCCCCCACCGGTCCACTAATGAGATTGGACCAAAAGCGCTCTGAGCATGCTATAAGCATGAAAGTAGCGCTATATAAAAGCTATAATAATAATAATGCATGTGTTGAAGCTAATGAAGCTAAATGTAACAGAGTTTGGGCCACAAACAAAAAATCTTATGTCCTTCTGGCACTTTACCGCTTATTGAGGTGTGCATGACGTTCTCCAACAGAATGAGTAGAGCATTTCAAGGATAGCATTTATAGGAGGCAGAAACAAGAAAAATGCCAACAGGCATATATCCTTGTATAAATCAAATCTAGATCTTACAAGTTAAATCAATCTACAACTATGAACTACTAAAATCTGAAACCATAGATGGCTGCCTGGTCATGTGATAGTTAAATTTGTCTTAATTTCCCGGGTCAAAATCATCTTCATGGTCTGTTAAATTTGTCTTGATGTCCAGGATTTAAGCCAACCTGCCACCATCTTTTCACAATTTGAAGGAGGTTTGGGTCAGGACATAACTATCTTCATTTCACAAAGGTGGCTGACATCAGTGTCCCATTAGCTGGAGTGGCGGTTACAGTATAGGAATATGAGGCAAACTTCCCATGGTTAGTGCTAGTTAGCGAGTAATATTTGATATATTATTACCTCTTAATTAAATGTTTTAACAGTAGAGACTTATGAAAAAATATATATCTAGAAGTAGTAGTAGAATCTAGATTAAGTAATCATAATCTAATGTAGTGAGTGTAATATTTATTAAATATATATAGATCTATAATAATCTATATAATTAATTATGTAAATCTATTGTTATATAGATCTTCTAGACTCAGGCTTATAAATATAATATTATGATTAATTATTATTATTATGTATACTATAATTAATAATAATTATAATAATAAAGAATAGATCAGATCTAGTCTATTATAGACATTATGAATGATTATTGAGGGAAGAAGAGAATTATATATATAGATATATATAGTCTATACTATTCTGGTAGATCATTTAAACTTAAAGATAGCGATAGAATTATTAGAATAAATAGATCTAGAATCTATCAGTATCTAGATCTAAATCTAAATAATAAACGACCTAATAAAATAGTAGATCTATTCTAATTCTAGCTAGAATTGCTAGATTCTATTTCTACTTGTCTATTACTTAGATCTAGTTATAATGTCATCTAGTTCTAGACTGTATATCTAGATACTGGATGCTAGTATATACAAAATAATACACTAGAATCTAGATTTATATTGTTTTTGAGTCTATCTATCTAGGTCTGTAGTAGTTTCTAAGTTAAATATTTATGTATGTCAGTTTCATTTTGAAAGAAAACAGCTGTTTGAGCATTTCCTGTACAGACAAATCTAGTTCCATAGACCTAATCATATTTTATGTCTATGTCTAGTTCATACCAGTTCTAGCATTACTTACCGGTTACGCCCGTTGATTTGGTCACTAAATATATTTTCATTTTTTTGTTTTTGCCATGGACCCTCCTCCCTCTCTTTTTTATTACTTACAACTTGGACTTACTTAGATTTAGGTCCTCCCGCGTCACTGGCAATGTCTGAAGCCCCCTCCATTTTCTTGTGTCCACTGTTCTGATGTTCTCCATGGGTATGGCGCCAAGTTGTACGAGGACATCCCTGTTTGCGCTTCCTCGTTTTGGCCTCCATGTGCAGTTCATTTTGTCGGAGAATATGTCACGCAAACCTCATGCGAGCTCTGCCACAACCTCACTAAGTGTTCGACTCCCAGTTCGGCATAGGATTTCCTTGTTTGAGACCCGATCTATATAATTAACTCCCAAAATCCGCCTCAGCCATTTTTTGTTGAACCACATTAAGTCTTTTCTCAATTTTGGCAGATAACTTCCATGTCTCACACACTGGCGGATCTTCTTTGAGCCTCTCGTTTATAGACTCAACAGAACAGTGCTGAAAACTCTGCCTGGGACAGAGAAGAGAGTAATGCCCCTCCAGTTGTTGCAGTCTGCCAAGTTGCCCTTTTTAGGAAACTTTACAATTACTCCTTTTTGCCAGTTCTCAGGGACGACAAACTTGTAACTTATAACTTGGACCGCCCGGAAATTCGAGAATCACTTTCTTCCCCCCTTCCCCAATCAACAAAATCTCCGGCTTAACAAATAGTCCTATTTACACTAGTTGACTATATTTCTGCTTTTCAGTTATTTCGAAATATTTGATATATATATATTTTTGGACTGGGCCTTTTTTATTTTGTACATCCTGCAAATCGTAAAGCTGACACAATACTTTGGCAGTACCCTTCCCCCTTACCTTTTTTTTTCACTTATTTCAATAAAAATATTTCAATAAAAATATCTTACAGCCTATATGAAATATTTCGAAATAACCGAAAGCCTACTAATTGTAGACTACTGTCCAATACGAAAACAAAAAAGATGGTCTTTTAGCCAATACGTCTTTGAGGATCTGCACTAATTATCTCCAAATCTGAGCACATATACTTTCGGCAAAGATAATACCGGCTTTAGCGATGTTCAACCGACTATTATAGATAGTTGAGAGTGTCTTAAAAATTTTTGGTTTGAGTGAGTAGTCTCGAATTGAAAATTATTGTTTTTGAAGGTAGACTTTCGCATCGTAAATACAGGGGCCCAAAATTAAAGACTCCATACCAAATAAGAGTAACAAAAAAACTAAAACAAATTAATTCCACTTATCTTATTCATGGCAAACCAGTAACACAGACTAAAAACTCAAAATACCTAGGTGTTATAATAAATGAAAAACTGTCATGGAATCCACATATTGATGAAACTATAAAAAAATCCAACAAAGCATTAGGGTTTATTAAAAGAAATTTCTATAAATCAAATAAGAACATAAAACTAAAATGTTATTTAACCTTGGTTAGGCCAATAATAGAATATGCATCCACCGTGTGGGACCCCTCAACTCAAGAAAACATTAAGAAACTGGAACAAACACAAAATAGAGCAGTGAGATTCATAACAAACGAATATTCACATTTGACTATGGTAACACCATTAGTAAAATCACTAAATTTAGAAAGCCTTCAGGACAGAAGACTCAAAAGTAAAGTAGCAATTATACATAAAACACTGAACCATAATCTTCAAATACAAAAACAAAATTTAATAAAATACTCTGAAAGACACAAAAATAAAGGCACATTCCTCGTCCCATATGCTAGGACAAATTTGTACAAATACTCCTTCTTCCCTAGTGCTATTAGAGCATGGAATGGGTTGCCTGAGCTAGCCAGAAAAACCAGTGACTTGGCAGAATTTAAGTCATTGGTTAATATGCATGACTAAATGGATGACGCGTAGGACGTAATCATCTTCTTTTTTGAAGTAACGTCTGTATTATATAAGATAAGATAAGAAATAACAACCTCTCCCTTAAATCCGGCTCTGCACGTAGCCTAGTGTTGACCATGTTCATGATTATAGCATATTGTCATAGCATTGACCTCTGCATCCCATTAGGTCTAAACCATCAGAAAATAGTTTCTCTAAAATAATTGCAGTGATTCCAGTGCATGCCCGTACTTAGTGTCGATTAAGTCGACGAAAGACTCACAAACTTGTACTTCCCCTGGCCATATATATATATATATATATATATGTGTGTGTGTGTGTGTGTGTGCGTGCGTGCGTTCGGATAACGTTTATTGTACCATAGAATAGTTCTTTCTGGAGTTATTGGAAAGACGGTAGACCCCCATCCCCCTCTCCCCATTTGCCAGCCAGGGGGTCTGGCACCGTCTGGGGCAGTGCTGTGAGCTAATCACTATTTTCCGTATTTAAAACAAAAAAAAAATGCATATTCTGAGTTATCAGAGTTATGGGGGATTTCATTGTGGGGGAGGGGTTGAACCTCAAATTGCCTTGGCTTAGCCCTTGGTAGGCTACTTGAATAAGAATTTCCCCAACTCCTTTTAATTCTTTATCTCGTTAGCGAGAGTGCCAGATTGTTTTTGAGAGAAAATGAATTGTGTTCAAGATTGTCTTCAGCTAGTCTCTCCACTTGTTCTTGGCTTGATTGTTACTTACTCGCATTCAACATTTAGTTTACATTTCAAATACAGTATTTTAATTGTGTTTGTTAATGTATTTACAATTTTTAGATTTTACTGAAAAGCTCAGGGGAATAGGAATTTAGAATATGCTGTGGAAAAGTTTGATGCCCACTGCTCAGAGCCCCTCGACACCACTTAATTGACGCTCTGTGCGGTCCGCACATTGATAGCTTCGCCTCTGAAATGTCTGTCACCAATAGCCTACTGTTACAAGTACTTCGAAGTGACAAAGTTATGACAGATAGATAGATGGATGTGGATGGATGGACGGATAGATATATAAGATTGATACATACATACATACAAACATATCCCAGTGAGTGATTTTTCCAGTGCGCATACCACACGACCTTGACGCTTTAATAATAGTTCCATGATTGAACTAAATATGACGATATGGATTTTTATGGTGCACTGGAAAACCCCGTAGCAACATTTAGTTTATTTATTCATCATATTTTATTGATAGACAATTTTTTTTTGCCTCACAGACATGTTTTAAATAAAGCTTAAATAAAGAGAAGAAGCGACGAACGTATATTTTGGCTAAAAATATTTAATGCAATGAAAACTTCTAGAAAGAAACTATCTACTAGATCTAGATTTCTAGCTATATTCTAGGCCACTCTAGAGAGCTATATGCTATAATGCGATACTTTCTTTCTCAACATAAACAAGGTGTGTATGGGATCTATCTATTTATAGAAAAATTTATCATTTATACTATTGGTCGACAAAAATAAAATTGTGTCTAAAAATAAAATTTGAGAGCACTCCCTTTGCAAGGTGGCGCTTCTTATTTGCATATCAAAATGGTGGTCATTTGAACTCTTGTGTATGTTTTTTTTTTCCCATCGAATGTGTCATGTGTTACTGTGTGTTGTGTATTCGAAATCGTTAAACAGAACATCTAGATCTAAATATATGACACTGACATTGTTAACTTACAGAATCTTATAATGTGCGTCTGGTATGTTCCTTTTGTTGATTTCCTGAAACTTGTAATTTTTCTTAGAATATATATTATATATACTATTATTACTATATAATATACTACGTCTACTATATTATTATATATAATATAGTCAATATAGAATCTATATCTAGAATAGATCTATTTAAGAGTCATCTAATAATCTAGATCTCTAGACTTTGAGTCACTTTGACTTTACTTTAGACTTAACTTATTCTAGACTCTAGCTACTAAGCCAGATGATTGATCTAAATTTAAATATATATCTAGAATATTATATTTTAATAATTTTATATTATATTATATATTAGTATAATTAGATCTAGGCATCTAGATCTATATTATTTTTTTTAAGACATTAAATATAAGACAAGTTATACCACTTACTTAGTTATTAGACTTAGTTAGTTAGTTACTAGACTAGCTAGAGAGTAGAGTCAGATTGTTTGAGTCTAGTATTTAATAAGTTAGTTATACTTATATATAGATCTAAATCTAGATTTCTAGAATCTACATTTAGATCTAGAATCTTTAGACTCTAGATTATTCTAGTAAAATATTCTAGATCTAGATAATTCATTATCTAAATCTAGACTCTCTAGTATTGCTCTATCATTGATCTAGTAGTATGGATGGCTGCCTGGTCATGCGGTTTGCATGTTGGACTGTCGTTCAGATTTATCGATGGTCTCAGGTTCAAACCCTGCCCTCTCCCATCCCCCGTCATCCTGCGGGAGGTTTGGACTAGGAAGTAATTATCTTAAACTCTAAAGGAACATCTGAAACATTTTACAAACATTTTTATAGAGTGACTAGAGTCTATATTCACTATTATCACTATAGTAATTTTTAGATAATCTCTATTCTTTATCTAGACTAGATCTATTAATTATATAATTAGACTTTAGCTTAGATCTAGAATCTGGAGCTACTAAATTCTAGATTATATATTATATCGAGTCTAGAGTCTCTCTCTCTCTCTCTCTCTATATATATATATTTAATTATTATATTACTGTGTGACCACTGTGTCAAGATTGACCTTGAAGATCTAGACTACATCTCTAGCTCTTGACAATCTTGATTCAAGATTTTGAGTCTCTAGAATGACCTAGCTCTACTAGCCTCAAGATCTACAATTTGTCAAGTAATCAAGGGAAAAACATTGATACTTCTGAATCTACATCAGTAACATTGTCTACTATCTAGTTTCTATTTTTTCAAAGCTTAAAAATCAACTCACTCTTTCTGGTAAAAAGTTTGAACACCCTTTCTTGGATCAAGTTAAAACTTTGCACAATTATTCATTGGTGTAGACAATACATGAAACAATAGAAAAAATGTACCAATTAGTCAATTAGTTACTGATTATTAATGATTTTATTTTATTTCAAGAAGGGAAATTAATCCTTCAGTATTTCATATAGTTAAATATGTCAGATTTTGTCCACTTTTATAATTGTACACATTATTTCTCCCACACCCATTCTCGGATACCGTTGAAACTTGAAACATTATTTATGGTAACAAACAAAACTTAAATTAATTTTAAAATCAATTAATTATTTGTAATTAATTATTTTGTTTGGTAAAAAAACTATTATAATTTCTACATTCAGAAATTTAAATAGTTTTATAATATTAAGAGTTCTTCCCCTTAGACAAGCTTTGTATTTACATTTTTTTTCTTTTTATCGTTTTGCTTGTTGGTCACTAGGATATGAAGTGTCTAGAATCAGAATAATCAGAATAAAATGGTGGAAAAAAAAAATTCTTACTTTTATGGAGTGACCTACTTTGATACCTACACCCTACATTAATATAAAATAAATATAATTTAAATTAACACGAAATCTAAAACAAGTCTAAATCTACTATTAAGGTATTATACCACTACTACTTGTAAACATTGGTATTTCTTTTTATTAAAAGTTGTAGATTTTACTTGCAAATTAGTGAGCCTTCAAATATATGGAAATTATCTAGCATTGAAGTAAAATTTTGAAGAGATCATCAGAGGTTTTGAGGACTTTTAAAAATAAAATTTGTGTTGTTCACCCCAAATTTAACTAGAAAATTCTGTTCAGCAGCCAAGCATTGTCTAACTTAGCCATCATTCCTTGTTCTTGAAAAAAGTTTTTTTCTTTTAGTTTTCAAAAATATGTTCTTGTTGCTTGCATGTCTAATGGCCCCTTTTAGCCCAACTTTATTTTGAATTGGTGTATTTGACTTTCACTTGATCTCATTTGCTGTTAAATTCAGACATTTGCTGGGGATTTTTCCCAATACTTGGATGGATTAGTAAGAAAAACAAGGCTGACTGGCTTGAAGTAGAGTTCTTACTTGTGCTCTTCTGACCCATTTAACTGCTTTTAATAAGATAAAATTAAAGAGCTAAATTATGTTTTAATTAATGCTTTCTTCTTAGAAGTAAGGCTTGTAAAGTTGACCAATGGTTGACATCTATAGTCTAAAATAAAATGAAAGTTTGAATCCTGGTAGCAGTAAAGTCTGACTTGTCACTGGCATCTGCTGACCACTCCAGTTTTAAATAATTATCTAGGTTCACCCAGGGATAGATGATCATTAATCTGGCCACACAGTATTCTTGTAAAATTGGTTCAAACAAGAAACAGTCATGACATCACAGTGTGTTTCAGTCAAGCTTAAACATTTCCCTCCATATCTCACACCATGTAAGACTTGGCTAGTGACATTGATTTCTCTTTCAAATGATCAATACTCTTCCCCAAGTTCGATTTTGTTTGATCTTGAGATTTGAAAAAAAAATTCCAATAACCTTATATATTATATATATACTTAATAGTAAGAATCAATAGTATTTTTTTTTTCAAGTGCTCATTTTTTTTTTTTTTGCATATAAAAAGAGCATATATATTTGATATTTCATCAAAGAATGTGAAAATAGATTACCTTTGAGCATTCTATAATTATAATAAAGGCTAAAGAAAGTATTCAAGAAAACTCATTCAACAGAGAACCCAAAGATTGATTAAAAATCTGTCTACTCACACTCTGTGGTATTTGAAATGTTGACAGAATTGGACAGACAGCTCCAATGTCTTTCTTTCATTCCATTTTGTTTCCTGCATGTCATTTGTAAAGCTTGGTTAACCTATTTCTTTTCACATTTCTCTTCCCCCCACCTCCCCATCACATGAACGATCCAACAGCCATCTTGTGCATATGCTGTGGAGTGCATTCTCTGTACAAAATGTATTGATATTTTTTTTGTGTTGACATCGTTTAGAATTAGTTGAAACAAACGTCTAATATTTTGTCTCGCCACTTTTTAGTTTCATTGGCGTATGTTTATATATAATGCTATGACATTTGCTGTCTGGTTTCTGTGTTACTCACTGGTTGGGATCGAAGCCTCTTGAAATAGATTGTCTTTGGTTAGGCTATTGATCACTCCGTGCTGATTTTAAAAGAGCTCCCCTTGAAGTCTTGGGTTTTCTAAGAAGAAAGACTATTAAGGCAATGCAATTGTTTTGCGGGGTGGGGATGGGGGCGTGGCAGGAAATCGGCAAATCCATAAAATATCGAACTGGAGTTTTTGTGTCCTTATATAGTCAACTATAGCTGAAGTGCTGCTTATAGATATTTGACTAGGGATAGACTTTGTATGTGTGTGTGTGTATTAGTCTCGACGTTTTAAAAGAATGACGTAGGTGCCCTGTTCATTTCTTGGATAACGAACATTCACGGTGGTTGCTAGCTGCTGATGCTATCCACACTTCCCAAGGTTACAATTAAAAAACAAAACAACTCTCTTTCTCTATCATCATATTGTGCCTTGTGAAGTAAATCTGGGTTGATTTGTTTAGAAAAGCATAGGGTCGAGGCACTATTCATTTTTGTTATTAAATATTAAATGTTTCATTCTTGTGCTTGGCGACATCTAACAAGGGTCGGTTCTGTGTCCAGTACAGTAACCAATCGCTTTTATTTTCATACACCTAAACGGGAAATGGGAAGTTTTTTTTTTTTTTTAATTATTCCGCCTCACAAACCCAGACTTAAACCCTTGACTGTTGCTCGCGCTACCACAACGCCATCTCCGTGTAATTATTTCAATGAATGTCCATCCCAACAAAATCATTTTAAGAAGCATAGAGTTTTATTGTGTAAGCAGATAAGTAGTTGTGTTA
Source organism: Biomphalaria pfeifferi (assembly GCA_030265305.1). NCBI lineage: Eukaryota > Metazoa > Mollusca > Gastropoda > Planorbidae > Biomphalaria > Biomphalaria pfeifferi. Next base: position 252,981 of record JASAOG010000126.1, on the reverse strand, counting down.
ACATGACTTTAAGTGTCAGTCCCAGCTCTGATATCTTAATGTTGGTATTGTATGTCACGGAGTCATGAATTGTGCCAGATTTCTGCACGGCTCATACAATATAGACACGAGGGAGGGAAAAAAAAAAGCTTTATATCTAGCATGCTAGGCTATTGCTTCCCTTTTCATCCACGAGCACCGACACAAGGTGGTGCTGGCATACATAAACAATTAATGATGGCTCGGCTTGTACATGCCAGCGTTTCGTAACCTAGCAACCGAAACGCCATAATGTTGATATATCGATGTTCTATGTGGAGAGTTGCCGAACGTACTGGGGGTTCTTGTTAAGGCATTAGCTTTGTGAAGAATTCCTTGTTAGCCAATACAATATATCGATATATTTGTCAATCAGTTAGGTTTGTAATTTTAGTCTTAACAGACAAAAGGAAAATGTAGAGTTTTTAGCTTTCTCTTTACTTAGACTTAGTCTAAAACATAATTTTTGTGTTTGTTTGGTCGTGTTGCCAACCACTTATTCTAAAACCTATTTGGTTTTTAGATCTAGATCTAGTATGTTAGGTAAAAACACTTGCACTAGTCACACTTTTTAGTTTTAAATATTCGAACTATTCATATTATAGAGCTGATATCCGCAAGGTTGATGTGGTAGGTTTTCAGCATTGAAGTTTACAAAGTTTATTTCCGCGTTCTCCTTCCTCTAGGGTTATGTTGACATACTTCTCACCATTTTGCTCTTTTGTTTGTTGCTATTTTGTTGGGATCGTGGTGGCTGAGTGGTAAAGCGCTTAACTTTCGAAACGAGGGAACTCAGGTTCGAATCTTGGTGTTAGAATTACTTCGGGATTTTTAAAACGCCCATGAGTCCACCCAACTGGGCGATGGGTAGTTGGGGAAAGTAAATGCGGTTGGTCGTTGTGCTGTCCAAATGGCACCCCCCGTTAACCGTCGGCATTAGAACCAGATGACCTTTACATCATCTGCCTTATGGATCGCAAGATCTAAACGGGTACTGTTGGTATTAGGTGCTTATATTTCTACATTTTGTCTCAGCTGAATAGGAATTGCCTAGTTATCATTATTGATTTTAACGATACAATTATCGATAATTAATCTATTGTCTTCTTTATCCCAGCTTGACCCCTATCTTTTCAATATGTTTCATATCTACGCTTTCTTGTCGATGTACACAATTTATTGGTGAGTTGCTTATTGGGAACACATTACATTTTAATAGTCACATCCTACTCACTTTTTGTTTTTTACTTGGTACGAATTTTGTTGTTATTTGTTGGACCTATTGAGGCCACTAGACTTTTATCACTGTACCGGTTGATCTCCTTCACAATGTTTTGTTTTTGTTGTCCTTAGCGACTCATCCAATAAAACGTCCGTCCATTCCACACATTGTTTCATTTTATCCTTAACGACTCAACCAGTGAATGTACTCCCATTTTAAAGTTCACATGAATGAAAGTAGATCTAAGCAAGTAACATAAACAAAGTTTTTTTTTAAAGACAATTCATTCTTTCCGAAGAACTAGAAATTTCTATCGGCTACGTCCGTTCCCAGGCTATCAATTGCTATTTCGCCATGGACCCCCTCCCTTTTTTTATTCTTACTTATAATAATATAATGATATAAAGTTATAGCTCCCCCATGCCTAAGTATCTAGTTTTTATTATGTTGAATTGGACCATCCCATAAATTCGAGTATCACTCCCTCCCCAGCTCTCCTCCGAAACAAATAGGCTCTATGTTTTTGGCCAGAGAATTCTATTTACCAATATCACTTCTTACCCCCACCCCACTACGCCTCAGAATACAGTCCTGCATTCTGAGCTCCAGAAGTGTATATTCCTGGGGATTTTGTTGCCGACACATCTCACGATGAAAGTCCTTACTTAGAAGATGAAACGACTTCCTGAAAAACGGAGGAAGGAAATGCACCCCCAACCTGAGAAACTCTGACAGTAAGACTGTACACCTAAAGACCAAGTCTTGTAGTTTTTGTGGAGTGTATTGCACAGAGAAACTACAACGAAACCACATTGTGTACACCTTCTTGTAGGAACCACCCGAAGTGTCCAGGATTGTTAGCAAATAAATACAGACATTTGAACAACAAAGTATCTCAATATTCTGTAATAATGCCATATACAAGGATGAAAGTTAGTTGAAGTAGGTCCGTAGTTCAAATCCCTTGACCGAAACTACGTCGTTAAACGCAGCCAACTGTCGTGCATTTTGTTTCGTTGTCCAATGTAAAGACGATACATTATTTCAAACCTGGTCTTATCCTTTAGTTCTTGGTAGATCTAGTTCTAGATCTATTGGGCGGTAAACGCTTCTTAACTCGCTTTAAGTGGTCTACCAATTCAAAAGGAACTGGGTATCTACTTCACACTTTCTGCCTCAGTATTATTGATTTCGCTTTTTTTTTTTTACGAATGCTACACACATTTATTCTTTCACTTATCAATATGTATTGTTGTTTTTTTAAATACTGGTCGTGTGGCACCAGACGTTTCGGGTTCAAGTCTTATTATCATTTCGGTCTGATCGCTTTACTGAGTTTATAACCATAACTTTGTGTTTTCTTCTTTGTTTCGTGTGTCTAGTTTGTTTCTTAGATGTAGATCTAGTCCCATTTCACTCAAGTTTGTTTAATAGGTCCTAGATCTAGTCCCGTTTCACTCAAGTTTGTTTAATAGGTCCTAGATCTAGTCCCGTTTCACTCAAGTTTGTTTAATAGGTCCTAGATCTAGTCATCTTTCTTTTTACTTTTTCTTGTGGTTGAATGCATATGTGTGTGTGTGTGCTTCTGCGATTGGCATATATTTGTTATCTCTGGACATAGAAAGGACTACGTTATGTATTCGATGTTGAAATTGAGTTCTTTGTGCTCCTGATAAGGACAAAGTGTGTTCAGTGTAGGAGGAAGAGGGCAGACCAGTCTTGGCCCACATTTCTTGCATTTTTTTGGATTAATGTTCATAAGCATTTTAGCTTAGAGATTATGGCACCGATTTAAAAAAAAAATCTCTACTTAGGTCGCACATTCGAAGTGAGAGCAAACCTGGGTGGGTGCACACGGTTCTCGAAAATGGCTCTCTTATGATTTCCCCTAAAAATTGGACAGTTGATGTATATCGTCGGAAAGAGAATTAATAGCTCGTTGGCCACACGGAAAAACTCTATATTTCGACTGTTATAGTTTTTCAAAGTATAACAAAAAATAATTCAAACTTAACTATATAGAATACAAAAATAAGTATCTTGAACCAAGACTCTACGTCTTCGGGTATTTCCGCGTGTAGGCCCTATTCATCAAGAGTTGTATTAATGAATGTGTAGGGACATTTAGCGCACCGTCTTCGAAGTCTACATCTAAAAGCCTATCCTAGAATATTCTAAAGTCTAGTTAGATTTAGACGTTCACTTCACCAGAATTTTTTTTCTCGGTCGAGAGGAAGGGAGAATGGGGGTGGGTAAAAATGTTCAATTAAAAAAAAATCTTAACATTCTTTAGTTATTAACAGCAAAACAATCGCTTTATATCAGTTGTATGAGAAGTTATTGTCTTCAAAAACAAATATTTTATTTTTTATAATTGCATAAAGATTTTTTAAATATTTATTTTCTTTAAAATGTGACAATTGAATGTTATGGTCAATGGTTCTTGAAGCGCGTGTAATATAAATGTGTAACGGCCAAAGATTTGGACGAATTCCATTGTTTTGAATAGCTGTTAGTTTACATACTAGATGTAGAATCACGAAGTTAACTAACACACACACACACACACACGCTTGAATATATCGTCATGTCCCTTGAGAGGCCACATCCTTAAAGTGACCTGTTCTGACGGACGTGGTTTCTGAAAACATCCCGTTTGTCTAATTACATCACCCGACTACCATTTTGTGTTTTTGTTTTACACTATCACGTGATCTCTGCTTCTCTTTTATTACATTTCTTTTACTATTGTGCTATTTTCATATGGGGAGACAGAGTAATCTGCTCTTCTGTTTACCTTTGGATGTTTGAAGATCCGCTTTACATTCTTGAAGTAATACAACGTTTGAAGGGAGAGAAAGGAAGGGAAAGCGATGTAGAGAAAAGGGGTAATGATAAAATGGAAACTAAATCAAACAGTAGGAAACATAACAAGAGATTGGGAGAAATTTGGAAAGGTATAGACGGATTTTCTTTTGGTCTCAAATGTGTATCCCGCGGGCCTTTGTAAGTGACCTCCAGCTGTCTCGTTCTGAAGTCGCATGCAACCAGGTGCTCTCTTCTATGTCTGCTAAGGCAAGTTTGCGCCTAAGCTGGTCTTTAAAGCGTTTCTGACGGCCACCTATGTTACGTCGACCACCTTTTAGCTCAAAAAAAAAAAAAAAAAAGACTGCTTTGTAAAAATTTAATTTACTTACACAGGGTTAAAAGTGCACACAAATAAAACATTTACTTTCGTATTCTGTACACAGAAAATGTCCCATGAAAACGTAATCTACAAACCTTTTTTTTTTTATTTGCGTGAGGTCTCTGCTTACAGATCATTTTGGACAAGGACAGTCTGTTCTAAATTGTCCAGGTTGACGACGTGGTATGTACGTCAGAAATCTATTTAAAACTTGACAGAGTTCATTATATTTGCTTTGTGTGGTCTCGAGAGAGTCACTCTACTCCAGTACTCTGATATCAGACAATGCATGTTCTCTTGTCGCTGTAGAACAAGACAAGCTATTGGGTTTTCGCGTGGACTGACATTTCACTGATTGACCAGCTGATTTTCTTATCCGTCCTAATACACATCAAGTTGTAGATGTGAACCTTGACTTTATTATCATAGCATAGCGGAACGTAGTTATTTTTACAGTATACATTATCACCGTGGTCAATTTTTAAAAATCCTTTTCCCTTTTTTTAAAAAAAATTATCCCCCCCCCCTTTTTTTTGTAGCTCATTTTTTCTATTTCTATAGTATCAGTATAGTATGGTACATTTTTTTTTTATTTGAGTGGATCAATGCAAATGACAACATACAACGCACATATATGACTATTTATTGCAAAATGAAAATCACAATTACGAAAAAAAAAAAATCTCAATATGATACAAAAAAAGCGGTTCACACATTTTTTTTTCCTTTCTCATTTCCGCCATCTTCTATTTTTCTCCCCCCCCCCCTCTTTTTTTTCTCTTTACCTGTCCCTAGAGTTTGTATGACTTCCATCAGCTAAGTACGTCATACTCTATTTAACAATGATTACATGATTTTACTTCAAGTTCCAATGTGTCTGTTATTTTGTTTTGGAATATACTTCAAACCAGTCAGTGAATACTTTAAAAGCTATCAAACGCATAAATACAAGGGGATATTATAATCTAGTTACCAGGTATTCAATTAGCTCAGACACCAACTTTGTAATGTTAATTCGATTAGATTTTTATTTTCTATATTTTGTTTCATATGATATATCTTTAAAAAGGGTTCAGCATTTTATGGGGCATTGCAGACCCAGGGTGACCTAATAATTTTGTCACTCGTGATGCAGACGAAGCCTTTGCCTGTCGTGGATCGATTTCTATGTAAACTAACACTGGTAAAATTTGAGATCGTTCTTTATCTTTGATGCTTTTAAAAGTGTTTGGGGGGAGATTTAGTATTTCATATTTGTAAAGCGTTTTTTTTTTTTCTCTTCTTCTCTCTCTCTCTCTCGCACATTGGCCTACATACACATACATTTAAAGATATCAATAATTTAAGCCATTAAAACCGCTACGACTTCTTCGTACCATGAAATCAGTTATTCGGGTTCGTTGGAGAGAACTATCTTGTGAGGTTGGCATGATGTCGAGATAATATTCTAAGGTTGAGCTGTACACCACCAAGGCTCCCGTTCTACCTTTCAGTTCCATAAAGATGAACTATTTCGCAATGTCTACCGTTGACGGTTGTAGAGATGCAAAAACAAATGTGGAGCTAGATCTATCGGTTCTTGGACATTCGGGTTGTTCTTAAACTTCCATGATTTGAAGAAGTACTGCCCGTAAATTCTGTTTACTTTACACGTGGTCTAATTGCATCTATTAGATGCTTAGGGTATTTTTTATGTGAAAGGTGATCAAAGGGTTGCAAGTGATATAGTGAAAAAATAAATAAATACGCAGTTGAGGAGGCTATGTATGTTATTGTAGAGTATATTTTGAAATATTAAAAATAACAACAACAAAGCTTATAGGATGTGTAATTGTATCAGGTTGGATCAGTCGTGTAGTTAAATTTGTATTAGATCTAGACTCTACACCAACAACTATAAATTTGTCCGATTAATAATATTTTATTACCATTTTTTAGCGCTATTTCACGCTTTTAGCTTTCTAAATAGCTATGATCATATTGGGACATGGGGGGTGGGGGTGGGTGAAAGAAAGGGATATCTGGGTGGATTTTACCGTAATTGGTTTTTAAAAGCATTAACAAAAAAATAAAAGCGGAATTCGTGGCTCACACCGACATGCTAACCACTCTGCTAGTCAGGTACTGGTGACTAGAGAAGATTCTGTAGTTATATATTGTTTGTTTACATTTTTAAAAATTGATTTTTCTGTTGTCATGTAAAAGAAATAATTGTGTAAAATTTCAGCTTGATCCGAGATTGGGTGTGGGAGAAATAACGTGTACAAACTTTTTTTTACCAGACAGATTGAGTTGATAAAAGCTTTGTAAAAAAAAGTGTTCTCACTTAAGAACTGTGTTAGTAAAATAGCTCATTAGTGACACATTAGAAAAGCTTCGTCTGTAAAGTAGATCGTTCGAAGCATTAGGGACTATGAATCATGGAGATGTTAGGTACATGCAAGTCTATACCTCTATATACCAGCCACCTTTAACAGATAGTCTTCGTGCTCGCCACGTTTCTAGCATTAGAAAGTAGAAAGTGGATGTGAGTGGAGCATAATCCAGCTTTTTAATGTGCGTATTATCACTGACCTCTATAAGAAGTACAAAGTCTTGGCCTAATTTAGATTTTGAGAAAATATTTTGAGGAGCATAAGGTGCCTGTACTATAAGTTTGAGAATCACTTGTTGTGTTGTTGCTGCATCTTCAAGTTGCTTGAAGTAACTGTTAAAATCATGGGAAAGTGTTTCCTGTCTGAATGTAATTGATTGCTTTGTGAACTTAGGACTCAGAATGCAGAGAAAACTGGCTCATTGAAAACAGACAACACAAAGTATTTGTATCTACGTTTGACTGTGTTGGCCAGCTAGTGTGTCGTTTAGAATGAGTGGTGACTGGGGCGTGGTTTAAAGCCCATCGTTGATTATGTAGCACTGCCCTACATATTAATAAGGCAGGTGTGCGGTGGTTTGGGGTGGGGTGAGGTGGGGGACAGGATATAAAAAGGTAAAGGGGGATGTGGCGCCATCTGTGTCACCGAGTGTTGTGTCCAAGTGTATGGATTTGATTGACTGCGTGCGCACTGGTTAACCGCATCTTACTCACGGCCATGGTCTCGTTGTGGCGTCTCACCCCGCCCACTTCTATAGCATCATTTTTTTCCCTATTTTAATGAAAACTTTTAAAGTGTGATTTTTATAATTAGCTGTTGTTTGCTACTAAGGATTACTCAGTGACTTCCAAATAACTTGGCTCGAGATCTGCTGGTCCTGGTAAGTACGTGTACAATGGCCCACAATATGCTACTTGGATTTATCATCTGTGTTGTGGCAACTGCAGTCACGTGATTGGGCTTTTTTTTTTCTTCTTCAATTCATTAGTTAGATGTTCAAGATAGTTTCCCTTTTTTTTTGTTTTAAAACAAGTTCAGGAATAGTAAGAATATAAATACATTTGTACATAGACTTTATAGAAATAGGTATATAAGTAATTTCTAGTTGGTATTTGTTGATTATAGTCATACTTTTGTGGTTTACTTCATTCTGAGTCAACAATAGGGTGAATCTGTTAAATAGACATTTAAATCGGGATTGTACACACACAGATAAAGCTACGTATATTTAATATTGCTATCAATTTTAGAACATTGTTTCGGTACCAAATGAGTTCACATTTGTACATACAGCCATAGACTAGCTGCGTTATGTCTGTTGTTCGCTTCTGTCACATTCGCGTCTATTTATAGACTCGTTCCATTTCAAGGTTTTCATTGTGACAGGTGAAACAGCTGAAGCGAAGAAAACAAAGACTGATGCCAAATTAGCAAGCTAGGTTGGTTGTCTAATAATACCAGGACTTTCTACTCCATAGGAGCAGGAGCAGGGTGAAATACACAATGCCTATATAAACATGTTATATAACAGTGCTACAATACAGCCGCTAGTCTGTCTGTAGTTGGTCCTATTGTAGTGAAGACTTTGTGATAGTAACCAGGAAATAATGCTGAAGCCTAAAAAAGTTTTATGAACTGACCTATGCTCTTTATAATATGTAAATAGCGGTAGTGTAAGTTGAGCTATGAATGTAATTATTTTAATCTAAGCATTCCTGAAAAACGTAACGTAATGGGATGAGATGTATAGAAATAGTTGAAAGGTAAACACATTATGGTATGTGGCTGTATGTGTGTTCTAGAAAGTGAGAGGGAGAGAGAGACGGTAGTATATGTCTGTGTAAGTGGCAACTGTGTGATAAAGAAAATATGCTTGACCTATTTACCATTTTATCGACCACGAAACCTAGAGATAGGTCGTTGACGAATTTCGCAATGAGTAGTCCAACATTTGTATGTGTTATTTCACTAAGCGTTTGATCAGGTTATTTTGGCATGGTTTACGATAGACTTGGTGTATACAGGGACCTAGACTTTTAGCCAGGGGATTCCTCATCAGGTAAATACTGGAAGTGAACTAGTAGTCTGTGTTGTCAAATATACATTTCTTGTATCAAAGTATTAGACCAGACAACAGAATAGTTTCACTCTATTGACTGTTTACTGCCCGCTAGAACGGACAGCGTGTAAGTGCACGACATGTGCGTAAACAGTAGATCTATAGACCCCTGGTATCTCTGTTCTAATAGAACAAGTCATAGAAAATTGTGTAAAATATCGATTTTATTGAATTTATTTTTAAATGCAATGAACTTTCTGAAATAAAAAAAAATGTCACGAATGTTCAGTTTACTTTTTCACATTCAAATGATATAAAAAAAGAAGAAAAAAAAAACGGCCAGTATGTGGATCGAAGCCACGACATTCGCGTTATTTGCGCGGCGCTCTATTAACATAACCAACCAGCCATATTATTGTGTGCGAAATTTCAGCTTGAAAAGAATGATTCCTTTTTATAAAGCTTATATCTACTTACTCTGTCTGTCGTCTGGTAAGAATTTTGAACACGTTATTTTTCCCACCCCCAATCTCGGATCTAGTTGAAACTTTAAACAATTATTTATTGTACCTAATAAAACATGAATCAATTAAAAAATTTAACCAAGTAGTCAATTAATTATTGATAATTAATAATTTTGTTTTATATAGAAAAAGGAAAATAACTTCTATATTATTGAGACATTTTTCTTCATTGAGATATATAGTTGTAAATGTGTTTTTTTTCCATTATAATAATAATAATAAAAATAATTTTATTTATAAAGCGCTGTTAACAGACAAAATATAGGCTCAAGGCGCTTTATTAACATTACTAACACAAACACGACAGCTAAAAGGACAAACTAATCTAAAAAAGTTTTAAACAGATAGGTCTTAATGTTCTCCTTAAAATGTGGTGTAGCATATTGTCTGTCTGAGATCAATGGGAAGTGAGTTCCATACTTTTGGTCCGTGCACTGAAAAAGCCCGCAGACCGTAGCTTTTGAGAGAGAAACGTTGCACTACTAAAAGCGTTGAGTCCATTGAGCGCAGGGCTCTCTGTGGGACATATGGAGTAAAAAGTTCTCTAAGGTACAAGGGCATCTCGTTGTTATATATACACTGATGACAAAGTGTGGCGACCATTAGTAAAGTTGCTATTTTTTCCCAAAGTATTTTATATTTTGCTTGTTTACCATGTGGTTTTGAGTTATTTGACTCGTGACTTGTGGTTGTGAGTTTTTGCGGTTTGACCATGTTGCGAGTAGGATAATGAAAGGGTGAGCTAAAGGTAGGTATGAAAATAAAGTCAGTGATGGAAATACCACAAGAAGCTTTAGTTCAAGTCAAGTATGCTTTGTAGCAGTCCTCCAGAATAGAAAGTTCTCCAGTTCCTCAAGTCTAGTTTTACAATGACCCATTTTGAAAGCAATATAATTACACTGTGTGTCTAGCGCAACACTTGTTTGCATCCAGGGGAAGTCTGCAAGTCTGGTGAAGCTGAGTGGATATGCTTCTATGCTCAACGCTTTTTCTCCAATGGACTCGAAACTTGAGGCTTTCGGATCGACAGTCAGACCACATGCTCACCCAATCTCAATCTCTCAATGTCTATTTTTGAAACGCTACTTAAAACTCGCTGACACAAGTGCTCGGAATGTGACGTCACAATCTGGAAAATTTCATTTTTAGAGAGGGAAGAAAGTGATCTTGAAGTGATGAGAGTTCCTAAAAACCCGTGTGTATTATCTGGAAAATTTCATTTTTAGAGATTGAAGAAAGTGATCTTGAAGTGATGAGAGTTCCTAAAAACCCGTGTGTATTATCTGGAAAATTTCATTTTTAGAGATTGAAGAAAGTGATCTTGAAGTGATGAGAGTTCCTAAAAACCCGTGTGTATTATCTGTGCGTGTTTGGGATATTGAAGTTATTTAACTATTTCGTTCATTGTGTATTCCTCGTTTCAAATGATGAAAAAAAAAGCTTTCTTTTAATGCAGATGTTTGTTTATAAGCTTTTCTCATTTGAATAAAAAGTGTGCTATTTATCACCCTCTCTTTTCAATCACATTTCCGCTGAACTCAACAAGCACATAATATAAGTACACAAAGTACGCTGGCTTGTATCTTAGGATTTCATCTTTTTTTGTTTTGACTGTCGTATCGATTTCATTGTTATTGCTGTTTTTATTTAAAAGTGGCTTATCTTCCCTTGTCTGTATTTTTAAGCGCCTCCGCTTTTTTTTTTTTTAATCTCTCAAAGAATAATAATAAAAAAATCATTATTGTTTGTCTGTCGCCTGTCTCTCGTGTCCACATCAAATACTAAAAGCGCTTTTGTTAAATTTAATTTCACCTTTGCTGGCATCGAAACAATCGCCAACAGTTACTTTTGGTCCTATAAAAACAGATTCTTTTGCTTACAAAATTGAGTATGCATAAGATATAGGCCTACCTCAACATTGAAACCGCGTTTTGGGTTCTTTTCTTAGTTATTCTGTGTTCACTGCTATAAATATAAATCAGTTTCTGTCTGGCTTAATTTGTGAGTAAATGGAACCTTTTATGAGCCGCCTACGAGTTTGTATTAGCACAAGCTCTCGTTTCCATCCCGTTTTTTTTTTTTTTTTTCATTTCTCCCACTAGCATAATGAAATTGAAGACATGGTGTATCTTATTTATTTTACGTAATGTGAGCCATGTGGATGTGTTCCTACTGTACGAGAGATAAGTGATCAGAATTTGTGGGTGAGTACTGAGTACATACATCAGCTGTTAACCAGACTAAACTGTACTCACTTGAATAAGTCAGTAGCATCCCAAGAGGTTTTCAAGTGGCTCAAGCTATGTTTGTAACCACTGAGTGCACAGTGTATTGAGATACCCACACCATGCGATTAGGATACACACAACAGAAATTTTGACACTAGCTAATATTCTCTTAAACGAATGCAGTCCTACAGAAATATTGACACTAGCTACTATTCTTTTTAACGAATGCAGTCCTACAGAAATATTGACACTAGTTTCTATTTTCTTAAACGAATGCAGTCCCACAGCAATATTGACACTAGCTAATATTCTCATCTTAAGACAAACTAAAATAATCGTACCGCATTACTGTAATATTCAACTGTCCATCCCAGTGGCGCTAAAACCCATGGATGCCCATGGCCTGCTTCAACACCATTTTTCATTCAAATCTCTTTTGAGTTCTCCCTCTACAAGCCTGAGCTCTTAGCTGGCGTGTCCTTCTGCTTGGTCGTTATCCATTGGGATCTCTCCGGATTTGTTTTTATAGCTTTCTAACAATATAATTTTTATATGTCCTTATTTTCTTATGTGTTATATCTTTCTTAACAATATAGTTTTTATATGTCCTTATTTTCTTATGTGTTATAGCTTTCTAACAATATAGTTTTTATATGTTCTTATTTCCTTGTGCGTTATAGCTTTCTGACAATATAGTTCTTATATGACTGGATTACCTTGCCCACACCCATCGGAAGGGTGGTGGTGGTGATGGTGGTGCCCCTAACCACTCTGTGGATGGTTTGTCTTTAATTTCGGCTAATGTTCCCGAGCCTTTGTTGGTCCCTTTCCTTTCTGCAGGGGAACAGGTTCAATGTTGGTCCATCACAGGTATTTGATTTCCTGGGTACTCACCATGGTAACCAATGCAACGATGCAGCCATCGAATTTGAATGATCTATCAGTATTGACGTTTATTTGAAATAAATTAAAGCATGTAGACCTATTTCAAACTAGACTTACACTGAGTTATTGTTAAACAAATGAGATGTAAACAAATCAGTTTTGTGATATTAAATTCTATGCTACTCAAAGCGGGAGGAGGTAACTGCCTTTGGCGCTTAGCATACAAAACTGCTCGAATCGGGTGTCGATAGGTAGCCAAGCAGTGTTTAGCCTCTCATCAGTCACCCATCGTTTATTCAAATACTTGGGGTAAACACTTCTTACATGTTTATGACTTGTGTTGAACTCCTAACCCAGGCACGTGAGTACACAAAATTAATATAAAGAAACTTCCTACAGCTAGAAGGCTGCTGTCTTGTGTTTAGCAGGATGACACGAAGTCTGAAAAATGAAATGCTGCTCTTCTAAAGGCGAAAAAGCGAGATTACCGCGAGACGACCGAACGATAGTCCAGAGCGCACTACCAGGTAGACACCCCAATAAGTCCTGGGTTCTAGTATTAGCTGGTGGAAAACAGGATAGGATTTACTGAGGTTTTATGTTGCACTCTACTCCTTATTTAGAACATTTTCATTTATGGTTTGGAAAACCCTCCAAAACACAGCACGTCTACGATAAACGTACTTTAGAATTACTAGTGTATCAATGCCAGATTATAAGACCATCTTTTAATATTAAAAAGAATATTTTTGAGGCATCTTGGATTATTTAATCAAACAAGAGTATATTGTGCTGTATCGTGGAGCAAATCAACCATTATATCAATGTACTTTAGGTCGTTATGCAAACTGAGGCATTCTTCTGACTACATAATAAATCATTTAACTGTTTGTTTTTGTTTGTTCTTTCACTGAGACCCATCAGCACATCTAACTACCTTGGCTTACTGCCCTTGTCCCTTTCAATAGGCTTGAAAGAATGGCATGACCCCGAACCTCAAACAGTGTAGATTGATATTAAACTCTATACCTAGTTTTCTTTTAAAGTGCGAACTGAAGATGCCATGTCATTATTCAAACTCCTTGGAGATCGCGGGTTGAAAGGAAAAGTTTTTGCTTTCCCTCTGTTTTGTTGTTTCCTGTTTGAACTGAGTTTAAAAGGAACTAGTCACAACTTTTTGTTACTTTTGGTCCAAAACCGTTTCCAGGATTTCTCCCACTTCCCGTTCCCGGATCAAGTTGAAGATTGACACAATTATTCATTGTCGATCGTAACATGAATCAGTGAAAATGTCGTAAATAATTAATTTAATTTTATATGGAAAATGTACTAAATCGGCTACGAGTGGCCATAACAGTAATCACAATAATGTAGATGATTAGGTTTTTTCGTTACTAATTTTAAACTAAAATAAACAATAGACAACGGATATAGCCCAATAGCTAATAAAAGCTTCTATAAATACTGGTACTTGACTATCTGAGTGGTAAAACATGTCGACCTTCCATCATGCAGGCTTGAGTTTGAATTTAACTCGAATACGTGAAATTAGACGGTGATACCCAGAGTGTTTCTCAAACTGTGGTTTTTGTGCAACGTGTTCACGAAAGTTCCAAGAGAGGTCTTGTGAGCGTTTTCTTTTCAAGGAATAACTATTTTGTAGTGAAACATCCATAATTGAGTATTAATGACATAATGAAGTGAAAATGACATTATAAACGATGAGAACATTTAATTATTAGATTAAGTGATGTCGTTTCTTTTAAGTAAAACCTTTCAGACAGTTTTTTTTTTTTTGCGAATGGCGTCGCCCAAGAAAATTAATTTAAAACGTTGCATTCAAGAGTTCATTTCAAAATTGACTTCGCCAATGCGTTTTTTCCAAGTCTCTACCCATCTTCCTCACGTCACTACGGTCCCATTTCTTCTCTCTGACGGACCATTGTTCTGTGGACGTCTTTGTGTTAACAGAAGTTTGGGAAATTGGGAAACAGACAGAAAACCTAGGAACAACTAAAAACAGTTGACAGGGGAAACACTTGGATGGATTGACGGGATGAAGAAAACAAGAAACCATACAAAATACTTTAAAAACAACTAAAAGCTTTTCAAATTATTGTATCCATTAGTTTGGATCAGTCATGCATTCAATTTGGAATGGAATTAGACAAGCAACAAAATTTGTGCGATTAGAAATATTTTACCAATGGATCTCATTCACCAATCGTAAACAAACAACGTTTAGCCACGTGATAATATTGATAAAACAATGAAAAAAAATAGTCACGTGACATCCTGTGTGTATTACGTAATTTGTATAGAAGAGATAGACAACCACGTGGCTAAATGTTGTTTGTTTACGATTGGTGAATGAGGTCCATTGTTTCTATTTAGCACTATTTCATGCTTTTAGCTTTCTCGGTACGCTATAATCCTATCACCTATCTTGACTCCTATCACGTATCTGGACCAGTTGGGAAGTAAGAGATATCTGGGAATTAATAAAAAAAAAAGGGGGGGGGGTTGGGGTTGAGTAACGACCTGAATTCGTGCTCATGGCTCAAGTTTCCTCAAGCCGGATCCTAACCAAACTGCTAGTGACGAGCTTATGAATATTGTATAGCTACCTATTGCTTGTTCGAAGCTTACTTTCAAGTGGCGACCTACTAAAGAAGCTAATTCAGCAAATACCACCAGGCTCAGTCAAGTACAGTTTCTCTCCCTTGTTCGGGATACCAAACAAATTTAATTACAATAGTTAATTAACTAATTGGTTACTTTTTTTTTTGTAATTGATTCTTGTGTTGTCAGGTAAAAGAAATAATTGTGCAAATTTTCAGCTTGATCCGAGATTTGGTGTCGGAGAAATAACATGTACAAACTTTTTTTACCAGACAGAGTCGATATAAGCTTTGTAAAAATAAAAGTGGTGTTTTACACACAATTGCTTGATATCACAGTGTTTCTAACAAAGCAGAATTTCGCCTGTCGTAGCCACACCGAAACAGTTTTTCTGAATAAAGATACTTTTCCTGAAATATTGGGGAAAAAAAAACAGAGCAAATATGAGCCAGTGTATAAAGAAAAAAATTACGTAGCTGACGAGAATCACTTCTGATATCTTTAAAAGTCTCAACTTGTAGAAATAAATTTCCTGGTGTATCGAACCCTGGCAAATGCAGCTACAGAAGAGAACATGTTATTTTATAAGTTTACTAATCAGAGAGGTGATTGTAATATATTTGTGTTTGCATTTACAAGACTTGTTTTTGAAACGATGCATATATATATAATATATGTTCAAAAACAGCTTTGCATATTTACTTTTCAAAACACAAAGTGTTCGCTTTCAGAAGGTTAAAATGAAGCCGTTGCGAACATTTCGATTCCGACCGGATTTTTCAGCAGAAGCGTTTCTAAACGTGACAGACAGGTGCGCGGATATCACAAAACCAATTTTCTTTCCGGTACCGCTAAAACGTCCTGTTTCATGTGAAGACAGCGTTTTTAGCGCGTTTACGTTTTAGCGTTTTATTTATTTTTTGTTTGTTTGTTTCTGAATATGAAATATATGCTGAAGAAAATAAACTTCATAGTAATATATTCGATCTATTCTCAATAATCACTAAACTAATTAATTTAGACATATAAACCACAAAACATTCATAACTGGCGTCAACATTCATATCCAAAACTGTATTGATAAACTGCTGCAGATGTTGCACTACATTTCTAGTCATGGGCTAAGTTGACCAATAGAAAAACAATACGATCTACTCTCGTCCATTGATCCATTACTTTGCATGTAGGGTTAGAAGCTCCCGTTGGATGGGTGTCATTGCCAGGTATAGGGTTTGATTATATTAGCTTGTGTTTTTTTCTTATCTTTGCTCTAGGTCTTAGCAATGTGTGTGTATTCTAAACTCTGTAAATATATTGGCAGGTTATCGGCGATGAGAAAGGAATAAAAAAAAAATGAAGCCATGTTGGCAGAAGGAAAAGCCTCCTGGTGAGTCAGTTTATATTTACATGTGTATATGTGTGTGTTTATTTTATCTTCTTCTTTAGTTTAGTTATCTGAACGCTTTTTTTTTTCTTCTCTGAGTGGCGGTGAATTAGAGCGATTGATCTAAGCTTGCTGTCAGAGTTTAAGTCTTTTTAGTTCGCTGTTGAGAATGATCTCATTAGCACTAATATGGATCCCACACTAGAGTAACAAAAAATCTTATCAACCAAGTTTATAGTATAGTCTCATTGAATATGTTTTTTCTAAGTTTGAATGACTTGTTCATGTATCTGAACCATTTTGTTAGGTTTTGTGTTAGATGGCCTGAGTGTTGGTGGTGTGTAAGTAGCCTGTTTGTTGTGTGTGCTCCTTCAGCAGACATACAGTATCAAGTGCTGCACACATCTCTTCGCTTATCTTTCTATGTCGGGTGGGACAACTTTTGACTGTGGATCTCGACGATAATTTCTTGATCTGTCATTCTTCTCTACCATTTGATCTGGCCTGACGCAATATTCACCATGCTTAGGTGTAAACGTCTTGCTAGTAGTCTAGCCCAGGGAAGAAAACATGACATGGTGCTCAACAACTGTATATTACCTTGATAGTATGAAGTGGTCGTCAGAGTCTTCTTCTGGAATAATAAAAATCCATGTTAACCCATCATATCTCTTAGATCATGAACTATATAGCAATGTCCGTGTATGACATGGTACTAATTGTTTCAATTTAGTACAATAAGTAATAGTGTCAGAAAGTATGGATTTACTGTGCTCACATGGTCTCCACTTTGCGACCTATAGGACAGATGATGTAAAGGTTTCACTGTAATTACATTACAACTGCAACTGAGTTTAGTCCTAAATTCGTTACGTGGTAATGGAGGACGTACTTTACGTTCCAGTCTGAATGCTAATTCCAAAGGTGACTTATTGGGAGTCTTCACCAGTTGTTACAAGTTTTGGTGTCAGCAGAGAGGATATAGAATCTTTTTGTGAAAAAAAAAAGATCATTAGATTCACCATTGTTATACCTCCACCATAAGACACAGCAATAAGTTTATCTTTCAAACCCGATCAGAAATGATTAAATTCTGTTGTTTTCCAAAACTTGCTTCATTCTAACATCAGGGAGGGAGTCGGACAGGTTGAAAAGAAAACTAACAAAAAAAAAAGAGTTCATCTTTGGCAACACGTGTGTGTGTGCGTGCGTGCGTGCGTGTGCGTGTGTGTATATTGATTTATTATTAAACCATACATCAGTCATTTCATTAGCTTTTTAGCTTACTATAAACACATTGTAAAATATATTTTTTAAAAAGCTGATGATATAATGACAAGAGAAAGAGGGGAGTTCACTGAAGGCAGGCCACAGTGCTCTTCAGTGTTCTCTTCAGAAGTTCAGTTGCTGATCGAGTGCTGGACTGAACGAATGTGACTAATTAGGTTGTTACACTGGTCATTTGAAAGCGTTAGTGTAAGCTAGTTCAAATCTTCTAGTCATGTATTTTTACCCATACAAAACCTACGTTAGATTTTATGCACGACGCATATGGCCGTAGAAACAACAGATTTGGTAGATGTAAAGCAGAGATTTTGTCCCGTTCTAAGAATATATAAAATTACACACATTATAATCTTATTGCTAGAAGGTTCAACATCAATGTTATTTAATAAAGAAACAAAAAATAGGATATTTCACTAGCTGATTCCTTGAGGCGTCGTTGTAATATTTCTAAAGTGGATCAGATTTTAAACTCATTCTTGAATGTGCCGATGGTATAATGAACATGTATTCAGTTTGGCCAATGGAAATACAAAATTAAATAAGAACTGAGGTGCATGACCTAGATTGTGTGTAGGTTCCTGTCTCCCTGTAAGTCTACGGATCTTACCTGAAGGCAACCATCAAACCCTCGGGTTTCTTTCTTTCGAACATCATAGAAAATATACACACAGAGTAGTCACTTTAGTAGCATTTCATTCGGTACACTCTGCTTGGGTTAGAGAGTTAGCATTTCATTTGGTACACTCTGCTTGGATTAGAGAGTTAGCATTTTATTTGGTACACTCTGCTTGGATTAGAGAGTTAGCATTTCATTTGGTACACTCTGATTGGATTAGAGAGTTAGCATTTCATTTGGTACACTCTGATTGGATTAGAGAGTTAGCATTTTATTTGGTACACACTGATTGGGCTAGAGAGTTATTTCATTTGATACACTTTCCTGGGATTAGAGAGTCAGCATTTCATATGATACACTTTCCTGGGATAAAAAAGAGTTAGCATTTCATTTGATACATTTTCCTGGGCTTAGAGAGTTAGCATTTCATTTGGTACACTTTCCTGGGATTAGAGAGTTAGCATTTCATTTGGTACACTCTGCTTGGATTAGAGAGTTAGCATTTCATTTGTACACTCTGCTTGGATTAGAGAGTTAGCATTTCATTTGGTACACTCTGATTGGATTAGAGAGTTAGCATTTCATTTGGTACACTTTCCTGGGATTAGAGAGTTAGCATTTCTTTTGGTATACTCTGATTGGATTAGAGAGTTATCCTTTCATTTGATACACTTTCCTGGGATTAGAGAGTCAGCATTTCATATGATACACTTTCCTGGGATAAAAAAGAGTTAGCATTTCATTTGATACATTTTCCTGGGATTAGAGAGTTAGCATTTCATTTGGTACACTCTGCTTGGGTTAGAGAGTTAGCATTTCATTTGGTACACTCTGCTTGGATTAGAGAGTTAGCATTTCATTTGGTACACTCTGCTTGGATTAGAGAGTTAGCATTTCATTTGGTACACTCTGATTGGATTCATTTGGTACACTCTGCTTGGATTAGAGAGTTATCATTTCATTTGGTACACTCTGCTTGGATTAGAGAGTTAGCATTTCATTTGGTACACACTGATTGGGCTAGAGAGTTATTTCATTTGATACACTTTCCTGGGATTAGAGAGTTAGCATTTCATTTGGTACACTCTGCTTGGATTAGAGAGTTAGCATTTCATTTGGTACACTCTGATTGGATTTATTTGGTACACTCTGCTTGGACTAGAGAGTTAGCATTTCATTTGGTACACTCTGCTTGGATTAGAGAGTTAGCATTTCATTTGGTACACACTGATTGGGCTAGAGAGTTATTTCATTTGATACACTTTCCTGGGATTAGAGAGTTAGCATTTCTTTTGGTACACTCTGATTGGATTAGAGAGTTATCATTTCATTTGATACACTTTCCTGGGATTAGAGAGTCAGCATTTCATTTGATACACTTTCCTGGGATTAAAGAGTTAGCATTTCATTTGATACATTTTCCTGGGATTAGAGAGTTAGCATTTCATTTAATACACTTTCCTGGGATTAGAGAGTTAGAATTTCATTTGATACACTTTCCTGGGATTAGAGAGTTCATATTTTAACAGATCATGTTTTGTTAAGTTTTCATTTCATTTAGTATATTTTACTTCGGCGAGTGAATTCTTATTTGAACAGAACATTTTTCTTATTGAGGTTAGATTTTGTATTTTTTAAAGCAGCCCTTTCATAAATTATAATAATAAATATTTATTTGGTTTTGAACTTCACATGTGGGTGTCGTAGGCCTACACTGACCTGTGCCTTCCACTACACATCATGAATTACGTTTTCTCTCCGTTCCTATAAACAGTTCAACTTTTGAAAAGCTTCAAACATTTGCCATTTCGTAATTTTTTAATTTTTTTTTTTTACATTGGCTGCTCGAGCCAATTAAGCCGGATTTGTGTCTGCCTGAACCGAACAGGCAACCTGACCCACGTTACTGACACCACGTTGCAGTTTGAGATTGCCAACCTGTTTATGGCGCCCTCGATGTAGTAAGCATGGGTTGGCTGCGTCCGCCTTCCACTAGTCAAATTCAAATGTCCTGCTTTTAAATGTCAAAACGCAAGCGTGGTGAAAAGTTTCAATTTCGCGTGGAATTGCAGTCGCATTTCAGACATAACATTTCATCATGGGCGTAATTTGTGACTGAATTGAAACATGCATGAAAAACATTCTGCAACCTTGACATGTTTTAGAACGGGGCAGTTTGTTACACACACATACATACATACATACATACATACATACATACATACATACATACATACATACATACATACATACATACATACATACATACATACATAGATACATACATACATACATACACACACACATACATACATACATACATACATACATACATACATACATATACACACACAGAAGTTGATATCTCTTTGGTCAGTCAGGCGATGGAGTGTATACATACATACAAGCACACACACATAAGTTGATATCTCTTTGGTCAGTCAGGCGATGGAGTGTATACATACAAACATGCACACACACATAAGTTGACATCTCTTTGGTCAGTCAGGCGGTGAAGTGTATACATACATGCACACACACAGAAGTTGATATCTCTTTGGTCAGTCAGGCGATGGAGTGTATACATACATACATGCACACACACATAAGTTGATTGTCACGAGTCGAGTCTGTGACCTATTTCGACCAGTTTCTAGAAGCGAGTTTAAACCAGTGCAAATGTCCAGCGTAAACAAGTTAATTTTAGGTATCCAATCAAAGAAAGGAATTAAGGGAAAAAATAGCACACGTCAGCTTCTAGAAGGTCAAAGTTACTAAAATAATTAGGGGAGAAGTTTCCATGATTCTGGAATGTACGATTAAGAAAGGTATAAATTAAGGGAAAGTCCGTTAGACGGGATCCTCGCATAGTAGTAGTTCTTGTTGAGCGATGGTCCTCGCATAGTAGTACTTCTTGTAGAACGTTGGTCCTCTCTCAGTCCTCGATTTGTAATAAGTTTTGTGATATTAGCGGGTCCATTAAGTAAAGTTTTATTTGTTGAAGTTGAAGTTATACTAAGTGAAGTTTTCACCCTCACATTTACACTGACTGCAATCTTTTTTTTTTTTTTAAAGAGAAAACAAAAGTTTGCTTTTAGAAATTTTTAAAATTTTTATTTTGATAGTGTTTGTGCCATATGAAAGAGGAAATCAATTTTTTTTTTTAAATCGCTTATATTTTATTTCCTTCTATTTTGTCCCAACGAGTCGGTCAGTCAGTCAGGT
Source organism: Biomphalaria pfeifferi (assembly GCA_030265305.1). Taxonomy (NCBI): domain Eukaryota; kingdom Metazoa; phylum Mollusca; class Gastropoda; family Planorbidae; genus Biomphalaria; species Biomphalaria pfeifferi. Next base: position 231,349 of record JASAOG010000126.1, on the reverse strand, counting down.
CTTTGGCTTTTATTGATCTAGAAATAGGTCTTCCATTTTAAAATTGAGCAACATGAGTCATCAAGATAGTGATTATTACTCCTATTTATTTAGGTGGTCTTGTACAGAAACTTACGTAACAAGTGTATGCTGAACTGTTCTTCTGGCTCTAGGCAAATTTATTGAATGAAACATTTGGTGAAAACTGAAACAGGAAGCTGAAGAAGTGGAGAAGTGACTGAGACTCATGAATGAGTTAGTATTTGCTGTTCCTCCCAGTTCCCTATTCCCAACTCGGTTCTACCACGCCACTCACTACAACGGGAAACGAGCCCAATCGTGTCCCTCTGGCTGCAGACGTTGTCTAACTCGGGCTCCCTCCTAAATATGGGACCAGGATGCCACCAATGATAGCATCATTGGGCTTAGCTTGGCAGCCTTGATGAATAATTTATACTTAGCATTAAGCATGGTGATTTTTTGTGAAAAGGGGGGGGGGTATACTGTTGGCGGCAGTGGCATACTGCTTATATGGGCATTTGAGCAATAGCCCGGTAATCGAATGGGCCTCTTTGATTGACAGTGATTGGCCTTTGCCTTATTCTAATAGGTGTTATATACAAAGATTTTCACCCCTTGCTGGACAACTTAATAAGTATATATATATTAACATGTAGCAATAAAATTTACGTATACCCTCGCGTGCATTCCGTTTCCGGTGCATTATTAAATATTACATATTATGAGAAGTGGTACTCAGTATCTGGGCCGGGTTTTATTGTAGTGCCAAGGCTAATTTCGACACCCAGTCCGCCCTTGTAATCGGACGCACGTTCGTCTGAATCACCTCCTGTTCATGGCCACCATCATCTCACCATTGGCCTACAAGGATGACGTCCTCACGTAAAGCAAACAAATACCGCCTTATGTTGTTTTTTACGCAGTTCTCCCTAAGTCTGCGTACACATACATGTTTGTACGTGCTGTGACGTAAGGCTTCCTGTACTCCTTACGACTGTACCCTCAAAACACTTATTGTCATGCATCATCGATTTTTTCTTTTCCCTTTTTGTGACATTAAATATTGTGTATCGATGTTCGGTAACATTTGTTGGGAAGATCATTGGTTCATCAAACTTACTACTAATAAACGTTTTCTTTATGTGTGTGGTAACGTATTTTTTTAAAATTTAAACTTCTTGAGTACTCTGAAAATAAGAAAAGTTGTATTACTTATGTTACATTGAACAGCTCACTTGCACACTCTTCAACACATTAGTATTCAGATTTTAATTTACCTTGTTGGACTTTGAAATGGAAGCAGCAGTTTGCAAATATCACTAGAAATAATATTCTTTCTTTCTCCCAAAACATGTTTGCGTTTGTGTAATGCCATAAGTAGAGGTGCGTGGTACAAAAAGAAAGTGACTTTGCCTTCTGCTATAAAACTACGCAGACCTGACAATTGGATGTGTCCTAGACCTGACAATTGGATGTGTCATAGACCTGACTTATTTATCTGGTCACACCTCTGTGAAATTGATCTCCACCGGACACAAAAAAGACCACTCCTGACAAGTGGGCAGCCTTGTTCGATTTCTGGCTCCTTGTGAAGAGTTCCTTGATTGGTCGTGAGCAATTAGGGCGCCCCCTGGTGTCCGATGTGAACGTGTTTAACTCTTTAGCCGCCAGAAGTCTTAGTAGACGTCTACAAAGTTGTTTTGTTTTTAAATTATTGTTTAGGCCTACCTCAGAAGTTGTCTGCTTGTTTAACTTTCTAGAACAAATCCTAGATTCAAATTTACATTCATTGAGGTATAAACTAGAAATAGTAAAATATTTATCATACTGTCACTGTGTCAAAATATTATAGCAACAGCACATTCTACGAAGACGGTCTAATCACTAATTGATTATGCTCACACTAGACATTGCTCACCCATCATTATCAAAAATTGTCCATCGCGACTTGTGAGCTGAGTGGCACAGCTTGTCTATCAACACAAAGGGCACGAGCTCGATCCGGGTGTTGACCAGAAATTACTTATTGAGATTCAACTCGAGCTGAGTTTTTTTCGGTGAGCGCTTAAGGCAGCACGAAACCACCGAGATATCCCCCTCCCCTTTTTTTTCCCTACAGTTTCTCAAAAAAAGATGTTACCCCTGGGCACACATTAAATTCTCTAGTATGGAAGACACGTTTTCCAAAAGCAATGAAAAAATGTGAACTACTTTGTACACTTTGCTGTTTGTTTTAAAAACATCGATATATCACTATGGTGTTTGGAGTTATTTGTGTCATTTTGCATTCTATGTCATCTAGCTGACTGCTGAAAGGAAAACATGAACCCTTTTAATACGCAACACTGCAGCTGAAACTTAACCCGCCCTCTCTGAGTTACATTACACTGAGTGAAAAGCTGATCTCTGCACGTCTTGATAAAAAGCTCTGGGTTCAAACAACTTCCTCCTGTACAAGACATATTCGATCTGTGAATGAACACGCGCTTGCCACCTTCCTTTCACCCCTCTCCTAACTCTTCTGCTGTTCAATACTGTTTTACTGTATGTCGGTACGGATAGGTCATAGGTCATGTTCTCCCGCACTGGTGTCAGTGTCATGCCTCTGGAGGTATGTCATTGCGTTCAAATTGAACAAACATGTGCTCAACTGCCAGTGTTTCATTTTAGTTAGCTTGACATTTTCACCTTTTTATAAAATTAAACAACACGTGACTATCTAGGTTGGTCTACTTTTCAAACTCTGCTCACTGGAGTAGTCATCTCTCTACAAACACACACACACACTATACACACGCTTTGAATTTTCCTTGATTAAGCTGCATCTAGATTAGTTATTTGTATAACTTTTTTTAGAGCTTTTAGTAACAGTTGCTGACACTTGCATAAATCCTAGTTACATTAGCCGTGAGATCAGCGAACTACTAGTTATTTCCTTGACCATGGTATCTAAACAATTTTTCTAATTGACTTTTCAAAAGCGTCTATGCGAATATAAATATAGTCGAATGTTGTGACTGTGCATCGCTGCCGTCGGCTACAAACAGTTTATTCTCTCTACAAATACACACGTTCATAATAGCTATTTTAAAGAATTGTAAACTGAACATTAAATAACCTCTCTGTCTTGTGGATTCAAATGTACCCTACAGACATTGGATGATTCAAATGTAGCCAATAGAGAAAAAAAAAGACTCAGTATGGATTGAAATGTACGAAATTGAAAGCATCAAACTTGCTTCTCTTCTAGCACGCTACATTGATTTTACAATTAACTTTGAGATGTTTCGGATGATCTCCTCCTTGCCCTAACCTCCCGCAGGACGGCGGCGGTAGGCAGGGCTCGAACCAGGGACCATCGAGTCGACAGTCCAGGGCGCAATCCACACCACCAGACAGCCATCTTGGAGTTCTAGCAAAGTTGAAGTTCTATTGTTTACATGTGCTTCAGTTAAAACCAAACAAATAAACAAAAAAGAATATTTAGAGGCTAGTTTCCAAGGCAGACCAAGAACTTAATTTAGTTGTAAAAAAATGTCATAAAAATAAATGAGTTACTTTGATTTCAAATCTTTCTGGGTCAGAGGGAGGGAATTTGTGTGTTTGTTTGTGTGTGCTAATCATCTTAATGGAGGCACGTGACCACTTCAAGATGAACCTCTCCCCGCGTAGTTCTCTAGTTAACACCCACCCCACAAACCACGTGCTTACTCAACTCTTTCACTCCCTCCCCAGCCACCAGTCATTTTTCTCCTTCCTATTGCTATCTATATCCGCGCCATCCACTCTTGGAAACCGAGGTATTGGAAATAGACACCCTAAGTCAGAGCGCTGACGAAATGGTTCTATTGTCTATTTATAGCCAGCCCGCTTGCCGTGAGCACCTCTCTACCTCCCCCTACAATCACTCCGAGTTTTCTCTACGGGCACACGCCAGGTTACACAATCAAAACATACTCTCCAGTACTATCATCAACAAAAACTCCTTTTCCCATTGTAAGGGTCACGCCAAAGACTTATTGCTCTACTTCATCCCTGTCTTAGTTGGGGATTTTCTATCAGACTCAGGGATAATGAATGCTAAACATTAGGGATAATGGAAGCCTAGATCTATGCAGTATCTTGAGATTCAGTGATGAATTGAACTCTCATTTGACTCAATTGCAAAGCAAGAAGGAAGTATTTAGCTCCGATGAGTTGCATACTTACCCATTCAAATGGTGCAAACACAAATATAGGTATCCGTTGACCAATGATTGACTTTGTACGTACATACGTTAGTCTACCTGTTTCTTAAGTGATTTAATTATTACTTCTATACTGTAATGAAAATAGTTTGTGACTATTTTTGGTTATTAAGTGGGTCATGACCTGTTTGAAACACTCAGATCATTATCGTGTATTAATCATCCAACTTTTTCTTCACCTTCACCTGTCCCTTAGCCTGTTGAACGTTTGGGGAACACCACATATGATCTATGAACCGTCTTTCTCCATTCCCCTCTGTCTTATGCCTTGAATAGAAGGTCTTGCAGTGATAAGCCCGTCCACCCTTTTATGTTGCTTTCCCGTCGCTGTCTGTCTCCTTTTTCTGTTGTTTTTTTCCTGTTCATTGTTTTTGTGTGAATTTGTCTGTCCGTCTGTCCTTACATATTTACATTATTTATAGGCAACACCATTTTTAAATGAAGCTTCAGAAATGTAGTTTTATTAGAGTCTCCTTGGAGATCAATCACTTACTTGAGGTATTTATAGAGCTGTGTGTATCTAAACCTGAAGCCGTCACACAAGACATGGGTTGCTTGTCTGCTCTTGTTCGAAAGGTTGGAGAGAAGAGCGCGTCCAGGATGCCGGCCAAGCTGAGTTATGCCACCTAGACACACAAAAATAGTGGATTCTAAAGCTAATGGGTTCATGTTTACAATCTGTCGCTCCCTGATAAGTAGAACGGGTACGGGAGGGGGGGAGTTTGAGGACTAGGATAAAAATAAAAGGTCAACTGACGTCTACTGATGCTCTTGCAGGAAGTCCAGTCCGATAATACATTTGAATATGGCCAAACCTTCTACAGAAAGTTGATTACTGATTCTCTCTTTCTCTTGCCTTAGTTAGTAGTAACTACTCTTGTTGAATGGTAGTCACAATGTTCAGTTCTTGTTTAATCTAGTAATTTGTTAATTCTTAGTACTTTATCACTCTTGAGCTGTACGACCTAAAGAAATAAGATGAGATTGTGTGGCGATGGCTGCGACACTCTTTTTTTTTTAATATTCAAAGCGATTTAAACATTTTTTTTCTTGACAAAATATGTTTTTTTTTAGTAATCTTTTTGTTTTCTTTATAAATAGCGGCTGTGCTAGAGGTAGGAATCACATTAAAGGAATGCCTACCAATAAAATAGTGTAAAGACTAGAGTCTGGAGGGCAAAGAGTTTCTAACTAGCGAGGTCGGAACTGAAATGAATCTCCGAGGACACGACTCACGTCTGTGTGTGTGAGTGCTGTTCACCTCACCTGGCTTGTTTGATTCCCAGCCATTGGCTCATAGTGGGTGCCAAAAGGTCTCCGTGGACCCACAAATACAATCTGTAATATAGTTCAAACGTAAGCACTACAGTGTTCAAGAAAACAGCAGGCTTTCATTCAACTTTTATAATCGCAGGGAAAGTAACCTCTGAATAAAATAAGCACACCATAAATTTCTTATTTCGTGAATTCTAAAAATTTATTTCACAGTTGATTTATTTATAACGTTTATATATATATATATATATATATATATATATATATATATATATATATATATATATATATATATATATATATATATATATATATGTATGTATGTATGTGTGTGTGCATGCATGCGTATGCATGTGTGTTTATCTTATAAAAGAAAATAATTAAGTCTCATTGATAAGTAGACTTCTGCAAAGGGAGCTAATTATAAGTAGTATTTGTTAATCTAATCAATGAGTAACTCTTTCTTACCTCTTCCCAAGACAATGTATTACAACTATTTATATTTTTGCATGCAGCATTATATTTCCATGTTGCAATATGTCTCTCAGTATAATATACTCAAAGTATGTTGCAACAATGTCTGGTTTAGATGTCCACGAATATTTTGAGCGTCTCACATTGTCTTGGTGTTGTGTCTGTGTTTACTCTCATATTTCAAAAACAACGTCAAGCGCTATTGAGCATTCGATTTCATCTTTGTCGTCAGCGTGCTCAGAATAGTTGCGACAGCTAATGATAATCTGCCTGCTCTTTTACTTTGAATTTATAATACACTGTGCATACGTAAACATACAAAGTAGAGTCATAACACAGAAATAGGCAACAGTGCTTTAGTTTATACGAGCAGCCCCCAGACAGGTTTGTTTATTTTTGTAGCCAAAAACGTGATGCCCAAAATATGGCACACGGGCCATTTTCGACCCATGACACGGTGATGTGCCAAGAAAGTTGAGCACCACTTATCTGACCTAGATCTAATTAGTGTTTCATATTTTTCTTATCCGTTATTAAAACACAATTTTTAAATACATTTACACCAGCTGTCAAAAGACATTGAAACTCTATAAAAACGTCTGTTTACGAAGAGACATCATTTCGTTCTAACGAAATATTGTTGAAAATAACAATGGCCTGTGATTGACCAATCTATAGTCATGTTTTGAACACTTGGCGTGGATTTGATTGCGTGAGCCGTAATGTATGAATGGAAATTATTTAACTTATGATTAAATTGTAACTATCATCATGAAGTTACAGCACATCTTTCAGCACTACTTACAGTACATCTTTCAGTTATACTTACAGTACATCTTTCAGCACTACTTACAGTACAACTCCCATCACACAACACTCCCAATATGTGTGTGTAAACGTTTCCCTCGGAAATACAGTTTGTTTATTCGTATTAAAGTGCTCACTAGAAGATAATGGCATGGACAATATTTTTGTTTGTTTTGAAGTGCTGGCTAGAAGCTGACGGTGACAAACAGAGCCATTAGAAATGGTCTACTTAGTGTCATGGACCACTATAGACGGTATAAATCACGCAGAGTGGGTGCTTGCTTGAAGACATGTGCTCTACCTTGACTTAACCGAGTTCAACAAAAGAACAGAGTCACTACTGTGTGAGAACCGTTGGGCGTGGATTAATGGTATACGTTGAATAGTCAGATGACGAAAGTATCTTAGCTAGCGGTTTGTATTGCTAGTTAAAAGTGCTGGATTTTGAATCTTGTAACCGAAATGTAACGCCATGGTTAAAAAAAAAAAGAACTCCACGCTAGCTGTTTAGTTTCCATTCCTCCAAAGTGAAAAGATGACTCCATAGCATTCAAATGTTCGTTCCTTTTGTTACACAGTTTAGGACGTGATCCGTCAAGAAAGCTGATGTCAAGGACACAGCTATGTCAGTGGCCATTGTCACTCAAGTGTCATCTTTGCTCGTCACAAAGCAGCAAGTGCTAGCCACTTGTCAGGTTTTGATCATCTTTCACCCATTAGTTTTAATCTTGGGTTGTCCAGCACAGCTATTCAGCTGAACTCTGGCAATGAAAGGCTAGGACTGGCCCTTTTCGACGTTTATGTATAAGGAACTAAATGAAAAAATGAAAAAAAAACAATTCAGATTAGAACAGTGACATAATTTGACCTACGATCCATTTTAATTTCCGACACTCGTGTCGCTGGCTACATGACTGAAAAGGTGCAAAAACTAAATGAAATTGACCTGAAACTATTTTTTTTAGAAACCCTTGGATCTAGTACTTACATTAAATTTGGGGAGATTTGAAATGTTTTTAAATGTATTTTTTACGTTTCTCTTTCATTTCTCTACAATGGGCAACAGTGAAGCTAGTTTACCATCCATTTGTTTTCTTGTCTCTTTTTGGTCAATAGGCCTTTACCCATGGAGCTTTCGATCTCTGGGATATTGTTTATAGTCATTTATTCGCGGCTCAAGTCGAAAATGCTGTCATTTTATAATGGCGATAATATACATGTATTAAAAAGCCACACTTTCTTTGTATAACAATTATGTTAGTTTATTATCATGTTTCACAAAAAAAAAAAAAAGGTACCAATTCATCAGAAAAAAGTGAAGGCCCTAACGTAGATGTATTTTTCAACTTTTTTTTTAAAGAGGTGGGGATTTTCTACATTATGTGCCGACGAGTTGGTGGGTCGGATGAAACCACGTCGGGGGCCGGATTTGGCCCGCTTGTCGTATTTTGGGCATCACTGGATTAGAAGATTGATGGGGTAGAACTTTGCTTCCCTAAGCCGAAGTTGCTAGACGTTTGGGTTGTTGCTCACTTGAAGTGAGGAAAATGCAAATCTCCGCTGGAAACAACAAAACAAATCTTCACCTGGGATAGAACTGTGAGTTATAAGTGTTGCCACTTCGCATTTCACTGTTTGAAGGGGATGCTTTGGTGTTTTGAAACATGTTCTTTTGAAAAGAAAGTAGTGCATGTCGACAAGATTGTTTGTATGGTAATAATGGTGTGATATTGAATAGGCTAATGGTAGATCTAATAGTTCTAATGTCTGCACTCTTACTTATGTAGTAGTGTAGTTATTGATACATATAGGTAAAAGTACATAAGAAGAGACCTAACTGACTCAATGGAGCTGTTCTTTGCCTCGTCTTGGTCACTATATTACTGAAATCATTGGTTCGGTGTAGCTGTTGATTTGGCTCACATCAATGCAAACTATTTCTAATTGGTTAGTTATTTTCCCACTGGGTTCAATCCAATACTATTGTGCTTTACACTTGCTATTTACTTCTGCTACCTCTCTGTGTGGTTTGTACTTCGGACTGCTGACAAGACGGATAGAGGTTTAGACTAGGATATATCAATCTTCATTTCTGACGAGAATTTTGTAACGGAAAAAAATCAATTTTCCACTTTCTAAATATGGATTAGAGCTTGTTACTTGTTCCTTTGTACCCAGGGGAAAGACTGTGGCTACAACCATGGGACTTAGATTCTTTATAAGTTATTCCCTTTAGCCTTTAAGATGACTAATCTTTGACCTTAAATGGCCAATGTAGTTTAATTGGTTTCAACGTGAAAATCAAATTCAATAGATCAAGTCATAGATCAAGTCAGAGATCAAGACATAGATCAAGAAAGAGATCAGGACATAGATCAAGTAAGAGATCAGGACATAGATCAAGTAAGAGATCAGGACATAGATCAAGTAAGAGATCAGGACATAGATCAAGTAAGAGATCAGGACATAGATCAAGTAAGAGATCAGGACATAGATCAAGTCATAGATCAAGTCAGAGATCAAGACATAGATCAAGTCAGAGATCAAGACAGAGATCAAGACATAGATCAAGTAAGAGATCAGGACATAGATCAAGTAAGAGATCAGGACATAGATCAAGTCAGAGATCAGGACATAGATCAAGTCAGAGATCAAGACATAGATCAAGTCAGAGATCAGGACATAGATCAAAACATAGATCAAGTCAGAGATCAGGACATAGATCAAGACATATATCAAGTCAGAGATCAGGACATAGATCAAGTCAGAGATCAGGACATAGATCAAGACATAGATCAAGTCAGAGATCAGGACATAGATCAAGTCAGAGATCAGTACATAGATCAAGTCAGAGATCAGGACATAGATCAAGACATAGATCAAGTCAGAGATCAGGACATAGATCAAGACATAGATCAAGACATAGATCAAGTAAGAGATCAGGACGTAGATCAAGACATAGATCAAGTCAGAGATCAGGACATGACTTTTATCTGTGCATGACAATGTTTTGTGTTTCTTCTTCAGCCATCTCTACAAATCCAGCACTAAAAAAAAATAAAATACCAAGTCTTCACAAGTACAGTGGCGTTTGTTTTTTTAACCTTTAATACTAGTTTTGACTTCAACATATTTTTAGAATAAAGCAACTTACGTCTTTGCTCACTAACAAATGTGTGTCGTGCATGTGCGGGTGTGTGTACCTATTTACTTGAAACGCCGTTACTTCTATGTATGTCAAATGTTGACGCTGTACGCTACACCAATTACACTTTCAATAACTCGAGTTTACAGGATCCAGTCCAGTCGTAGTGTTGTAGATACAGTAAACATTGGTCTAGTCTTTCTAGTGGATACTCATGTAGTAGCTACGGGCTGTCAGCAGAGTTTATAAAACTGTATCCCTTATTGCTACAGTGTTGGTAGTCAGACCCTGAAGTGAACTCCTCATGAAAACTGCGGTGTCGTGCAAGGTGGTGTGGCTTTCGACGTACAAGTTGTGCGGCCGTGGCCAATATCAAAGTGAGCCAAGACAATTTCAAGTGAATCTCTGTCTTACTCTTGTTTGACAGGGACTTTGCACAAAAAACTTGACAGAAATACAAACTAAATATTGATTGACAAACTTGGAAGTTGAAAACTTATCTATCCATGAGTTAGTCGAAGTTGTCTCCCTATAGGCTTCCTCATTATCCATTTCCAGTCTTAGCTATCCTACGCTCTGTTTCTCAGTAGACCAGCTGGATCTGTGTGCAGGAAAAGGACTCATTTGTTCTCGTGTATTTATTAGAGGAAATGTTAATTTCCCCCCCCCCCCCCCCCCCCCCCCCCCCCGCTGACAGTTGCTGTTATAGAATGTCAACATTCCAGCACAGAGTAAACTATCAACAAACTCTACCACCTTTAAACAAACTACTTCTTTTTATAACTTTTGTTGGAAGATTCGCCCATGAGTTCTATATTTTCTTCACTTACCAGTCCATCTTGGACACACGCCAGAGGATGCCGAGATAAAAGCATGCAGAGATTTGGCGCTAGAGAAGAAAAACAAAATGACCTTCTATTATCACCAAGACATCTCCATTTCTGCAACGTGCAAGATGCGTGAATTTCATTTGGTTAACTCTTCATATTACTGCTTGATATTACACAACTAAAGCTGAAGTTGTTTGTACTCATTTAAAGAGCTCATTAAGTTGTCCAGGTGGAGGGCAGGGGGGTGGGGCAAAGTGAGCACACCTTGTTGCCAGGTGTTTCTTTTTGGCTTGCGCTAAATATTACATCATTTTCTACGCATACACTTCTCTCCCTCCTCTGACACGCTCTTTACGTTCAAACGTGGATTTGGGGGTTCTTTGATGCTTAGTTCACTTAGTAGTGCTTATAGGAGTTATCACTGACTCACCTGTCTAAGTAGATATACTACTGGATGCTGGTTACAGTATTTTATGTCAGATGGTTGCTGGGAAGATAGAAGTCGAGTACGAAATAGATTAGTATTTTTTCCCACTCATTATTGTGATTATTCGTCTGCTATATCGTAATACTTGCTTTTAAGTTTTATAGGTAATTATAATTTAAAAAAAAAAACAGTGTGGAGCAGATAAAGAAAAGCATTTAGTTACAGTCTTTAGTCTTAGTAAAACAAATGATGCTACAACTTTTGTAACAATTATTAGAAATATATTGTTCTGGCTTTGGTTTAGACTCGTGTTGGAGCTAGTGGCTAGCGTTCACGACGATACAAGATTGGTCGCCTCTGATAGTAACTACTTCTAATTAAGGAAGTGCACAGAGCCATAAAAAAACAACAACAACTATTCATTGAAGACAATTGAGTAGCCTCGTTTTAAACTTCAAAAAAATTATTTCAAGACCAAATAAATCCTCCACTGAAAAAATCGTAGCACAAATGACAAGTTGCTCATTTCGATTCAGTTTAAAGACATTTAGTCAGTTCAGTTGTCGACCACTTGTTTTTCTATTAAAAGAGATATATAGAAAGTAATTAAGATATAGATTTATATACCAACGAAATGTCCCATAAATGTGTGCACCGCTCGATGTCTAGATAGAGGTGGAACTGGTGTTGGTTGGCACATCCGGGGCGATAACTTCTTCTTTAATTTATCTATCTAGGAATGAGTCGAAGTTGTCTCCCTTTAGACTGCTGCATTATCCATTTCCAGTCTTTGCTATCCTACGACCTGTTTCTCAGTAGTCAAGCTAGATATCTGCATGCTGGCTTTTCTGAGAAACTAATCATTAGGTCTTGGATTGAGATTTCCGTTGTGTGTGGTGGATGATATATTTACTGTTCTATCCTTTTCCGTTTTGGGTCGGTTAATACTAAACGATAGCATATATATCATTAATGCTGGTTTCTGCTTTTAAAGTTACCAGATTGTAATTGGACAAAATATTAAACAATTTAATATCAACATTTTAAAAACATTTTAAAACAATGTCGATGTTACAGGCAAAGTACCAAATCCTTTCATTCCATAGAATGCCTGAAGATTTCATGCCATGTTTAAAATGATTTAGAAAATGACTTCTCCATTTCCTACTTTGTCTAGACATTGAATGACTAGAACTGCTTCAGGCAAAGTGTGCAATGTTGATTTAAAATAGTTTATTCATGATATAAGTGTCTCTCGAATGTTTCTATTTCCCAGTAGTCCTGTTCTTCAAACTGTAGAGTTTAATAACGACTGTCTTTGTGTGTACTCTGTGTGCAAATTTATTGTGCTAGTAACTAGTTCAATAGTTGATTCAAAGATGTTTCCTATTGTGTTGTATGAAAGATGAAAGAAAAGAGAGTAAGTCCTCCAGGCCACTACGACTACTGCCACTACTAAGAAGAAAACACTTGACTAGATGTTGATGTATACGTTTTAAAAACAAGTCAACAACGATGCACTGTAATGAGTGTGGAAAACGCAACATGTTCATTTTACACAAGGCTTCATATTTTTTGTCTGAAATAATTTACACAGATTCTATAGAATGCCTTAACATAACTTAACATATATATAGTTATTTACAATATACATAGGTTTTTTTTTTTTCTATTTCATAAAGCTCCGTGGTTTTATGAAAGTTTCTCTTTAGCTTGAACCTACCATGACAAGAGTCAGCAGATAATCTCAAAAATTAAGTGCGTTGGCTCTGCTCGGGATGCACATCTCCTCATGCGTTAGCACCCAAAGTCCTCTCATTTTCTTGTTTCCACAAACGCTGTTGTTCGGAGGTTGCATTTTATCTGTTTTAGAAATAATTATAAGACTTAATAAGAAGGGGTAATAAGAGTGTGGAGTTTTTTTTTGTGGTAGAAGGTGTCCTGACCGTTTATAGTAATTAACATAAGATTGCACATTGTTGGTAGCCACCAATACATTATTGCCATTAGAAAGTCAGGTCACCTAAAAGTATCAGGTACTGATGTTACATCTAAGTCACCAATTATTTTGGTTTCAGATATGACGAGCCGGATGTTTCTGTATCTCTGGATACCAACACTAGAGGCTGCCCTATGCAATACTATATTGTTTGTGCTCTGTCTTGTACCAACACCTTAGGATGTCATACCATGCAATACTATTATGTTTGTGCTCTGTCTGGCACCAACACCTTAGGATGTCATACCATGCAATACTATTATGTTTGTGCTCTGTCTGGCACAATGCACCTTAGGATGTCATACCATGCAATACTATTATGTTTGTGCGCTGTCTGGTACCAACACCTTAGGATGTCATACCATGCAATACTATTATGTTTGTGCTCTGTCTGGCACCAACACCTTAGGATGTCATACCATGCAATACTATTATGTTTGTGCTCTGTCTGGCACTAACACCTTAGGATGTCATGCCATGCAATACTATTATGTTTGTGCGCTGTCTGTTGCTGTCATCTTCTTTTGTGACTGGCATGTCTTTCTTCATTGTGATGGCCAAAACATGCCACCGACGTTTGGCCAGCGTCTTATTAGTAAAGCACTTGTCACTGGCACCTGTCATCCTCCGTAGAGGCTGTCTGTGTCACGTGGCATCTGGCAGTGATGGCCTAGGCATTGTTCTTGTGGCTTTAAAAAACGTACGTGTCCATCGATCGTGTCAGTGTGTCCTGACCGCATAGTTCCACTTCTCACTCCCTCTCTCTAGCCGCCATGTCCACTAAGACAATCCCGTCTTCCTTCTTCTAATCCAAATAAGAGGGGAGCTCAACCTACACATTTTGTTTGGACAGGTCTAGATCTATATCAGGTGTGCCTTAGGTTGAATACTAATGTAATTTAAAAAGCGACTTTTGAGAAGAAAAAAAAAAGACCAATTAAATATCGACATATATTATGGACTTTTTTTCTTCTCTTGCTCATATTCTAGTTGTGTAAAATATATTTAAAAATATATATATTTCAAGTACTACCAAATAAAAACTACGTGTACGTTATTCAATCATGCATGACAGGTCAGTGAATCACAAGAGCATACTCAAGACAATACACTAACTTAATAGTGTCGTATTCTTGCTGGTGTTGTTCTTCCAGTGCCGGTCTTTATCATCATGTCCATGTCCGCACTCGAAGTTACCACTTACTAAGTGCTGTACGCCTACAAGGCAATAGACTTCTTTGCTGGTGAAAGTCTACTACAATGTCGCTGGCATGCAGTTCTGTCACCAACGATGTTGTCAGAGCCTTCAAATCGGCATCAAAGTTGTACAGACCTTTGAAGCAATGCTTGGACTTAATAGGTCCCAAATCTTGCTCTCTGTGGAGCATATCAAAGCCATCGTGCTAGAAGCTATGTAAAATATTGTTACAAGGAGCTACCCCAACCGTTGAATGGACATATGAAAGTGCTACCCCAACCGTTGAATGGACATGTGAAAGTGCTACCCCAACCGTTGAATGGACATGTGAAAGTGCTACCCCAACCATTGATTGGACATGTGAAAGTGCTACCCCAACCGTTTAATGGACATTTGAAAGTGCTACCCCAACCATTGATTGGACATGTGAAAGTGCTACCCCAACCGTTTAATGGACATTTGAAAGTGCTACCCCAATCGTTTAATGGACATGTGAAAGTGCTACCCCAACCGTTTAATGGACATTTGAAAGTGCTACCCCAATCGTTTAATGGACATTTGAAAGTGCTACCCCAATCGTTTAATGGACATGTGAAAGTGATCTAAAGCTATGTGGGAAGACCCCTAGCTTAGTACTTGTGGTAATGCCTAGTCTATTCCACACATTTTTACACAAGTCTCTCCATAGATGCTGACACTTAAATCCTGACCAGACGAAGATAAAATAAATAACAAGTCCGGTAAATGTTCTGTAGACTACATGGTCAAAGTGAACCTGACTAAAACTTTTCAGTGTGTATTGGTCATCCAATAGCTTTGGTCTCACATTCAGATTCCATTGAAAGATTTTTATCTCAAATTTATTTTCTTTAATGGCATTTAGAAAGATAGGGACTTGTAGAAAGGTTGTTTTTTTTGCATATAGAAAAGAAATGTGCCGTTATCTTTGGGTCTTGCTTAGCGATCAAAATATCTGGTTGTTTTTGACATTAAAAAAAATAAATATTTAATTATTTATTAAAAAGTAACTTGGGCTCGAGTAAGTGGATTGAGCGTTTCCCTTGGCGACTGCAATCTGGTTTGATGTTTCGAGACTATCCTAGCATGTGACCCCATAGCCTGGCTATACTTGCTCTAGGACACAATTACACTAGCCAGCTTCAGTTGCTTTAACCGACCACGACTGCTTCATTTTAGCGAACCACTTTCGCTAGCCTTCTATCCCAGATGACTTCTACTCTGAGTGTCACTTGAGTGGTTTTAAAATGACGTCATCTAAAAAAGATGATTACAGCGTTAATGACATATTACGTATTGATCTAATAGTACTGTCCCCTTAACTGAAAGGTATAAAAACAATATCATCTACTGAACACAAATCAATAGCGTCTGTAGTTTATGGAGAGCCATCGAAGGGGTGATTTTACAGTTTCTTTTAGTAAGGGCTTAATGCAAAGAAAATCCACAGTAATCTTTTTATTACATTAACATTATAATTATATAACATTACTATAACTACGAAGTCTTGTATATCTAGAGCAATTTGTTTTAAATAATAAAGCTACGTCGTTTTTTTAAAGGAAGATAGCAGGTGAAATGACCATGAGTAACCACGTAGAAAAATAGTTTTACTTTAATTGTTATTTCTTGCTTTGTGCATTAGTACAAATCAAATATATATTATAAACTCACACACGCACGCATATATATATATATATATATATATATATAGAGAGAGAGAGAGAGAGAGAGTTCTTACAGTCAAAAGTGAACTAATGGTTAATTACATAGCTTACTTGTTATGAGAGCGTTGTGTGACCGTCACATCGACCATTCTCATTTACTCTAATTATATGATGACATCTGTCAGGTATGACTACCTCGTGTGTTTGTAACCCTCGGCTCATACTCTGAACGAGTCTCATCCTTTTTACCTATTGATGGGAATTAACTGGGCCAGCGCATTATATCACACAGTTATACAATCATGACTTCTGCGCAGATGACGGCCATGTGAGATATGTACTTTGTATTCATTGCCTGGTCTATAAAAGTACAAGATTGGTCATCAGTCTTTTTTTCTCTTTCCATTTCCTTTTTACTCCCCTCCTCCTAATATTAAAGCACGGTTAAAAATATAAAGAAGGGGGGGGGGCAGTTTTCTTGGATTGGAAGAAATATGTGCACACTTTAAAAAGTCTAAGGCACGGTTGTCTGCCCATTACTTTAAAAAGACAAAGATACGGTCGTCTGCCCATCACTTTAAAAAGACAAAGATACGGTCGTCTGCCCATCACTTTAAAAAGACAAAGTCACGGTCGTCTGCCCATCACTTTAAAAAGACAAAGACACGGTCGTCTGCCCATCACTTTAAAAAGACAAAGACACGGTCGTCTGCCCATCACTTTAAAAAGACAAAGACACGGTCGTCTGCTCATCATGAACTCTTACATTGTTATTATTCCGTCAGATTTTGTGAGTTCTAAGAAAATTGCAAGCAGACGATGAGGTGGAGGGGGGACTGGGGGGGGGGGGGCGGGTGGTCTGAAGGCTGTTGATGAGAGCAGATCTAGGACATTGATCTTGTATTCTGAGTGGACATTCTCGGCTTGAGATTTGCATTTCCTTGTCAGCTGCTCATCTTGATTGTCTTCCCTTGGTTTGGGCTTGTTGTGTGTCCTAGAGATTTTGTTGTCTGTCTTTCTTGTTGGTTTGTTTGCTCAGAATGTCTGCCCTGGAACTTTGCAACTTGAACGGTATGCATCAGAATAGAGGAATAGGAATTTGTCACCAAAATGTGTAGTGGTGCACACATCAGGGAAGTCACAGACATGAAAATAGTTCACCAAACCCCAGGATTAATTCACACAAGCTCTCTCATTCTACAAGTGGTGGTCAGAGATGAAACCAACACAAAACGAAAACACTACAACATAGAAATGTAGCGACACTACAACATAGAAATGTAGCGACACTACAACATAGAAATGTAGCGACACTACAACATAGAAATGTAGCGACACTACAACATAGAAATGTAGCGACACTACAACATAGAAATGTAGCGACACTACAACATAGAAATGTAGCGACACTACAACATAGAAATGTAGCGACACTACAACATAGAAATGTAGCGACACTACAACATAGAAATGTAGCGACACTACAACATAGAAATGTAGCGACCATGTCAAGAACTCTTGTTTTTATTTTTCGTGTTGGTTGTATCTTGAATTAGGAAAGATTTCTTGCATCAGCTCCACCATACTCATTGGGTGCACGCCTTTAGTTTCACTTACATAGATATCTTTAAAAGGTCTGTAATTACCTACACAGATACAGCTCTACGGTTCTACTTCAGGCATAGGGTACCTGACAATAGTCGGGGAAAAACAAAGGTGGTGGGTCACTGTGCTGGCCACATGACACCCTCTTTAACTGTGAGCCACAGATGACCTTTGCATCATCTGCCCCATAGATCTCAAGGTCTGAAAGGGGAACTTTACTTACTTTTTATTACCCGGGTCGGCTGTTTATTCGGAGCGAAAAACAAACAATCCTTAGGTAGCCAAACCTTCTTGTAACAAATGTTTTGTGTCATCGTCCTGTTAGGGTCCAGTTAACTGGCCTTGACTATACGTGTATTTATAGATATGCTACGTCTGACACTAAAAAAATGTTTACTTTGGTGCTATCCTACAGAGTAAACGTGTGTGAATGCTCATAAATTATTTAAATTGTAAGCAGCGTGAATCACATGTTTCCAATTACAGTAATCGTTTACATTAATGTACTTGGAACATTTCTGATGTTTTCAATTGTAAAAGTTCCGCTGTGGTACAAGAAACGGGTAATCTGTCGACTGAAACGGACGTTTGCAATGATACAGTTGACTTTTGAGATTACGTTTTTGTATCTATATGAACGCCCAGGAGTGGGAACTAACAATGGCGTCTAAACGTATTGACGTACTTGTATTGCTAAGCGAACATACTTTACGGGACACCACTCTGCGTCGTTTCTTTTGAAGAATTCCCATGGCAACAGGCTGTGTGTTTTCTATGGAAACGCCAGGGGAGAGAATGCAATGCAGACGCTATCTCAGGGTGGAGTGTGGTATCGATGTTCACAATTGGGTCACACTTCATGATCCGCTGACACTCGCTGTGCCTGTTTAGTGTCACTTTATTTCTGGAATGACATGACCAGCAGGTTTGGCCTAGGAAAGTACACTTGCCAAAATTAAACACAATGACTACTCTTGTGGTTTCTGACTTGAAATTAGTTTGAAATAACTTTGAATGTGTATTACTATAAGAATACAATGAGACATCTAGAAGTATAGTATAGAGTCCTGAGGATGGACTGCCGTTGTAAGCGCATGTTCCAAGAGTCTTGATTCATCGCTTCTTTTAGCTATTAATTGTTTAGAAAAACTGGTATATGACTCAAGGTGGCTACTGACTAACTAGAGAACATGCATGTTGTTATGACAGTCAAGTGTAACTGGCATTCGGTGTCTTGATTTATTTATATTTATCCCTCTGTGTATGTGTTTATGTGTATTACTGCACGTGTGACTTGACACCTTAGTTCAACAAGTTGTGGTTTATTTGTCTTGTCTATGTCTCTTTAAGTGACAACATTTGACTGGCTTGGCACACAATAAAACTATTCACCAGACAGCATACAGTTTTCAGTTTATGTTCTAGTTTGCACATTTCTGTTCCTGGTGAGGCGGAACAAAGTTCTAGTTTGCAAATTTATGTTCCTGGTGAGGCGGAACAAAGTTCTAGTTTGCAAATTTATGTTCCTGGTGAGGCGGAACAAAGTTCTAGTTTGCACATTTCTGTTCTTGGTGAGGCGGAACAAAATTACTTGTTGACACTTCCTTTATTTACTTCGTTCTTTTGTTTAGTTTCAGCCCGAGAAGTCTCGCCATGGGAACGAATAGCGATTAGGTAGAAGTAGAGATTATACCAGTAGGGATTTTGTTTTTTTGCTAGGTCCTTTTGGTCAAATGTGGACAACTCAACGAAGTTTAGCCACTTCATGAAATGTTTAAGTTTCTGTCTGTATGACAGTACGAGTTGAAACATTTCACACACACATGCATTGAAACAAAATAAAATTATTTCTGTAATAACAAGTGAAAACAAATTCATTGTCGTATTTGTGTGTGTGTGCGCGCTTTGTGTGCACGTCGAACGTATTATTATTATTATAGCTTTTATATAGCGCTACTTTCATGCTTATAGTCCAATCTCATTTGTGGACCAGTGGGGGGAAGGGGGTATCTAGGAGTTGGTTTTCCGTGCTGCCTTTAGGCGCTCAGTAAACACAACTCTGCCCGAGTCGGGTGTCGAACCTCGAGCCCCCTTCTAGGTAGCCAAGACAAGCCAAGTTCAAGCGCACTTAGCCTCTCGACCACGCTTCTCATATATAAATCAAACCAGTGAACTTTGCACTTGTGGAATGTCACCAGACAATGTCCACCATGCCCTTCAAAGCAGCATTCTCTATTGAGAGGCTTGAACAAGATACTGGCCCCCAAAACACCTTTATAGAAGAAATGGGGAGCTGCCTGATCTGGACACTACCGCTCAGTTTCTCTCAGATAGTGGACTAGTCCTCTGAGCCCTCCAGTATCAGTGATCTAATAATTCAGCAATAACAATACAGCCACTTCATGAAATGTTTAAGTTCTTCATGATTTGAAGATTTCACCTCCACCAAGGCGATATAAGGTACCGTTCACACAAAAAGATACATGAACTCTTGTATTCCTTGGGCAAAATGTAACTTGCTGTTGTGAATGTCACTTCTAATGTTGAAGAAAAACTGTGGTATGAACGTATGTTTGCAATCATATAAATTGTTATGTGTAATGCACACTTGTAAAACAAATTCTCCTAACGGCTAATAAATAATTATTATTAATTAGAACGCATTAGAAGAAGACGGGACAAAATAAAGGAAACTTCCAAAGATAATGTGAGTTCAAAGATTAATAAAAATATTTTCTATAAGTTCATTGATCTCTATAGAGCTCTAGAAGACTCTGATGGTATTTCTCGACGGTGTGGCGTCCGTACTATGATGGAAACATCTTTTGGACAAATTTTAAGGCAGTTGGTCTTTGTACTATCAACGTAACACTCGCTGTCCTGGCCACAGATAGAGCCACTATCTTCTTTTGGTTTATATATTAAATGTTTAATATTACTCAATAGTTATGTATCCTACCCAAACATGACACTTGTCACATTTTGCGCCCAAAGTGGTCTGTGGGCCGCTATCTAGAAGTGGAAACATCGTTTTGTGTGTCCTGCTTAAGTGTTCTACATGTGATTGTCCACTCAATGGGTCCAGTTAGAATCATCCGCACATCTCTGATAACTTTTGTTTCGCTCTTTGGAAACACTTGTGTCGGCGTTTCTTCCCTCATCATTGTATCAAGTAGTGTCTACATTCATCATTGTATCAACTAGTGTCTACATTCATCATTGTATCAAGTAATGTCTACATTGAACATACACATCTGTACATTTTTAAAAATGTAACAAAAAGCAATTTTAAAAGCCAAAAAAAAACCCTATTTACATGCTTTTCTGGTAACTTGAACAACGAGATCTTGTGACATCATTTGAGGGGTTCATCCTACAATCGTTACCATTGTGACTTTTAGAACTATTGAACTTTACAACTTTTCTATGGGTTGATTTCCCTAGTTGAGTTTATGCGAGATTAACCTTTTAGTCCCTTCAAGGTCAATCGGCAGAACACGCAGAGAACAATTTATGGCTATATAAATTTCATTCATAATAGTGCAGATTATATATATATATAAAAAAAAAGCAAACTAGGAGTCAAACTGTCACCGTTCAATGTTGTTTTGGTCACCAATTTCCCTTATAAAAACAGCATCATTTTCATGTATAGAGTTGAGCTCTAAAGAGTTATGCGACGCTACCCACCCAGTCACGTGGTATAAATAGAGACCATCTGCTCAAGCAAACATTTATTAATAACACTAAGCGTTATATCAGTGCTGTCAACATTTCCCAAATGTTTTCACCGATGCAACAAAACAAGAAGTAAAATCTGTCACTTCGCTCTCTGGTCTTTCTTCAAGCTGTCCTTTCTTTATTGGCTTTCATTAAACTTTTCATATTTTTTTGGAAAGACAAGAGCTCCTATTTCCAGAACAACAATTCGCTGCCCTGCTTTTGCTACGTTTCTTTATTGCCATTAGTTCCAATGTCTTGCTCATAGAGGGGAGAGGAATGGAGAAACGTAAGGCGGAAATCGAAACTGTTATGAAAAGGAGAGCGTCTCAATTTGTACGCATGGCCACATCGATATTAACTCTTCATCTTCTGAACGAATCTGGGAACATCCTTCAGGATGGAGAGACTCAATGGAGAAATAGCATCAGGCCGACCTCTGCCAGACGAAACATGTGCGGCTAATTGTGATTCCAATAGACATCACTCATGTGTTTGCGTGCGTGTGTGCGTGTTAGAAGAGGGAGAGAGAGAGAGAGTTTAAACACTTTTTAAAAGATGGTTAAAATAGAAGCGACAATATATATATATATATATATATATATATATATATATAAAGGAGAGATAAAGGGAAAGAGAATGTGTTATAAGAAATAGTTAACTAGATTGACTGGAGGATGAATGAAAAAAAAAAGGTGAATCAAGTGAATGAAAGAGCGATGCATATAAAAAAAATGTGTTTTACTGATGCAAGAAATATTGTTATTGGTGGAGATAAATGGTTGAAGAGAGAGAGAGAGAGAGAGAGAGAGAAACAAAATGTACTTAGTTGTTACAAATCTGGTGACGGTACTTGTCTGATCCCCAGCCTGTAAGTATTCTTAGAAAGTGTCTCTGACAGTCACATCTAGCTTCTTACCAGCACGTTCCAGCGGCGAGTCTCCAATCAATACAACTGAATCTATTTAATGGTGACTCAGCTCACCTTCTTGTTCTCAGAGATGATATTTAAAGACACAACATACATTTGTTAATAGACTACGCTTTCTATACTCAGCATGTGCAACGCTGTGGATCTATCTGCTTTAGTTTCTTTACGAAACAAAAAAACAACTATAAACTTAATGACGTCATCATTTTAAGATGTTTTTCTTGTTTGTAGAAATAAATTCAGCCACGTAATGATATTTACAAGTTAGTTTTATTTTAAGGAGATCCAACTCTATGACATCATCAACTGTTGATGTCTTACTGCTTAAAATGGAATCCAACTCTATGACATCATCAACTGTTGCTGTCTTACTACTTAGAAGGGAATCCAACCCCATGACATCATCGACTGCTGATGTCTTACTGCTTAGAAGGGAACATCCCAAATGATGTCTTAACACATACGTGTTTGTGTGTAGAGATGAGCACACATTGTGCTATGGTGAATAATTCTATCTTCAGGCGACTTGCTAGCTAGACATTTCTAATAATCAGCTCAACTTCAACTTAATGGGTGGTGTGTGTGTGTGTGTGTTTTCATACAAAACTTCCAACATGTTGAATTGATTACTCAACAAACAAACGAGAGAGTTCAATTCTATTAGTCTAAAGCAAATGCAGCTAAAGCTTACCATATATAAACATCTTTTATAGGCCCTGTATATATCAAGACACTTTAACTCTTGCATGCAGAGCCTACCATTTATAATCTTTGAAATTTGAGATGATTTAAATTTGATTCACTTGTATAAAAACATCAGACATTTGAAATTTCTCTAATCAGTCATGCCACAAAAAGAATTGACTTCGAGACTGACTGTAGTTAATTGAGTTCCCCTTAAGGTTCTACGTGTATGTGGCTATGTTTAAATAGACTAGATGACCTTGTTTCAGCAGTATTCTTTCCGGATATGGGTCTACTCCGGTTTACTGATAAGCTGCACTGTTCAAAGAGACTATTTCAAAGCAGTATGATTGCAAACGTTTCCGGTCACATGCCTGCATATTTCAAGACTTTTTTTTTTTTATTGAAAACCTTGGAAAGAAATCTAGCTGAAGATTTAGGTATTTCCCAAACAACTGGGTGTTTGAAATCCTGGTTTTCTTTAAATAAATTTGGTTAAAAGTTAATCGATTGTCTAACATCGTTATATAATTGTGCTTCCAAGTTGGTGCTACGAAATTAGGCACTCTACTACTCTTGTGGGTGTGTTGTAAGGCTGGAGAACACGTGACTCGCAGTCTGTATTTAGTTGACTCAGCATTCGACTCTCTTACTTTGGAGAGCTTCCCTAAAAAAATAATAATTAAAGCAGCGATAGCCTCTATTGTATTTGTGTTGTCTTTCTGTCGCGGAAAAAAAAAGCGCTGTTAAAAATCGATTTAATCTTTCTCGAAATTTATATGACATCTGCTTGTGATATTCTGACAGCGTGTTGCGTGTATTATAAAAAAAATTAAATATACATAAGTATGCAAATAAGTATAAACTATTCTGAGTTTAATACATGACATTCAACATCACATCTGGCAATGTTCACATTTACACGCAACTATGGTTATCAAAACATATACTGCTTTTGAAGCGTTTCTCTTGTCTTGGGATGAAATCTACACGAACTGCGGAATGTCGTTATAATTTGAATTTCAGAGAAGTTTGTTGTCGCGTTTTCCTTTTTTTCATGTATTTAATTTTGTTTCTGATATTCTTTTCAACTTTTTTTTTTGCTTAAGAACTGTAGTTCAGTTTTTCATACTACGAGTCTAGTTAAGTTGTAAACACAATTGTATAGTTTGCAACCGTTAAAACTATTCTTACGAGTAGTTTCCAAACCTAGAAAAAAATATTGTTTTGGTTTTTAATGTCAGCCATTGCTATTATACTTTGATATCAGCCACTGATATTATACTTTGATATCAGCCACTGCTATTATACTTTGATATCAGCCACTGCTATTATACTTTGATATCAGCCACTGCTATTTTACTTTGATATCAGCCACTGCTATTTTACTTTGATATCAGCCACTGCTATTATACTTTGATATCAGCCACTGCTATTATACTTTGATATCAGCCACTGCTATTATACTTTGATATCAGCCACTGCTATTATACTTTGATATCAGCCACTGCTATTATACTTTGATATCAGCCACTGCTATTATACTTTGATATCAGCCACTGCTATTATACTTTGATATCAGCCACTGCTATTATATTTTGATATCAGCCACTGCTATTATACTTTGATATCAGCCACTGCTATTATACTTTGATATCAACCACTGCTATTATACTTTGATATCAACCACTGCTATTATACTTTGATATCAGCCACTGCTATTATACTTTGATATCAGCCACTGCTATTTTACTTTGATATCAGCCACTGCTATTATACTTTGATATCAGCCACTGCTATTATACTTTGATATCAGCCACTGCTATTATACTTTGATATCAGCCACTGCTATTATACTTTGATATCAGCCACTGCTATTATACTTTGATATCAGCCACTGCTATTATACTTTGATATCAGCCACTGCTATTATACTTTGATATCAGCCACTGCTATTATACTTTGATATCAGCCACTGCTATTATACTTTGATATCAGCCACTGCTATTATACTTTGATATCAGCCACTGCTATTATACTTTGATATCAGCCACTGCTATTATACTTTGATATCAGCCACTGCTATTATACTTTGATATCAGCCACTGCTATTATACTTTGATATCAGCCACTGCTATTATACTTTGGTATCAGCCACTGCTATTATACTTTGATATCAGCCACTGCTATTATACTTTGATATCAGCCACTGCTATTATACTTTGATATCAGCCACTGCTATTATACTTTGATATCAGCCACTGCTATTATACTTTGGTATCAGCCACTGCTATTATACTTTGATATCAGCCACTGCTATTATACTTTGATATCAGCCACTACTATTATACTTTGATATCAGCCACTGCTATTATACTTTGATATCAGCTTCTACTATTATACTTTGATATCAGCCACTGCTATTATACTTTGAATTAAATTTTAGTTTATCGTACAAGTGATTATTATTTTTTATGAACGTCCCCCCGCACTCGCATAGCACTGGACACTTGTATATCACTGGACTTTTGTATAGCACTGGACTTTTGTATAGCACTGGACACTTGTATATCACTGGACTTTTGTATATCACTAGACTTTTGTATAGCACTGGACACTTGTATATCACTGGACACTTGTATAGCACTGGACACTTGTATATCACTGGACACTTGTATAGCACTGGACACTTGTATATCACTGGACACTTGTATATCACTGGATACTTGTATTGCACTGGACACTTGTATAGCACTGGACACTTGTATAGCACTGGACACTTGCATAGCACTGGACACTTGCATAGCACTGGACACTTGCATAGCACTGGACACTTGTATAGCTCTGGACATTTGCATAGCTCTGGACAATCACGTATCATTGGTCACACACATACCACAGCGTACTCATGTAGCACTAGATACCCATATACCAATGTATACGTATATACCACTGGACAAGGCTTGAATCGTCTCTCCAACCCTAACCCACAGAAATCTAAGATGAAATATTATTTGTGTGGTCACGTATGGGCATGACGTGTTTGTAAGACTAGCAGCTCTAGGGCAAACTTTAGCCACGTTTTTGCGCTAATAGACAAGAGACATACAAACAGAAAGAGAGAGAGAGAGAGAGAGAGAGAGAGAGATTGTTTGGTAGAAAGAGGGGGGAGAGAGACTCAGAAATTCAGTGAAGCCATACGATCGATAGAAGGAAGGTAATAACGATATTCAAAATCAGAAAGAAGAAGCAATAAAAAATTATAAGATAAGTAGGGAGAAAGACAGGGAGAAAGACAGGGAGAAAGACAGGGAGAAAGACAGGGAGAAAGACAAGGAGAAAGATAGGGAGAAAGACAGGGAGAAAGAGACACAAAGACGAGAGAGAGAGAGAAAAACTTTGCATTAAAAAAAAAGAAAGCTGAGTGCCACTAAACACAGTCTATTGATCCATAAGATGCACAGCCTGCTGTGTCTAGTCCACCTTCTCGCAGACCTAAGTCTTCACCCACTTGGTGTGTGCTTTGGCAATGCTACAGGCCTGCCTCCTTCTTGGATGACAGAACACACAGACGTAAACGTGACTTCACTAGCCACCTAGTCTCCTACTACTAGATCTAGCCCTAAGGTTCAAACCTCAAGTCCTAGTTTCACAATACTACCTTGGTTGGATTGCTAAAACCAGTTTCCTGAAGGCTCGTGTCATGCACACGGTGTCGCGCAGTCTAGCTCTGTTGTGAGTATGCTGCAATGGTCTCAAGCGGATTTCCGTTCATTTTCTGTGCTGCCGAAGAAGGGAGGTCAGTTACATTTTTATGTAGATCTGGTGTCTGTTTTACGTCCCATGTTTTTGTTGTGGGATGGGGCCAGTGGGGAGGACTAATGGACTAATGTGTATTTACTTGTTGGTCAGTGTGGGGGGGGGGGGCGCTGTGTTTTGAATTTCTGCTGCAGGTTATCGAGCACTCCTGGCATTGTCCAACACTGGAGAGCTACTGTTAATAAATAAACAACAACAAAAGCTTTTCATATTATCGAATTCTAGTTTTTAGAATCGAAACACAGACATCCTCACAGTGACCTCACATTAGGCCGTGGTCTGAATACAGACATCCTTCCAGTGACCTAACATTAGGCCATGGTCTGAATACAAACATACTTCCAGTGACCTAACATTAGGCCATGGTTTGAATACAGACATCTTTCCAGTGACCTAACATTAGGCCATGGTTTGAATACAGACATCTTTCCAGTGACCTAACATTAGGCCATGGTCAAAACAGACGACACTCTGTCTAAATGATAACAAACTAATGGTTTGTGTAATTTTTTTGTAATGATAGTCGTTAGCGTCCTCACCCCCCCCCCCCCGAAAAAAAAAAAGATATTTGTCACTTTGAGAGACAAGTATGTGATGGACACTAAAATCTACAAAGTCAACCAGATGAATACGACATAAGGTTTCGTTCCCATCCAAAGGAAAAGCCACAAAACTTGTATATGATCAGATCATGTGTCACATTACCACCAAAAACTGTACAAATAAATGATGCTTAAAACAAAATGTTACACTTTTTGACTGCACTGCAGTTTGTTCTTCCCAGTCTGTCTAGACCTACTTCACTGCTAACAAGGCTGGCTTCAAGTTCTAATAGAAGCTTATGCACTGACCTATGTGACACGTGAACCCTGAGCGCGACACAGGATTTTCATTTGGCTTGCTCTGGAAAAAAAGTACTTAGCCAATCATAATAGGAAATCCTTGTCGCCTTAAGAATTAAAAAACGCTATTACGCTGAGTTACTTGACCTCCAGAACGCCCTGGTTTGTGTGTGTCTGTGTGTAGAAAGTTCCATTTATAGATATTTCTTATGCAACAATCTTCGGTAGGGGTGGGGGCAATACATGTATTGTTTAAGGAGGTTCTGCTGGGGAAGGGGGCAATTCATGTATTGTGTTTAAGGAGGTTCTATTGGGTGGAGATGCTATTGTTTTGAGTTGTCTGTACGTCACGTTCTTCCCTCGGAAAACGAACAGGGGGGGGGGGGGGGGCTATTGAAAATCTAATTTCATCATGACCTTCAGTTCGATCGAAAAAAAAAAGCGTAGCTTCTTCTTTTGGTTTCCAAGTGCAATCTCAAATCATATTTTGGTAATCCAGAAGCGTGCAAAGAAGCCGCTTACGTGTCTTCCCTTTAGAGCCTCGGGGTGTGTGTGTGTCCACTTATTAACCTTCCTCCTCCCTCATTCGCCCACTATAAGCCTCTTCTCCTCTTCTCCTCCTCCCACCAAAAAAGAAAATATACATAATCCACTAGTACTGGCATTTATAAAAATTAACACTCGTACACATAGTGTCAGTTTTTTTCAAATATTAAATAGCTTATTTCGATTCACTCTGTATGTGTGGACACTCGTTATTTTTCCGACACCCAATCTCGGATCAAGCTGAAATTTTGGACAATTATTTCTTTTATCTGACAACACAAGTATCAATTTAAAAAAAAAAAGTTAATTAACTATTGGTAATTAATTATTTTGTTTGTTACCTCGAACAAGGTAAAGAAATAGTACTTAACTGATGTGGGTCGCCGCTTTAAAGTACGGTAGGTTTGAAACAAACAATAGATAACTATACAATCTTCTATTTTCATATTCACCTTACTAGCAGAGTGGTTAGTATGTCGGCTTGAATAAGTGTGAGCCATGAGTTCGAATTCAGGTCGTCTCCGCCCCCCCCCCCCCTTTTTTTATTTTATAAACGCTTTTAAAAAGTGAATACGGTAAAATTCTCCCATATATTTTCTCAACTGGTCCAGACAAGTAATAGGATCATAGCTTAGTGAGAACGCTAAAATCATGAAGTTGAACTAAACGAAAACAGTAGGCAAAAAATATTTCTAATCACACACATTTATTATTGTTGGTCAAGATCTATTACAAAAGTAATTATTGTTTAAAATGTATTTCTTGTTCATTTCTTACTGCTGTATCTGTACTATTTAATAAATGAATGATTTCGTGAAGATTGGCTGTTTGATTCTGTCCGATTTACTGGTAATAAAGCACACGTACCAATTTGAAAACATTTATTAGTACAATTTTTGCTTGGGTGGTGGTGGTGGTGGAGGATGACTCGTGTGATATGAGTTCCGCCATCCTATCGACTATCGTATGCAGGAGACAGCTCCGTCTAACTGGAGAGACTTGGAATTTCATTGCTCTTAGATTGGTGCTCACGTTGGAACACAATGTCTGTGTCTCCTTCACACACACACACACCACACGCACGCACACACACCACACTCACGCACACACCACACACACACACACACACACACACACTCTGTTGTTTTTTGTTCTTTCTCTTGACCAGCAAATGTTCTGGTGGGAAGAGTTAGGTCACAACAACAAAGCAACAGTAAAAGATCTGTGAGTTTACTTTTCGCCTAGAGTACGACTGTCTTCCTTGCCTACTTATCTGCCCCTGAGATCTGCTCTACAAAGCTCGTCGTTTACATTTACATAACTGAGATTGCTGATCACGTCCAAGACAAATGGACATTCTTCTACTGCGGCCATTTCCAAGGACTCCACCCCCCCCTCTCCTGCTATTTATACCGATTCCTCCTGTTGTTTTGTTGCGTAGTTATGTTATTACTGCTTGATGACCAATGAATAGTGCGCACATATCGTGACCTTAAAGTTAGTCCACGTCACTCCCCCCCCCCCCCTTTTTTTCTTCTTCTTTTGTATTATTAGTATTATTTGTTTTAGCAGTGAAAGAGTTGTCGATCTTAATATTAAA
Source organism: Biomphalaria pfeifferi (assembly GCA_030265305.1). Lineage (NCBI taxonomy): Eukaryota > Metazoa > Mollusca > Gastropoda > Planorbidae > Biomphalaria > Biomphalaria pfeifferi. Next base: position 201,515 of record JASAOG010000126.1, on the reverse strand, counting down.
TGTTAATTAGCTTAAAACATTCACTTGAAAAAAAAGTGCATTTAAAATACGTGCTTTATGTCAGAGACTAATCATACATTGCATCACTTAAAGGGGCGTTCACCCATATTCATTTTTTGGGGGTGGGGTAATACATGAATAACAACACAAACCTTAAAAAAAAAAGACATGTCTGTTCATTTAGTAATGTTACTTTACATATTTGAGAATTTATCCATCCGTTTGTACTATGCCATTGCATTCACTTCCAATCTGACCTTGTTATAAGAAATACTTTTGTCCGAGTATCTGTGTGCTGTTTTCAACAGTTTTCACCTTTTTCCCCCCCACACTCCCAACTCATGAAGCAGTTCAAGTCTTCAATTACCTCGACAATAAACAGGCACAAATACTTTCCCATTTTGCTTACAAATGCAATTGACACAACTAGTCTACCAAGTAGCCTAAAGGGGTTTGTTTGACACTTTTTGAGAAACACTGGAATATTAGCTACTAATCAAGAACGCTAAAGTCTTTGTTGTACGTAAGTGCTACATAAAATAGTCGAAACATACTCCATTGAAACGTAAGCCGCTTTCAGAGTCTGAAACTAACATCTGACAAGCTTTAAACATTATCTTTCATCGGAGCTCAATCTTATTAAATGTTCCATATTTTAACTGCATCGCATCACAGGTCATTCATACTTTTACCCCGCGCGACATGGCATAGATTGTGCCGATGTGCCAAAAAACAAAACAAAATATTTTTGTTTACCCCGCCCCCCCCCTTTTTTTAAGTCTAAAAATGCCCCCCCCCCCCCCCCCCAATCATAGACTTTTCGTTGACGTTCTGTTTATTGAAGCCCTCACGTAAACTGTCAACTCTAAGGGTTAAAGTTCAACTTCAGCCCTGGCCCTATATTTCCAGTGGCTGAAATCAATGTGTTTATTGGAATACCTTCGTGTCTACCTACCTTCGTGTCTACCTACCTTCGTGTCTACCTTCGTGTCTACCTTCGTGTCTACCTACCTTCGTGTCTACCTTGTGAAAGACAGCATGCAGATGCACGTTTTCCTCTCACCCTAATGAGATCACCTTGGATGTTGACCAGTGCCAGCGCAAGTTGTTTGGGACAAAGGTGGATTGTCACACTTTAGGGAAATGACTCTGTATGTTAATGACTAGAAGTCAAAAGAGCATTGCACGGTTCAAGCAGCCTTTCAACTAGACATAAACAGACAGGAGAGAGAGAGAGAGAGAGAGAGAGAGAGAGAGAGAGCTAGATCTATGAATAATTAGAGCGAAAAGAGAATTCGGTCAAGATAGTGTCAAAATGCAGGTTAGCTTCTAAATAGCTTCTGTGTGTGTTTGTTAACAAGTGTGAGGGAAACCATTTGTAACCTAATAGGATTCAAGCACACTGATATCACAGGGTAGCTCTCACTGGTGACCAGCTGCGCTCAGCCATACATCCACACAAGCGTGTCCAACCTATTCACTCGACTAACTAGTTATTTTTTCTGCAAGCCCTTTCTGTATGAATTTATGTGTAAATCTCGACACAAAGACAACAAAAACCCACAATATTTTGTATACAACGCTGCACCTTTCTGGTATGTTTGGATTTTGGCTATCGTCTCTTCCGACCACTTCTACTCATCCAATGGTCATCCACATTTTGCAAACGAGCTCATGCTCGATGACAACACATAAATCAATTTTTAAAAATAAATCAATAACTTTGTCGTAATTAATTAATTTTGTTTTGATATAGAAAATGTCCTAGGCTAAGGGAAGATAATTGGTGGGTTAGCAATAACATTACACACCTGTGTGACTTCTATTTGGAGAATGCTAAGGCCTAAGTGGGACGCACATCAGTTTGGGTCAGTGTGACATTCATTAAGTTCATTGTTTGGGGTCACTGTGAGGCTCACAAGTTCAATGTTTGGGGTCACTGTGACACGTTCAATGTTGGGGTCACTGTGACACGTTCAATGTTTGGGTCACTGTGACACGTTCAATGTTAGGGTCTCAAACCTTCTATCTGAGTGTTTAAGTAGCAATATTTTGTCGTGGGGATTCTGCTCTTGAAGGTTGTTGTTGAACGTTGTAATGTTTGCCCTGGACACACTCTCCACAGCTGCACTTCTATGGACACACACTCTCCACAGCTGCACTTCTATGGACACACACTCTCCACAGCTGCACTTCTATGGACACACACTCTCCACAGCTGCACTTCTATGGACACACACTCTCCGCAGCTGCACTTCTATGGACACACACTCTCCACAGCTGCACTTCTATGGACACACACTCTCCACAGCTGCACTTCTATGGACACACACTCTCCGCAGCTGCACTTCTATGGACACACACTCTCCACAGCTGCACTTCTATGGACACACACTCTCCACAGCTGCACTTCTATGGACACACACTCTCCACAGCTGCACTTCTATGGACACACACTCTCCGCAGCTGCACTTCTATGGACACACACTCTCCACAGCTGCACTTCTATGGACACACACTCTCCACTGCTGCACTTCTATGGACACACTCTCCACAGCTGCACTTCTATGGACACACACTCTCCACAGCTGCACTTCTATGGACACACACTCTCCACAGCTGCACTTCTATGGACACACACTCTCCGCAGCTGCACTGCTATGGACACACACTCTCCACAGCTGTACTTCTATGGACACACACTCTCCACAGCTGCACTTCTATGGACACACACTCTCCACAGCTGCACTTCTATGGACACACACTCTCCGCAGCTGCACTTCTATGGACACACACTCTCCACAGCTGCACTTCTATGGACACACACTCTCCACAGCTGCACTTCTATGGACACACACTCTCCACAGCTGCACTTCTATGGACACACACTCTCCGCAGCTGCACTTCTATGGACACACACTCTCCACAGCTGCACTTCTATGGACACACACTCTCCACAGCTGCACTTCTATGGACACACACTCTCCGCAGCTGCACTTCTATGGACACACACTCTCCACAGCTGCACTTCTATGGACACACACTCTCCACAGCTGCACTTCTATGGACACACACTCTCCACAGCTGCACTTCTATGGACACACACTCTCCGCAGCTGCACTTCTATGGACACACACTCTCCACAGCTGCACTTCTATGGACACACACTCTCCACTGCTGCACTTCTATGGACACACTCTCCACAGCTGCACTTCTATGGACACACACTCTCCACAGCTGCACTTCTATGGACACACACTCTCCACAGCTGCACTTCTATGGACACACACTCTCCGCAGCTGCACTGCTATGGACACACACTCTCCACAGCTGCACTTCTATGGACACACACTCTCCACAGCTGCACTTCTATGGACACACACTCTCCACAGCTGCACTTCTACTCATTCAGACAAAAGGTGAAAGTAATGTAGAGGGAAACATTAAAAGAAACAAAAAAGCGCTGACATTAATACGTACGAAAGTAACAGTTCCCCTTTCAGACCTCTATTGGGTAGATCTGTTTCCGTGGCCATGGTTAACCAGGATGTCATTTGGCCAGCACACGACCAACCGCCTGCCAGGCGCCCTAAAAATAAAGTAATTATAAATCTCAGTCTTCACAGGATTATAACCCGGAACCCCTCGGTTCGGAAGCCAAGCGCTTTACCTCTCAGCCACAGCGGCTAAAAAAGTTTTAAAATAATTTGTCGGCTAGGTCACAATGCCACATTTGGACCAACTCTGTTGGTAGTGGAAAATGAAAGCATTCGGTGTGATTTCAATTTCACTGATCCAAAGTTTGGATTTGTTTACCTTTTTGAAATGCAAATTTTGACAACTATTGAGAAAAAACACAAACTATTGCAATGCCCAGTGAATTAGACGCCGCTCTCTATTTCAGATTTAGATGTTTATATAGTTTAGCAGTGTACTTCTACTCGCTATCAAGTCCAAGTACGCAGGACGACGTGTTGCTATCTCACGACCTATATACAAAGCTTCAACACCTTTTTGTTTTTTCTCTTCTTTTTTTTGTTTTCATCATTTCAAAAAGTGTTGCGTCTCTCTCGCCTATCCAGATGTCAGGGAGAAATGTTGTTAGAACACTATAAAAACACTAGTCGACCCTGGGAAGGTACTGGGCTTTGTCCGGGAGGTGGGGTTGTCTACGAAGATCTGATTTTTTGAATAGTGAACATATAATATTGACATAAGATTTTTACCAAATTATTAAATTTTTACTACCTTTACTATTTTAACTGTGAAAAGACCTTGTTTTTAATGATTTAACTGTATAGAATTTAGCCCTTGTTATTTAAAGGGAGAGTGATCCTTTAAAGATTACGGGCACGACATGGTCTAAATTGTGCCGATGTGCCTAAACTCAAAACTCAAACCCTCGCCTGTCCAGCGACATTTTGCCCTGTCTGATTAGTAACTCAATCTCACAGTCCCGTCCTCTAGAACATTCTCTAATTATGGCGGTTGCCTACGCATTTTTTTTTAAGGCTATTGATTTGTTCGTCCCCTTCTTTCTTGTCTGTTTGTTTTTCGTCTTTCTTTGCTAGGCCAATCTTTCCTTGGGTGAAATCTGTGGATTCGTGTTCACCTTTTGTTATAGTACATACTACTTTCCGCCCTGATACCGCCACTCATTAACTAGAACTCGCATTTACCCTGAGCTAGAGCGTCCTGCGCGCAAGACAGGTGTCCTTGTTTTCTATTGTTGATTAGAAGAGGTTTTTGGTTTCTTTATATTTAATTTAGGGAATTCTTTCGAAACTACCTCCTCAGCTCCCTTTTTTTCTTTTTTCATGGCCTACCCCCAGCCCCACCTGGAAAGTATCTGTCGTCTGGTTCGCTTGACCTAGTAACGTAAAAAGGGGGGATCCTGTCTTGATTGGTACACACGGCTGTGCCACCGGTGAAGGATGTAAACAGACCGGTGTGTTGGCGGTGGTGCTCTCCCCTGCTCGAGCCTCTTTCTCCACTTGTTGCGCTCTGTGGGACTTCGGATTATTTTGATTCCTTAGATAAAGTTGTACACAATGTTCTTGTTTACCGATTCGACGGATCATTCCATGCTGTTTTGTTGTTCTACACATTAATGTACACTTTCTTAGGACTCCATTTAGTAGTCACAAGTGTAGATCTATAGTGAATAGTGTCAACGTGAGACTAGTAAGAGATTCAAATGTTCGTTTTAAAGCTTGATGTTCAAGGATCTCAGCCTGTCGAAATAACGGATATTGGATCTACCTATATTTAGAATAGGACATTATTTTTGTAGTGTAGTTTCTTTTTTTTTTTAAATTTATATTTAAAATAGACTTGGACTATGGATCTTTCAGCCCGCCACATGTTGATATCTTCATAAACTGTTCGTTTACTTCACTAGCGTGTGGGACACAATCACGGGCCAAGGCCCAGACGTAATTACCGAAGTATCGTATCGGCGTTCATTTATAGGAATTATTCGAAATTACGGCATGTAGACACCACAGCAGTTTGTAAGGTCACACTCATGCACGGGAGTTAACTATTTGTTTTACTTTGGCTATAAATAACTTTAACTGGACTTAGCTCAATCATTCGATGCGTGGCCGTGTACTAGAATAGATCAAGAGACGATTTGATAGTTCAACGGGGTAATAGACACACACGAACAATGGGCGAGAGTCGTACTTTTTGCACATGAGTGACTGAGATGCTACACTTTATTCCCTGCCATTTGTATTGCATTGCTAATGATTTAGATCTTTATCACTTACGCACGTTACAGCCATGCAATATAAACGTCTTCATTTTCAACTCGCAGCTTTTGTTTCTAATAAAGGTGGGAAACAAATGGCATATTTCAACGTTACAGACTATGCGCATGTTACAGTGATGGCTTCCTGGTCATGTGCTATGAAATTCAGACTGTCGTCTCCATGGTCGTGGGGTCTAACCCTGCTTGCTGGCCATCCCCAGCGTCCTGAAGCGTACACACACACACATATATATATGGCCGGTGAGGGGGGCAGAACCCCCCCCCCCCCCCGAAAAAAAAATCCTGGCTACGCCCATGCTCCAGCCTTTTAGAAATATGCATGTATATACACATCTAGATCTGGAGGTCTGAAATGAAAGCTGAAATAGTAATTGATCACTTGTCAAACAGTCTGATGTATTGCCTGCCAGCCTCCTGGCTGTGTATTTTCAATAGCCTACTATTTGTACTGCAGTAAAAGACAGGTGTATCACACAAGGCTTTGCCCTGGTTGAAGACGCCTTGTCGCGTGCTGGGAACTAATGCTCTACCTGTTGAATAGTTCATAACATATTCGATGCACTCTGACCTTATTTCGCGAATACATTAACATTCACTGCTACAACACAATCACATGTATACAGTTTTAGGACCCTGTAGCCTGTTTGCTAATTATCGAAGTACTTGATAAGTCCACGTCTTGTACAAACAGAAAAAGTATTTTCATAGCAATAATTATTTTTTGTTCTCACACAAGTTAATTATTTACAAATTTCTAGACATCTCAAGTAGCCAGTGTGCCTAGTTAGAACATGTTTATTTATAATCCAAGTCACATCGGGCAGGGGTCAAACCGACATGGTGTAGATTACCGCCCCCCCCCACACCTTTTCTAATTTGTGTCATTTTGTTGTCGCTCACGTGTAGTCACGTGCTCTTGTGTAGCAGGAAACTTAAAGTTTGAGTGGAGCCCAAAAATGCTGAACTAGAGGAGATCAAGATCCCAGTTAGTTTAAAACCTGACGATTACCTTAAGAGCAACCTTTGTGGGCGGGGCGTTGGTGGAGATATGGGGGGGGGGGGGAAATATATTGACACAAGCAGTACCGTTATCTCTGCTTGTGACAAGCCCAGCGCTCTAAACATAGAAAGGTGGCCTATCTGTCCAGGGCTATGTTTCCTGGCTACATTCTACGATATGTATAAATTCTACAAAGTACCCTGTGGGGGGGGGGGGGGGTTGAATAAGCTCAGAGGGTTTATTGCGTTTTGTATTTCACGTGTTCAGGACGAAGGATATATAGACAGAGAAATCTTGAATGTTCAGCATTGTCCAACTCAACCTGAAGCCTAATCTTTGGAGTCAAGGTGACATGGCTGCTGGAACTGTTGTTGAATTCGAGAGTGTAATGTCAGCGTGACACACAGATGTGGCGATAGGAGGCTACCAGTGTCTGCCCGGTGTGTCTAGAGACTTGTCTGGCCATGTTGGGATAGTTTTCTTCTTTCGGAGTAACCATGGGAACTAGGAGGCTGTTTGGAAGAGAGTACCACTTGCCTTTTTTAAACAAAACCAAAGATGGTAAGATGTTTACTGTTACCTCCCCTACACCCATGCCACTAGCACAACTGGACATGCTTAGAATGCCTACTGTTACCCTTCCCCCCCCCCCCCCCCCTTTATTTTTGCCTGACTGTCTTTTTCTGCAGTGGTGGACATCCACTAAACAGGAACAGTGGTATAGTGCCCCTAGCACAACGGTGGACATGCTTAGAATGCCTACCGTCTTGAGTTGCCCTCCCCCCTCCCCCTTTATTTTTGCCTGACAGTCTTTTCTGCAGTCATCCACTATACTGTAACAGAGTGGTATAGTCTACAGGATGCCAATCTGTATCCTTGGAATTCTTCGTCTCAGATGGACATGATTTGGTTCTATGGTAAAGAACGTGTTTGAAGGGTTCTATCACGTCCAAGGTCACACGTTTTACCGTGGCCATTGAAACTGGTGACAATTGAATGCATTACGTCTAAAACAAATGAACAACCATCTCGCCATGCACAAACACAAATTAAAAAAAGAACTTTATTATTTTATTTCTGTTAAGTGAACAAGCTATCTGGATTCTAGACAATTTAGAGGGTGATCCCTAGCTATCGTAGTAACTTGTTCACCCCCCTGCCACCCTATCCCCTTCAAAGTTAAACTCTTCAGTGGCATGACTGCAAGTATTGTTTCCATAAATCAGATCACCAGAGTGCTTAACAAATCAGAATCATTGCAAGGAAACATGTTTGTAATGATTTCATAGGCAACACAATTGAAAACAGACATTTGTTTGTACTTCATCAAAGACAAGGAAGAATATCACCCTAGAGCCCCTCGTGACACTGATATGTATATTGAGTCTCGTTGTGACATTGTTGTGTAAATAAATGTCCATTCATGTTTCTGAATGTCTACGTCTTTTCAATGCTGTCGTCATGAAGCCTGCATTCAATGAGAGAGCTATGTAGTAGCCTTGTTAATGATCTTCACCTTTCAGCCTTGAGAAGAGTTCTGCGGCTTTTTTTTCTGGAATCTGGACAGTTATTCTTGATTGCCATTCTTGAGAATAACTCTGCAACTTTACTCTTTACACATGATAAAACCTACTCCTATTATCTAAAGGTTGGCATCAAGAGATTTGCCAATAACTCCGTGCTCTGCTATTTAGGTCACAGGAGGTGTTCACCTCTTACACTGTCCTCTTTGATGACTATTTGACACTACACGCAGTGGTACGTAATGGAGGCAGGTCACAGCGATCCTGTATCGATTTCTCCTCTCACTGTACACCCCCCCCCCCCCCAATTCTTCAAATGCTTGTTATTCCTCAGTCAATATCATTGGTCTATTTGTTACGACTGCTCTGTGCTGCGAGTGATCAAATTTTACCAGGCACCAAACACATCAGATGTTTAATATTTATCTTTAAGATACATCTCTCTCACACATATAAATACGTTTAGAAATTTAGATTTCATATTGTCGATGTAAAGCTGACTCTGACCTTCTCATATATATATCAAATCTTTTTTTTTTTCGAAAAGAACTATTGATGTTATTTAAAAACTACACGAGGATTGTCGACGTGTTCTTAGCTAGGGTAGAGTCTTCTTAGGTAACATTACCCAAATAGGCGTTATTGATTTATTTTTTGCCTTTAGATTAGAAAGTAAACGCTCATTCTTTGACCTAGACTTGTGCACTGTGAGACATCTTGAACTGACCAGTGTCCACTCTCCTCACATCCACTACTGCCCCGTCTCATCAACTTTGTGTTTTTATTCTCTGCTAGACCTTCTGGTCTTTGACTTGATTTCCCCCCTTCCCGTCATGCAGTTTAATTCTGTGCATGTCCTGACCATCTTGTTATACGACCTGTCCATGTGTCCTGATCATCTTGTTATACTACCTGTCCATGCTGAGTCCAGTATTTAGTTGGACACTTGGATATTCATGGGTAAAATACTGAGCAGGCGGCTGTTTATTTTTACTGAACAGTAAAAGCATTGCTTTTTTAAAACTATTATTCGAGATAGAACAATAATGTTCTACTGAACCTCGCTGCTGACTCGCAGTGAGAAGGGGATGCAGAGGTGGCGTGGGCAGGTGATTGTAATTTATTTCAGCTATGGAGAATGTGATTTCTACCCCACGGTATGTTAATTGATGAGGCCAGTCTGGCATCTGGTCCTAACACAAATATTCCATCTGCTGTTTACCTAATATCATGAGAATTAAAATTGAGTTAGTAGAAGAAGAATGCGCAAATTAATCAAAATAAAAGTTAATAGTATCATTACCCACATAACTTGTTAACATGAAAGTACTTGCAATACATATATGTGATATCATTATGTTTAACTTATGGCTATGTACGCTACAAAATGTCTTGAATTCTTGATACTTCTTCATCTTACTGGAATAAACAGCAGAAAATCAAATCTTAATTTAACTCACACTGCACTACTTTTTCAGATTTTTTTCAGAAACTTTATTTCTAAATTTTTAATCATAAAATATCTGCCTAGATGCTATATATAAACTGAATTTCCATATAATCTAAATATTTTATGGGAGATAGAGATCTAATGCCCCATAAGCAGTATTAGTCCTGCTATTCACCCTCTTCACAACAGCAATAACTTGCTCTAGACGCCAACTATTTTATTCTAAAAGAATTTAGAGCAGTATTTGTAGCCATGCAACTTTATGCACTTTTAAGACTTGGCACTAAGCAGACAAAACTGTTGGAATGGTGTGTGTGTGTGTGTACACCAGTGGTATTGTTGTCTTGTTACATCTTCCTCTGTGAGGACAGTGTTACATCGTATCTCAGTTGTATACTTTGATATATTTCTTTGAGGATTTGACTATCAAAAACTATTTTAAGTTTTTTTTTGCAACCCAGTTCTTAATTTGTCTCATTGATTTGTCTTATCTTTGAGGTCTGTTTGCTACCTGGCCATATTCATGGTCGGAATTTGTTTTATAGTTCGGAATTCAAGGGTGAACAACTCACACAGAGAAGGAAATGTCTTTGGCTTTAATCCTCTTGCAGCTAATTGTCAACTCAACACACATGTTTCAATTATTTTCTGAGGGACTGATTCTTTTTTTTCTTTATCTAATTTTTATTTTCTTTACAAATGTCCTTTGAAATATTTAGGATATATCCAAAAATATTTTAATGAAATGAATTAGAAGTCTAGTATTTAAGACAGAGACACACATCCATACAGAAATATTTGGGCTGGTGTTCTAGTATTGTATTTGAAAAAAAGAAGGAAAAAAAAATGCAATGTATTAAATAAGATGTGGAAGAACATTGGTGCTAAAACTGATGGACAGGCCATTGAAAAACTAAAGAATAAACCTCTTGCACCTTTTGTTTTGTTTTGTCAATAGTACTGTTCCCTGTTTTAATGCAGCCTTTTTTCTTCCCCTTTTTTTCCTTGTTTATAAACTACCTATAAAATGACACTAATTATGAGTGATAGAAGGGGGTGTGTGTGAGGGATAGAATGAGGTGGGAAGGTTAAGCTTGCTCTATCATAAACACAACACAGTGTCTAACAAATAATGAAAAGTCAACATCCCAAGCTCTTCACTCTATCTTCATTTACTGTCTTCCCACAGTTTATGTTCTCAATTAACAAGTTATCAATTAGAATTCACTAGGCACTGACATATATCACAAAACAATCCTTGTGGGCAGCTAACTCTGTACTACCAACTTTGTACAAGTTTAGTAAAGAATTTCAGTCTGTGCCAGAAATATACTATCTTGTAACCTTTTTCCTTTGTTACTTTACACAACAATTATCTACTATTTATTACAAATTATTACAGTTATCATCCCTTCATTTCATTACATTATAATTGTCTTCCATTACATTGCAGTTGTCTTCCATCCATTACATTACATTATAATTGTCTTCCATTACATTACAGTTGTCTTCCATCCATTACAGTCATCTTTTTTTCTTACTTTAAATTACAGATGTTTTACAATTTCCACATTTTTTTAGCACTTAGTTAATTTTTATTTTAAAAAAATCCAAAACTTAAATCTCTTTTTTTCCGTTTCTTCCTCTTGCAGAGATTGAGCGTATCATCAAAGTCAATGACCCAGAGTACAATGCACAGTTTGGCTATGCAGTAAGCTCATTATATCAATCTATTTTAGTGGATTCTTATTCGTATATTTAGACTAACATCTAGCAATACATACAAGGACATATATATATAAATAAAACCTAGAGAAAAAAAGTACTAAAACTGTACTTTTCACCTGTTTGCTTGATCAATGATTGTGTATTGTTTAGCTTGAATAAAAACAATCCTCTAGTGATAACCTTTACCTTGTGTATGAGTGGATTCTGGGAATCTGAACTGATATAATATCCTGTTTGTACTGATGTCTATGTTCACCAGCTAAAAGTAAACTTACATCTTATTACCAGTAGAAGAATTCAGATAGTACCAATGACTTCCTCTCGCTTTGTCTGAAACAGTATTGAGAGGTTGCAAACTGAGGAATGCACAGGATGTGCTAAGTTATGACCTTGTTTTCTTTTTGTCTTTCTCTTGTACAGAACAATTACATTTCCACTTCCAAGTACAACATTATTACATTCCTGCCCAAGAATCTGTTTGAACAGTTCCAGAGGTTGGCCAATGCCTACTTCTTGGGGCTTCTGGTTCTACAGGTGAGATCTAGTCCTTATACATTCTGAGATGGTCTCCACATAACTTAGTTACTCATTATAAGTCTCCACATTACTTAGTTATTCATTATTCATCTCAACATTACTTAGTTGTTCATTATACTATGAATGAATTGGTTATCTATTTTTAATGTAAAATATTTTTATACATATTGCTGGCTTTTTAAAAAATAATTTTAATGACAGTCATTAATATGAATTATATTAAAAGTATTATTATATTATTTTTTTCATTTCTGTATTGTTTTTCTCATTTTATGTTATATGATATATTATTGCATATAAAGCAAGAATTCAAACTTGCTGGAAGTTTAAACAGAAATAAATTACTTAAATAGTAAAGCAAATTAGGTGTTCACAACATAACAAAACAGCTAGTAATCTGTTAAAAGAAAAACAAACAGCAACCCTAACTCTGTTTCCTTATTCCCTCAGTCTTATTGTCTTCTCTATGTCAATACATGACTGATGTCTGTCTGTCACCTGTTTGAATGTTGTCCTTCTTAAGCATATCTTGTACCTATCCACCTCTGGTTTGAGTGTACCTACATTGCACCACTGCACTCAGACTTTGGTAGCACAGAACTTTTTCTCTATTTTCATCTGATCATAAAAACATGATTATCTGTTCTGCTATACCTATGAATTTAATAATGACCCTTTCCTCACCCAAGTCAGTTGGGGCCAACAATTAATAGTCCTTTTATTCTGGTCACTAATCATCATTTGGGAATCAAAAGACTAAAGTGCTATCAATAATCAGGGTTTAGACCAAAGTAAATGCCTATAATACTATACATATACATATACATATAAATAAACATATATATAAATGAATGCGTAGCTCTCTATCTCGTTCTGTTTCTCTCTTTCTATCTCTCTCTTTTTTTCTATTTAAAACCTTTCTATTAGAGGTTTAAGTGATTCATTTTCCTGACTCATATTTTTTTTTAACATAAAAAAATGCTTCTTAAAACATGCATAAAAGAAATATTTGACTTTGATGTCTCTATTTTTGATGTCTCTATGGTGTGTGATGTTTGTACAGAAGAACAAAAGAAGCAAATAGTTCTTCACCATGAATTTTTAGTGCAATATTATTTAGAACACATGTTGCTATTACTCACTTGATGACACCCCTGGTGTAAGCATTGAACCCAAAATTTTAACCCTAAACATGCACAACATAAATGGAAGTTTTCTATATTTATTCTATGAACACAAGTTTTGTTGTTGTTGATCTGTACACAAGAAAGCTCCAGATTACGACAAATATTTGAAAAAATAGAATTCCTGTATTGTTGTTATGTTGTGCAAAGTATCTGTAGTCTTTTTTTTTAATTTTAATTTTTTTTTGTTTGTTGCAGTTCAAATTTGTTGAAACTATTTAGTTCTGTAATTTTAAGTAAGAAATTAGGTCACGTCTGCACATTGTAGGAACTAAAACAAAAATGTTGTTTATGATTGGTTTCAATTCAATGATCTCTTTATCAAACTTTTTTTTTTTTTAAAGAGATTTAATTTTAGGATAAGTTTGGTATCATCAAATAATGTGAATAAGAATTATATGAAACCCATAGGTTTATATTTCTAGCTTTTCTGTATGTATGTGTGTGTGAGTGTTGAAATGTTTAAGTGAAAAAAGATTCGAGGGAAATGTCTTTTAATAATCATCTTAATAGAATCATTGATATTTCTTTTTGTTCTCTGCTGTTATTACATTATTGAAAAAAAAAAAAGAAATGGGACAGTCACACTAATGAACGATAAAGATTTAAGAGCTGTCTACTCAACTCTGTAAAGCTGGTTTTGGAAGGTATTTCAGATGTATGAAATCAGCATTTCTATCTTTCCATGTTCATTAATAAAATCTATACATCGAACCATTTCAATGAAAGATGTTAGAAATAATTCATAATGCTATAATTTATAACTCAGAACCTTTTTTTAAATTCAAAGCTTTCATATTGCTGTTGGCATGTTCATTTCTTACAAGCTTTTAAAAGATACAAATGATTTGCTTGTGGTTCTCCTTAGAATCTCAGAAGGTGGGAAAGTTGAGAAAAGCTATAGATTTCTAATTGATTGACAAAACATTATGTTTCTGTTAGAAAATTAATTATTTTTTTTGCCATTTCCTGCCTTTTGGGTTAATGAGAACAGTGACTGATGATTTGACAGCTTAGGAAATTGTGTGTTGCTTTCTTTGCTGTGTATACACTCATTGACATGTCTTGTTGTGTTGTATTACCAAACTAGTTGATTCCAGCCATCTCATCTCTGGAGCCAGTAGCCACTGTTATTCCCTTGGTGTTTGTACTCAGCATTTCTGCCATAAAAGAAGCAATAGATGATTTTGTAAGTGTAGACTCTGACCCTTTCTTCCCTCTTTCAGATCCAACTTGGAAAGTAATGCCTTTTTTTTTTTTTTAGTTGTCATTTGGTCACTTATATATTTCTTGGTACATAGGTATTTTTTATTTATTAATAGCTCTTTCAGGGACATAGAAACTGACCTCTTATTTCATAGAAACCTTTTTCATTGCTTTATTTTAAACCTTTTCATTTTTTTTTGGTGTATTTAATTAACATTCTGTTCCTATTATTATTATGATTTTTAACTTCCACGTTTGTATAGATAGATGCTAGTTAGTATTGTACATTTGAGTGAACCTGTAGTGTTACACCTATTACACTTTGTTTTAGTAGAGCTTGATCTTTAGAACATGTACTTATACCTTACAGCCTATATATTTTTGTTTTATCTAGATGTATGCGTGTCTAATGCTGCTATCATTTCACATCTATCAAAATACTGCTTTTTTTTTTTTCAGCTTTGGCAATCATCTAATAATCTTTTTTCTTTTGGCCTTTCAATTTTTAAAAATGCTTTTGCAATCTATGTATTTGTCTCCATATATATATATAAGGTACTGTAAAGCTGTTTGAATGTTTTTTTTACAAATTTGAACAGCTCACTTCATGTTATCATGCTTTTTTAAAAAAAAAAATTATACTTTTCAAGTGACAGTTGTCCCTATAATAATAGAAGTTAGAAAAATAATTTATATATAATAATAGAAGTTAGAACAATAATTTATATATAATAATAGAAGTTAGAACAATAATTTATATATAATAATAGAAGTTAGAAAAATAATTTATATATAATAATAGAAGTTAGAATAATAATTTGTATATAATAATAGAAGTTAGAATACTAATTTATATATAATAACAGAAGTTAGAAAAATAATTTATATATAATAATAGAAGTTAGAAAAATAATTTATATATAATAATAGAAGTTAGAAAAATAATTTATATATAATAATAGAAGTTAGAATAATAATTTATACATAATAATAGAAGTTAGAAAAATAATTTATATATAATAATAGAAGTTAGAAAAATAATTTATATATAATAATAGAAGTTAGAATAATAATTTATATGCAAAAAGAAAAAAAAAGGGAGAGGAAGGAAGGTTACAAAAACTTTCATTAATGAGAATAAAATCTGTAGTCATGCCAACTACACAACACACACCTACTTGGGAAATAAAATCTGTAGTCATGCCAACTACACAACACACACCTACTTGGGAAATAAAATCTGTAGTCATGCCAACTACACAACACACACCTACTTGGGAAATAAAATCTGTAGTCATGCCAACTACACAACACACACCTACTTGGGAAATAAAATCTGTAGTCATGCCAACTACACAACACACACCTACTTGGGAAATAAAATCTGTAGTCATGCCAACTACACAACACACACCTACTTGGGAAATAAAATCTGTAGTCATGCCAACTACACAACACACACCTACTTGGGAAATAAAATCTGTAGTCATGCCAACTACACAACACACACCTACTTGGGAAATAAAATCTGTAGTCATGCCAACTACACAACACACACCTACTTTGGATGCAAAAATTATATAGTTTTCAAGATTTAGTTTTCCCTATAATAATAGAAGTTAGGAAAAACTAACTTATATCCACAAAAAGAGGGAAGGTTAACAAAATTGAGAATAAAATCTGTAGTCATGCCAAATACATGAGAATAAAACTGTGACCTGCTTGTGATGCAAACTTTATATTTCAATATCAGTTTATGCTCATGGTTTCATGAATTATTGTAGCCTATAACGAGTAACCTGTGTTGGAATATGTCATCTTGTTTGAATGTTGTAGCTGTACTTAACATCCTTACCAATTCAAACTCACTTTTTTATTTCACAGCCCCCCCCCTTTCCTTTTTTCCAATACTTTTGTGCTGTACAAAACATTTTGATGTTGATTTGGTATAAAATGTATTCAGGCGGGAGTGGTACTGTTCAATATACTCTTTTTTGTTTAAGCAATGTATTGAAAATAAAATGTTTGTATCTGTATTGTTATGAATGTTCTCCTTGCCAGTTGATTGTCAAGGCATCAAGAGATTAACTTCTGCACCCTGACATCCAGCGCAAAGAATAAAACATTCTTCCTAATGTTTTTTTTGTTTCATCCCTCAACATGTTTCTTAAATATTACTATTCTTTTTTTTTCTTCCCCTTTTGTTTCTTGATGCTGTGGTTCCATGCGGGAGTTTAGATGTTGCCTGTCATATCATCTTTGACGCCTGTCACCACTCTAATACCCCTGGCGGCGGTATTGCTGCTCTCAGCTCTGAAAGATGCTCTTGATGACTATGTGAGTTTTGCAGGAAGTTATGTCAGACTCCACACAAAAGTTAAACCGAAGGGTTGCCTTTATATTTCTTGTCTTGACTTATTGAAAACTTTGTTTTCCATTTTAAAGTTTTCATCAAATATTTCAATCGTTATTTTATATTAGTTAAAGTTTAGTTTTGATGTTGTCGAGAATCAATTTCTTTTTGTAGAAAACACCTCTTCCTCTTTATCGTTTAATATAATGAATGTGCTATAACTCTTTGACTCTTGGATTGTGCATAAAGCACTTCTGCTAATCATATCAAAACCTGTTTGAACAAAAATAATTATTGCAATGTGTTGCATGGTATTAGAATCCAAAATATACTAGAGAATTACAAAATGTGCATGATATTAAATAGGTTATTCAGTAGAGTAGATGTACCTGTCTTGTAGATAATAACATTTTACTTGATGCAAAACTTAGTTGGCTGGTATTTTTGTTTTATTTATAAAACAGTAGTGTATTATGTTGAAAAAGAAAAAAAAAGTCAATTTAGGTAAATTTTATGCTTAAGGCTGTTGCAGTTATAATCATAGATAGTGTTTACAAGGTTAATTATCTTTGAAAGATGTCCTCCAGGGGTTTCCCATTTTTAGTTCAAGAATAAACTGTATTCAAACACTTATCAAAATGATCAGTGCATGCATATAACATAATATTTCTTAGTATCAGCAGTCTGTGCTGCAAGTAATTAGCTTTCATTTGAGCCTTACTTCCAGCTGCAAATCATATTCAATGAATATATTGCAATATTGAGTTAATAGAAACATTTTTAGGCTATATTTTAAAAGTTGGATGTTATTTATTCTGCTTCTCAAGATAAGAAAGCTGGAAGACCAGTCTGTTAGACCATTTCTGTGCTTTATTTCAGAAGCTTTAGCCTTAGATCAGTTTAGTCTAGCAAAAGCAATATCTCCTGTATTCATGTCCAGCATTTTGAATTTCTCTTACAAACCATTCCTTCCTGTATTAAATAATATGCAGCCAAGGCTCTGCAAAGAAAGGAACTAGCAAAAAAGTGTTTGAGGTTAAACCTCAGTGTTAGAAAAGTAAATAGTCTGTTCAGTTCTTGATATATTATAAAATTGAGACTGTGTTAATATAACTGTGATTTTGAAAACAATCACAAAACAAAATCAAAACTAAAGGTTTAGTATTTCATATGGGCTCTTTTTTTTTTTTTTTTTTTTTTTTAGAAGAAAATATCTGCGAAATAAACAAAAGAAATATAGAAGCCTAAGACTATAGTTTTATTTGTATTGAACTATGTAGTGTTCATAGAAAACAACATTAACTCACAGACGATACTGCTTTGTGCTTGATTTGTTAAAATTTATAATTAACATAGGCTTGCCTTTAGTGCTCAATAGTAGATATCCTGACTATATATGCTTGATTCTAATGCTTGACTTCTGATGATTTATAATTGATGCTTGAACTTGAAAAAAATGTTGGATTTCTTTGTGTTTATTTACATTTCACATTTAAATTTTAAAAAAGTTATTCCTTCCTAATAGCATAATTACTATAATTAGTTTAATTTTTATTGTAATTAGCATGCCATAATATATATTTTTTTCACTTTTAAAATTAAAGTTAATTTAAAAAAAAAATATTAATGCAAATTATAACTCTAGTACTTCTGGTCAAAATCATTAATTAGCTGTATTACTTGAGAAATAAAATGTGCTTGTAAGATGTATAGTGCATGCTCATACTGCATACATTGCTTGGGTCTATGTGTTCAAGATTCTTCTTTTTATAGAAAGGCTTCAACAAACCAGAGAGATGACTAAGTAGCACATTGTCCCAGAGGGGAAGGGGGAGCATCAGAAGATAGGTCACAAGCTTCTTAATGTTTTCTTTTTGTAACTCACTACAATCAGCTAGCACACTATTTCACTTTTTTTTTTCTCTACATGTCAACAGGGAAATCTTTTGATGATGTTTATAAAGTGAAATAGCTAATACTTTATTAATAAATCCCCATAAATGTCACATTTTTCATGAATAACTTGAAAGTAAAGAAAGGTAACAGTTACACCTGGTCATTGTTTATTTAAATAAATAAATAAATATTTTTATGATGAAATCTCATAAAATAGTCTCTGTAATTACTATATTTTTTTTGGGAGGGGGGGGGGGAGGGGGGAACAAAATAATATCTGTGTTAAAAATACCCAGCAGTTTAAGCATTCATGATTTTCACTTTTGATAGTTTCTACTGGTTTGTTGTAGCCTCATGTTTTACAGTGTTGTTGTTTTTAAATAAATATACTATAGGTCTTTATTAGCACTGACTTGTATACTCAAGAGCACTGATTGGGGTCATAAATGTACTTAATGAATAAGTCAAAGAACCATCATTTATTTGTTTTACAATAAGCTGATAGCAGTAGTTTTTGGGATATAGACAGTTTGAACCAGAATCTTGTCCATCCAGATGTTCTCTGATTGCTTTGTTTGCTTGCCTCTAGCAACGTCACCGCAGTGATGACCAGGTGAACAACAGGAGGTCCTACGTGCTGAGAGACAGGAAGATAGTGGAGGAGAGGTGGCACAAAGTCAACGTTGGAGACATCATACTGCTCAAGAACAATGATTTCATTGCTGTGAGTTACTTCACCACTTGCTTCTTTTGGTTTTCAAAGATATAACTCAATAATAGATTTGAAAAGATTTGTTTATAATTCTTTTATCTTAGAGCTTATTTCCTGAAAGTGTGGTTATCTTTTTTTCCCCCCATTGTATTGAATTGTTCTTACTTTTTAATAAATCCTTTTTTTTTATACTTAGAACAACAACAACACAAAAATAAAATACACACACACAAACTCTTCTTCTTCTTCTTCTTCGTTTTCATTGGAGTGTTCAGATGACTAGACCAATATATGAGATGAACTGCGCAGTGGTTTCCAGATCAGGGAGCTCTCCATATAGTTTTCTTTCTGTTGGGGTGTTTTCGGGACAATGTCCTTTACTGGCCTCTTGGTAAAGAGAGCAGTTTTGGAGGACATGGTCTGCATTCTCTGGTGATACTCCACATGGGCAGATTTCACTGGTTCCAATTTTGAGATTCCGGTACATGTGTTGTCGCATTCTGTTGTGTCCAATTCTGAGTCGAAAGATTAGACGTTGGTCTTGTCGGGATAGCTTATAGTAAGCGTCATCTTTCTTGTGATTTGGATGAGAGCTCATCCATTTCTCATTTATTTTATTTACGATTAATTTCTTCACACATAAACAAAATGTAACTATTAGCGTCATTAAAATACCATCTTTGAGAAACTAAGATGCTAGTGAATTCAGTTTTTTTCTTAGTCATTTTGGCTAATTTTGAAAAAAATATATAGAATTTGTTAAATATGTAACATTTCACACAGTTTGTATTGGCAGAGTCTTCTATTTGTAAAGAGTCTGATCCAAATAAAATTAACAAGTACCTGATTATGTTTTCAGAGTTAATGTCCACATTAAGGCATACATAATGTCATTTTAATTTCATTTAAACCGTATCCTCTGTCTACCAGTTTACATTATTTTCTAATTCAATTTTTAAAAAAGTGCATTAGTCTTCTTTTTTATTAAAAGATTTATAAACTTCTCTACTAAGCTGTGGACCATCATCTCATTGACCTAATTTTTTTCTCCCACTATTGTGTAATGGCAATTTAATTTATAAAAACCAAAACAGATCATTTGTGGCCTTTTTTTTTTTTTTCAGTTTTGTCATCCAGCTATTTTTTAAAAACTTTATTGTGCTCTTTTTTAGTTTTTTATTATTTGGAATATTTATTTTGCTTTCATTATTTAAAAAGAAAATGCCCTAGAGATAAATAATTGAGTTATTTCACTGGTCCAATCATTTGGGCTGGGAAGTAAAGGGCTGAGACGGACAGTCTGGATGCTGAGTAGCTCCCCTTAGCTTGTTATGATGTATAACTATTCATGGTAATCTTGTTACTGTTATCTGGATCTTGTTCAGTTCAGTAGATTCTAACAAGCTTTACAAGCACTCTCTCTCTTTTTTTTGACAGTGTTAAAAGAACTGTGCATTATTGTTGACTAATTAGATTGATGTTGATTCTTATTTTCTTTTAATTTTTTTTTATGGTCTTTCATATTCTAAATGTGAGTTTCTATCTGCCACATTACTCATCATCAGGAAACTGGGGAATGCGGGCACGACATGGCCTAAATTGTGCCGATGTGCCAAAACTCAAACTCAAACTGGGAGAATGTTCTCAATTGTTATTTAGTTATATTTATTTTGTTGATAAATATTTGAATCAGTTATTTATTTAAAAAAAATAAATTCACATTTAAGTACAAAGTACCATATTAATACATACACATCTCTGCTTTAACTTTTTTGTCAAATGGATCCAAATCTCTGTCATAATGTTTTAAAATAAATGATTCATACATAATTGCAATGCATTTCAATGTTTCCAACATCTTTACTAATTAATTTTCTAAAGGGTATGAAAGAAAATTTTGGAACTGGGAAGTTATATTAGTACAGGGAGTTTTTTTTGTTTTTTTAAAGGGGGAAATGTTAACTTTACATATCTGGAACATCTTAGAAAGAATTTTTTTTTTAAAATATAAATACATCAAATTCTGATAATGATGTTCCATGGCTTCCTAGGCCTGAATTGAAAACAGATTTTTTTAAAAATGTCTTGGAAATATAACATAATTTTTTTTTAAATTTAAATCTGTCAAACTGTTTTAAAAAAAAGGGAATGATAACTGTTAGGCAAATGAAAAAAAAATTGTGTGTCAGCTTTGATGTAATAAAAATGTCATACCAGCTCAATGGTAAATATTGAGGTTTCACTCAAAGTAACTGGCTTTAAGAAATACATATTTTTGTTCTGCATTTAAAAGTGGCAGGAGATGTTCAAAAGGGAACAAAACATTCTCTGCAAAAAATATTTTAATTCTAATTTTGTGTTCACTTTATTCATTTCAGGCAGATTTGCTTCTCCTTTCAACTAGTGAACCACATAGTTTATGTTATATTGAGACTGCTGAATTAGATGGGTAAGATACAGGACATAGTTTATGTTATATTGAGACTGCTGAATTAGATGGGTAAGATACAGGACATAGTTTATCTTATAATGAGACTGCTGAATTAGATGGGTAAGATACAGGACATAGTTTATGTTATATTGAGACTGCTGAATTAGATGGGTAAGATACAGGACATAGTTTATGTTATATTGAGACTGCTGAATTAGACTGTTAAGATACAGGACAGACTAGATTTTGTCTCTTAAGCAGATTAACATTAGTCATTTATACAAAATTAGCATTGCTACATTAGTATTTTAAATAGGTTAATTTTTATTGCAAATAAGAAGGTTAGTTAAATGACTTCTATGATTTGATTCTATACAGTTTACATAGTACCATGGTCTTATTAAAAAGTTAGTGATGTACTAAGTTATCTTATAAACAAGATTACAATTAACTGTCTTTGTCTTTGAAGGGAAACCAATTTGAAAGTACGCCAAGCTCTTGAAGATACATCAGAACTGGGAGATGACTTGACAAAGTTGGCAGAGTTTAATGGTAATTACATTATTGAATTTATGGTTTCTACTAGCATTATCAAACATATTTGAATTTTAAAAAATGATTTATTGACATTTTTAAAAATAACATTTTGCATTTTAAAATTACCACTTGTCTTTTTTTAAAGAAATAGTCTTTAATCAAAACTTTCCAAAGAAATCTTTAATATTATACATGGCCTTAAGTGTTCAATGTATATGAAAATAGAATTATAAAAATAAAGCTTTAAAAAAAAAAAACAACTAAAAAATCTGCAGTTGTTTAGTCTCTTAATATATGAATATAATTTTTTTGACAATTTAGTATGCTCTGCATTCCAATTAATTTCTAATAGCTCTAAAAGCCATTCTTATCATATAAAAAAAAAAGGTATTAAAATGAGCTACATAATTAGTTCTTGCACACCTGTGATGGATAATTAAATGCTCTTGTAACCACACAGCTGAAATCACCAGTGAGCCACCAAACAACAGGCTGAGTAAATTTGAAGGCAAAATGCAGTGGAACAACAAGACCTATTCCCTTGATAATGAGAAGATACTGCTGCGTGGCTGTATCCTGCGCAACACTCAGTGGTGCTATGGGCTCGTGGTATTTGCTGGCAGGGACACAAAGCTGATGATGAACAGTGGGAAATCTAAATTCAAAAGGACCAATATTGATAGGCTTATGAATCTTCTGATTATTGGAGTAAGTTGGGTTACGTTAGGAATGGGATAAGTGTGGTGAAAGAGTGAACTTGAGGGATTTAGCTCAGGCTTCTAGGTCTAAATGGAAATCACATCAGGTTCCTTTTGCTGGATTTCCTGGAGCTTGTGTAAATCTCTTACAGTACTAAAGTTCAATAGAGTTTATTTCTGCTGTGTACAATTGTGCAAAGTTGTAACTTGAGCTGAGAATGGGTACGGGAGAAATAGTGTGTTCAAACTTTTTACCAGATAAGCTTTGAGTTTTTAAAAAAAATATATCATGTATTTTATTTTTTAAAATTCCCATTGAATGAGTCTCTATGCTCGTACTATTTCAAGACATCCATTTATTTAGGCTCCTTTTGTCCGCAGATATTTTTGTTTTTGGTGGTCATGTGCCTGATCTGTACCATAGCTTGTGTTATATGGGAGCTGGTGACTGGGCACAACTTTCAGGCTTACCTCCCCTGGGAGTCCTTTGTGTCTTCAGAGAAGGCTGCTGGATCTGTGACCATTGCCGTCCTTGTGTTTTTATCTTACATTATCATTCTAAACACTGTAGTGCCTATATCTCTTTATGTAAGGTAAGCACTAGCCATAGTCACATTATCATTCTAAACACTGTAGTGCCTATATCTCTTTATGGAAGGTAAGCACTAGCCATAGTCACATTATCATTCTAAACACTGTAGTGCCTATATCTCTTTATGCTCTTTATGTAAGGTAAGCACTAGCCATAGTCACATTATCATTCTAGACCAGGCATGTCAAACTGGGTGTTCGGGGCCTGCATACGGCCTGCGACCACCTTGCATGCGGCCCCCTTGGCCACCTAAAAAATTATAAAATAAGGTTAAACTATTATGCTGGAAAACAAGAGATGACAAGCTACTTGAAATGAAAAATAGTATTTGTAAAAATGAACAACGAGGGTGAGTCAGCAGTGAAAGCAAGCTACATTTTGTCAAACTTCATTGTAAGCCATTGCAAATCATTTAATAAATGTGATTTTATGAAGGAGTTTGTCATTAGAGCCGAAGTAATTTGTCCAGAAAAGGTGAAACCACTCAAAGAAATAGCGTTAACTAGTGACACTGTGGCAGATAGAATAAATGACATGTCAGTCAGGTTGCGTGACAATTAAAGAACTAAAAAGCTGATTTTGAATTATTTTTATTGGCTCTCTATGAGTCAACTGATGTAAAGGGTGTAGCACAGTTGGTTATATTCATAAGGACCTGTGACAGGAATTTTGAGATACACGAGGAACTACTTGAGTTATGTTCTATGCGTAACACCACAACAAGCGAGGATGTTTTTGAGAAATGACAGGAGGTGATAATGCAGTACAACTGATCTTTGGTAAAGCTATCTAGTCTAACAAGGTATGGCGCACCAAACATGAAATGGTTTTGATGCAAAGTTACTTGCAAAAATAAGAGAGACTGGTGATAATTTTGAATTTGCTCATTTTCAGTGCATCATTCACCAAGAAACATTCTGCACACAGCAATTACAGTTTCAACAAGTCATAAGACTGTTTTCAGTCGCTTCTTAATTTTATTCGTGCCCTTGGTTTTAAAGCTCGCCAATTTTTAATGTTTCTGGGTGACATTGGACATGTGTTCCCTACAACACAGAAGTCCGCTGGCTCTCATGACATATAATATTGAAGTGATTGTTTGCACTGCGTGAGGAAATCGTATTGTTTCTGAACATGAAAGTTGAACCTGTTGAACATTTCCAAACTGACGAATGTGTTCAGGATTTGGCATTAGCAGTTGATCCCACTGGTCACCTGCAAGGCTTGAATTTGAAACTTCAAAGTAAAGACAAAACTGTCACAACTGCATGTAATCATGTGAAATGCTTTCAAGCAAAATTAGGACTGTGGATAAACCAAATATGAAGTGAAAATCTTGTTTACTTCTCAACGTGTCAGGAACTAAAAAGATTAAATACGGTTGCAACATTTGGTGAATGTCTTACACCTAGAATCGTTAGTAGATGCTTTAAATGACCTTTTTCGTGACTTCGTTACATTAGAGCAAGAATTTTCATGTTTTGTATCTCCATTCTCATTGGATTCTGAAAATGCTGCTGGTAATGTGCAACAAGAGCTGATTGAATAGCAGTCAGATTCTTTGTTGAAATCGAAGTATATAGAATTGGCTGTGCCAAAATTTTACAGTTATTTACCCTGAACAGTACGGTGAATTGCTGAAATTTGCAGCCAGAATTCTAGCTATGTTTGCAAGCACTGATTTCTGTGAGCAGTTCTTTTCCATAATGAAAGCTACAAATAAACACCTCACCGTTTGAGATTATCTGATCAAAATTTGTCCTCAGTGATGAAAGTCCCAAGGGCAAACAAACATCAACCTGACGTAAATAAACTTGTATCCCAGAAAAGATGTCAAGCATCAGGACAAAGAAAACAATGCGTAATCAAAGTATTTTTTAATTAGCCAATAGTACTACAAATTTAGCTAAGAGACTGGTATGCCATTAATTATTGTATTCTATTGCATTATTTCTAATTTACAAAAAAAACAAGTAGGCTGTTTTGCAACTGATTTTTTTGCAGCCGCCCCTCAGGTCATAGTAAGTTTTCTATGTGGCCCATACACCTTAATGAGTTTGACATGCCTGTTCTAGACACTGTAGTGCCTATATCTCTTTATGTAAGGTAAGCACTGGCCATAGTGACATTGTGCATTTGGATGCATAAAAAGCACAACTCTTAAAGATTTAAGGACCTCATAAGTAATCAAAGTGTAATAATGTTTTTCTATCTCTGTTTCAATTATGTTCTGACACTCTGCATCCTTAGCTTATGATTGCATACACATATTTTTATTGTATTTATTAAAACACTATTTTTATGTTTAATAACTGTTGTTTGTTTTTTTCCTGCAGTGTTGAAATTATTCGTCTTGCTCACAGTCTTTGGATCAACTGGGATGTGAAAATGTACTATGATAAAAAAGATACACCAGCCAAAGCAAGAACCACTACTCTGAATGAGGAGTTAGGGCAGATTGAGTACATTTTCTCTGATAAGACAGGAACTTTAACCCAGGTTTGATTGAGACCTCTTGCTTCCGTTTCAATTAAAATTTCATACAATTAAATGTAATAACTAAAACCCTTTTCATTAGAGAAAAAAAACAATTCTTAGTGGAGAAATTATAATTTTTATCCTGATTTGATTGCTTAATTAGATTTCTTCTCCTGTCCCTAACAGAATATAATGACATTTAATAAATGCTCTATTAATGGACGTTCCTATGGTGATCCTGTGGATTCTGAGGGCAATGCTTTAGAAGTAACTGAGGTAAAGAAATATTTTATACATTTAGTTAAATATCAAGGGATACTGAGATTAAGATTATCTTTTCAAAAAAATTTTATTTGGCCATAAAAAATTTTATAACATGAAATCTATGGGATAAACCCCTTTGTTTTCTAACTAAGGGGCTTCAAGCTTTAATCTTACTGCAAACTAGGTATTTTTAATTGGAAATTTGACTGAGTTTTGTTTGTTTCAACACCCAAAAGCAGCATGGAAACCTTCTCCCAAATTCTTCTCTGCCTCTTATCTATGAAAGAGATTGGATCTAAGCGCACCGAGTTTGCTTCAAGAGCATGGAAGATGATTTACACCAATAATACTAGTTGTACATTATCATTTTTAAATATTTTTTTTTTAAATTAGGAAGAGGTTGAAGGTGCAGTCAAGGAAAAAGTAAAACATGATTCTTTGGTTCAAATTCTGTTTCTGTTTGTTTTGCTTTTTTTTGGGAGATTTTATTATTTTTTTTTTTTTAAAGAAATGGAAACATGATAATGCATACACAGTTTCATGTGTTGTACAATAAAAAAAAAACAATTTTAGATTTTTGTCCTTAGTATTTAGTTAGTACATGTGCTCAAAATATCCAGTTAGATATTTGTTAGAAATATTTAAAACAAAATTCTTAATTTTAACAATTTTTTCATTTTTTTAATTTGAAATTAATCAATTTGTTTTTAGGTTTTCAAATCAGTGCAAAAAAAAAAAAAAAAAAAAAAAAAAAGCAACAATTTGTGTTCTAAGCTATAGTGCAATGTGCACTATGACTTGTGATTACTTTTATGTCTCTTTCTTTGATTCATACCAGAAGACTCCTAAAGTTGATTTATCCTGGAATCCTTATGCTGAGAAATCTTTTGAGTTCTACGACTCTAACCTCGTGGAGGAAATAAGAAGCAACAATAATGAAATGACCCATATGTTTTTCAAACTGCTGTCTCTGTGCCATACTGTCATGCCTGAATTCAAGAGTGATGGTAACTTTCTGACCTTGTAGTTTTAACACTCAAGTTCATGTATTGATAGAAAGTTTGTTTTTTTGAGCCTAAGATTTACTTGAAGTGTGCCTTAAACAGCAAGCATTCTCATAAAAAGGCAGTCTCTGTATGATCAACTTGTTAGTTAGCTTGTATATATGAATATATTCAAACTGCAGTTTTAAAATGTCCAACTTGTAGGTCAACTAATCAGAATTCTTTGCTTTACTCTTGTACACAGTAGACAGAACTGACTCTTTACTTTTTATGTTTCTATCTTTTAGGAACTCTGGAGTACCAAGCACAATCGCCTGATGAAGGAGCTCTAGTCTCTGCTGCTAGAAACTTTGGCTTTGTTTTTAAAGTAAGGAATACCACAAGTTTGTTTTGTTTTTTTGACAGATGTAGTAAATAGATAAAGAATGAGATAGTAAATTAAAAAACAAAGCCTTTTATAAAATAAGAATGATTATAGTAGGTATTGTAGCTGTATACCATTGAAACTACTGACAATTTTATTGTTTCCTTCCAGTCCAGAACACCTAGTACCATTACAATCGAAGTTCAAGGTCGAGAAGAAACTTATGAACTGTTGAATATTCTTGATTTTAACAATGTTAGAAAAAGAATGTCTGTAAGTTGGTCTCAGATTGTCTTCCCTTCTGTACAACTCACTTTTTATGCACTTTTTTTTTTTTTTTGTTAAACATTTGCTGTTTGATTTTCATTTCTTTCTTTTTTAGTGGCTTTGTTTATGTCTCTATGATTGTGTCTCTGTTCACCAGGTTATTGTGAGGAAAGACAATAAGATTCAACTCCTGAGTAAAGGGGCAGACACAATTATGTTTGACCTTCTGGACAGGAAGTGTAATGAGTTGAAGGAACTCACTACAAACCATTTGAATGTAAGTAGGACTGCTTCCCACTACACCCACAGATTGAGTTCATGCTGTTTCTCTAAACACAGCACACAGATTGAGTTCATGCTGTTTCTCTAAACACAACACACAGATTGAGTTAAGGCTGTTTCTCTAAAAACAGCACACAGATTGAGTTAAGGCTGTTTCTCTAAACACAACACACAGATTGAGTTAATGCTGTTTCTTTAAACACAGCAAATAGATTCAGTTAATGCTGTTTCTCTAAACACAGCGCGGGCTTGACATGACCTAAATTGTGCCAATGTGCCAAAAACTCTAAACACAGCACATAGATTGAGTTCATGCTGTTTCTCTAAACACAGCACACAGATTGAGTTCATGCTGTTTCTCTAAACACAGCACACAGATTGCTAAGGAACATTGACAAAATTGACAGTGTTATAAACAGACTGAAAACCAACATATTTCTAATTAATGTCAATACAAACATTGTGACATTTTTGAAAACACTTTTAGTCAGTATTCTACTTTTAGTATTACTTGACTAAGTTTTGATACTTCTGGATCTAACAAGCCAGAGCTCTTGATACATGCTTTCTTTTGTCTGTCTTTAGGACTTTGCCCAAATTGGTCTCAGAACTCTAGTCCTAGCACACAAGTATATTGATGATGCCTACTATCAAGTCTGGAAAGAAAAACACCATGAAGCCAGGTAATTATTTTTTTTCCTTAAGGAAATTCTGTCATTAAAAAAAAATCATTCTATAGAGTTTGAACTGGAAATGAACCTAAATTTTGTTTTTTGTTTCAACAGAAAGCATTTAGTTCGGTAACCCAGTGAACTTTGATTAATTTATTTGTTGAGCTATTGATTTGATAAAGTTGTATTGTTAGTTTTTTTTTTCTTTTCAGAATTAAAAAAAAAATATTTGTTTAGTGTTTTCTATAAGCTTTTAATTGCTTTTCATAATAATCAATTAAAGTGATGTAATACTTTAAAAAATGTTTTTCTTTTTAAAAACAATATAAAAATACAAAAAAATACAAAGACTTAAATAGAAAACCTAATGATTAAATATAAAAAAATGTCTTCTTTTTTTTTATTTGATCAAGTTCTGATTTTCAGTTGTACACCATACATCAGTTTACCATCTTAAACACCTTACATCATGCAAATATCTTATATTAAATACTATACATAATAAGAGATTGATTGCCATCAGATATATTCTTTGAGAACATTTTCAGTGCATATGAAATTGAATGCTATTTTTGTGTTTTCAGTACAACGATGGATGACCGTGATGCCAAACTTGATGCTGTGTATGAGGAAATAGAACAAAACATGATTCTTTTAGGAGCCACAGCTATTGAAGACAAACTTCAAGATGGAGTTCCAGAGACAATAGCCAACCTTGCTTTGGCTGGTATTAAGATCTGGGTTTTGACTGGAGACAAACAAGGTCAGTCTGTTGCAGAGAGATAAACTTAACCATCCAAACATTTGACTGGAACTATTGTTGGCCTCCTTCAGTCGTAGAACAGCTGTGTTCATCTCGTAGAACACTTTTTAATGTGTATTAAAAGCCCTATTCTGGGAGAGATATTTTGTCCACATGTAATGCAAGTTTAGGGTGGCATATGTTTCGATGGTTTAAGAACCAGCCATTTTTTAGTTTGGCATGCTTTTCTTCAAGAGCTGAGGGCAATGCTTTTTTTTTTGCCATCCATAGCATTCTTTGTCACCATCTCTCAACATAGTGTGATCTAGGGTTGCTAGTGAAATCTAGGGCTGTTAGTGAAATCTACAGTTGTTAGTGAGATCTATGGCTGTTAGTGAGATGTAGGGCTGTTAGTGAGATCTAGTGCTGTTCTTGAGATCTAGGGCTTTAGTGAAATCTACGGCTGTTAGTGAGATCTACGGCTGTTAGTGAGATCTACGGCTGTTAGTGAGATCTATGGCTGTTAGTGAGATCTAGGGCTGTTAGTGAGATCTTGGGCTGTTCGTGAGATCTAGGGCTGTTTGTGCGATCTAGCACTATATCTTCTTAGTAGTTAACATCCATGTTGCCTGCTTTGAGGTCCTGTTTGAATACATCCACATATCAGAGGTGGGGACAGTTTTTCTTGACCTATGAGAGTTATATGGAATTACACATGTGATAACAGGAACCTTAGAACTACACCTATTATGACAGGAACCTAGGAACTACATCTATTATATCAGGAACCTTAGAGCTACACCTATGATAACAGGAACCTTAGAACTGCACCTATTGGAACTTAGAACTACACAGTGTTGTTGTCCCAAAGAATTCATTTGAGAACTTTGGTATTTTGTTTAAAGATTTCTATCATGATGTTAAATTTGTGTGTGTGTAAATCATACAACTTTTATTTTTGAACATTTTGGTTGAAATAGTGTCTACAAGGTATTGCCTATGGTGTTTATTAAGCTTAGTAAACCATTAGAGCATGGAGCGGGTTGCCTAAATCAGCCAGGAATTCTTATGGCTTAGCATAGTCTAAGTCTCTAATTAACATGCACAACCAGATTTACACATGGATATGCTTAGGACATAATTTGGATGGCTGCCTAGTCGTGCGGTTTGCGCACTGGACTGTAGTTCGGATTTATCGATGGTCGAGGATTCAAATCCTGCCTGCTCCCATCCCCTGTCGTCCTGCGGGAGGTTTGGAGTAGGAAGTAAACTATCTGCAACTCTGAAGGAACATCCGAAACATTTAAAACATTTTACAAGCAAAACAATTATCTTCTGTAAAGAAGGAACATCTGTAATTGATAAAAATAGACATTTTAATTAGTCATATTCTTTGTGCTGACCTTTGATTTGTTTTTTCCCCTACAAATTAGCTATAAATTTACAATTATAAAAATGTTTTTTTTAACTTCTAGAAAGCTATGCTTTATTTTATTTTAAAAAGTTATAGTCAAATGTCTATACTTTCACAGAGACTGCCATCAACATTGGTTATTCATGCCGTCTGCTAACTGATGAGATGGAGGAACCATTTATAATTGATGGTGAAAGTCTTGAAGAAGTGGAGAACCAGATGAAGAAGGCACTTGAGGAAATCGATGCTGCTAAGAACAGGAGACCAGCAAACGATGTGGCCTTCCGTAATGGGTCTGCCAAAACAGATGTGCATGCTAACAGACAAAATGTGGAAAATGGCAATGTTGCCTTACCGGAAGAAGAGTTTGGAGATTTTGCTCTAGTCATCAATGGACATAGCCTGGTAAAGCTCTTTCTATTTTTGTATTACAAAGGTTAAATTTTTTTCTAAAAAACAATTATTAGTTTAATAAAATATAAATGACCATTGCAATTGATCTAGGTTAACATGCAGCCTGCTGCATGACTAGATTGACCTAGGAACCTGCTTAGGACGTAATCATCTTCTTTCTTGAAGTAACGTCTGTATTTTATAAGATACTTAAAGAATTGATTTGTTCTGTTGTTATATAGCATAATATATTCAATCAAATTAACATAGTAAGTAAATTTATACTGCAACCTAAATTAAATCCAGTCACTGCAGACAATCGTCTGGCTAAGGCCTAAAGAGCCTTACGGTCACCACCAAACGAGATAATGTCTGAATAGGTCTTTTCACCTTTCAATGTCTATAAAGCAGTGGTTCTAACCTCACTTTTGTATGGCTCTGAGACCTGATAGTTCTATGAGGCATCTAAGGTTACTTGAACGCTTCCATCGAAGATGCCTTTGCTCCATAATGGGCATATGCTGGCAAGATTACGTTACATGTAACCATGATCTTCTGAAGAGTAGAGTGTAGAAGTGCTAATCACCATTTGACAGCTTTTGATCAACTCAGGTATGAGCCTCACTAGCATAGTGGAAGGCCGTTGGCAGCAGATGACCTCTGAAAGAAATATCTTAAGATCTCTCATGATGGTCGTTGGAGATGCATTTGAGACCAAAAGAAAAGCTCTTGCCAAAAACAGGTGCAGACCACCAGAATAAAACCTTTTTTTTCTGCATCGTAGTGCCCAAAAATGTAGGTCACTATTGGGTTTGCTTGGCTACCTGAAATACTGCACTCATCAAAGACAAATCAAAGGCGAAATTTGACACTTGATATAACAATAAATGTATTAAATGGTATATTCCAGATATTAAACATGGTCTAGAGGCAATTTTTTATCTTGTATACAATATAAGTAGCCTTAAAAATATGAGCAACAAAATTTTTCAGAAACATGTTCCAATTGTATCTCAAAATGTCAAAATTAACTGACCTTACAGAAAAGCAATCAGATACAAATGGAAAGGAACTTTTGTGAAGAATTAAGAGCCATTGAAATTTTTTTGAAACCTGAAATTGTCCTTTTAAGTTTTGGATTTCTGTACAAATAATTTATCCACAACTTGTTCCATTTTAGTAATTGTACTGCAATTTTTTTTAACTTTATCAGTGTCAATGGGTACACGATAAAACTGTTAAATGTTGTCTTATCCCATCAATATTACAGATGTTACTTCAAAAGAGAAGATTGTAACGTCCTATGCATTTCACGTGTCAATCTAGGCATGCATGTTAAGCAGTTAAACAGTACTATTACCCAAGGAAAAATTTTTTACTAGAAAGACAATTAGCATTGGCACTGAAAGCAAATTCTTTGTTGTACATAAAAGTATCAAATAAGTGAATAGTTTTGTTTCTTTGTATGAACTTATTGAAAATGTGTTTTTATTAGACATTTCTGCTGTGAAAACTTAAATGATTAGCAATTAGTGTTCCATTGTATACACTTGCACCTTACATACTGCATCTTTACATAATAATAAGAAACTCTGAAACATAGGTTAAAATTTTTTTTCTAGACTTCAAAAAAAGCGTGGCATTTTTTGTTTTCACACGCAGGACGCCACAATTCTCACGGTGAAGCTGACTGTAACAGTAGAATTTATGGGCATGTCTCTAGTTATGATATTATATGACAGAATTCAAAGGAAACTGTAGACTTCTTGCTGTCTTTACATAATGTTTGTACCTGTGCAGGCGCAGGCCCTGAAACCAGAATTGGAGTTGATCCTGCTCAACTTGGGTTGTATGTGCAAGGCTGTGATCTGCTGCCGTGTTACACCACTACAGAAAGCTCTTGTTGTGGACCTAGTCAAACGTCACAAGAAGTCCATCACATTGTCTATAGGCGATGGAGCTAATGATGTTAGCATGATCAAAAGTAAGACTTCTAGTCTGTGACCAAAGTACAAAAACTACTATTAGCCTCCCCTCCCCCCCCCCCCACCTCTCTTTTTCCAAAAAAAAATGTTTTCCTCACTTAACTCTGGCCCTGCTTTTCAAATTTTGTAAAAGTATTCATAACCTAACCATTCCTACTTTCATTTTTTTTAAAAATCACCATAAAGACCCAAGCAAACGAAGATTACTTTTTTTTTTTTTTTTTAATTTAATTTATAAAAAAAAACACAATCTATTACAGTCACAGTTGATGTGCTATCCAATTAATGTGCCTTTATTTGAAACTAAATGCCATAGTAGAACTAATAGTGGCAGATGTAGGTCCACATTATTGTTTCTATTAGAAGATAGGATTTTTTGTCTTATGTTTGCATCTATCAGTATTTGTTGGATACATTTTTGTTTCAAGGTTTTAAAATAAAAAATCATTGCTGGTCATTTGCATAGAGAGAATTTCTCACTATTTGTATTGCTGATTATTTCCCTTTTATTACCTCTTTTACCAATTAACTTAAAGTCATTGTATTCCTTGCAGTGGCTCACATTGGTATAGGCATCAGTGGACAGGAAGGGATGCAGGCTGTACTGGCCAGTGACTATTCCATTGCGCAGTTTAGGTATCTGGAACGTCTGCTACTGGTCCATGGACGCTGGTCTTACTTAAGAATGTGCAAATTCCTGAAATATTTCTTCTACAAAAACTTTGCCTTCACACTGTGTCATTTCTGGTTTGCTTTTTTTTGCGGATTTTCTGCACAGGTTGGTGGTTAGAAATATTTTGTATGGTGCACATGTTGATGTTTAAGGGTATTTTGTATGGTGCACGGGTTGGTGGTTGGAATATATTGAATGGGGCACATGGTTATGTTTAGTAGTATTTTAAACGATGTACATATTTAAGAGCATAGGTTGTTGTTTAAAGTATATTGAATGGGAGGCATGTTTACATTTTAAATGCTGATGTTTTATATAAATTAAATCCAATGATGCCAGTTTAAGAGTCTCAAACTCCATGCTTTCTACATTTACAAAGTGTTATTAAAGACATTCTAATTATTTGTAGTATATGTGCCTTTCTACTCATTTTGTTTTTCATATTGAAGACATTCCAAAAAGTTGATTGTTATATGATCTCCTCTTTCTTGGTTTACTTTACCACTCCATGCCTCTTTCTTGATTTACTTTACCACTCCATGCCTCTTTCTTGATTTACTTTACCACTCCATGCCTCTTTCTTGATTTACTTTACCACTCCATGCCTCTTTCTTGATTTACTTTACCACTCCATGCCCTATTCAGAATTCTGGGTTTGAGTTGTGGTGTTTTTATAGCAGCAGAGTAGTTTCGAGGACAAAAACTAAAGTCTATGTCAAGTTTGTCAATGGAAGGATGAGATTAGGTCTCACTTCTGTGAGACTAATGGAAAACATTGACTCACTTTCCCTTATTGGTTTTAAGCTGCATATTTGTTGGAACCAAAATAAATTAAAACATTTTTTTTTTTACAGTTCTGTATTTTTTTTGTTGTCCACAGACTTTATTTGATCCATTTTTCATCTCTCTTTATAATGTGTTTTACACATCACTTCCAGTCTTGGTCTTGGGGATATTTGATCAGGTGAGTTGTTTCAAAATAGCAGTTTAAACGTAATATTTAGTTTCATAGAGCCAACCAAAGGGAAGGTGGACTTATTTGAACATGTTGTGACCTTGGGGATTAACTGGTATCTAGACATCATTTCATTTTAGCTGTTTAGAAATACATGAGTTTAAATTATATAGCTGCTCTGAAATTGTTTTCTTTTTTTTTTATGTTTTCTTGAATTTAAGGCCTTCCACATATAAGACAAATAAACCTTATTTATTTTGTTATAATTTTAGTTTGAATTTTTTTTTTTGTTCTTTGCAGTTACTGTGCAGTCATTTGTAAAAAAAAAAAATTAAAAAATTTCTGGACTTTTACAGTCAATTATTAATCTAAATAAGAAACTTTAGTAGGATAATGACTGAACCATTTATGATTTTATTACTATCTATTAAGAAATCCTGGATAAATAGATTTTATTAATTTTAGCTCCTAGAAGTAGGCAAAGTTGGTGAATGTCATCCAATGCTTTTGAGAAATTAAATCAGATTACATCTTTCTGCTCTTTATCTAAACTTTGATTAGTGAAGTCTCACTTAATGTATAATTCCTTAAGGCTGTCGTCTAAAACATTATTTTTATTTAGTGTGTCTTTGAATACTCTTGCTTACATTAGTTTATTTCACTTGGCCGAGATTTCCTATTGGGTTTTAAATTTCAATAAGTCTTAACATATACCTCTGAATGCTAATTTAAAATTGTATGTATATTTTAATTCTGTATAAAGTGAATTTTAAAATGTAGCCTTGTGTTTCAGGATGTCAATGACAGCTACTGTCTGAGGTATCCCAAACTGTATGAACCAGGCATGAAGAATACATTGTTTAATAAGAAAGTCTTCTCCTGGAGCGTTGCTGAAGGAGTCATATCATCACTGGTCTTGTTTTTCATTCCTTATGGGACTTTTCTGATGGGCGTAGACTCGAATGGGCAGGATGTAACAGATGTACAATCCTTTGGTACAGTAGTGGCAGCAGGTCTGGTTTTGACTGTCAATCTCAGGGTGAGAGTTTATTTACAAGGCTATTAAGATCTGGAAACTTTTGGTTGGGCTTGTATTTGTAGTTTTATTTCATTCAAGAAAACTTGCTGCCAACATTGAAACCAGCAGCATTGTTGACATGTTTCTTTCAAGTGTCATTTTAGACAGAAATTCAATTTCATTTAAGTGTTCTTTTTACTACCTGTATTTAAAAAAAGATTTTAAATACATTTTTACTAGCTGTAAGCTGTGTTTTATTTATTATGTTGTAAAAATTGGTGCCTGTTTATTATTCTAAATTTTTGAAACAAAGTGTTGTCCTGTAAAAAAATATTTTTTTTGCTTTAAAACTTTAAAAAAAAAACAAACTGGAATTGAAAATTTGATCTTTGGGGTCATTTCCATTATGTAACTGAATATGGAAAGTGCTTAGTTGATACATGGTTAGGAAAAACAGTATAAAATAAATAATGAAGGGCTATGAATATTTAAAATTCAATATAAACAATAATAATTCTTTTTTTGTTATTTCAGTGTGCTCTGGATACTAGCTACTGGACAGGTTTTAATCACTTTGTAATATGGGGCAGTATTATTTACTACTTCTGCTTCCATTTGGCTTTCTATTCTGATGCTATTCGCTATAAGTACTCTGGAGTGGCTTTCAAAGTGTTTGGTCTGTCCAAGTTCTGGTTCTGTCTTTTGATTACCAGCACTGTACTTATTGTGCCCATGGTGGCTTACAGGTTCTACACCACCAATGTCTGCCCAACCCTCTCTGACAGAGTCAGGCTCAGGCAGCGAATGAAGAAGTCCAAATCTAAATTTGGCAGAGACTTAAGAATCTTGCGCCACTCTACTATCCGCAGAAGTGGCCGTTCTGTGCGCTCAGGGTATGCTTTTGCTCACCAGGCTGGTTTTGGAGAGCTCATAACCAGTGGGCTGAACATGAGGGACCGTGTGAAGGAAAAACATAATTCAGTAGTGCTTACTCGTGTAGTGAAAGGACAAAATGACAGCAAAGCTCAACCTACTAATGGTCAGACGCTTCAACCCAAGCTGGTTGCTTCAGCAGATTCTAGAATGCCAAAAGGGCACAATGACAGGACTGCACCTCCCACCAACGGGCAGACTCACCAACCAAAACCAGTTGCTTCAGGGGATACTAGAATACAGAAAGGGCAAGGGGACAGGACACTTCAGCCGACCACTGGTGAGACTCATCAACCCAGACCCATTACTCCAACTGATCCTAGGACTAGTCCTGGGGGTAAAGTGGTGTTTGTTGAAAGGTTGTGACACATGAGGGTCACACGACTGACTGGGGAAGTTGATTGTGATACAAGTGCAAATATTTGTTTCTTTATTCAACATGCTGTCCAATGTTCATTCTTTCTTCAGTCGACCTAAGAAACCATTTCTTCGTTACACACAGCATCTTTCATTATCTCATTTGTTGACAACTTTCATGGAGGAATAGATGATGTTTCTATCGCCATCATACATAAAAGATTTATTTATATGAATTGTATTGAATAATAGCTAAACATTTTATTATTGTTTTATTTTATTCTTTCTGTATAAACTTGTTATATGTTAATATGAACATGAACTACCTTGAAACTAAAACAAACAATGCTAATGTAATCATAACACATAGAGGAATCCCCAACTTGTAAACCTCTAGACTCAAACATAGTTTTGATGTTTCAACTCACATTATTAAACAGTAAATTTATTACAAAATTTACCATCATAAATCATTCATGAAATGAAAACAGTTTTTCATATAGGCTAGGTCTAGTGATACAAGGTTTTTTTTTAGTATTTTATATGAAAATTTTGAATTCCAATATCGGATTAAAAAACAAATTCAATATTTGGCTAGCACCAGTTACTAACAATTATCATTTCATAAGCTGAAACACTTTAAGAATGTTTGCTAACACTGAGCAAGTTATTATTTGGTACATTATAAAGAAAAGAAATGGAAATCTTATCTGATCTTATATGATACAGATGTTACTTCAAAAAAGAAGATGATTACATCCTATGCTTCATGCATTTAGTCATGCATATGCATGCTTTTCTCATAACTCCCTTTGTTCATATGGTTGAGAATATTGTTTATCTAGTTGGGGATGTGTCTTATCTATGCTGTAATATCATCATGTATATATAAACAAAAATATCTGCATCCATTTTCTTTGTTGAAAAGCTGCAATTTTTCCAATTGAATGCCTTTTGCATCAAAGTCATTTCAAGTCTTTCTTCCATCATCATTCATTGTTCTTTGACTCGCCCCCAGCTCCCATTTTGTTTTCTGACATATCTTCTTGGTTTTGTTTTTGATCCATAATGTACCAGAGTTATATGCAAGCCATATCACAGGAAAATTCCAGCTTTAAAAAAATGTTTTTTTTTTAACTTTACAGAAAGTAAAAGTGAAAATATCAGCCATTATTGTTATTGTAGAAACATCTGTTGTAAAGGCTTTTGAAACCCATCAGAAATAATGTTAAAAAACAATAATAAACACAAAAACAATAATAAACACAGAGTAAAACAGCAATTTTCCTTCTCTAAAAATATTTATACTTTATAAAATTTTTTTATGAATTTAATCACAAAAAAATATAGTGGCTGGTTCCATTGTAATTTATAATAAAATGAAAAACAAAACTAACAAACCCAGAATCAAGATTTGTGTTCATATTTTGTTGGCATAATTTATTTCAAAAGAAGACAAACAGAAACTGCATAATTGATTGATGCTGTAAGGAGTGAGCTGCCTTGTTGTAGATGTTGAATGTTTAAACACTTCGTAAGCTCAGTTAAAGAGGGATAATGATCAAGTCATGTATATAGTATAATTAGTGATATTTTTACCAACATACAGTGTTTTCAATGAATGTTAATCATATTTCATTCCCCTCTTTCTTTTTTGTCATTTCTGTATTAATGGCTGATGTCCAGTAATCTCTTGAAAAGCTTCATATTGTTTGAAATATAGTTTGTTATGTTTTAGTAGGTTTAAATTAGTTTCAAACATGTCACTAGTAACATTTAGTATATTATTTAAACTGAAACACCTCCAGAAAAACTCTGCATCATTCTAAAGTGGTCGAGAGGCCAAGTGCACTTGAACTTGGCTTGGCTACCTAGAAGGGGGCTTGAGGTTCAACACCCAACTCGGGCAGAGTTGTGTTTACCGAGCGCCTAGAGGCAGCACGGAAAACCAACTCCTAGATACCCCCTCCCCCCACTGGTCCACAAATGAGATTGGACCAAAAGCGCTCTGAGCATGCTATAAGCATGAAAGTAGCGCGATATAAAAGCTATAATATATAAAAAGTGAAGTCTTGGTACTACAATGTGATTTTGTCCCTTAAAAGCACACATTGGAAAGAACAGTCTACTAAGTATTATGCCCACCCATCTGATAGATTTGTAATTTAAATTTATACATACAAATACTGGTCAAAAGGTCTGAGCAAACCTTTTTTGTTTGTTTGTATGCTTGAAATCATTGCATTATCAGACAATTTCCTTCCTTTGAATCATGAAAGTCAAAACACTTTGTCAGAAGTCTC
Organism: Biomphalaria pfeifferi; assembly: GCA_030265305.1. Lineage (NCBI taxonomy): Eukaryota > Metazoa > Mollusca > Gastropoda > Planorbidae > Biomphalaria > Biomphalaria pfeifferi. Next base: position 161,789 of record JASAOG010000126.1, on the reverse strand, counting down.
CCAGCCTTTGTTGGTTTCCCCTGTGCTGGCAGCAATGACGCTCTTGATTCTTTACTACTATGCTAGTTGTGATAGCTTCAACTCATGTTTAATGTACTGCTTTCAACATTTGCTAGTTCATTTATATTATATAAATATAATTTTACACACATATAAATAAATAAATGAATATATATATATATATCTATACATAAATATATTTATAAATAAACCTACAATTTATCTCTACATATGTTTCTTATGTCATGTTGATGCAAGTGGTTTCCCCCAAATTTGAACCTTAATGTTTTGTGTTATTGTTGATTTCAGTAGAAGGGAGTGAAATATGTTATTTTCTTTCTTCTTTATTTAGCTGGCTAATTAGTTACATGGCCCCAATCATTGGGGGGATATGTTAGCTTGCTAAGTGTCCCTAGTTGTTGTTTTTTTATGTACTGTTAACATACTAGAAGGCTGGCTAGATTATAGCTCTTGAGGTACTATTAAAGTCAGGCTAACCACAGGATGAGCATGGACAGATTTCTTTCCATTTTAATTATGTGTGTTTATAATGAATGTTCTGTAAAGGCACCCACCATGACAATCTGGCTGTTTCAAAATCAATATTCTGATTATTAGTTTACAATGACTCAGTTGTATATGTTCCATATGAGAGTTTCTATTTTATCAAGGCTTAGTATATTTTCAACTGAAACATTCATTAGAAAAAAGTCACTTCTTAACTAAAGCAGAGATGAGTAATTTTGACTTCACCATAGTGATCCAAAGTAAGCAGCTATTTCTATTACCTTGGAACACTTTTATTTAAAACTACCTCATTCTTTGACCTAAGTTCTTGGTCTAACCAAAGAAAGGCTAATCTTTGTCTCCTTTTTTTAAAAAATATATTTTCTACTTTGCTTAATGCATAATATAAAATTTATGATCAAGTCTTGAATTATCCAAAGGCTACTTTTGAAAAGGCTTTCTGCAATATATCATTATAAGTATCAGTGTTAATTGTGTTGTTTTTGTGTACATCTATGACAAGGATTTTTTAAAAAAAGATAAAGATATTTTGCCCCTAATATGGTTAATAACAAAATAATGTTTTTATTGCTAAATTGTTTTCCCTTTTGCTAATTGTACTGTTGATCATATTGTGGTGTTCCATTACTCATTTCTCAACATTGATTACATTTTTCAACCCTATGTTTTTCATACTTTTATGACAATGGCCTTGAATTGGTTCACTAAGTCCATCAAGATAACTATAACACAACCTGGTCCAATCATGAGAATGTAGTAAAAAATAATAATTAGTTATTTTTATTTTGCTGGACTTTTCTGGAACTTAAAAAAAATGTCATTATTTATAGGTATTCAAAAGTGAATCTATTCTTTACCAACTGTTGATGTCATGACTATCTCTCAAGACAAGCCCTGCTGTTTCTTGTGGTGCCCACAGGAGAATGTGTTTTATCCTGACAGACATGTAACACTTTTAACATGACTAGACAATAAAAGTTGTTTCTCTTTTATAAACTGTGTTCAAGGTTTATGTGATAGGGTGAAGTGAGGTTTAAAAAAAGTATTTGATTGAATGAACAGATCTCTTTATTTAGAAATGTCCTGTAGAATATTATTGAAGTTTGTCTAATTAAACACAGTTGATTATTTAAAATGCTACAGCAAAGATGCAAGTCTGTCAATCAATAAAGAACAAAATGGCTCACTTCTCTGTCAAAATAAAGAACAAAATGATAGCTAACATCATGTTAGTATAGAGCATATCTCTAAAGTGAAAGTAATTCTCTCACCTATGCACAATGAAAAAGAAAAAAAATCAAAATAAGTATTTATCCCATTAAATGGAAATATTTTAATAAGCTTCCTACTTTACTGTATTGTTTGGGTAACACCTGTACCTAGAGAGCTGTGCATACATTTGTTTCTAGAAATAAGAAACTACATGTCAAGTTTTTGCCATATTTTCTTTTACTCCTAATTTTTAAGTCTACTGAGATGCATCCCTTCTGTTTCTTGTATAAGGCAGTGAATGGTGTGCAAACCCAGAGTCATCATTTGACCAGGTAGGTAGTACATTTAATTTGTTATTACACTTTTCTAAAAGTAAAATTGGATTGACCATCGTCCAGGGTATACACTACATCTTTACTAGAATACTGAAATAATTTTCATTCCACTCTAATAGCTGTTTACATGTTGATTTTCAAGCAAAGTTTGCATAAGTTTAGATTCATTGACCAATAATATAGAAATACAAATAAATATGAAACATAAAATAGGGAAAGCTGAATAAATGGAGTTTTAAATAATTCAATTTTATTTACAATAAAAGGTAAAGCATACACAGTCTGCAATACAAACACCTTTATTGTAAAGGTTTTTATCATAAGTTTTTTAACCAAGATGGACAGTAATCTCAACATCATCAAGATTTTAGACAATCTCAAGACAAAAATTTCAGACAGACATAATCTCAAGACCAAGATTTTAGACAAAACATAATCTCAACATCAAGGTCAAATAATAGACAGTATAAGTAAATCTTATTGATATGAAAAAAAAAAAAACCAGCATAAAACTTGTATGCACAAATATATGACTTTGACTACATAAAACTTAAATGCACAAACATATGATTTAGACTATATAAAACTTAAATGCACAAACATACGACTCATCTTGTAAACAAATGATGTATATAATGTAAAACTCAGTGTGGTCATATGGGTTTGAATATTTCTACATGCGTACAGTTATTATTAGAACTTAGGGCCTGAAAAGTAGCCAGTTTGACTCAAATACCTCAATGTGACATCTGGCAAATATTTCAGTCCAGTTCTAGCCAGATCTACTTTGTCATTTAAAATATAGGTTACATACTTGCATTGTGTTGACCTGATAACACCCTTGTAAAAAGTTAATAGAAACTACTGTCTGCTATATAACTTTAGGAACTCCCACAAAAATTTTTTGGTGCTTATATATAGATTTGGAATTAATTTTTAGAAACAATGTTGATTGTCTTAGTCTATAAATATTCCTTTAAATAAATGGATAAATGTTTCTAAAAGGGAAGTATTGAATAGTTCCAAGCCCTGGAACATCCTGAATAACAAAGGGGAGATGATGGTGAAGGAAATCAAATCACAAAGATCAACCAACCACAAAAAGACCCCCCCCCCCCCCCAATTTATACTACTATGTTGTCATAATGATGTTTAACCTTCAGGACCCTTTTCCCATGTATTAGTGTTTTCTTCAGCTAAACCTCTCCATCACCACCACCAACTGATTGGATTTCAATGGGATACACATCAACAGTGAAGCAAGAGGAGACTCCTGTGACAAATTATTTCACATTTGAAGAACATTTAAAATCTGTTTGTTCAATCAAGTGAAAATATTTAAAACAGGCAAATACAAGTTATGAAGTAAATAGATTTCTGAAATAAAAAAAAAATACAGTGTCAGTAACAACTAAACAAAGGGATCCAATGAAACATAAATAATACAGAGAAATGGCCAATGTGATGTGATGTAATCAAATTAAAAAAATGATGTTTTGATCTTTACAGAAAGTTACAGCAGAGACATTGGGTGATATTGTATTATTTTAGCATTCAAAAAGATTTAGTACAAACATTTATTTTTGTAGGCCACATTTATTAATAAGCTTATGATAAAACAAAAATGTCAACGATTTTCTCCCTTATACAAATACATGAGTATGTCATAACTCCAATATTCTAAGTAAATACATCAAGTTAGATAGTGCTCTAGAGTATTGTATATCTTGGTGTGTCAACAAGCTAAAGACCAAATTTGACCTTAAAGTGAGATGACCCTAGTAAAGCCCATTTCAGAAAGATAAACCAATCATCTAGTGTGGCTCATTGAGACAAAGTGTCATAGGATAGGCCTACTATTGCTCTTATCTTCATTCAGAAATATCTATCTTTAAAAGCTTACAACTTTATTGATAAGAACTGCAGAATATCACAAGATTAACAGACCAGAGCATCCAACCAGTGGTATGTGGTACTGGTGGTTTATATTAAATAAAACTATATTTTAAACCAAAAATGGTACGATTTTTAGTGATCGTCCAGGTTCTTGACATAAAACAAACGTTTAAAGGATCTCAAAAATAAAAACTTTGAGAACCACTCCTTTAATGAACACAGTGAACAATTCAAATGAGAGTTTGATTGATAGCAAAGAAAACTTGTTTTTTAAACCCCTCTAAATAAATGTACACCACACAAGTTTGAAAATTGAAAAATTTTTGTGACACTATTTCAATATTTATTCTTAAAAATATTTGCTCCAAATGAGTTTAGCTACACAGAGGTCACTCCAGAAGACAATATAGCCATGTCACACAAAAGAGTTTTAAAAAGATATTACATTCATATTATGCTGATTCTAAACATATTTGTGTATACAATAACCATTTATAATATATCAAGAAATAAAATGTGACAGGAAAAAATTTCTGGGAAACAGAAATCCCAAGGTGGCTAATTTTTCTTAACTTAGTTGATAATTTTCTTTCCAGCCTCAGAGAAATGTTTCTAAAAACCACTCAATATTATTTCTTACATCATGTATATGAGCAAAATATCTCTGGTGGCACACATCATTACAGAGTTTCTCAATGCAAGCAAAGTTTAAAGAATGGACTGCTGACATATTTACTATATATTTTTAACAACCGTTTTTTTTTTTAAATAACTTTTTCTACCCATGAGTCTTATTTCAATATTCTAGGTATTTTATTTATAAAAAAAAAACTTCTTGAAGGTTGTAATACATCTGTATAGTCAACACTAAAACCACTGCAGTGCAATGGGTAATGTACTTGTTCTAAAATGAACAGTTCAATTCACAAGGTGAACAAATAATGTTCTTGGACATCACAGCATCGGTTTAGAACTGAACAGGTAAACAACAGAAAGTTTGCCATATTTATAAGTGAAAATATAGATCTACTTTATTTTAAATCAAATTTAAGACCTATATATCATTGACCAAGACCAAAGACAGAGGCACTACAAAACAAACAAACAAACTATACAGGTACTTCCATTAGTTCTGTGAAATGCATATTAGAAAAATAAAAAGAAGGGAATGTAGAACCCAACTTAAAATATGTCCATTTAAATGCAATTCTGTTTATTAGCAAATTTTCCCTTATAATTTTAAGTGGGGTCAACAACTTTATGTACTATGTTTAATCAAATCACCTAGACCTCATTTTAAAATATAAGCACAAATTAAAGAAAGACAACTGAGCGCCTTCAAAATATCTCACAGGTACTTTTTTAAAAATAAATTTCTAACAAATCTCCCCCTCCACACCCAAGAAGACAACAACACCACTAAGCATTAAATGTTATCAATCAATAAATTAAGAAGAATAAAAAAAGTGTACATGTCTAGAATATTTTCCCTGTAAAAGAAATATTTTTTTCAAATATTATTTCATTTACCTGCCTTAAGAAAGTATTTAAGTTTAATGATTAATTCTTTCATTGGCTTAAAAAATATAGTCAAATGAAACATAGTATTTAATTTCTAAATTCATTAATCTCAATGAGCTAACATAATTGTCAACTTAAAACAATACAACATTGTTCTTATCATTTTCTGTGAACATAACAATACAAAGCATGTAAAGTGATGAATATCTGATTAAGACAAAAAGTTGCAGGTCATAAGTTTAAAATTTGTTTACTTATAAATTATTTTAATTTAGATTACTTTATATGAGGAGAATAAATAATAAACCTAGATTTATGTTAAAGACCCAACTGTTTCAACATGGCCAGTATTGCAGACTGTAATCCTTTAGCTAGCTCCACAGCAGGGTATTTGTCCAGCGGTGGCACATGGATGAAAGCAGTGCAATTTTTGTTAATATGTAGTGATTGAAAATATGTAAAATCACATAAATATCTGTGGATTAAAATACAACAAACATCCATTAATTAATCTTTTGCTCTTAAATTGATATTTTAATTCCCACTAACACTTTTGAGAATTATAACTTTCAATGTAAAAACATTTCATAAGTCCAACAATTGTTTCTTAACAGATATGAAGACAGCCAAAAAGTAATTAAACTAATCAAACAGAGTCAGCAGAGAGACTGAATCAAGAACTTATTTTTTTGACCTTTAAACTCTATTTCCTGATTTTCACATGATGGAATTTCATTAAATATTAGACTAAGTAAGTAAGAAAAATTCCCCTTTGAGACTTTGCGATCTATAGGGCAGATGATATAAAGGTAATCTGTTTCTGTAGCCCATGATTAACAAGGGTGTTATGTAGCCAGCAAAATGACCAACCCCCTATAGTTTTCCCAATTAATGTCAGGTACCCATTAGAGCAGGGTGGCGCCCAAAGATCCCGAAATTTAAAATTCCAATCTTCACCAGGAGATTCGATGCAATTTTTCCTTTACACACACAAAAAATTGTTTATTTAATTTAATTAATTTATGGTATATCCAGCTATATATTTAAACTATGTTCTATATTGTCTTCAGTTGTTCGCCTTTATTTGTGCCAAGAGTAAATCTGTCACCCAAATCCCCCTTACCCAAAATAATTTTATCAATTCAAATCTATCTTTTTAAAGTTTCTTAGCTTTTATAGACATTTCATTAATTTCAATACTTTTTAAAAAATGTCTTTTGGAAATAGAAATCAATGGATGACAGAACTCGTTAATAATGTAAGGATGCCATTACCATGGTCTCAGGTATGACTGCATATATTCATGAAACAATCAAAACCTTTATCAAAAAACAATTCTGCTGTATGGGGGTTGAATTCATACTATACATACAATAATCTTGTTTAGTAAATAAACTTTATTATAAAAGATCTATGTGTTTCTTAAATTTTAGTCAGAATATCTTGAACCAGAACAGCATGTGCCAAAATGTCACATAAAATAAAAATATAACTTTTATCAAGTGAGGTTTTTTGCTTTGCTTTGAATAATTAGTTAACCTTTTTTTTTTAAATGTCTATAATTGATCACTTCAAGAAAATTGATTTAAAAAAAAAAAGAAAAATAAAGTCCATTCTTTCCTTCAGCTTTGATTTTTTTTTTATTTAAGGGAAGACTGTCAGGAGCTGGGGTGTATAAGATGTGAGAGTGTGTGTATGTTTGTTTATTTATTTGTTGTAAATTGTGTTGTCACACTTTTATTTTATTCAGTGGAGGTTAATGTGTGTTAGACCAGTAGTTAGTTGGGGTTGCTGATCTGGTCAGGAGTAGTGTATGAAGGAGATATATTTATGTTATGTTTTGTATCTGTACAGCTCACAGGGGATTGTCTGAGCCTGTTGACTGCTTATGCTTTACCCAGTTTTCTATCACTTGTGTAAACACTCAGGTGTTTTCAGTAGTACTTGGTGCATTTATTTGTTTTATTATCCATAATGAATGTGAAATATTATAGTAGTCTCTGTTGAAATAAATCCTATGACTTTCTTACTTCATTGTTGATTTGTTAGTATATACTTTGTTCATACTAAATTACTCTAAAATAGTCAGTCTAGGCACTTTACATTTACATACTTTACAATACACATCTCCCCTTCCCCCTCCCTTTATAGCAGGGCGCACAATGAAGTTCTTTACAAAGACTAACAAATAAATACCAACTAGCTTTGCCAAAATGGAAAGATATGTAAAAACTGAATCAATAAATGGTTTGATTAGGAATGGGTATAAAAATGTCAATAAAAAAATAAAACCTTTTTTAATGAAGCTAATTATATTGGAGGACCTATTCTGGTACTTGTGGCATACAGCATTAAAGAAAGACAATGTCTAATCAAATTTTATAGTTTGAGCTGGCTAACTCATTCTAGTAATGAAAAGTTTAAATTATAAAATAATTATCAATAATCATTTCCTTCAACAACTACTGCATAGTAATACAAATAATGTCTCTGATTACCTGCCAGGGTCTTGAGACACGACAGATGTCACTCGGAGGTTACTGTTATTGACTGCTTCGCAAACTAAATTCATGTCAATGCTGGAGACAATGATGTTCTCACAGCAGTCATCGACACACTTCTGCGTCAGTGGAAACAAGCCTTGAACATCATCCCTAGTGTAGCCATCATTGTGGGCTCTCTGTTCCAGGGTTATTTCAGTAGCCACTCCAGAGACACCAACATGAACCATCAGCTGTGAAGAACAATGGCTTGATTTGGGATTTATTTTGTGAAAGACAAGATAGGCCACAAAGACTTATTTGTTTCAGGCTTTCAAAATATCTGCCTTAGTAATCTCTTTACTCTTCAAAAACTATTATTTGCAATATTACCACTCACAAATATTTTTTTTTAGATGTAAAATAAATCATTAAATGAAAGACACTGGTCATGAAAAGTTGATATCTTATAAGGGATGAAAAAATAGCTGTAACTATTATAGTTAAACATTAACACTTTTTAGCTTACCACAGGGTTATATTTTGTCCACAATTCAGGAATAATTTGTTTAACATAATCATATATAACTGGAATTTCAAAAATGACGAGCTCTATATGATCCAATCCGAGCCCAATCTTATAGAGTTCTTGTACTGAGACCCAACTGGAATTAACTGTGTGGCCTTTGAATGGACCAAATCCTATAAAGTATAATAATATAAATTAAATAAAACAGAAATATTTATTCTTTCACTCGCTTCACATTTTAATTTTAGATCTAAATCTAAACTTAATTTACTTTAAAAAAAAGGTGTTATCTTAGACTAGGTACTCTCACAGGTGGCCATATTGGATCTAAAAACACATTTGACATCAAAACAATGTCCTGTTCAGATTTTACAAAACTGAAATTAAGCATGTCCTAAGAAAAGACATTGCTTTATAACTGAGTGTTTTTATGACATTTTCTTAAGTTTATTCTAAAGATAAGATGTTCCTCTAACGGCTAGTGGGAAAATTTTTTTTTTTCTCTTTGTATGTCCAAAATATTTTAATCTGAAAAATTTGAAATTTTCAAATAACAAGGAAAAAAATATAGGTCTCCGTACATCTTTAGTTTTAATCCATACACTTAGAAAATTCATTCAGCTTTCCAATGATACCAAATTTATTATGGTTAAACGAGTCAACGATATTTTTTTAAAACTTAGCACACTTTTTTCAGGTACTAGAATTTCACAAAAGTTGGGATGACCTTTTATCATTAATATCTGTTTTTTACATAAGAAAAATAAAATTAGTGTACACTAAAACATGTCTGTTACGATGGACACTCAAATATAAATACACTTAACATAAGAACAATCTCAGGTAAACACAAACAAGTTTAATCAGCCATCTTGATTACTAGAGTAGTTTCCCCTGTGCATGGGCACAACTCTTCATACAAATATAACATTCCATCAACATCCCCTCTCCTCCCAAAAAAAATGTAAAAAAAAAAAGGAAATTTGAAAAAAAATATATCGAAAAAAATAATTAAACAATTAAATTGACAAAACTATTTACAACCGTAAATATGTTTCAAATTAAATAACTACAATCAGATCAACAAAACTATTTCCAACAGTACATATATAGAATTCTTAAACATAGTCTCCATATCTTGACCGTTTCTGGAGAGTGGCCCTAGGTCGCAGAGAGTACTGGTGAGTGTTTTCGGCATTGGGCGGATTGTTAATACATTCATTCTCTGCGTCTGGGAAAATGTCCGTACAATTACTTTCTCTATCTGGAGAAAAATCTATGTTGTTAGTGGTGTCAGGTCGTAGGTGTCTTCTATTTCTTTGGTACATGAAACCATTGTCGCCTTCTATAATGTAGGCATGTTCGTTCACTTTCCGACATACTCTGCCTTGTCTCCAGATAGTATCGTTTGGCGATTGATAGAAGACTTTCTGTCCGACGTTTATAAGCTTCATGTCACGAGCTGTTTTGTTGTAGTGTTTTCTGACACTTTGCTGTCGCTTCTTCCGTTTGGCCGTGGCTTCTTGTTGTGACATTCTTGCAGGATGCTCTCTTCTTGGCAATATAGCGTTCTTGTTGCCCTTCCAAAGAGCATCTGAGCCGGACTTAAGCTGATATCTTGCCTGGGTGTATTTCTAAACTCTAATAGGGCTTCATAGGCATCTGATTTACTTTCTTTGGATTTTTTCATCAGATTCTTTAATATTTTCACTGCTGCCTCTGCCTTGCTGTTTGACTGATGGTGTCCTGGTGAAGATTTTAAATGGTGGACACCCCATGCTTTCATAAATGCGGTGAATTCAGCAGATGAAAACTGAGGTCCAAAATCACTGATACAAACTTTGGGGACACCATATCTGGCAAACAAATTTTTTAGTTTTCTTATAACAACTTGACTTGTTGTCGTGTGCAAATGTTCTACTTCAATAAAATTTGAATAGTAGTCAACTATGGCAAGGTATTGTTGGTCAAATATTTGGAACAAATCTATTCCAACTTTGTCCCAGGGATTTGAACCCTCATTATGCTGTATTAAGCTTTCTTTCTGGTTTGCAGGTTTACTTTGCTGACAAGGTTGGCATGCATTAGCTATTTCTTTTATTCTTGCCGCTATTACCGGCCAGAAAACTGCATCCCTTGCTCTTCTCATCATGGCATCATACCCTAAATGTGCTGCATGTAGTTTGGTCTCAACTTCTTTTCTAAATGCTCTTGGGATAATTATTCTCTCCCTTTTCATTAGAAGGCCATCCTCATAGGTCAGTACATCTGCAAGTGACCAATACTGTTTGAGTTCTGGTACAATATGATGCTTGTCTGGCCAACCGTTCAGTATGTACTGTTTCAACATCTGCATCTCATTGTCTACTTTGACTGCATCTTTAACTTTATCTAACATTATATCTGGGAGGGCCTGTCCTACAGTGTTGATAGAAGTGTCAGGAAAATCTACCTGTTCTGGCAAAGGGTCTCTGCCTTTTAGGTGTACAACTGAGGGGTTTATTGAGTATATTTTCCAAAGGTTTATGATCATTCTGTATTATTATTGTTCTGCCGTACGTGTACTGGTCAAATTTTTCTAGAGCTACTACTACAGCCAAGAGTTCCTTTTCGATTTGAGCCCACTTTTTCTGAGGCTCTGTGAGTGATCTTGATGTGTATGCTATGGGTTTGACATCTTGTAGTAGTACAGCTCCTAGGCCATTTTGACTGCTGTCCGCCTGAATAGTTACTTTCTTCTCCGGGTCGAAATAACTTAGGGTTCCATGATTGGATATCTTCTGTTTGACACTATTAAATGCTTTCTCGCAGTCATTCGGCCACACAAATAGCTTGTGTTTCTTTGTCAGTTCTGTTATTGGTTGTAGGTCTGCTGAAAGACCTGGGATGAATCTTGATAGATATTGTATCATTCCACAAAATCTACGAACCGATGTAATGTCTTCAGGGGTTTTTAGATTTGTTATGGCTCTCACCTTGTTTGGGTCTGGTTTTATTCCTGACTGGGAAATAATGTGTCCCAAAAACACAAATTCTGACTTTCGGAATGCTTTCTTTTCATTTAGTCTGATGTTCCTTTCCTTTAGCCTATTGAGTAATTTTGATAGGTTTTTGTCATGATTTTTGCGAGTCTCTTCTACTGTGTACCCCTTTCCAATTACGTTAAAACATCCTGTTAGTCCCTCCAACACATCATTCAAATGTCTTTGAAAGACTTCCGAGCTTACTTTGAGACCAAAAGGAAGTCTATTCCATTTGTATCTACTGAATGGGGTCGCCATTGTAGTGAGACCTGATGAGTCCGGGTCTAGTTTGATATGCAAAAAAGCTTCCTGGATGTCGACTTTGCTAAATATCTTGGCGTTACCCATTTGAGGCAAAATGTCTTCTAGTGTTGTCAGGTTGTAGTGCTCCCTCAGTAGTGCCTTATTAAAGGGTTGAGGATCAATACAGATTCTGATACTGCCATTTGACTAACCCACTCTGTGGGCTCAGTTATTCTTTCCAGAATTCCTCGTTGAACTAATGAGTTTAGTTCGGCTCTGACCTTCTCTTTTAATGCTATAGAAATTCTTCTACATGGTAGGACTTTGGGCTTCACTGTCTTGTCTATTTTCAATGTAGCCATGCCCAAGTCACCGAGTTCGTCAATGTTTTGATGTTTGTTTCCTGTGGCTTCCACTTTGGCAATAAATCGGTCCTCATTAATGTGAATGAGTTCCATCTTCCTCAGTGTTGATAATCCTAGCAGGCATGTTAGATCATTTGGTACTACCACATACTCTACATTGAATTTCTCATTGGTCTTTAGATTGGTGGTTATCAACGTAGCTTTTCCTTTTGGCTCCATTACCGTCTTATTCCACATTGTTAATCTCTGGGACGTCGGTACCATCTGGTCTGGGCACACATATTTTCCGTTTATGGTATTGACGTCGATGGCACTGTCCACTTGAAATCTGACTCTTTGGTTGTTGATCATCATGGCGGCCGACATCCTATGCTTTTTTGGGCCATTCATTGCCATTACCCATTCAGTTCGGAGTGTAACTTCTTCTTCTTCTGTGTCTGAGTCTATGTTGCTCTGTGTCTTTGCTTGAGTAATGCTATATATTTTCTTTTTGCAGACTGAGGCGAAATGATTCCAGCCTCCACAAATGTGACATGATTTTCCCCAGGCCGGACATTTTTCCTTTATGTATTCATGGTCGCCCTTGCAAAATTTACAAGTTTTACTTTGTCTTGGCCCCTTGTCACTCCATTGATATTCCTTTCTGTATTTTGGACCTGACTTAGATGTTGAGATTCTTTCAACTATTGGTTTGTCCAAAGGTTCATTTCTTCCTTCTCTGATATCTTTCATTTGCCTTTGTGATCTTTCATATATCCTACACACATCTATGCATTTCTGTAGGGTTAGTTTATCATCTTGCAACAGTTTCATCTTTAAGTGTTCACTTCTAACCCCTAAGATAATTCGGTCCCTAATCAGACTCTCTTCTAGTTTATCAAAATTGCAGCTGCTTGCCAGTTTCTTCAGGGCAGTTATGTACGAGTCAATGTTCTCGTCCTCTTCTTGTCTTCTCGAGTTGAAGACATATCTCTCATATGTTTCGTTGGTTCTCCCAACATAGAACTCTTCAAAACTCTTTAAAATATCATTTATTTTTGTCTCCTGCCCTTTTCCAAAGGAATCAAACACGTCTGCAGCCTCACTTCCAATTATGGTCATTAGTGTTGCTACACGTATATCTTCTGTCTCTGTTGTGAGTTTCATGGCCTTTTCATGGTTATCCCAGTCTCTTCTGAATCGTTTCCAATTGGCCGCCATATTGCCTGTTTGCAATAGCGGTTGCAGTACTGGGAAATATCTGTTAGCAGTTGCATTTTAGCTACTGATTTCTTACATTTTCCTCAAGATATTCTAGGTTATCGTTTACCTTTATTAGATGTGTAAACCACTGCCACCATGTTACGATGGACACGCAAATATAAATACACTTAACATAAGAACAATCTCAGGTAAACACAAAAAAGTTTAATCAGCCATCTTGATTACTAGAGTAGTTTCCCCTGTGCATGGGCACAACTCTTCATACAAATATAACATTCTATCAACAATGTCAAATTGAATGAATCACTTCTTCATACCTATATCATTGCTTATTTACATAAAATGTAATAAATATCTGTATTCTTGGGAGTTCTTTTGGTCAGTCGATGATGAAGCTAAAATCTGTAAATCTAAGTATCTAAAATATTCTTTCAAATAAATATACTTAAATAGATCTAAATCTTAAATCTAAAGATTCTTTTTCTAACCTACAATATTGTTTATAACTAGATAGATCTAGATCAATTTAGAAGCTTATTGTGTTGAAAACTTGACAACCAGGATCATTTTTCTTTTTATAGACTACTTTAAGAAAATTAGAAAAAATTGTATTTTTTCATAATTTACTAATGATATTTTAAAATTTTAATTTCATTTTGATTTGCCACTTATAAATTAAAATTCCTCCTTTAAAACTGTACAATTTGATATATACTTTTGTATATGTATTCACAATAGTTTTTGAAATATTCACATTAAAAAAAATGTGCTTCACTTTTTTTTTTATTTCTCTATTTAAAGTCCATAGGATGTCAGGACGCCTCGGACAAACTTAAAATCACAATAACTTTTGAACCAATAATGCTAGCATAATAAATTTGGTGTTGTTGGAAAGCCTTTTTCATCCTCTTTCATTCTATTACACATTTGTTGGTTATAAGATTAATTTACATTTTTTGGTGCAACTACCTATCTTAGACTTAATTTTAATATTTCAACTTATCTGAAATGCCTAGCCTAAAACTTAAATTGTCTTACATAGAGACGATAGAATCTAGACTCTAGATATAGATTTCGAAATTAATTTAAATTTATTTTATTATTGTATATAGATTCTAGATCTAGATCTAAATATATAAGTATTATAAATATTATTATTACATAATAATATTTAATTAATTATAATACAAAATAAAGTTTTATGTTAAATTAACTATATAAATTATAAAGAGAATAGATTCTAGATCTAATACTCATAGTAGTCATAGTAATTTTAAATTTATATTAATTTTAATTTGAAAATTATTCACCTGTTACAACAACACATTTTTTCTCTGTAGGCATTGTTCGATAATAAGATCTAGATTCTGTAGATCTAGACCTAGTTCCGCCAGTAACTCTAGACTAGTTGAAATAGTCTATGTAGATCTAGATTCTAGATCTAGATCTAGATTAAATTCTTTCAGCTGAGTCAAGTTTGCGAAAGGCGAAAAAAAGATAAACAAATACTGAAAACGGAAGTTGTAGATCTATCAGTGAATAATAAATAGAACATCGTATGTCGTAACTATTATAGATTATACTAGATCTAGATTCTAGAATCTATGGAGCCTATATCTACATCTCAAACTAGGTCTAAATCTAATTTAGATATACTCCCGCGTCTAAAGATGTAGTCTAGAGTCTAATCCGTGTATAGATCTAATAATGTTCTGGATTCTAGGTAAAAAAAAATTACGACATTAAAAATAATAATAATAATAAAAAAATAAATCTGTCAAACTACTTTCCTAAACTTTTTAACAGAAAAATCTTCTTTCATTTTTTTCTAAAGAAAATTTCCGTTTTCTTATTCTTAGTGATAATAACATTGGACTATTATTGGGTAATTAGATATACTTGTCATATACGATATACTATTGAAAAATACTAGACTCTATAGATTGGCTAAGAAACAGACACAAAATAGAACAGTGAGATTCATAACAAACGAATATTCACGTTTTACTAGAGTCACTAGAGTTTAGAGTAACAGTAAACACCTTTTGGCTTTAGACACTTTAGTTAGTAAAATCACTAAAAGTGTAAAAGTAAATTGATTGTAAATTTAGAAAGAAAGCTTTCAGTTTCAGTGACTTTCAGTTCAGCCAGCTTCAGGATAGAAGTTTTAGAAGAAGTAAAGTAACTTAGCAATTAGATCTATACATAAAACACTGAAACATAATCTTCAAATACAAAAACAAAATTTAATAAAAATAATAAAGTTTAATAAAGGCACATTCCTTGTTCTATTAATTCTAGATATCAACTATATGAAGTTTATGCTTAATATTATATTTATATGCTAGGACAAATTTGTACAAATGTAACAAATGCTCTTTCTTCTGTAGCGCTATCAAATTACTTGAATTAGACTTACTGACTTAGACTTAGAGCATGGAAATGAAATTATAATATCCTTGACACGTAGGACGTAATCATCTATGATCTTCTTTTTTGTATCATATAAGATGAGATAAGAAGACTAGAATCTACTATTTTAGATCTAGTCTAGATTTTTTATTTAAGTTACTAATCAGAGTAATGTCAATTAATCATTTAATGTCAATTTCAATCTGTATTAATTAAATCTAACTTAATTGTAATCATTAATAATTATCAATGATAATCATAGATCATTTTAGCTCTCGTGTTTTTGTTTGTAATGATGTTACAGTGCCTTGAGCCTACATTTTGTTTGTTAACAGCGCTTTATAAATAAAGTTATTATTATTATCATAATTAGTCTTCTAATCAGTCTAATCTAGAATATAAGTTAAAGTTGTATAGTTTTTTTATTATAAGATAGTAAATGGGTATACATCTATAGTCTAGATAGATATTATTATTATTATCTAAAACTAGTCTATAAATTAATTAATTATAGTAGTAACTAATTACTAGACTCTAGACTAGTAGTTCTAGATCTAAAAAGCTAGATCTTTTCTTTAATTTAATCTAGAATAATGTAGAAGTATATCTATTAAGAGTATTCTAAAGACTCAATCTACTATAGTATAGACAGCTAAGACACAATAGAGTTACCAAGCAACTATCTAGTCTAGATTTTGTAATCTACTTTCTAGTCGTAGATATACAACGTTAGTTCGTTGGAAATAATAATTAATATCAAAGAAAAGTATTACTCTTAGATTAGTAGTCTATACAGATACTTGAGATACTAAGACTGATAGTAGATCTTAGATTTCTAGATCTTCTGACTTAGAGTAGTCTACTAAGACTTGACTAACTTTAACTAAATAGATTTCTACTTTAAAAGCATAGATCTAGATTATCTAGAACTAGATATTATATCTAGAGATAGAATACAATTAGACCTAGATATTTTTATTTTTTCTAGTAGTGTTAGATCTAGAATCTAGACTAGGATTATATAGAAATCTAAATGTAAATTCTACTTGATCTACTAATTGATTATTATATAATTTGATACTATTGATACATTGAGTATTGATACTATAATGATAGTCAGCTAGTGCTATAAAAAGCCTAGATAATAATGTTATAAATATATATAAAATAAATTTATTTTTTATATTCTCGTATAAAAAATGGTAATCATTCAACAGTTGAGACCCCAGCGTTTAAGGTCAACAAGTTGGCAACTGTTCTGTCTATCAGTGTGGTAGGTTAACGAATTGCTGTCATACTTCTCCAGCGCTCTCTCAAGCAATGTATATTATAATGCTTTTTTTTTTCTATGTTGTTTTTTTTAATATATTTATTTTATCATGCTCCCAGTTCACCATTTACGTACAATTTAATTAAAGCTGCCTAACTGTTTGAACTAGATCTAGAATATTGGCTCAAAATCTAAATCTAGATCTATTAAAAGAGATAGATTACTTTATGTTGTACTAATGACAGAGCTACTTGCGGGTAGTAGCCATATATGACTCAGTGACCGTAAGGATAGACTGCGCACTGCCACTTGGTATTGTTCTCCAAATGGGTCCCCAGTGTCAAATGATTACCTAAAAAAATAGTATATGTATTGGTTATTAATAATTAGTTAGTAGTATAAGTATTTATTTATATCTCTATAAATAAGTCTAAAATAGTTTTTATTTAAATATGTATATATATATATATATATTGTGATGTATGTTTAATTCTGTACTGAAGTCAACTGTAGATGTTTGTTAGATTTCAATCAATTACTCAGGAGGTGTTTGGTTTTCTTGTTCGGGTGTATTCAATGTAGTTAAACAATAGCACAAAGATAACACACATCTATTTTCAACAAGTGAAAAGATGTGGTCAACACTGATGAACAGTGAATAATACGTTAAATCCAATAAAAGGCCACAGTCAATGTCTCTGTCAAATAAAACACGTCTTTACCCAAGAGAATCCTATTGCTAACTGATTTTCCAGTCCCAAAATATCCCAAGCGTCACTAGTCCCGTTCAATATACGTCTCCTATGGTGCGTCTCTAACTAACTAATAATATAAACTAGGTGCCTAACAATATAAATATATATATAATTTATATTCTTAGACATTATGATTATTTATTATTTGCTTCTATAGAGTATCATAAGGGTCTTTCTACATTGTATTCTCTGTAGGTAGGTCTATTCACAGTTCAGTCTAAAATGAATGTAATACTAGCTGTGAAGCAGTATGTTAGCAAGATGATAGAAGGATGTGGAGGAGGCATGAAAGTGCTGTTGATGGACAGGGAAACGGTAGATCTATTACTTTCTTTTATTAATCTTTATTGTCTAACCTTATTAAACTTATTTTGATATTAATAAGTCTTAAGTGAGTTTGGTAGAATCTAGAATATATCTAAATCAAGATTCTTACTTATGTATAACTGTTATAATAATTTCAGGACATTGATTGTATGCTTAGATTTCTAATAAATATTATTAAAATTTATCATTTATATATATGTTTCTGTGCCCCATGTAAGCGTTATAAAAATAAACTCAGGGGCTAGTTTGCCCTCACAGGCATTGAGGAAAGTAGCTTGCAGAAGATGGCCCCTGAAAAAGACAGTTGGAGAGCTTTCACAAAGGCTGTGGGAGACACACTTAAGACCCAAAGAAAAGCACTAATAAATTGAAGACAGGCTCAAGAGACGAAAAGAAAACTTGAATAGATCGCAGACAGAAATGACTTTGTCTGCATGAGATGCACAAACACTCCACTTATCCTTAATCTTTGAAACTGAAGACATAGCCATTATTATAATCTAGATCTATGTTTTTATTTAGACACTTCAACAAATGTGCATGAGCTTTGAGATTCATCAGATTTGAAGCAGGCTATTTTGGCACTGTTTTAGATACTTTATAAAATATAATATATGTTCATTTTGTTATGTCTTTAAAAAGAGTGATATAAATATCTATATTTTGTATGTGCACACATTTGTGTTCAAATATTTGTGTGTGTGTTAAGAACAACATTTATTTGTATCCATTAGTGTTGGGATATAAGTTTTGTTGTGTAATTATTGTTATTGCACTAACATCATAATGTGTATGGGCTTTAATACTGTCTATAAAATAAATTGAAACAATGATAGGAAAAAAATTAATATGCATTTTTTTTCACACAAAATTATATATATATAATAATAATAATAAGGCTTGTCTTCGAGTCTGAAGATTAATGAGGAATGCATATATAAAGAAAACTGATGAGTACATTTTAAACACCTTCTCTTTAATTTATGAGGAGAAAAGCCTCTCAATATCACTGTCTCAGGTAGGGATCTGACCTATAATGGTTTGCAATAAATATTTATTAAGGATTAAGGACTGTCAATGCTGGGGGTGAAAGTGGGGATAAGCTCCCACTTTCCAAGAAATGCTCCCATGGCTTGCGTCTCTAAATGCCTCTGACAGTCAAATCCAAATCCGGCGGAACCTGTTCTTACAAACTGATAGGAGAAGGGATGAAAGGCGGAACACTGGCGCCTCAAAACCAGTTTAGCTTCGTGTTGATGGGGCATGTCAGCCTAAATAACACAACCCATCTAGAAGAAGGAAAACTCTGATTCCCAACCTCCACTTTGTGGCGATACTCCCCCATGTGGGCATCAGGGCTTGGAAATGACCAAGAGTAATAAATAACCCCACTGCCTTTCCACTTGCATTTCACAAAGCGAGTAATAGTGGACCTTCCCCCCCTCTAAGTGCTTTTTACGAACGTCTGGATTGCACTACTCCAGACGGAGGTCTATGTCTCACTACTCTCTTCTACTGAATATAAACCCATCATGAAGTTTTTCTCTGGATCTGGTGAATGTGATATCGTGAACGGGCCTGGATCCAGAATGTCACGATTCCACAGGGCATACCCAGGGCACAGTCCACCTTAAGCTGTCTACTGCAGAATAGTTTCATTTTGAGAGCTCTGTAGATGGCGAAGAATGGACCATTGGCCAACCCCACCTTGTCCCATGGATATTCCGGTTACAGTCTTTAGACCCAGATGTTCTTTTTATGTCAGTATAGGAGAAAATCGACAAAACCGAAAACCTCCTTAAAATGCGGGGATTACTATTTAAAAAAAAAAAAAGCCTGAGGAATGTTAAGGCTTCCGCGCGGTGTTGATTCTTTGAAATATAACTAGTGTAGATCTACGTCTGACTGGAAGTAACACTGAACTCAAACTACTTCAGTAACACCGGCAAAAGGCCAAAACAATCAAAATATGTAGTCGACGCTGATGTTGTTCTACAAATATATTTAATAATCAAAAGGGAATCGTCCGATGTCAGCTATGTCTGTAAATCCGTATATCTATTCTACTGCTTTCCACGAAGCGTCTTCTTTTAGCGTCACTTAGAGCGTTCCTGTTTTTTAAAGATCTGTCATGTCACTTGTCGCTAAGTAAAACTTTACCCTATTCCTGAAACAAATAACTAATTCCTAATCATGTTATAGCAGGAAACACCCAGCCTACACTAAATGCCAAGATCTTTTTTTTTAAATGGAGAGGGGAAAGTAAGGTGGCAAAAATCTCTACTTTATATATTAAAGTATAACACGATCCAGAAATATTAGATATTAGTCAGATAAAAGCAGTAGCCAATTCAAAAACCCCCAAAAAATCTTACTCTGGAAAAAAGTGTAACCTAACACAACTACACCAAGCTGCATTAAACTTTCAACAAACATTCTTATTAGAAAAAGACATTAACCAACCAGTCGATGACCTCTGGAATTTCATTAAAAACCATCTTAAAAGCATTATAGAAAATCATATACCAACTAAATACACATCAAACAAAATAAATAAATGCTGGTTTAATAATAGACTAAAGAAGCTTAGTAAACAGTAGGAAAACCTATATAGAAAATTTAAAGAAACTAAGGCAGAAAGAGTTTACAAAAAGTATATAAAAATTAAACACTTAACCCAAAAAGTAAGCAGACAGCTGCAGAGTGAATACATAAACAATGTAATATCTAAAGATAACAACAAAAACCTATGGTCATACATTAAGTCTAAGAAAATGAAAACAACAGGCATAGCGCCATTAAAAGATGAACATAACATAATACATAATGATAGTGAAACTAAAGCAAACATCCTAAACAAATACTTTGCATCAGCATTCTCAGCCCCAGGAGACAAAGACATATTACTGAATTTGAACCAAATAGACAACATAGAAGATATAGTAGTACAAGAAAATGGAATTCAAAAACTATTAGCCAATACCAAACCAAATAAAGCGTCTGGACCTGATGGTATTCCAGCTAGATTACTCAAAGAACTAAGCAATGAGCTAGCCCCAGTGTTCAAAATACTCTTTCAGGCTTCACTTAACCAGGACAGAGTACCAATTGACTGGAAAGAAGCTAATGTAACCCCCCTTTTTAAAAAAGGAGAAAAATCTGACCCAGGAAACTACAGACCAGTATCACTTTCCAGCATCACATGTAAAATCCTAGAACACATAATATGTAGCAATATCATAAACCACTTAGACAAACAAAATGCCCTCACACCATACCAACATGGCTTTAGGAAATATAGATCATGTGAAACACAACTAATAGGACTAATTGATGATTTTTCTAAAGGTTTAGATAATAGTGAACAAATAGATGCTATCTTAGTAGATTTTTCTAAGGCTTTTGACAAAGTTCACCACCATAGTTTGCTTAAAAAATTAAAATATTTTGGCATTAATGGTCCACTTCATCAGTGGATTAAAGATTTTCTGATAGGGAGAGAACAAACTGTGATAATAAATGGCTCTAAATCAACACTGATAACAGTAAACTCAGGTGTACCTCAAGGAACAGTCTTGGGTCCACTACTATTTTTAATTTATATAAATGATTTACCAAATTGCATTAATTCAGGAACAAAAGTCAGATTATTTGCAGACGATTGCATAATATATAGAACAATAAAAACAACACAAGACACAGATATTTTACAAAGAGAATTAGATGAATTACAGAAATGGGAATCAAATTAGAGCATGTTTTTCCATCCAGAAAAATGTCAGTTGTTAAGAGTGACAAAAAAACTAAAACAAATTAATTCCACTTATCTTATTCATGGCAAACCAGTAACACAGACTAAAAATGCAAAATACCTAGGTGTTATAATAAATGAAAAACTGCCATGGAATCCACATATTGATGAAACTATAAAAAAAATCAAACAAAGCATTAGGATTTACTAAAAGAAATTTCTATAAATCAAATAAGAACATAAAACTAAAATGTTATTTAACCTTGGTTAGGCCAATAATAGAATATGCATCCTCCGTTTGGGACGCCTCAACTCAAGAAAACATTAAGAAACTGGAACAGACACAAAATAGAGCAGTGAGATTCATAACAAATGAATATTCACATTTGACTAGTGTGACACCTATAGTAAAATCACTAAATTTAGAAAACCTTCAGGACAGAAGACTCAAAAGTAGAGTAGCAATTATACATAAAACACTGAACCATAATCTTCAAATACAAAAACAAAATTTAATAAAATACTCTGAAAGACACAAAGATAAAGGCACATTCCTCGTCCCATATGCTAGGACAAATTTGTACAAATACTCCTTCTTCCCTAGTGCTATTAGAGCATGAAATGGGTTGCCTGAGCTAGCTAGGAAAACCAGTGACTTGGCAGAATTTAAGTCATTGATTAATATGCATGACTAAATGCATGACGCGTAGGACGTAATCATCTTCTTTTTTGAAGCAACGTCTGTATTATATAAGATAAGAAGACATTATAAAAGTTTTTTAAAAATTATCTTCATATCTTCTAGCATCAAAACAGCCTGTAGGTGCCAAAATGTTGCATACTGATAAGATTATTAGATTTACCCTTCCATGTCAACTGGAAAACTGCATTCAACATATTTTTTTTTATTGTTATATAGAAGAAATATATCTTATTCAGAAATATGCTTAATTATTTAATTTTAGTATTAAATTTTATGGGATGTTTGATTGTTACATTGTTAATATTAATTAGTTAAAAACCATTGCAGTTTATTCAGGGGCATGCTTGTGAACTTAGTATTATACTTGTATTTTTGTTTCTCTTAGACTAGCATAGTTAGCATGGTGTATGCACAGTCAGAGATACTGCAGAAGGAAGTTTATTTATTTGAGAGGATAGATACAGCAGGCAGGGAGACCATGAAACACTTAAACTGCATTGTCTTCTTACGTCCTACCAAAGAAAATGTTGATCTGTTGGCTCAGGAACTACGGATGCCTAAATATGGACTATATTTTATATGTAGGTCATAATATCCTTTTTTATATATATATATATATATATATTTGTATGTATGTGTATATATATCTCTTTTCAACACTGCACAATATGACACAACCAAGAACTTGACGACATTCAGGATAATTCTTTAATGTTGTATAAATTCACCATCAATACGAACTCTACTGGCCTCTTTGCCTCGTCCCGGACTCATACTGGATTCAACTGTTCAAGACTGACTTCACACTGGACTAACTTAATGGATTGGAAATTGATTTGTGGATTGTTGTGATGTGTGAATCAAGAAGTAACTGTTTAATGTCTAATGAATTCAAAGCCAATACTGTACAATGACTGTACAAATGCTTTTCTGTGGATAACTGAACTGCAGTATAAACTGGGTGACTTGTGAAATGACTTGATTATGACACCTTTACTCTTTTTATAGGGTCTTGAAGGCCTTCTTAAAAATTATATAAAATCTGTCGTTCTTTCTGGATGATAACAGGATCATATCTGATGTGAATGGCATGAGTCTGGTGCTGGCCAGTGTTATCTGTGATTAAACACACATGACTGCCCCTATCTGCATCACCTTATAACAATATATATATATATATATATATAAATATATATATTATACTTATATACATGACTGGTAAATAGAAGAAAAAATTTTATTCTGAAGAAGAAAGTGATTTTTTTGTTCAAGATATATATATTTTTCTGTCAGATTTTAGCAATGTCATTAGTAAACAAGATGTGAAAGTCTTAGCAGAAGCTGATGACCAGGAAGTTGTCAGAGAAGTACAGGTAAATAACCTTTGGACTTTTTATTTAGAAATAGAACTTTGTTAAAACAATTTTAGTAATGCTTATTGATGGAAAGGAGGGGGGGCTTCCTAGTGTTTTAATATAAAAAAACAAACAAAATTTAAAAATACTTTTTATAAACACAAAGTTTATATTGAGTCAAGGGAGAACACCGCTATAAACCGCCTCTATATAGGGATTGCCTTGGGTGGTAGTGACAGTCTAAGGTTTGAATCGCTGAGAAGCCACTCCAAGCCCTAAGTGTTGTCTGCCAACAGGATGTCAGGAACCTACATGAGAGACCTTACTCTTACTTTTGCTCTCTCAGGAAAATAACTGTACATTTATAACCATATCTATTCATTCTGTAGGATTTATTTCCCATAACATATAGTAATCAAACTTGATTAATTGTTTAATTTTTTAAATGATTAACATTTTCTTGTGATGACCACATGGAAAACATTTGTTAATTGATCATGTTGAACAATGCTTTAGTTCAAATTATTTTTTTGTCTGAAACATTGAAACACATTTCACCATTGAAAAAATATTCAAACCTTATCCAAGTGGAACAATTCAACAATTACAACCTATCTCCCATTTCTATATGAATTATTTCCTTTTTTCAACCTCAAATTAAAAAATTAATTACCACTCATTTATTGACTAATTGATTACTTTTTTTTTTATTGATTCATGTTTTGTCAGCAAAAATAAATAATTTTGTAAAGTTTCAACTTGATCTGAGAATTGGTGTGGGAGAAATAATGTTTACAACCTTTTTACTAGATGAAAGTCAGAGTGATTTGATAAATTACTACAAATGAAATTAGCGGTTGTATATTGTGTAGTGATAAATAGACAATGAATAAAAATAAAAATACTTATTTCAGGAATTTTATGGAGATTACATTGCAGTGAATCCCCATCTGTTTTCCCTGAACTTAGTTAGCTGTTGTCAGGTAAGCTTACCTAAGCTTTAATTAATAACGTTTGATCTAATGTTTCAAATATTAGACTTACAAATTGTTAAAAAAAACCAACTAATGTGCTGTTTTTTTGTGTGTGTGCAGAATTTGACATGGTTTCCTCCCTTATTGTCTCGTACAATACAAGGACTTTCCTCTGTGCTTCTTTCTTTGAAGAAGTGCCCCATGATTCGTTTTCAAAATTCTTCAGAAATGGCCAGAAGGCTTGCAGATAGCATAAGGGTAAGTATAAAAAGCCAGACTACAATTTTTTTTTTTTTGAAGAAATAAATAATGAACTAAGGTTTATAACAGTTGTATGTTTTTGATGACATAGTTATTGAGTATGTCTGAGTTTGTACTATAGTTTTATAATAATAGAATAAAGCTTTTAATTGTTGTAGTGTTTTTAACAAATGTGTCTTCCATTTTAAAGCAAGTTATAAACAAAGAAGCAGCATTGTTTGAATTCAGAAAGACAGATGTGGCCCCTGTGTTACTTATACTTGATAGGAGAGATGATGCAGTCACACCACTTCTAAATCAGGTCTGTCTTCTTATCATCCTTGTATTGTTTTAAACGAGAAATAGTTGTATTGTTGATTGGGTGCTCTTCTTCAATCATGAAACAGAATTTCCACCAAATTTTATTAAGACTTAAAATGTAATTTTTTTTTTACTTAAATTATGTTAATAAAATATTTTGGATTTGTGAAAAAAAATTGAAAGCAAAAACAAAAGACGCAACAAATATGAAATATATTAAGTTTACGTTGGACTGCAAGATGAAGCTGAAAATAAGGCTACAAGATGAGATGTCAAAGAAATGTAGAATCAAAATATTTTGACTGATTTAGGTCATATACTTTATTGACAATTGCCATTGACAAACTAAATAACAATTCTATTTCTGTCTACTAGTTCATGAGTCTGGTAGTTACCCAGTTACTGTGATTACACACTGCTGCCAACTTTAATAACTTAATGCTAGAAAAGTTAGACATGTGCTGCACATGTTCTGTATAATTTAGCATACACTGGTTGACTGTGTGTCTGACATTTGTACTAATTTGTCCCCATAACTTTATTATGTTTACTTGAGGTTCATAATTCATTGTGAAACAAATATTTCTGTAGGGACTCTTGTGTGCTCACTGTTGTATGCTTTAAAAGTTTAGATTTTGAATTAACCATTAGCCCAACGAGTATCTCTTCATATTGTTGTATATCTAGTATATGTGAAAGTATTTATCTTGATTTTTTTTTTGGCATTATATCTCCCTCACTCTTTTTTTTTCTCTCCTTTTTCTATATTTGGAATTTTTCAAAAGCATCATCACAGCATTTCCAATGTTTTAAGAATCAAAATTATTTACTATATATACAGCATTGACAGGGGTAAATATTGAGCCTCAATTGTAAATATTTTAAAAGTATATGAAAAATAGTTGTTGCTCTTTATTCATCTAGTGGACATACCAAGCTATGGTTCATGAGCTTCTGACTATCAACAACAACAGAATCAATCTTTCTACTGTCCCTGGAATATCCAAAGATTTGCAAGAAGTTGTCCTGTCTGCAGAGCATGATGAGTTCTATGCCAATGTAGGTTTCGTTTTGTAGAAAGTAAACACTTTAATTTCAATTCTACTTTTTGAACAATTAGTTCATGAAATAAAAAATTGTTCTTATTATTCACACAATTTTGTAGCAATTATTTCATTATCTCTGTGTCTAGAACATGTATTTAAACTTTGGAGAGATTGGCTCCAACATCAAAGAGTTAATGGAAGAATTTCAAAAGAAATCCAAAAGTCAAGCAAAAGTGGAGTCTATTGCAGACATGAAGGTGAAATTTGAAAGACTTTCATTTTGCATAGTATATATAAGATGGATAAGATAATTTTCATTGGTCCAATCAAATGTAAAATTCAGTTTGACTACAAATGACCATCTCAGCGTTACCACTGTACAATAACAATAAGGATGCAAATAAGAAGAACATTCACACATATTAGATGAGTTTAACTATATCAAGTAATTTAAAATTTGCCCTGGTGAGTGAATTAGAATTTAATGGTCTTGCTGGATACGACAGTTAGTGGACAAATAAAAAACAACAACTTTTACTTAGTAAAACTTAAGAGGGGGGAATAATTTCTTGTGCTTTTTCCTTTGACACTAGTTAAATCACTGACATATAATTTCCTTTCTAGGTAGACCTTGTGTTTGTTAAAAGTGAAGTAAAAAACAAAATGGATGAATTTCTTTTGTCAATTGTTAGCTTATACACATAATTCTGTTTGTGTGATGTGATGTTGACATTTTTTTATTGCAGAATTTCAAATTAAGAAATATAATTAATTATGTTTCTATACTGCAACTTTAGGCTTTTGTAGAAAATTACCCACAATTCAAGAAAATGTCTGGCACAGTCTCCAAACATGTGACAATAGTAGGGGAGCTGTCTCGCCTTGTTGGCGCACATAGCTTGCTAGAAGTTTCAGAGGCAGAGCAGGAGATAGCATGTCAGGGAGATCACTCTACTTTACTGCAGGTCAGTCACATGACAGTTTGATGTCAGCCAAAGACGACTATGTTTATTTGGGGTTTCATTTTATCCTCTGGAAGTATTTTTTTTATCACCATGTGAGACATGCCTACAGTCCCGCATTATGCGGAACCGTCCCGCAAAATCATCAAAAAAGCTCACATGTTCCGCATTCATGATTTTTTGTTCCACCAAGTCTGAATTCCGACACAAAAAAAAATCACAGCTTTTTCATTATTTATAGTGCGAAATGAAAATACTGAATGCAAAATAAAATATACCGGTATATAGGTCTGTGTTTATTGTTTACATTTCATCTTATCCGGTTGTGTTATAAATTTACGAAGATATGGTTGAGCTAGATCTAGACATAGACTAGTCAATCTAGTAGTCTAGGTCTAGATACTAGATCTATTGAATTCTATTCTTAGAATCTAGTAAGTGCTAATAAGCCAAATATTCCATTCAAATCCCTTTCTTTTCCCGAGAATGCCTCTACTGCTACTAGACTAGATCTAGATCTAGTTCTAGTCTAGACTAGATCTATTCTAACAATAATAGGTACTTCAATAAACTGACCTAGATCCATTTTTTTTTCTCCTAAAAAATGGCTGAAAAGTCAGCACATTTTCCCTTTTTTTAGGAGTGGTCATTTCCATCAAAATTTTAGCACATTGTATTTGATTTCAAGACTAATTGTGATTACTTTTTGTAAACATAAGATATTAGAGATCATTTTCATTTGCTTTTGAAGCCAATCTGTTAAATTTTTCTTAATAAAAGTTTATGTGAAAGTTGACATTTTTACAACTTTTTTCCTATAAAAGTTACAACAATGCTGTTTGCTACAATAATTTATCATATTATGAAATGTATATATTTCAAATTTCATTAAATTCTCTTGGCCCACTTTAAGGATATTTGATATTAAAATTAACAAAGACAAAGAAGGGTAAAATTTTATTTTTTAAATTAAATAAAAGTGTTTATAGTTACAACAATCTCACTGATTCTATTGAATTTAGCATGTTAATATATATCTGTGTGCTAAGTTTGAACTTTGTAGCTTGGCGCACTCTTTAGATATTAATTTTCAAAGTTGATGGTTAAAATCTATTTTTAGTAACAACCAACACTGTGATTTACTGGAAATGGTCAATTTCTATCTATCACGTCCTACTTTTAGAAGCACACATAAGAATTTTTCATTTAGATTAACTTTTATAATGTTTAAATGCTAGATTATGGAGAGGGAATGTGCCTTTATTATAATGGCTTTGTAATGTGCAAATTTTAAAGTAAAAATAAATATTTTAAAATAATTATATTAAATATTATTTTTTTTGTCATATTTTTAGCTCTGCGAACTATTAATATTTTTTTTTTTCTGTTCATTGTTTTTTCTATTAGTAAACATGTAAATTAATAGTTAATAAATGAGTACATTACATTTTTAAAATGATGAGCTGTTACTGCACACTAACTTAAGTAAAAAATCTTTTAATAACTTCTAAATAAATCTCAAGGTTTCTTTTTTATTTTATTGTCCGATGCAAGAAATTTTTTATTTACAATTTAAATTCAGGCATTTTAAAATGATTAATTGCAAGTGCTGTACAAAAAGGTTTAAACTGTTTTTTATGAAGCTTATTAAACTTATAGTCACTAAATTTTAGCAAATATTTTTCTCGCTGTGCTATTTTAATTTTTAATTTATAAAAATTATCTACGTGATGCATATAAATAGCTATTTTAATACAGTAGAATTATGATTAAACAAAATAAAACTCACTACAGATCTCTGATTTGTTTTATTTGTGATTTTCGGGCTCACATGTTACAAAATCACATATATTTTTATTTTTTGTCGAAGGCTTTTTTTTATATATTAATTCACTTTTTTTCAAAGACTTTATTGCTTGGTCTTATTTTTTAAATTTGCTTTAACAGAATACAGGTTGATGAAAAAGAGTGTGAAGTTTCAACCCCATATCTTTAAGACTTTTTATAATACAGTTAATTTAAGTTCAACTGTCAGTTATTTCGGTCACAGATTTTTTTTTGCTTTATAAAGGCTAAAGAAGGCTAATTTTTAGATACATAACATAACATAGTACTCTAAATTAGTTTCTAGATCTAGAGTGACTAGAGTAGAGCCCTAGAAAAGGATAGATAATCAAGTAGATGTAGAATAATCTAGATTTAGTCATTAGATTTAGATCTAGTAGTAACAAATAAAAATAGATAGTAACACTTGAGTCTAGGTCATTAAAATACATTTTGGTTAGAATTCATCATAGGAGTTAGAGCTAATGATTTCAAACAAAGGACATAATTATGAATTAAAGGTTTTCTTACTTTTAATTACACTATTTACATCTAATGTATAAGAAGCAAACTAGTATTGTAATTAAAGTAATATAATTGAAATTTTATTTATTGCGTACAGTATGGCTGACAAACGTGAACGCGTTTATGTTCCACATTGGGGCCCGAAATTCCACATTTCCAACCTGAGTGTTCCACATTCTGGGTCTTGGGGGTAGACATCTCTGCATGTGTGATCTTTTAATTAATGTCAAACAATACATTTGGCTATGATTTTTACTCTCTGTAGCGTATACGAGCTCTTCTGGCCAACGACAAAGTGCGACATATTGATCTACTTAGACTTGTCATGTTGTATGCTCTCCGCTATGAAAGTCACAGCAACAACGATGTTTCAGGTCTTGTGGATGCATTAAAACAGAAAGGCATTTCTGTGGAAAATAGGGCAGTAAGTAAAGCCTTTTGTTTTTTGTGAGCTCATTATTTGGTATATTATATGAATTCCAACTTCAACATTTATTTTCTAGGAAATGACCAAATCTTGAATATTAAATTTGATGTAAATTTTGGTGACTTTTTATTAGCTTCAAGTATTTTGAATACTTAGTTGCACTGTTTCTATTGTTCCTACTTCTGGTATAAACTTTGGTTTTGGCTCTTATTTCTTCTCGCTGCCATGGTCAAAGATGAGTACAAACTCATTTCTAATGAATATGAAGATGGCTGTGGAATTAAATTTTCATTCTGAAAAACAATTCAAGGCTTGAGTGGGTTGGGCCAATAGCTGCCTTGTCTCCACTAAGTTTCAGTTTCTTGGCTTGTCTTTTCCCTTTTTTTGACTATATCTGTATAGTTTGAGATGCCAACACTGACAACTGATCTGTGATGAGTGATTTTATGCCAGTTGTTCCCATTTTCCTTGAACCATTTCTTGAGGGTATCTTTACATCACTTGTGTTGACTCTCTTCAAAACTAGCTCTGTATGTAGTTATTAAGTAGCAAAATTAATTACTTGACTGCTTTAATCCTAGATGGTTCAAGCTATATTAGATTATGGAGGTAAAAAAGGGCGAGGCAGTGATTTATTTGGCAATCAAGACGCTGTGGCCATCACTAAAAGGTTGCTGAAAGGCTTAAAGGTGTGTACATAGATCTTGATTTGTGTTCACTAATCTACATTCATTTTAGTGGTACTTGTGTACCTTACAGATGTGAAGAGAAAAAAAAGTTCCCCTTGCAATCTATAGGGCAGATGATGTAAAAAGTTATGTTTCTGTGGCCATAGTTAACGATAGTGTCATGTGGCTAGCACAACGACCAACTGCCTTTGTACCCATTATAGCTGAGTGGGCTCAGAGGTTCCCAAAGATCCCGAAGTTAAAAATCCCAGTCGTCACCAGGATTTGAACTCAGGTCTCTGGTTCAGAAGCCAAGCTCTTTACAGCTCAGCCACTGCGCCTTTTGCAGATGTGTACATTACAATTAATGTGAACTCAATGAAGCTGGAGTTAGTAGAAATTTTAAAAAAAAAGCTCTATAAAGTGTTCACAGAGCTGTTGTGTTGCAGTAAAGATTTGTAAAGAAATATTTATTTGGTAGGCTTTGGAGTTTAATGTCAGGTGAAGTAGAGCTCACCCATTACCATGCCCTACTATTCAATCAAGATATTTGTGTGACCTGCATCATGATATGTATGCCACAACAAATGCTATTAAATTGAATGAAACATATTACTGAAAACAGCTTTATCATTTGCTTTATTTCAATTTGCTTTAATGAAATTCTTTCTTTACAATTATCTCAACTACTTTGACCAACTTTTGTTTTGTTTTGAATATTTCTATGTTTCAGGGAGTAGAGAATGTTTACACTCAACACAAGCCTCTAATACACACTTTGTTAGATCAGTTGATTAAAGGAAAACTGAAGGAAGCCAGCTACCCTTACCTAGGAACTGGACAACTCAAAGACACAGCTTTATCATTTGCTTTATTTCAATTTGCTTTAATGAAATTCTTTCTTTACAATTATCTCAACTACTTTGACCAACTTTTGTTTTGTTTTGAATATTTCTATGTTTCAGGGAGTAGAGAATGTTTACACTCAACACAAGCCTCTAATACACACTTTGTTAGATCAGTTGATTAAAGGAAAACTGAAGGAAGCCAGCTACCCTTACCTAGGAACTGGACAACTCAAAGACAGGTTAGTAGTGCTTTGATTTTTTGTTCTGGCTGTACACATATTACAAATAACATTTTATTCTGTCCATTCTAAGCCATGCCTATATCTAAGCAGCACCCTATTTTGGGGTTAAAGATTCTTAACAAAGGTAATATGAGAGTCCATGGCGCAGTTAAACCATGTAATGCTTAGAGTAAAGTGAGTCAAAGGCTGATGTGGCAACTCCAAGAGGCAAGAAAGTAAAAACAGGACATTCTAACACAATCTTATTCATTCGCCATCCACACAGTATGCCCCCCTACTCATAGATATATATATATGTACCTAAATAATAGCCCCAATTAAAATGTTTCCCTCCTTCAGTGATGGGAATTTTTTTTTTTAATTTTAGGAATTCCTAAAATTTCCTTAGTAATTTTTTCTTCAAAATCAGAAAAAAATTTTATTAAAAGAAAAGAAGCAGTCTATAATTACTCCTATAAATTTGCAAAAAAATGTTTTCTTGCATGCATATTTTTATGCTGCAGTATAACATAAGTAATATGATTTTCAAAATTGTTTTTTTCAAATACTTAGTACAACTATGGTCTATAACTACATTCAATTCAATATATTGTAAAATTTCTTATACATAGTTACAAAATATTCAATGACTCTGTATCTGGGTTACTTCAGCAACACTTGGGCTGAAACTTTTCTAAGTTTGTTTTAAAGCCTGTTCCCGTCACGGCTTCTTAGCCACATTTCTTTGTTTCGCCAGTCAGTGCATATTGCTCCCAATGTCTCTTTGGTCATTGATACATACATTCTTGTGTTATGATCCTCAAAAACGAAGAATGTGGAAGTTTAAAATTAAAGAGTGTCCTTACAATACAAAATTTATATCGCAGGAGATATTGCTTGCCAAAAACGAAAACGTGGACAGTAGGGTGTCTTGTATCATATAGGTGTTGACAGAAACACAAGGCAGCATGGACTGTAGGGTGTCTTGTATCAGGTGTTGACAGAAACACAAGGCAGCATGGACTGTAGGGTGTCTTGTATCAGGTGTTGACAGAAACACAAGGCAGCATGGACTGTAGGTGTCTTGTATCAGGTGTTGACAGAAACACAAGGCAGCATGGACTGTAGGGTGTCTTGTATCAGGTGTTGACAGAAACACAAGGCAGCAGCAGCTGTGAATTGACATGGAGGACATACAAAGGACCAAAATGTAGAATTCCTCAAAGTAGATGCTGAAGTGTTGGCCTTCTTTTGAGTGAGGCACTGACACAATATCAAGCATTGATGAAATTTATTTGACATGAAAAGATGTATGTTGTGTTAGAATTCGAGAATTAGACATGCTTTAAAAATATCAGTGTTTGGTTTCAGGACACATAAATAAGCAACAGTAAGTTGCACACCCTTCAAAAAAGGTGCTGTTTATATTTGTTAGAAATTAGTTATGCTAATTTTTTTTTATAATAAAGTTTAGGTCACTTTCAAATAAGGTTTCATCCAGGGAAGTGGTTCACTCCCTTTGACCACTTACCAAGATGCACAACTCATTCATTCACTTTCTTTTTTTTTTTTATAGCTTTCTGCCATGAGCATATGTTTAATTACTTTCTAATGTTTTAACTATTTGTGTTTGTTACTTTCAGACCACAAGATATAATAGTATTCATCATTGGTGGCTGTACTTATGAGGAAGCTCTTGTTGTGCATAATTTCAATAGGACCATGCCTGGTGTTAGGATTGTACTTGGTGGTACCAATATTCTCAACTCCAAGAGGTTAGTTGGTCCAATGAATTCTTAATTTCAACAGTTTTTGTTCAAATGGAACTACAATAGTGTCATTTGATGATTTCTCTGTTAAAAAGTAATTTATTTTCATGATCTTGATTAGGTTTTTATATTTGTATCATTGTTATATATTTGCGTAAATAAGGAAAAAGAGTAATTGAAAACAATAACAACTAAAACAATAATTTCCATGATTGTGCATTGTGATGTAATTAATTTATTGAAATTGTTGTGTTAATGATGTGCTTTTCATTGAAACTTTTTGTTTATCAAGTTTTTTGCAGGAGGTTTCCATGGCAATAGGAAACCCTTCAAATCCAGTTCAGGCTGGAAGAACAGTACGACCTTGAGGAAACTGGAAATATTATTCAAAACAATTAGCACTGTGTTTTGTAAGAGAAGAGAGGATTGAATTTGTGGCTGTTGTTGAAATCAAAAAATACTTTTCTTTCTTAAGTCATAATCATAGATTGACTTATTACTTTAGGGGTTTGTCAGGTTTTAGTCAGTACTTTAATAAACAGAGAAATGTAAACATTATATTGACCTTTACATTTTTTTTCAATTAATGCCTATTGTTTATGTCCTAATTTTAAGATTTTTTTTTTAAATCTCAAACATTGCTTATTTGGTGGTTTTCGTTAGTGAGTCCTTATTTTTTTTTTTAAAAAAAAGCTCTAAAATTTTCTATGACATAAATTTTTTTTTTAAATTATGGCATTTACTTATGTTGGTACTAGATCACAGCATGTAAAAAAAAAAAAGTGCACTTTTGTGTGCTGTAAAAACAAAATAGAGTTTTTACTTTCTCCAAATACTCAATGCAAGTCTTATATCAAGATATCTGGGCTTACACATTCAAGTCTTATATCAACATAACAGGACTTACACATTCAAGTCTTTTGCGTCATGGTTAGGGTTCAATGTCTGTACTGACTTGCTTTTCAAAAGGTCTTCATAATAGATTCTGTTCATAAAGTCCCCTTTCACAGGAACATTATTGAAAGAAATATTCCTTATTTAATGAAACTAGTATTGTTTGTGTGTGTGTAATTCATTGTCTCCCTAGATGAGATTCCTTATTTGCCTCATTGGAAAATATATATAGTTTTTGTTGATTGTATAAAAATGTGCATTTATTTGAAACCAGTTATTTTCTCCTTTTTTTTCTTGATTGCTTAGATTTGTTATAACTGTATGAAGTGTTAAAAGAAGGTTGTCTATATACAACTTTCATTCACAGGTCAAACTAATTGGTTGCTCATACAGAAGCTTACTAAGCTGGAAAATGTTCAGATTGTAATTTCTGTTTGCCATATATTGGAGGAATTTATAATTAATAGTAGAAATATAATATTTGAAAAATCTTCTATTTGCTAAATCATGAGCTAATTTCATAAAATGTTTTTGTGTAGTGCCATTGTTTGTTTTTTTAAACTAATCATTAATCATGATGCTAAAGGGGAGACTGCTTTGCAAAATATTTGTTAGTTCTAAGTTTAAAACCTGTGTTTTTAAAGTACAATATATTTTACTATTAAAAACTTACAGAACAAAATTTAGATGCCCAATCATTCAAAATTTGGTTTTACAATAAACAGATCAATAATTGAATAAACAGCTTTTTGACAGGAACTCTTTGATAGAAAACAAGCTTGTTCAAGGGAGTTACCTTCCTTAGACAATGTTCATGATGGTGAAACAAACTAAATGTTTCTTTGTTTTTTGGTAGGGAAAGAAAAATTGTTTATACCTATCATATAGTAATGTGGTCTTGGGAAAGGTCTTGATATTCATCTTCATATTGATAGCCCTACAAAAGTCTATCATGTGGCCATTCTGTTGTCCCTTCAAATGTGCATGTAAAATCAAGGAGGCTTAAACTTAAGGTTGCAATATGTACATAATTCTTTTTGCTATTTATATTTTGTTTGTAAATGTCTTAATGTACAGATGGTCTGTATAATGGTCATATTTATTTTATGAATTGTGAATATTGGTGAACATTCCATAAATGGAATTATATCAAGTAGCACAAAGTGGTGACATGTGCATAGATTGATGAGAAATGGTTGTCTGAATGATACTTTGTAATGATACTTTGTATACATTTTAAAGTGTGACATGAACTGATACATTACTAATAGGAAGCAGTTGCGTCGCTAGGGATTTGGTTGCATAGGAGTTTGACCTCTTAAGGGGCCCCTACATTTGACATCATGACATGTCATGAGATAATGGCTTTATATTTAATGTAAGAACTAATTTCAGACACTTATTTGGGGGCCCCCCTGAAATGGGGGCCTGGGTTAAATTTGGACTCCCCTCTCCCCCAGCCCTGTCATTGATGAGAAGTTGTTTATCCAATGACTAGCTTATTGATTTTTTTTATGAGTTGTCTTTATTGTCTTAAAAAGTAAAATTTGTTAGATAAATAAATCAATAAAACAAATTGAGTTTTGACTCCTTGACAACTGTTCACATTTACTTGGTATTCCAACTCCTGTTTGACTGCACGACTAATAAACTGGGTCAATTTTAAGACACTGGAATCTGGTGTTGACAGTGTTGAGTTTGGTTAATCTGACTACTTGGACCAAAAACACTGTCCTGATGTGGCCTGATTAACTGGATTCAACTTGGACTGTATTGATTCTGTCCCAGAAACAGAAAAATCTAGTTTTGAATGTTTTTTACCAGGTTAACAGCAACCATAAGGTTAGATAGTAATTATCAATTATAATTTAACTGAATGACTTCATACTATTATCTTTCAACTATACTGTCTGTCTTATGACAGGATTGGTCTTCAAACTGGGTCATCCCCCCCCCCCCCCCAACCTCTGCTATAAATAACTTTATACTTGAGAAATATTAAAATTTTTAAAATATTGTGACCTCATTTGATATGATCCTGATACTGACTATGACATTTCACTTCTTTGTTAGACCAATGCACTTTCTTGGTGTGAACCTTTCACTTCCTTGGTGGGAACCTTTCACTTCCTTGGTGGGAACCAATGTACTTCCTTGGTGTGAACCTTTCACTTCCATGGTATGATCCTCCTGTCTCCTCCTATCATGTTGTACACAATCTCATTGTCCCGTTCTAAATAGTTATCAGATTTTAGAGGGACAATCGCTAGACGGTATTTCAACAAATAAAAGATCATTTCTGCTTTTCTAGATCTGTAAAAAAAAATATATATGTTAACCTTGTAACCATGGCACTGTATGAATGATCTACTTTGAGGATCACTAGGGCTAGAAATAGATCTATGTCCTAATAGAAACGTCAACACATCTAAGCAGACCCAGACAGAAAAAGATAACTTCAGGTATTATTGTGATGCTTACAAGAATTGAACTATGCAGCTTACTCATACGAAAAAGCATTAAACATTATTTCGTGTAACCCATTAGAGGGCTTACAATCTTCTCTATAGCTCCGAACTATCTTTTGTTTAACAGGTGAAGACGTGCACGCTTTCAATTATTTTATTTTTTAAAGATAGATGTACAGAGTCTTCTATTTGCTATCAGATACACGTGATCTATCTAGCACTTTCATGTAGAACGCCCTAGTTCTGGGACACGCCATTCTCACCCCTTCACCACCCCTTCCCAAATTAATGTTTGAAATTCCCTAGTTAGGAACGACCTCGATTGAAACCGGTACCCTATAATGAATGTGTAAACCTACTTAAGGCTAGCATCACTCGAATTCCATTTGTACACAAACATATAGCAATTAACTTAGTTTGAATTTATTGCATAAAATGCGAGTCATTACAAAATGGGCTTATAAATAAGGAAAACATATTGAACACTACACTCACACACACTGATATCAATGTTTTCAGACACTTCAAAAGAAACAAGATTTATTAAATTCTCGTTTTGAATAATTTCAGTTTTTTTTTTGTATCATATCAGACGATTGTTTCTATTAACGCTTTTTAAAAAATCTGTCAACTCGTCGTTGCTAGGCAACCCTAGCTGGGTAGTAACCCTTCCCATTGATCTTTCTCTTGCCTTATTTTCTCTTCACGTTTGCTAAACTCTGGGTTAAGTGTGGTCGTTGGGAGCTAAGTCAACCGGTTTAGTGTGCGGCGACACCTGAATATCGGGGACATTGTTCTCTTGAACTAGATCAAACACCCTAGAGGCGCAGACCTATCATGCTATCGTCCTGTGAACCTAGAATACCGCTAGGATAGCAGCGTGGACAGATGTCTAAGTTTGATCTAAGGAATGTTTCCTTTCAGACCCTAACCCTATACCTTCGTTTCATTTGGTGTGGATATTATAGTATAGCGTGTGGTCCTCACAACGAACAGATGACTTTAATCACATTTTAACTTCCAAGCGGATGTCGGAACCAACTAGAGCTGGCTGGATGAGGAAACGTAAAAACAATCATCTTCTCCGACAGGAAATGACGTCACTTCGTTTCAGACGTTTCTTCCACCAGGACCACAGTGGATGACTGCATGCAGACTTGGAATTAGCATGACGACAACAGCATTCCACATTGCCAGGCGGCCCACACAAGAACATTTAGAAAAACGTCTATTCTATTTACAAAGCTTATAATAATAATAATAGTAAAAATTTTATTTATAAATAAATTAGCTCCCTCTGTCTGTCTGGTAAAAAGTTTGTACACGTTATTTCTCCCACACCCAATCTCGGATTAAGCTGAAATTTTGCACAATTATTTATTTTACCTGACAACACTAGAATCAAGTTAAAAAAAATCAATAGGGTTTGTTGCTGAACATAAAAATTATATGTGTGTCAGACGCGAATAGCCCAATTTTCAGTAAAAGAAATTACAAAAGTCATTTCTCTATAGAAGAAGTTACGAAGGCTATATAAAATACAGCCACAGACCTATATATACTATAATAAATATAGGTTTTTGATTAGCTAACACCGCATATCATCTCTCCATTAGTATATTTAGATCTATAATCTAATTCTAGTCTAGATCTATATATTGTTGTAACCCTGCCTTGCACCAGTGCTTGAGGTGCGCACTAGTGAACGTAAACAGGAAGACACTAGGAGAGAGAGAATAACAGTGCATCAGGGATCGTGAAGAGACTGAATGTTTGGAAACTATGAAGCCAGCTTTTGGTGCTGCCTGAAGGTTGTAGAAGGGACCTGGAGCGAAGCGGGGAAGGCTGTCGTTGGTCCACATTCGGGTTGCTGTCTAAAGGACTGGTAAATTAGTAGCAAGACTCTGAGGAAGCTGAAGGATGTTATGTGTTTGTGCTAGTGAATAAACACATCTATTTATTTCCTGTTAAACTGTGTTGAGTTGCCTGCCTTACGTTGAGTGCCTACCCTAGAGTTACAAGAATATAAAAATGGAATAGATCTAGTAATAGTCTAGATTCTATCTTGAGACTAGATTGCCGACTCTAGCCTAGGCTATGCCTATAGTCATTTTTTATTAGAAAAATGTCTAGATATTAATAAAGACTAAAGTTTTTTAATTATTAGATATAGACACAGGACATAGATTTAATAATACAGTAATACGTTTACTATACTCTATGCTTAATCTACTAGACTATAGATCTATCTATAATCTAGTCAATCTAGATCTATACAATATTCATTATAATACTTCTACTTATAATGACTTATTTAATAAGTTAGTACTTAGACTTAGATCTATTTTAGTTTATTAATAGATTTACTTACCTAATAATAATATTGCGAATGATGTCTATAATGACTGATTTTTTTTTATAGTAATAGGCCTACTAGATCTAGGTCTAGACTCTACTTAAATCTAGTCTAAAATAATGACTGTCTAAGACTCTAGATATTGAGAAGTTCACATATAGGTGTTGTTAATAATATGGCATGTCGGCTGAAAGTATATAAAGTGCTTTTTTTTTTGTAGAAATAAAAAATAGGTGCCGGTACTCAGTGATGGTTGATAGATTGCCTAACTTTCAACTAATAATAAATTAACAATTAACGTTGAATTACAATAAAAGTAATCATTTTTCCCGACATTGAAAAAAGGTGCCGGTACCCCGTACCGGTGCGTACCGTCACAAAAATATATCTCAATCTTCTTTCATTTTTTTTGTCGGTGTTCTTGTTACTTAATAGATTGATACCGTATCGATTTAAATAGGGCCTAAGTATACAAGCAGGATTTCGAGCATTGGATAAATTTATTTTTTAAATACAAAGTTTTATGGAAGAGTTGTTTGAAGTTTGTAACTTCTTAAATTCAGGCTAAAAATTTCGAAGCCTACATTTTTACACTCATTTCTAAACAATTAGAATAGATGGACTGACTCATAGTGTAGCTTGTGTACATCTGCCAAAACACAAACTCACTTTGTAATCTTATCAGTTAGACTTTCAAAACTATTAAAAAAAAACTTAGTGATTATTTTTACTGTATAATTCTATTATTATTCCTTTTTAGAATTAGGATGTAAACAAAAATTTGCCACGTGACTTTGTCTAACAGAAAAAAAAAGAAACTTACGTCTATTTATACAGTTATTTTTAGTTACCTAGTAATATAAAATATATTGAACTAACACGAACATTCATCATAATTCAGCCATGTGAAATCAGGTATACCCATTAGGAGAAAAACGACCCCTTTACACAAGAACAATTTAAGAAACTAGAACAGACACAAAATAGACTGACATTCATAACAAAATAATATTCAAAATTGATTAGAGTAACACCTTTTTAAGTAATCATTTAAAGTTTAAAATCACTACAATTTTTTTCAACAATTATTTTGTGTATGAAATTGTGTATCGGAAAATGCCGGGTACTTGAAATAAGCTAGTCCTAAAAAAACAACCCATATTTTTGTGCAGAATTTTTTTCTCTATCAGGTACACTTAAAATTATAACATAATAATGTCAGTTTAATTTAAAAAGAGAACTGAACAATACAAAGATCTATAGGGAACAGAGCGACTTCCGGCCCAATACTTTTGAATCAAAGAAACGAAACGGACTAGTTCAACATTGCCCTAGTAGTTTATTAACTATTGGTAATTAATTATTTTGTTAGGTATCTTGAACAAGGGAAAGAAATCGTACTTGAGAGATGTGGTGGTATACGTTGAATTAGTCCCATTGAGAAATCGTTAGCTCCGAGTGAACATTTTTATCCAAATTAATTGAAACAATTACATTTAATATAAACTTTATTTATTTTTTTTCTTAATTTCCAAAATGTCGTGTCAATGCGTAAATTAGTTCGACCGCCATGATTGCTACCTAAGCCTATAAATAAATTTGACATTTCTATATTTGTTTGCATCTAGTAAGAAGCAGACAAGATTGTACTTATCATGTGGATTATCAGCTGTACATGTTCACTGTGGCGTGAACTCTTCATAGGGACTCAACTTTTGTTTGATAGAGTGGCCACTAACAACTAACTACAGTTTACAGATTGATTAAAAAAAACTACTCGGAAGACCAACAGAATTGCATGTTGACCTCCAGTCATCAGTGATCCATTGTCTTTCTCAAAGGCATGTCGTTGTCAATCAAGTATCAAGGACAAATGTGTCCCCAAAGACATTGGCTGTCAATGTCATGTCATCAATGACCGCCCGCCAATCTGGCGTCATCGAAATGTATGGAAGATTTAAATCTGTAGTCTGTCCTTTTAAACTGTCTCCTTAGCCCTTTGTCAAGCCGATAAGTTGCCAGGAAGGGCAATATTACGTTTTGGGTTCTAGAATAATTTTGTATTTGCTTTTCAAACAACATTTGAGCACTATTTAAAAGAACACTCTAGGCATAGACATAGGTATAGGCATAGACATAGGTATAGACATAGGTATAGGCATAGACATAGATATAAACATAGGTATAGGTATAGGCATAGACATAGGTATACAACAAAAAAATACCTACATATAAACATAGACACATTCGTAGAGAGGCTCTATCCAGATTTGAAGTGCGAAAGGGTAACAGCAAAGTTTAGTGTTGCTAGGGCATCAAACGAGCTTACTCCGGCACTGGTGGACGGTAAGACGGTAAAAGGAGAAAACTCTGACCCAGAAAACTACAGACCAGTATCACTGACCAGCATCACATGTAACATCCTAGAACACATAATATGTAGCAACATCATAAACCACTTAGACAAACAAAATGTCCTCACACCATACCAATATGGCTTTAGGAAATATAGATCATGTGAAACACAACTAATAGGACTAATTGATGATTTTTCTAAAGGTTTAGATAATAGTGAACAAATAGATGCTATCTTACTAGATTTCTCTAAGGCTTTTGACAAAGTTCACCACCATAGTTTGCTTACAAAATTAAAATATTTTGGCATTAATGGTCCACTGCATCAGTGTATTATTAATCTTCTGATAGGGAGAGAACAATATATGGCTCCTTCTGTCTCGTAAGACAATGGATGCGCCCAGATGAGTCACTGGCCCTGGTTACATCTTGAGACGGGGCAGAATCTGGAGTGGCTAATCAAGCCAATTCTGGATCGGCAGAGTTTGCCACAGTTTGAGCATTTATATTCATCTGTCCTAGGGCTCACTGACAGGGCAGCTTTCTTTTTCTTTCTCTTGACCGATGCGGCTTCATTTCTTTTGCATTCACGAAGTTCGTACCAGCACGTACACTCTGTCTCCATGCTGTCCGGTCTTGGGCTATATCTTCCCACATACTTTGGTCGATACCCATGGCTCTCATGTCTCGCTTGCAAACATCTCTGTAAGTAAGTCTTGGGCGACCCTTGGGTCTGGCTCCCTCTGCTAGCTCAGCGTACAGGATGTCTTTAGGGATTCTTCCATCTGGCATGCGAGTGACATGACCGAGCCAGCGTAGTCTTCTCTGTTGAAGGAGAGCATAGATGCTGTGTATGTTGGCCCGTGTCAAAACTTCCTGGTTGGTGACACGATCCCTCCAGGAGATGCAAAGTATGCGTCGCAGGCAGCGTAGGTGGAAGCCATTCAATCTGTGCTCTTGCCGCATGTAAGTTGCCCAGCTCTCACTGCCGTAGAGAAGTGTGCTCAGAATGCAGGCATTGTAGACAAGGATTTTTTGTTGCCGTGGTCAATTTGGTATTTTCCCACACACGCTTAGAGAGTTTTACCATTGCTGCAGAAGCCTTCCCTATTCTTTTGGTCAACTCAGTGTCTAAGTTTAGGTTGCTGGCTATTGTTGCTCCCAAGTATGTGAATTCCTGCACCACCGTAAGTGTGTGATTTCCAATGTGTATCACTGGTATTTCTGCAATATCTTGTGCCATGATTTCAGTCTTGGAGAGGCTAATTGTGAGGCCAAACTCTTGACAAGCAGCTGCCAGTGCATTCACAAGCCTCTGTAATCCTTCTTGTGAATGAGATATTAGTGCGGCATTGTCTGCGAACAGCAGTTCTCTAATCAAGATACGCCGTCTCTTCGTTTTGGCTTTAAGGCGTGCCAGATTAAATAGCATCGGATCTACTGTGGATATATATTCCATCTTCCAGGGATTTGAATGCGCTGGTGAGTACAACTGAAAAGAAGATGCCGAATAGTGTTGGAGCCAGAACACATCCTTGTTTTACTCCGCTCTTGATGGAGAATGGCCTAGAGGCGGAGCTGTCAAACTGTACGGTGCCCTGCATGTTTTCATGAAAAGCTGACACTAGTTTCCGAAGCTTGTTTGGACAGCCGATTTTCTCTAATACGGCAAACAAGCCGGTTGTGCTGACTAGGTCAAACGCCTTGGTCAAGTCAATAAAAGCTATAAAAAAGGGTTGCCTTTGTTCTCTGCTTTTCTCATGTAGCTGTCGCAGGGAGAAGATCATATCTGCTGTGGATCTACCGGCCCTAAAGCCACACTGCGATTCTGGGTAAACTCGTTCTGCCAAGATCTGTAGTCGCTTCAGTACTACTCTGGCATAAGCCTTCCCAACTATGCTAAGAAGTGAAATGCCTCTATAGCTGTTACAATCTGTCCGGTCACCCTTATTTTTGTAAATCGTTACTATGTTGGCATCCTTCAATTCTTGGGGGACTATTCCTTGCTCCCAGCATAGACTTAGCAGTTCATGGAGTGGCTTGATTAGGGCATGCTTCCCAGCCTGAATGACTTCAGCAGGAATACCATCTCCTCCGGGTGCTTTCCCGTGTGCAAGCATGTCAATGGCTGTGCTCAGTTCCTTTACAGAAGGTGTTTCATCTAATTCGCTCAAAACTGAAAGTGGTGGGAAGTTAGACAAAGCAGTTGTCGAGATGGCATTTTCAATCTGGTAAAGTTCTGCATAGTGTTCTACCCATCGTTCCATTTGCAGTGCACGATCAGTGATGATTGAGCCATCTTTTGACTAAGTGGGGCACACTTGCTGGTGTGAGGTCCAAAGGCTTTTTTCATGCCCTCGTATAGTCCTCTGATGTTACCACAGTCGGCACAAGATTGGATGTTTTCACATAGGTCCTGCCAGTATTTGTTTGCGCACTGTCTTGCTATTCTTTGGGCATCATTTCGAGTAGATCTGAGAGCTTGTAAGTTGCTAGGAGTGGGCTCCTTCTTGTAGTTTAGCATGGCTACTCTCTTGCTTTTAGTGGCAGTTTCCATTTCTTGCAGACTTGCTTCAAACCAGTCTTCATTTTTCTTTGTTTTGTTACCAAAGACCAGTGATGATGTTTGCTACATAGTATCACGTATGAGCGTCCAGGT
The DNA here is from genome assembly GCA_030265305.1 of Biomphalaria pfeifferi. NCBI lineage: Eukaryota > Metazoa > Mollusca > Gastropoda > Planorbidae > Biomphalaria > Biomphalaria pfeifferi. Next base: position 117,324 of record JASAOG010000126.1, on the reverse strand, counting down.
TTTTTCTATCTCAGTCACTGAGAAGTTTTTGAAAGCTTCCTCTAATTTCTTTGTGAATTCGCTGCTAAGATCAGCATTGTTAGTGTTTGCAGTATTTAGGCGTGCTTTTCTTTTTCCCTGTGATGAGTGGATCTTAGTAGGCAGCAGTCTTGTCCGGCAGGACACTAAAGTGTGATCAGTATCACAGTCTGCACTTTGAAAGCTACGTGTCAGCAGTATGTTTCCAATGTCCCTTTTCCGTGTCAGTATCATATCCAGCTGGTGCCAGTGTCCAGACCTAGGATGTCTCCATGAAACACAATGCTGTGGTTTTGTCTTGAAGTATGTGTTCGTAATGCAGAGCATATGGTATGCGCAGAATTCAAGAAGTCTTTGTCCGTTCTCATTCATCCTGCCGATTCCAAAAAGCCCGAGGCAGTCTGGCCAGGTAGTGTGGTCTGCTCCTACTCTTGCATTGAAGTCACCTAGAATAACCATGTGCTCGTTTTGAGGAATAGTCTCAATGGCTTCCCTTAGGTCTTCGTAGAACTTGTCTTTGTCCTCTTGGAGTGAACATAGTGTAGGGGCATAGGCACTGATTAGAGTGACTTTTCCAGATGTAGTCATCATACTTATGCTTAGTAGTCTTTCCGAGCCACCAACTGGAGGGACTATTGTGGGAAGTAGACTGTTCTTGACAGCAAAACCCACACCATGCATTCTCGTCTGTTCCTGTGCTTTTCCTTTCCAAAAGAAAGTGTAATCAGCCTCGCGGAGCATGCCGTCTTCGGCTAGTCGGGTTTCTTGGAGAGCTGAAATGTCAATGCGTAGTCTTTTCAGCTCGTTGTTTATGACTGCCGTCTTCCTTGCATCGTTAACCTGCCGAAGGTCATCTGTAAGGCCAGGACACATTGTCCTGACGTTCCATGTGGCCAGTCGCATAATAGGAATTTTCTTTTTCATTTTTCTTCTTCTGTTGCTTGGTGCAGGTTTACAGCCTACTTGTCGTTTTAAACTAAGCTCTAAGCACCCATTAGAGCAGGCAGGCTGTGGCGGATCAGCACCTAACTGTCTGGGGGCTGCCCAGGTTGAGGCGGGCGGTAGCTGATCAATGAGGCGCGAAGACCTCTCCCACCGACAGAGACAACCCGTGGCGTCCATACATTACGCCAATCAAGTTGGACTTATAACCCGTAACTGTTGTCTCCCGTGTTGTTTTAGCCGCTTTGCAGCAGCACCAGAGTTTCCTCTCCGGGGCGCATTCCTGGGCCTTAGATAAAGGGGTCATGGGTGGCCCATGCGTCATGACCCCTCTCTTGACCTTGCTGATGTGTTCCAAAGGAGCGCATCGCGTTACATTTGGCACCAACTCAGTTGCAGAAGCTGCCGGAGGGAATTTCGTGATACTCCCAACGCCTAAGGGGCTTCACTCCAGATTTATCCTCGAGGTTGTCTCCTGAAGCCTTAAAACCGCAAGGCAGCGGGGGTTTGAAGTCAGAGTACCCCTCTCCTAGATGAATTGCCCTACTAGGCTGACGAGCTCCACCTGCCCTAAGCTCCTGGTTTTGTGGCGCCAGGTATCCGCCTTCACCCCTTCACCTGTTAGTAAGAGCAGTTTCGCCGGGCTTAATATCTAAGCCACACGAGCAGGCCAGGTGCTGGACTTAGTTGTCAGAGGCTATCTGAGACGCATGCCTTTTAGGAGTATTTTATAGACAGTGGGAGCTTATCCCCATTGTCACCCCTGGCCATGACAACCTTGAAACCAAACAAACTGTAACAATAAATGGCTCTAAATCAACACCGATATCAGTAAACTCAGGTGTACCTCAAGGAACAGTCTTGGGTCCACTACTATTTTTAATTTATATAAATGATTTACCAAATTGCATTAATTCAGGAACAAAAGTCAGATTATTTGCAGACGATTGCATAATATATAGAACAATAAAAACAACACAAGACACAGATATTTTACAAAGAGAATTAGATGAATTACAGAAATGGGAATCAAATTAGAGCATGTTTTTCCATCCAGAAAAATGTCAGTTGTTAAGAGTGACAAAAAAACTAAAACAAATAAATTCCACTTATCTTATTCATGGCAAACCAGTAACACAGACTAAAAATGCAAAATACCTAGGTGTTATAATAAATGAAAAACTGCCATGGAATCCACATATTGATGAAACTATAAAAAAAAATCCAACAAAGCATTAGGATTTACTAAAAGAAATTTCTATAAATCAAATAAGAACATAAAACTAAAATGTTATTTAACCTTGGTTAGGCCAATAATAGAATATGCATCCTCCGTTTGGGACCCCTCAACTCAAGAAAACATTAAGAAACTGGATCAGACACAAAATAGAGCAGTGAGATTCATAACACATGAATATTCACATTTGACTAGAGTAACACCTATAGTAAAATCACTAAATTTAGAAAACCTTCAGGACAGAAGACTCAAAAGTAAAGTAGCAATTATACATAAAACACTGAACCATAATCTTCAAATACAAAAACAAAATTTAATAAAATACTCTGAAAGACACAAAGATAAAGGTACATCCCTCGTCCCATATGCTAGGACAAATTTGTACAAATACTCCTTCTTCCCTAGTGCTATTAGAGCATGGAATGGGTTGCCTGAGCTAGCTAGGAAAACCAGTGACTTGGCAGAATTTAAGTCATTGTTTAATATGCATGACTATATGCATGACGCGTAGGACGTAATCATCTTTTTTGAAGTAACGTGTGTATTATATAAGATAAGATAAGAGGTACCTGCACTAAAGTACCTGCACTTAACTTCTCCATTATGTTGGTGTGGAGAAGCTAACCCTGAGCTAACTGATGTAGTCTTACATTTTTTTCCTAACTAGATTGAGGACATTCCTTTGGTCAGGCCAAGGCCGCATGCAGTTGTGTATGAGACCAGGACAACGCTTGCGCGTGTTTATTTTGTTGGTGTGTGAGTGTCGCGGAGGATCGACAAATGGATTCATCGACAAGACGCTAGCGTGACCTTGACACAAACATTCATAAGACATTTTAGCGGTTATTAACTGCTGTCCTGCGGTCTTAGTGTTTAACAAAGACAATGATAAACTTGGACTTCATTGATTTGGTCTTACAGACAAAGGGAGGAAACTCAAGTTCATCTGTTTATTGCCGTCCTTGGTAAACAAACAAACAAACCAAACCTCACAAAAGGATTTATAAACAAATACATGGAAGCACGCATTAATAAAATACAAGAAGTCGTGTCGTGCAGTGTCCAAACAGGCGCAATAAATACTTACTGTCATCTACTAAACTGTGATAAATATCAATAAAAAAGTATCAGATCTATTTGATTTAAGTCGCACACGTTAATACATTCTAAAGAGAAATGCCCTAGCGACAAGGCGTGGTTGAAATGTGTTCTTTCTGTATACTTCAGAAGTATGTCTGACCAACATTACATTTGCTCTATTGTATGTCTGCAGAACATTAAATGTGCTCTATTGTATGTCTGCAGAACATTAAATTTGCTCTATTGTATGACTGACCAACATTAGATTTGATCTATTGTATGTCTGCAGAACATTAAATTTGCTCTATTGTATGTCTGCAGAACATTAAATTTGCTCTATTGTATGTCTGCAGAACATTAAATTTGCTCTATTGTATGTCTGCAGAACATTAAATTTGCTCTATTGTATGTCTGACCAACATTAAATGTTTTCTATTGTATGTCTGACCAACATTAATTGTGCTCTATTGTATGTCTGCAAAAAAAATTAAATTTGCTCTATTGTATGTCTGGAGAACATTAAATTTGCTCTATTGTATGTCTGCAGAACATTAAATTTGCTCTATTGTATTCTGCAGAACATTAAATTTGCTCTATTGTATGTCTGCAAAACATTAAATTTGCTCTATTGTATGTCTGGAAAACATTAAATTTGCTGTATTGTATGTCTGCAGATTATGGGTGGGTGTAAAGTTCTGAGACTCTTGGTTAAAACCTCTACACATAATGTCATGCACATATATTAAAAATAGTTTTAAAAAATTATTACGAGGAAAATTGTAACATTTTACACTGTAAATCGTAGTTTCATTCTGTCTGCATGTCTGTCTATTTTCTCTCTTTCTGTATATGAACTGAGAACTGAGGCTTCAAAAGGTCACTGTTATTGAAGCGGAAGAATCCAAGTGACAAGTTGATATCAGGGGAAGAATTGGGGGCTTGTGTTTCTAGATATCTGTTGATTGAATTAGTCGCTGGTCAGAGAGAGAGAGAGAGAGAGACAGAGAGAGGAAGGGAGAGAGAGGGAGGGAGAGGGAAACGAAAATGGAGGGGGGTGGGAGGCAAAAGTAAAGTGGACAGGATCGAGACGAAGAGAGAAAGAAGGTGAAAGGAAGGAAGGGGGAGAGAGCTGGATAAGAGCGAAAAGGGCAGAGAAGTGAGATGGACAAGGAAGGAGAGACAGAGAGAGAGGGAGAGGCAGAGAGAGAGGGAGAGGCAGAGAGAGAGATAGATAGACAAAGGGATAGGCAAAGAGAGGGAGAGAGACAGAGAGAGGGAAAGAGACAGAGAGAGAGGGAGATGCAAAGAGAGAAAGAGATAGACAAAGAGAGGGAGAGAGACAAAAAGAGATAGATAGAAAAAACAAAGAGAGAGAGAAAGAAATTAATGGTAAGAGTCCCCACGCCTATTTAACCCGTGTCTCTACTCTAATGTTGAGGCTGCAAAGACCCAACCAGAAGCAAGTGACAAATGTCAGTGACAATCCTGACCTTCTGGAAAAGACTTCAGTAATCTGTGCGGTCACTCTGACGTCAGTGTTGCCCGGATCACTAATAATACAGCTCAAGAAAAAAAAATTTCGCCCTCAGCATAAAGCGAACAGAGAAATGTGAAGACACACACACACACACATTCACACACACACACACAAACACACCTGAGGCGGATTCCAGCACAGTACGGGTGAGTACGGTCCTAGGAAGGATCATTATTGTAAGCCCTGGGCAGCCAACACGTTTGTTCCTATGGCACCCCCCCCACACACACATTTATATTTAATAAAATGAACACGTTCTTATTTAGTGAAACGCTATATTTACAAATATAGACTTATCTTTCTTTAATAGATTTCATGCAACGCTACTTGGAAAAAGATGCGCGACGGCACTTCGAGTCTCTTTGGCTTTGTAAAAAACTCGAAGCTGGTGTTCCATTAGTAGGCCTATAGTTCTATGCACGCTACTACTGTAATGAGGTTTATATCTTTTATTATATTGCATTTTTCGTTGTAAAGCATTTATGCCAGAGTTATAATTTAATGACTTATTAATAGCTATAACAATGAAAGAAATTGAATCATTTTAGTATGACGGTCAACACATTTTTTGTACACGGGCCTCTGCGGGCATCTATTGATCGTGTCCAAGCGAAATGTGGCCCTTCGCTTCATGGTTGCTACACCGCTGCCTATATGCCAACAGAACTGGTAGGCAGTACTTCATAGATTGGACAACCTTAAGGCCAAGACCGCTGTGAACTAGATCTAGTTGGTCTGCAATATTTTTTGTCTACCATGACACTGTAGCAATCACTGTACACGGTACGGAGTTAGTAATTAGCTTAACAAAAAGTAAACCCAAAAGAGTCACATACAGCTATCAAAGAGATAAATGGCAGGTCTGTGGACTGTCATTTTTTAGCGTTATCTTGTACGGAGAATCCCGCCACGCTGTCCTTAATTCTGGCAATGAATTCAGATGTTTTACCTCTAGGGCGAGATTAAGAAACTATGGTAGAAAAGGGGAAAACGTCACATCAAAATGTTTTTTGTTGTTCCCTCCCTGCATGAAGTGAGGCGCTGTGTTGGAGTATGGTTTTGAACAACCCATTGTGATGTAGAAACACAGAGCGAATCAAGAACGTTGGAAATGTGTTGTTATGATTAGGTCACAACCAGGTCATTTTGCAGCTCGGCTGGAAGTAGGAACATCTTCTGACAGAACATCGTGACATAGACTTTTTTTCAAAAGTCAACTATAGTGATATGAAGTTATTGGACATCGACGCAACGATTGCCCTTTCGTTATAAATGAATATTATTATTAATAACATTTAATTGAGCAGTACATTGTAATTGAAGTTCTGAAATAAGTCATCATTTTACAGCATAAAACAGGACATAGGATCTTCTTATCTACTTTACTTTTGATTATTTTGTCTTGAAGACTTGAAGTGTTTCTAAGTTGAGTGATTTTACTTACGCTGCTACTCTAATCAAATCGGAATATTCGTTTGTTATAAATCTCAGTGCTCTATTTTATATTTGTTCCAGTTTCTTTATGCTTTCTTGAGTTGGGGGATCCCAAACAGAGGATGTGTATTCTATCTAAAGTTAAATAGCATTTTATATTTTTGTTCTTGTTAGATTTGTAAAAATTTCTTTTAATAAAGTCCAATGTTTCACTTGATTTTTAAATTTTTTTTATTCCAGATCAGATTTCTCTTCTTGTTTAAATAAGGGAGTCACATTACCTTCTTTCCAGTACCTTTGTACTGATCTAGTGATGCCTGAGAGTGTTTTGAACACTGGTGCTCGCTCGTGGCCTAGTTCTTTAACCAATCTAGCTGGAATGCCATCAGGTCCAGAAACTTTGTTTGCTTTAATGCTAGCTAATAGTTTTTGGATCCCCTTTTTCTTGTACATGTATAATTCCTGTTTTATACTTGGTTTAAATTTAATTACTATGTGTCTTTGTCTCCAGGGGCTGAGAATTTTGATACAAAATATTTATTAAGAATGGTTGCTTTAATTTCATTACCGTTATGTGTTCAGTTTTTAATGGGGACACTTCTGAGTTTCCATTATTTTAGATTTAATGTATGACCAAAAGTTTTTATTCTTGTCTTCGGATATTACTGTGTTTATGTATTCGCTCTGCAGCTGTCTGATAACTTTTTGGGTTAGGTGTTTAATTTTAAAGTCGGCTACTCCATCTTTAAACAACAGATATCCTTGCAAAACCTATTAATAACATATGTTGTATCAGACTAGAGTACGCCTCTGTGAGCTAAACAATTTGTTGAAAATAAATACAACTTTGTCGAAGGCGATAAACAAATGATTAATGTCATTAATCTTTTAAAAAAGATTAAAAGAAAACAATGTGAAAATGAAATTACAGCCGCGCAGTAAAGAAATATGTCTTCGAAAATAGAATTCTGTAGGCCACGATCTCCAATCAATCATTGACGCTGCTCTTTAGAAATATTTGTCTAACAAATTATTTGTTGTCCTTGTGTTATTTCAATCGTAATGTTTGCGTTGACACATTCATCTTGGGATGACGTTTAGGAAATAATCATTAGTTGTAAAAATATTTCTCCCCGTTATAGTGGTCTTTTGTTTACACTAGCCCTGGGTCAGTCCTTCATGGAGGGTGGGCACACGCTGATCTCAGAAATGGCTCTAGAAATTTAACAGTTGATGTATATCGCTGAGAAAAGAATTGCTAGCTCTATTGACCGTTATAATTTTTCAAAGTAAAAAATAAATACATGTAAATTCGGCTGTAGAATAAATCTAGGTCTAGTTCCAACATCGGTTTTTAGCTTCACTTATTTAGATACACAGCAACAATCTTACTGCTCGCCTCGAACACTCACAAGACACATACCTGTATCATGTTACAACGGCAAGAAATATCTCTACCTGGCAGAACTACACTTTACTTGTCACAATATAATTACATAATTTAAACATGCCACACAATAGAACTTCCTAACTCTCTCTGACCTAAATGTTCGAACCGCTCATATTCTCATGCTTAGACAGTCCCCACAAGTACACGCATTTGAAGTGGAGGATACAAATTGATTAATTTGTATGTAACTTATTCGTTGCTTCCCTTTCGTAATCTGCACTTTAAAAAAAGTTATAGGCTAGCAGAGAAATTATCTACATAAACAAAATGTTGTCATGGTAACATATGCCACCTACGTTGAAAGTGATGGAAAGGCAGATAACTTTTGCATAGTTTTGTACACAAAATTTCCAAAGCTTTCAACAATGCGAATGACAAGACAGTGCATCGTAGTTACAAGATTGTAGACTTTAGGCTGCACTACTGTGTAACAAAGTTACAATCTTACAACAAATACCAGTTCCCCCCCCCCCCCCCCCTTCCACCACATTAAGTCTATCACGTTCGTGTCCTTCGTTTCCTATCATGACTGTTTTCTGGAGTCAATCTTGTTTTAATATCATAAATGATTAGGTGCCTCGAGTGTCATTTCCCCAGGGCCGGCTTTAATACAGGAAGGCCCACCCAAGAATCGATAACCTGGCTCCTACTGTATCATAATATCGATGTATTCATTAACCCAACGACACTTGCCTATACAATGATCAGCTTCTCCTAACATGTCGCTTGATATGTTGATCAATAATGCAAATTAATTATTCATCCCTTTTTTTTTTTTTTTTTTGCTCGCTTTCATTTGCGAAGTAATTAAATAGATTGTGTTTTGTAATGAATACTTGCGTTCCAAAGTCAAAGTGTTGGATTATGGAGCGAATACCTAAGTGTTAAGGTGATGGATAGTTCTTGATAACCTGATAGAATAAATATGTCTTAAACATGTGAACAGTGTGTGACTTCTCTTTGAATGACATGTTACACTCTGAGTTATTGCTTATCTTCCAAGACTTGGTTTTGTTTTTGAGAAGATCGAGAACCTGCTCGACCATATCTTGCACCGTCCAGTATTAATCTCATGCACTGCTTTGTTTTGAAACTGTGCATTGCCTTGTTCTGACATTGTGTAGTACCTTGTCTTAAAATAGTGCACTGCCTTGACACGTGCTTGTGCACCCCCAAGGAAATAAAAGGCACATTAGAGCATAGGACGATTGTCTTAATCTAACAGGAAAACAAATGCCATAATAGAGTTAACACAAGGACATTCTCAGGACGTAGTTATCAGTTAACATCAGGACACTCTCGAGACACTCTCAGGACATTCTCAGGACGTAGTTATCAGTTAACATCAGGACACTCTCAGGACACTCTCGGGACACTCTCAGGACACTCTCAGGACATTCTCAGGACGTAGTTATCAGTTAACATTAGGACACGTGCAGGACATTCTCAGGACACTCTCAGGAAATTCTCAGGACGTAGTTATCAGCGTACACAAAGACATTCTCAGGACGTAGTTATCAGTTAACATCGGGACACACTCGGGACACTCTCAGGACACTCTCAGGACATTCTCAGGACGTAGTTATCAGTTAACATCAGGACATTCTCAGGACGTAGTTATCAGTTAACAGATATTGAAGAAAAAATTTTTCTTAAGAAAGCTTAACAGATTTTACTAATACAAAAGTTCCTTTGGCACACAATATTAAAATGTTACTGTCACACAGAAGATACAAGACACTGATAAAAAAAAAGAAAAACAGACAAAAGAACTCTTTTTGTTGCCTTGGTAATTAAGTTGTTAACTAAATGAGGAATTTCTGAATGTTTTTTTAAATATGTATTGTACCATAAAGGATAATAAAGACATTATTATTATTATTTGTTTGAAACGAACGCGTATTCATTCTCTGGCACTGCCAGTGTCGAGTTTCTTTAAAGAGAAACAAATTTCAATGTAGTCTCTTTATCGTGTCCACTGAAGAATTTTCTGGTGATTATTATTATTATATTTCCGCACAGTATAGACAACGTATTAAGGTCTTGAATAAAGTAATTGTCAGAATGATTTAGACAAGATTGACAGCTTTTACTTACAAGTAGTTTTTATGCTATTGTTTCCAGGAATGCTTTCTTTTTAGGACAATGTACAACGCTGTTACCTTTGACAATAGTTTCTCTATGGCGGAGAGAAGCTGTGCGTAATTCCTTGTCAATTTATTTCTAGAGACTGATAGCCACAACGTGAGTGTTTAAAAAAATATTTTTTGTCTAAATTTAATTAGAAGTTTTCATTGATGGCAGAAAAAACTATAAATAATTAGCATTTTGGTGTATTCGGTGTACAGAATGAAGAAAGTGGTGATTAGAATGTTTTTATACTAAAGTTCTATACAGAATCCTATTTTCTGAGAGTGTAGCGCAACATTTAATTCCGTTTCATTCTTATTTAGTTGGCAACATTGTAATTCAATTAAAAGTCCATGACATTGCATAGTGTCTCGTAAAAATACTCAATACTAGCTAGACGTTTGAATTATAAACACCAAACTCTTGGGGCTAGGCTTTAAGTCCAACGAATTTTGTGATTATTTCAATGGTTCATAATGCGCTCTTAACAAAACGATTCTATGTAATTAGATTCCTCCTTTCGTCTTATTGAAGGGCTATTAAATCTCGTAAGCTTCTAGCTTAGTAGCTAAGGCAAATTATTATTTCTCTCTTGTGACAATGACTCCATTCAAGCGCGCTGTCTTACAAGGCAATATTCCCACAGCTAGCCAATTAGCTCATGTGTTTTAATGTATATTTAAAAAAGAATTGTTAAAAAAAAAAGATGTTAACTGTAAAATATAAAATCAATACTTCGCGATGTGTACCTGGCAATTTCATCCAGAGACAAAGGGGGTCAACTACTGGTGACAGGATACAATCACTAGATCACTTGTGGCTGTTGGGCTTACTGGAATAGTTCAAGAAAATTTTTTTGAACAAATGAAAAAAAAAAAAAAATTGAAACTCCGCTGAACAGTTGCGGCGTGTGATGGGGAAGCTGGGTATCGATCCACGTAACATCAGAGTCGCTATTCTAATGCTTTGGTGGTCTTAGCTCATTAGAGCGAAAGCCTCGGCGTCCCCCCCCCCCCTTCAGCCTTTTTTTCTTTAAAGTGTGGTACGCAAACAGATGTGCGTTTCCCATGATTATACGCGTCACTGTGTGTGTGATATAGAGCAAATACACACAAGTGCTTCACGCATTCCTACACGCATCTTAACTACACGTGTTTTTAAGTTCACAAAACATAGTTAGCTTGAGAGTAATTAATAAAACATTGAATCTGCACACCATAATGACCATACAGATACTTCATAGCATACACTTAGGTATGCAGGGTTTCCTGTCCATCTTCGTTATGGTGCTAGCGCTTTCGAGTATACAACTAATTTTTTTACAAAGATGTTTGACAGTTATCCGAAAATATGGAAGGTCTCCTTGTTTCAGGGGCATGAAGAGAGTGTCGTACACAAAGGACCTGTGACAGAGCGGGACTTGTTCACTGACAGAGTAAACTAGGCTCAGCAAGAGAAACAGTGACACGAAGACCAAATAGAGACGTCGTCGTATGACTTGACACCTTCATGGAGCACCTCAGGCAGTGGACATCTGCTGGGAAGAGGCTGCAGACGCTGCTAGTGACCAATTGATATGCAGACAGCTTATTGTCCAAGGGCGCAGGGGGGTCTAATTCTAAAGCAAATCTATTTATAAGTATATTCTGAATTTCCGACTACTCTTGTCCGAATAGAAAAATTGCAGTGTGTTACTGTTATGGAGTGTGTGTATGTGTTTCTATGGTGACGGTGTGAAGAGATTAGTGATTGGTTGTGAATGATGCAACATAGGTGGCATTGTCGTCACTTGGTCTTAGGACAGACAACTCAAGAACGTAAGACTGAAAGGTTGTGTTATTGTAGTGAGTTAGATTTTGTTAAAAAATATTACTTAAGTCTTCTACATTTATTCATTTTACCACAAGTTGATTTTGTCTATATTATAAATGAAAGTTATATTTAGTTTTGTTCACAAGGAAGCTATTCAAGAAGTTGCATTAGTTAAGATATTATATGCCTACAGCGGTTTAGTTGTCTACCAGTAGACCGTCAACACCAGTTACCCGGATGCAATACCAGAGTAACGATGGCACAAACACAAACACTTATACGGATGAATAGATGCCATGTTTACCTCGCTCATTCTGCGCTTGGATCATCTCCCAACGCAACCCTTAACAGACTATATCTCTAGATAGAACGTACAAACTGATTAACGCTGAAATGGAACAAAAGCCTAGAAATTGTTTCAAGATTTGCTAACATGTCGCTGAAAGTTCAAGATGGACTCAAGAAATGTGGCTACATCAGATTGTTCGAGCTTCCAATTAAAATGTAATTCAAGTTGTTTCCTTTTTCAAATTGACTCAATACAAAATGGAGCTCGCTGAGAACGACGTCTCGGAGAAAATAAAGTGAAATAGCCTAAAAATGTATACAATTAAATGCGGTATTTGTAACCATTCTTTGTGGGATCGGAAAAAGTATGGAAATATGAAAACACACACAACCGTTGTTCTGGTCCAGTTGGCTCGTTCTCTCTCTCTCTCCCCTCCCCTTCTCACTCTCCTTCTCTCTCTCATACTTTAATCACTTTTTCATAGTACCATAGAATATAGTGCTGTCTCAAAGAAAGAATAAAACTATAATGACCAATCCGTCTCGGTGTATTCGGCTAAATGAATACGGAAATATTGAAATATTAGTAAGCAGAGTAATTGAAAACACATACTATATACAGTGCTTTTTTGGTGACGGTACGCAACGATATATCTATATAAATGTGTGCACTTTTCAGCACTCTATATATAAATGTGTGCACTATTCAGCACTGTATATATAAATGTGTGCACTTTTCTGTACTGTATATATAAATGTGTGCACTTTTCTGTACAGTATATATGTGTGCACTTTTCTGTACTGTACATATAAATGTGTACACTTTTCTGCACTGTATATATAAATGTGTGCACTTTTCTTTACTCTCTCTATATATAAATGTGTGCAATTTTCTGTACTGTATATATAAATGTGTGCAATTTTCAGCACTGTATAAACGAATTTCAAAGCTCTTTTGCTTTCACAACAAAGTTTTAGTTGGCATCATAAATCTCTTACTATGACATCTTCTCTCTCTTACTATGACATCTTTCTCTCTCTAACTATGACATCTTTCTCTCTCTAACTATGACATCTTTCTTTCTCTTACTATGACATCTTTCTCTCTCTAACTATGACATCTTTCTCTCTTTTACTATGACATCTTTCTCTCTCTAACTATGACATCTTTCTCTCTCTTACTATGACATCTTTCTCTCTCTAACTATGACATCTTTCTCTCTTTTACTATGACATCTTTCTCTCTCTTAATATGACATCTTTCTCTCTCTTACTATGACATCTTTCTCTCTCTTACTATGACATCTTTCTCTCTCTCTTACTATGACATCTTTTCAATTGTTGACATTACCAGTCTACTAGATTACCAGTCTATTAGATTACCAGTCTACTAGATTACCAGTCTACTACATTACCAGTCTACTACATTACCAGTCTACTACATTACAGGTCTATTAGGTTAGCAGTCTACTACATTACCAGTCTACTAGATTAACTGTCTACTACATTACCAGTCTACTAGATTACCAGTCTACTACATTACCAGTCTACTAGATTACCAGTCTACTACATTACAAGTCTACTAGATTACCAGTCTACTAGATTACCAGTCTACTAGATTACCAGTCTACTAGATTACCAGTCTACTAGTCTTATTCTCTTTGACTGTATTTTATTTCTTAACGAATGTCAGCGGGATCTTTCAATTCACAGTGCAATACAAAGAGAAGATTACTGTGATTAACTTTTATTGTAAAAAAAAAATTCCCACTAATAAAGAAAAGATTCCAAGAGAAGGCAACATCCGAGCCCCTGACGATCTAAATTGCTCTACCATCAGCTCACATTTTTTTATAAGAAGAGAGCTGGAAATGTATCGTCTGCCATATTGTGTGGTTTGCGTGACTGATGACAGTATCATTAAGTAATGGGAACAGACCCGAGACCCACAGTTGGCAACACACGGGCAATTTTATACTCTCACGCGCACGGACTGGGATCGTAATAATTGACCCTAACTGACCACTGAATCTAGAACCCTAAGACGGAACTGGAGAATTGTCCATTCATTAAACTTGCGACAACCCCCCCCCCCCCCATGTCTCCATGTGAGAACACCGATCCTTACATAGCTTAGTGATTTCTTGCTTTCCGAGAAGCAAAAATGCATTCTCCTGGCGTACAGCGTACGCTGGCGTACATAATAGTAAAAGGTGTACAGGTCAAATGAATAGGAGGGAAGATATGATATTAAATTGAGAAAAACATTTGAGGTACATGAAACTTTATCCACAACAATTTGATAGTTTGGTAAAAAAACAACAACCAATATTCAAGTATTTTTGTGTCATATTTGGTTGGTGACTATCGTTGCACATCTTCCTGTTGCTTTTATCAGACCTGGTAATAATGATGATAAATAATGATACTTTCATAACAGGGGCGTAGCTAGGAAGTTTCCATCATTTGGGGGCGCAAGGGGCTTCACTTCTTTGAGGTCCCTGCATTTGAGTAATTTTAAATATTTAATGGAAAAAAAAATATTTGGTGGCCTCCCTCAAGTGGGGGCCAGGGGATTTTCAAATTCTCCCACCTCCTTCCCCCACCCAAGTTACCCCACTGTTTCAACAAGATATTACACACTAAAAATACACGTCTTGGTGTCACTCGTCTCTCACTGGTTCTACGACAGACCACATCGTGATTTCATCAGAATCTATCCAGTTTACACAACCAAACCATCTACCCACCTTTACTCATGATTACATTAAAAACACGCACACAGGGCCGGATTCGTGAATTGGCAGGTAGGGCTACTCTCCCTGGGTCTCCACAAGAAAGGGGCCCCAACAACAGAGATTTTAACAAAATTTAAATTTAGACGAGTCAGCAACGTTTAATTTTTTTTTCAATCAAGAATTATTTTTTTTCACATTTTTACATCATATAACTTAAATCTTACAGTTGGAAACAATGTCGAAAAAAAAACCAACTTGTTATATACGATAAACTTAGAAAGAAAACCAAACGCCTTTGGGTTTTAACTTCTTATAGACTGCACGTCGCGCCTGCCTTCTTGGGCACTGAACTGGTTGAAAATTGTTGCCTTATACGGCGTCACTTCTCCATACACATCATTTACATCGAAGCTCTCCATGACAGACGACAATTGAACTCTTAAGTTATGACGGCAGGAGACGGGGATGTTTTTGCTAAGGATAAAAAGGAGAGTGAAGAAAGGGAGAGAAGAAAGTGAAAACATTTCTAAATGAGGCTTTAACTCAATTGTCATCTAAATTAATCTAAAAGATAATGTTTAAAGTTGACAAGGGGGACGTAATCTGATTTTTGTTTTAAAAATCGGCACACATTTCTGGATACATCGGCTTTATTATTTCTTGCAATTAGCATTCTACGCAGCAGAAGTATAATTATTGGGGTAGAAGTCACAGCTGTGTTACTTGGCCTGGTAGAGCTGGAGGCCCAGCATGACCCAAATTAATTGCTATAGAGTAAAGTTTTTCCCCATTATATAGACACTGTTCACCTGTCAACACCAAATTGGACAAGTCGATTAGAAAAATATCCTGCAATTTTTTTGCACCATGTGAAATTGTTTCCTCTCAATTTCGCTCTCCAAATAATGAAGTTCTGTCATGGCTACTGGACTAGTTCTCAAATTTGTTTTAATTAATTATTCATATACATTTAGTATATGGCTCAAGCCAACGACATTAGATAATTGTAGACTGTCCCTAGCAAGTGCGTACACAAGAACTGTAGATGAAAGGTTCATGAGTTACTTACGCGTCATGGTCCTGACCTGGAAGTGATTCAAAAAAGGAATTCATAGCATTACATGACGGCACACGCTCAGATGCAGGCGCTGCCAATCTAAATAGTTAAATATTAATATTTATTCCAAAAATATAGGCTTTAAAAATGTTTTTAGTTTGCTATAGGGTAACTTGATAAAATCAAGAACTAAAATGTGAATATCTAGTACCTTAGTTCTATATAATGTCTAGTACGGGCGTAGGGGTATTAAAAAAGGCCGGGGAGGGAATTCCTAAAAACTTTTTCAGAACTTAGTGGGATAGCGAAAAAGACCCTGCGCCAAATGTTGTTTTTTTCCCCTCTGTATTCTGAGTATTGAAAGTGCATTTTCAAAAGTGTTAACAGTGCAATGCTATTCTCTCTCTCTCTCTCTCAAATTAATCTGTGCACAGTACGACAGTTCTCTCTCTCTCTCTCTCTCGCTCTCACACACAGCTAGTTGAAATACTTATTTAAAAAAAAACATTTTTTTTTTGCTGAGCTGAAAAAAGCGGACCGCTTAGCAAAGACAATTCTCAGAAACATTTTAAAAAAACGTCTCTTGAGTCTGACGAACATAAAGGAAAACACAAAGAACAAGACACATAGATCTAGACAGAGACTCGAAACAACAGAATCACGTCAAAAGAGACTTAAAAAAAAAAAAGCAACACTTAAATAACCCCCCACCCCCACCCCCTAGAGGACAACATATTCATTTCAGTCATGGTAGGTCACTACATATCCACCACAGGCCAACTTAAATCTTTGGATTTTAGGACAAGGATATAGAGATGTTTGTCGGCTTGCTTACACTAGGACATGTCAAGAAAACGAAACACACACACAAAATGATTTGGTTTGAGAGTCATTCAAGTCATTGTGTCCAGTATGGTCGTAACTAGATAGAATCAAGCATTTAGATCTAACAACAGTAACAACAAAATAATAAGGAAATAGTTGTATTATTTATTTCTTACAATTTTGTATTCCAAATGTTAGAATGTACAATCTTTGTAAGAGTAACGACATTTTGAGCGTCAAGAAAGTTTCAGCTCACGTGAAAACAAAGTACCCACTATCAAACGTTATACGCCAAAACATTGGTAAAATATTCTCCAATTTTATATGTTTCGTGTAGTCCAACACAAAACTAATAATAATAAAAAATAAATCAATCTACGAATCAAATGTTAAAAAAGGAAACGGTGAGAGCCATTGATCTAAATGACGTCATTAAAAAGCGTTTGAAACGTCATATAATCCGCCTGAGAGATTTGTATGGCTGGATTGTTTCATATTTTTGTGTAGCTTTAGGCCTAGTGTGTCTACAACACTTAAAACATTGATTTGGTTTTTTTTATTTTCCAGGAATCTTTCTATCCACATCTCCCATATTCACCACTCTCTCTCTCTCTCTCTCTCTCTCACACGCACACACTTTCAACACCCTCTCTCTATCTCTTTCTCAACATCATCACTCTCTCTCACTCTCTCTCTCTCTCTCTCTCTCTAAGCTTTTCCTTACTTTGAGATAATAAAACAAGCTTGTGAGGTGGTAGATCTAGGTAAATATGGTCTCCTTGTGTCGCGGTGTATCCACCCCCCCCACACCAGACACCCCTGCTCTTCTTTCAGCCCTCAGTGCCTTACAGAACCTCGTTCTTAGACAATCCATTCCTGCTGGAAACTTTCCAATTACGTCAGGAATAGCTTCCCCTGTAGAGGCAATTAAGAAGTGTAGGGTGATGTGACTGGTGAAAAGCGGAACAGTGACGGAGCAGGGAAGTGACGAGTATCGACTAAGATCTATTAGAATGACAGAATCTCAGATTGTTACAAGTCAGTTGGGCTGTGATATTAATGTCACTATAAGCAGAGCCGGCGGCTGACGTGTAACCAGTGGGCAAAATAAACGCAGCAGCCCTAATTAAGGGGCATTAAAATGGTGCTTGGGATACGATAATGGACCCCCCCCCACACACACTTAGCCCACAGATGAATAACAATTTCCACATATGCTTATATTTGCTGGTGTATTTCAGTCGTAGAATGACTATGGCTCATCTCGCAGAATGACTATGGTTCATCTCGTAGACCACTTTTTCATGTGACTGTAGAGCTTTTTTTTCTAGACAACCCATCCAATACAAGATTGACCAGGTCAAATGACATGCGCTATGGTGGTAGAGGAAGCAGTCATTGTTCCCTTGGCCCGTTCCTCCTCCAGAACTAAAGCCTATGTTTTTATGCTGTACATAACTTTCTTTGTTAACATCTCTCTCCACATATAAGACCTTTCTGTCTATAAGACATTCTGTCAAATGATTTGTCTTTCCAGGAGTCAACAAATATATATATATATATATATATATATATATATATATATATATATATATATATATATATATATTATTTATTTATTTATCAGAATAAGCGGAAGTCATTGCCATCGCATGGAACCGCCTATTTTTTTTTAATACTCTTTTTTTTTTTTTTTTCTCGTTTACGGTTGAATAGAGCTTTACAAAAAAAAAAAAAGCACTACAAAGCTTCAAACGGGGTTATCTATTCTTATGGACATGAACTCTTTATTTAGATGACTTTTCACATCGTTTATAGCAATCTTCTTATGTAACAATCACATTTGTCGGAAGTACATTGAAAACAGCAATCTTTTTTTTGGAAGAGAAATTTTCTTAAAATGAAGAAATATTTGAAGTTCTATAGTGACAATGTTGGCCTACTTTAAAGTTCTATAAAGTGTTGGCCTACTTTGAAGTTCTATAAAGTGTTGGCCTACTTTGAAGTTCTATAAAGTGTTGGCCTACTTTGAATATAAAGTAAAGGACAAGAAAACTTTAAGTTTCATTTTGTACTGTTACATTATATGTATAAAATGTATATATTTTTGGGAATGTGTCAATCAAAGCCTATGCTTTTTTTTTATGATGAAGACTGATTTTATCGGTACTGAGTACAGATGATAAGATGAAGACGGATCTTACATAGACTAGGTACATGATGGTACTATGAAATCTAATCTTACGTAGACTAGGTACATGATGATATGATAACGTTTGACCTTACGACAAGAATAACATTAAAAAATACTTTTACAAACCACAAAGCTTATACGAAGTGTAATTGTATCAATTAGTTTGGATCAGTCATGTAATTAAATTTGCAAAAGAACTAGAATCTAGACCAACAACAATAAATCTGTGTAATTAGAAATATTTTTACCAAGTGTTTTTGTTAAGCGAAAGGCATATATGGGTGGATTTTACCATAATTGGTTTTTAAAACTCATAGGCGGCCCCGTCGGAGTCGGATCCTGTCGGATCCGTCTATTCGAAAGGAATATTCAGGACGTGATTTTATTTTGATGGTCAAAAGTAATAATGTTTCAAAGATTCATTTGCCATTGTAAAAAAATATGTTTTTTTCCTGTTTTACATGTTTTGGATGTTCCTTCTAGGTTAAAAATAAATAACTTCTCGCTGGACGACGGAGGATGGCAACGAGCAGTGTATAAATCCAGGATCTTATCGTCGAAATAATCAGTTCAGCACGCTAACCGCACGACCAGGCATTGCTCTTAACTTAATAACAAACTGGTTACAAACTAATAGCCTATTATTGATAAAGAGATATATTACACATTACGGCATGATTTATACCGATATGTACAACTACAATATGTCAGACGAGCGATTTTTAGATCATCTTTCAGCATTGATTTATAATTGACAAAAAGAAGAAGAAAAGAACAAATATCTCGTGCTTGTACTTCAATGTCTCAGCCCCACAGTTATCAACAGAGCTATTGGCATTTTCATTTAAATGGAACTAGAATGAGGATGTAGATCTAAACTTTTGATTTAGCACTCTTAAGATCTAGTAAAGTTCGAAGTTCGAAATTATTAAGCCCGCAGGCAGCAATTTTTACCTTTGGATTTTTATAGCACGTAACGGTCTGCCCTATGAAAAAACTGATAGTATCTCTGAAATCCTCGTCCTTTTTTCTATAAAAATAGATCGAATTTAATGTATCACTAGACTTAGACTTAGACTTAGGTCCTCCCGCGCCGTTCGGCGCATTGGGCGGCAAGTTGTCTCCATAAAGTTCTGTCACTGGCAATGTCTGAAGCCTCCTCCCACCTGGTGTCCACTGTTCTGAAGTCCTCCATGAAGGTGTGTCGCCAAGTAATACGAGGACGTCCCTGTTTGCGCTTTCCTTGTTTTGGCTTCCATGTTATCGCAACTCTTGGTGTGCGTAATTCATTTTGACGTAGAACATGTCCCGCAAACCTCATGCGACGCTCAGTCACAACCTCACCAAGTGTTCGACTCCCAGTTTGGCATAGGATTTCCTTGTTTGAGACCCGATCTGTGTAACTGACTCCCAAAATCCGTCTCAGCCATCTCTGTTGAGCCACATTTAGTCTTTTCTCAATTTTGACAGATGACTTCCACGTCTCACATGCATATGTAGCAGTTGGAATGACGATTGTGTTGAGAAGGTGTATTTTTGTCTCGAGTCCAATGGCTTGGCTAGTCCAAAAAGGCTGCAGCCTTTGGAAAATGCTCCCTGCCATTCCAATTCGGCACTCTACATCATGGTAAGCATCTCCATCATTTGTTATGATGCTGCCAAGGTACGTGAACTTTTCCAGCTCTTCAAGCTTTGACTCGCCAAGTCTGACGGGGACACCCTTTGCCTTATACCCCACTCGCATAATTTTAGTCTTATCCAAGTTTATGCGGAGGCCAATTTTGGGTGCCTCTCTGTCTAGGCTCTTTTCTTGAATGCATTTATTTGTAGCCCCGAGTAGTGCAACATCATCAGCAAAGTCCAAGTCCGTCAATCGGAGCTGTTCATGCCATGAAATACCAAAGGCAGTCTGGTTCATTGCTCTCCTCATTATGTAGTCTATGGCTAGGAGGAAAAGGAAGGGAGATAAGATGCACCCCTGTCTCACACCTGTCTCGATTGTACAATGTTCCCTCTTCTGTTTTAATGCAGCAACTAGATTGACTGTAAAGGTGTCGTAGGATCTGGACGAATTTTTCTGGGATACCGTATTCTCTATTTTCCATAGTGATTCTCGGTGGACACTATCAAACGCTTTTTTGAAGTCCACGAAACTGATCGTTAGCCGTTGTTGGTACTCAAGACTTTGTTGTATGATATTTATGATATATATCTGCTCTGTACATGATCTGCCTCTTCGGAAACCTGCTTGTTCTTCTCTACATCTACAGACTGTTGAAGCCGTTTCAACAAAACTTTCGGGACAGAGAGGAGAGATGTATCACTAGGCTTGGTTAAAATTGAATATGAGTTTATAGAGGTGTAGGGTAGGTATCGCCAAGCGTACTTTACCTCGAGCGGATTTTTCCCCAGTTAGTAAGCTCAAAAGGGTTGATGGAAGGTTCGAACAGATCAAAGAAAATATATCTAAGAACATGTTTTAATATTTAATTTTCACTATAAAGTCATTTTCTTTTTACTCCAGCGCAAGAGCACCATTGCACCATTTCCCACCCTCCACAACTTCAAATAGTCTCTTTAATAAGCCCATGACCCATTTTCTTCACTACCGGGTAGTAAAAAAGATTAATTCCACACCTCCTGAGTTTGACCTCACCATGAACTTAGCCTTTACAAGGAAAAGGAAATAGTATGTGTCGGAAGTAAAGAAAAAAGGTGCATGCGCAGTAGCAATATAGTAGTAATTTGCTAAACATTCAAATAAAAAAGTTTTAGCAATAAAAAGTGAACTGTTGACGAACCTCTTGACAAATCGGGGCTGCTCGAACTTCGCACTTTACTATATATCTACTAGATCTAGATCTATAATACAAATTTAGAATAATTTAGATGTAATTTAGATCAGATTTATGCAAAAAAAAAAAAAAAAAAGCCAAGATAATCTATCGATAGACTGAATGCAACATTAAATTTAAAAATAGTAGTAAGTTCATGGTGAGGTCAAACTCAGGAGGTGTGGAATTATTATTTTTTACTACCCGGTAGTGAAGGAAATGGGTAATGGGCTTAAGGCTATTTTTAAGTCTGATTGCTCATCAGCTTAAAGAGACTACATTGCAATATTGATCTAGACGTTCGGAAATCAAAATCTACACTTTAAGTCTAGAAATTGAAATTCTATATCTAGATCTAGTTTTTATCAGTCTAAACTAGACCAGAAATTCTAGATCTAGAATCTACCATGATTTTAATCCAGATCTAGTTTAACTAATCTAGATATTCTGTAAAAAAAAATCTAGATCTAGTTTAAAAAATCTAGATTAGATCTAAATCTAGCTATTATGCCTTTTTTAAATACGAGTCAGAAACGAGTTTTAATAAACAATACTATACCAAGTTGTTTTAGCATTTCAATCGAAGAATTCATACCAAATGACGTTAAATGAATAAAAAATCCATTACGTCACACGGCCTAGTTAGACTAAAAAATGTCTTCATCAATACGAGTCAGTTATCGAGGGGTTATAGAAATTGTTTCTAAAAAATGTTTTTATTATTACGAGAGATTTAACGAACATAGTCTCTATTGTACTGAGTTCTAATAGAATTCATTTAAAGATATTATATATATATATATATAATATATATATATATCAGTCTGCCTGTCCGTTATGTTAATATCGAAAAGAAACAACTAAAAGCTATTGAAAATTTGATAAACCTTTAATTTTCCTTCCAAAACATCGCAATATTTTTACGTATCTATAATAGATTGTTCCGGATGTTTGAATATATAGTGAGAGGAAAAGGTGTATTTTTATGAAAAAAATCGCGTGCATAATTGACTTTATAAATTAAACGATTTGCTTTAAGAAAACAAAAAGTAGCCGTTGCACCTTAACTTTTCAAACCGCAACGCATGGTGAAATAATATTTTTCGTTTTTCTTCTAGTTTTGGAGACCTAAGTGTGACAGACAGACAGACGAACAGTTTGCACAAACATAATAGCGGCTTTTTCCCTTACGGGAGCCTCTAAAAAAGGGAACGACATGAATTCCAACTCGTGGCTCACACCTCCTTGGGCCGACGCGCTAACCACTCTGCTAGTGAAGTACTTTTGACTAGAGAAGTTTGTATAGTTATACATTGTTTGTTTTTTAAAGTTGCAACCGATAAAGGGGATTAATTCAGCTTATACCACCACTTCAATCAACTACAAATTCTTTCCCTTGTTCGTGATACCAAACAAAATAATCAATTACCAATAGCTAATTAGCTAATTGTTTAATTTTGTTTTTGCTTCTTGTGTTGTCAGGTAAAAGAAATAATTGTGCAAGGTTTCAGCTTTATTCGAGACTGGGTGTCGGAGAAATAACGTGTACAAAATTTTGCCAGACAGACAGACAGAGTGAGTTTATATAAATTTTGTAAAAAAAACTAGGTACATATATGATATGATATAGTTTGATCTTACAAGATTAGGTACATAATGATCTAATGAAGACTGATGAAGTACACCGATGATAGTCAATGCAGCTTTCTATGTTGAATTGTCCTCCCATACACGGACAAGTGACAGGGAATTGACATGGTAGGACTAGAAAGCTGTGATCTGTCACAATGCTTTGAAATAGATTCTCCAGCGCAATCGATAAGACGCACAAGAGTCGCTGGTTCTGCGGTGCTCGTAGCGTTTCAATAGAAATCTCAAAGGAATCTCTTGAATTAGGTCATAGCATTGTCGACAGAGACAACCTTATCTCCAGATGATCAGACATCCATATGTAACAATGTTATCACTCAGAGCTGGAGAGTGGTCTAAACATGATTCTCTTGCATACATTCTATGATGTGTTCCGTTTAGTTTGGTTAGACTCTATCGTTTATTAAATTTAGCTTAAATTTAGTAGAATTTGAATTCTATCACTTGTTAGATTTAGTGAAATTGCAATATATCCTTTGTCATGTTTAGTTTGGTTGGATTTATGATTTGTTACAGGTAGTTTTTTTGTTAGAATCTATTTAATTAGGTTGAAATCTATCATTTGTTAAATGTAGTTTGGAAAGAATGCATAATTATTTGAGCCTTATTTCCAATTATTCCAAGATTTCTTTAGATAAAAAATGGTGACATTCTGATGCTACTGTCGTATTTGATTTGGTTTGCAATATAGCATTTATTTCTTTTTAAAATCGAAGCTAGGGAACTGCAACCTTGGTGTGATATTGATTTCTATATTGGCTTACGTTTTAACTAAGATTGCTTTTGTGTATCCAAATGTATATAACGTATTTTTAAATAATAGATTTGATTAACAAATCAAGAAACGACTTAGATTTGAGCATAAAAAAGAATTGTTTTATTAAAATTTCAGCTCCCCCTTTTGTAACAAAATATTAAAACTATTAATTTACAAGCTCATTTCGATGAAATGCAGTGCATGTAAAGAAAGACATGTACTATATTCTAAAGTGATAATGATCTCATTCCTCTGCAGGCAACTGCACTACGTCCTTTCTAAATGCCAGGCTACTTATTAGTGCCACTCATGACAAGACACTGTCCAGTCGGGGCCCACTGAGCAAAAGTCCGAAAAAAAAACTTCTATCCCCCGATGTTGACATCACCAGAGAGACATACTCCTTTAATATGAATGTAAAGCCTTTACCTTCATTGCAATAGATTCGATAGCGCGTGAGGTTCTGTAAGGAATGAAGGAAGTGAAACTGGTTTGTGAAGGGGCCTAGAGCTTGCTGCTGTTAGCCCCTGAAAGAGACAGTGGGAGAGTTCTCACAAAAGTCGCGGGACACATATTTGAGACCCAACGGAAAACCCTTGCTGAAGACATGCCCAGAAAACGAAAAGATAACACTTAAATACACCCCCAGAGGATAAAGGAAAAATATGCAGGTCGCAACTGGGTTTGCGTAATCATGTGAAACACTGCACTCATCCTTAACCTTTGGAATCAAAAACATTACCATTATTATTATTATTAATTATGTTTTATATTCAGACTTCGTCTTTTTGGGGTAATACAGAACGTAAAATATTTTTAAAAGTTGAATACTAATAGAAAGCCAGCTGCTTTTTTTGCGAATCGCTGCGTTCAGGAATCTGTCAAAAATTATTTTTTTTAGCGAGCACCTAAGAGAAACCTGTTTACGAAATTTCATGCGAATCTATAGGGCAGTTGATGAGATCTGAGGAGATCTCTTGATACATTAATCAATCAGTGAGTGTTTTTAATATAATAATATAGATTAACATTACACATCGGCTACGCCCGTTGATTTGTTCTCAGTCTTAATATAGTTTATTATGACCGGAATTTCTCTCATTTTTTTTAACATCCAATAATCGAGCCACATTTTTAACGATCCTACTAACATACTTTTAGCCCGTGAATTCTCTAGTAAATGCAACAGTGAAATGAAACAACCCGCTCTTTTTTTCTCTTTCCTTCTATTTCTCTTGCTCGCTCTCTCCTTTTCTCTTCTTCACTTTCTCTCTTGAATCATCCCTTTTTCAACCTGCGCATCGTAAACCTTTCTGAAATAAACTTTTGACTTGAAACGAACCACCCCTCCCGACACACACACGCACACATGCTTTTGGAACATGAATTCTAGTATCCCTTTTAGTTATCCGCTCCCTCCTCGCCCCCCACCCCTTCACGTACAACGAAAAAAGTTAGTCCTATGAACAATCTCTGACTTCGAATTCTCCTGTCAATATTGAAATATGTAATATGCTCTAAGCTTCTTTATGACCGAACTTCTCCCTCCCCCACAGCCCCTTCCCCCTCCCCCACACACACACCCGCTTTCATTTTTTCTAGGCTGTGAATCTGTTGAAACCGTGTCTTAGCGAGCACTTGAGATGTAAATGGAATAAAATGTTCAGTGAGCCCGTAGTGCAGTTGATGAGATCTCTTGATGCATACATAAATGAATGAAGGAATCAGTGAATAGTATTTTGGTAAATATCGATAAGATTAGGAGGAGGAAATAAGAAAAAGTTGACATCCTAATTTAAGCTGTAGTTTTTTTTTTTGGTTTGGGGGGGGGGGGGGGTTGTAGAAAATTGCAGTAAGACGACGGCCAATAAAGAAATTGGAATTGAGTCCAAATTGAGTCCAAATTGAGTCCAAATTGAGTCCAAATTGAAGTTGTTTTGGTCTTTTTGTTCTCTACCACTGTCTCTATCCACTTTGTCGCTCTCTCCATCCCTTTCACACACACTCTCTCTCTCTCTCTCTTATACATATGTCCAGTTTGTTTATTGTCTTTCTCCATTGCAACCCATTGGAGTAAATGTTTAGAATTATGTTCCAACACAAAATTGTTTATTCTTTAAAAACCTCCTGATTGGACTTGGTTTGTTCAGTTCTATCCTCGGATTTAGGTTCTCGGTAAATGTCTGAATGTCAGAAGTTGTGGGGGAGCATCGCTTTCTTTCCTTTGTCTCTCCACAGGCTCTCCACAACATCGTCGCCTTTCCCCTCAGTGATGAGTGAACCTGTGTGTGATTGTCCACTGATTGTTTCAGCGTGTCAGTGATGTGTGTATCAGTGTGTGTGAGTGTGTCAGTGTGCTAGTAATGAGTGTGTCTGTGTGTGATTATGTCAATGTGTGTGTGTGTGTGTGTCAATATGGTAAGTTTTGATGAAAGATTTAGACGGCCTTCTTTTCTAGTAATCAGACCTGGGATCAGCGCCATTACGAGGTAATGCAGAGGGCCAGCGCCATCACGAGGTAATGCAGAGGTCAAACCCAGTGCACCAGATAGCTTGAAGTGGAGAAATAAAAACACATTTTCTTTTCTGTCTGACGTTTTGTGTTGGACCTTCACCCATTTTATCTCTGAATCAAACACACATTCACTCTTCCACACGCATACAGGAAAAATCTTTTTTTTTCTCTCTCTCTCTCTCTCTCTCTAAAGACAGGCTAAAATTTTCTTGGAGAGATATTATTCGAAAAAAAAAATGTCCTTACTGTGAGAAACTTGAAAAAAAAAACCTCAACGGTATTTGACCGTGCAAAGCGGCCATCGATGACCGTGTTTCTGATAGCCTTTTGGTTGTCATTGATCTCTGTGAGTTAAGCTGTTAATCGATCGCCCCTACTCGTAATTCAAACAATGATTTAATGGCCGTAGCGTTTGTTTAAATAATACACTTTCTGCCCGCTATTATGGAAGGGAGATAACTTATTAACGATGTCTGGGAAATTTCGTCCAGCAGACAGGAAATAGGAGTTAATGAGCGAACGCAACGGTTCTCTACCTTGTTAATGAATTTTTATCTAGTTCTGGGTCATTGGGAGGTATTCCTCTTCTATTTCTCCCTCTTCATTATCAGGTTGGAGCGCCCAGATAACCTTTCTGTGAGATGAGCTGCTCCATGGCAACCAAATCAAACAGTTCTCCATAAAGTTCGCCTTCCTATGAGGTATTCTTCGACCATTATTTTGATCGAGTCTCTTAATAAAGTTTAAAGAACATGGCCAGCATTCTTTGGTGACACTTCATGAGAGGCATATTTCACTAGTTCCAATTTCCTTCTTCCGAAATGTTTTTTGCCTCATTCTATCCTGTCCTGTAAGGAGGCGAAAAATTAAATGTTGATGTTTTCTTCCCTAGTGCCATTAGAGTATGATTAGAGCATTATACTGGTTGACTTAATCAGTCAAGAAAAACAACGAGTTGGCAGATTTTAGACTGATTAACAAGCAAGACTAGATTGAGACAGGGTCCCAGGGATAAGCGTTGGACGTAATTATCTTCCTATTTAAAAAAAAAAAAAAAAAAAAAAAAAAAATGCAAAAGACAATCCCCAAATTCCACGAGCATAGCTAAGGAAGATTTTGATTTTAAAACCTCCTCCGAAATTTGCAATAAAACCCCCTCTTCAATATAAGACTATCCATGCTATTCAAAAATGGCTACTGAAACATTGATTCCGTCACTACGTAACTGTTTACTTAGAATAAGATGAACATAAGAAAACATTAAACACCACTATTAGATTCATAAAAGCTAGATTATGTTTTAGTCTAGTACAAGGTATCTAACTTGCCACCTAAGCTTTCCCAAGTTGTGAAACTTGATGACCCACTTATCAGCCTTGCATGTCAGCACGACATTACATAGATGTGCTATTTATAGACAGTCTTCTACATAGCATTAGTTTTGGTTCTATGCCATCTTATCCTAAACCTACTTTACGAGCATTGATTCCACCTACTAAGGATCTGTAAATATTTCTCTTACTTGGGGTCATTAGGACTATTTAGATAGCAATTGTTATAGACCAGTGTTTTACGGAACTCTAATGTTACAAGAGGCCCGAATAGGTGTTCCACTAACTACTGGAATAACTTGTAGGCCACCACTGCCCACCACGTGAATGAATCTCCCTAAAAAATAGGCAAAGTGTTCCGCTAAATACTCAGAATGTACAAAGTGTTCCGCTAAATACTCAGAATATACAAAATGTTCCGCTAAATACTCAGAATGTACAAAGTGTTCCGCTAAATACTCAGAATGTACAAAGTGTTCTGTTAGAGAAAACGTTTGAGAAATATTTTTATAGACAAAATATAAAAACATCTTATTTCAATATGGGTGTTTTTTTTTTGTTTTGTTACAAAAGTGTTTTTTGTGTGATGCAGGTGGTGGTTTGAGTGCTGGGACAAGTCCCAAAAAGCCCGTGGAGTCTAAGAGCGCATGAGGAGCCCCGACCACACTTCCCCGTGGTGGAGGCTGTCCAGGCTTGAGCAATCTATTATAGCTGTCCTGTTGGCTCATATTTCTCACGGCTATGACCAAATTTTCCCTCACGATTTCCTCTTTTTCCCAGCAGCGGGGGGCACCGTGAGGGAGGGGAGGCCTGGAGGGGTTATCTAGGAGTTGGTAAACGCTGACTACAAGAGACATTGGAGTCGAGTGCGAGAACATCCACTGATCACGTGTTCGAAACAGCCAAATTTAATTTTAAGATGATTATATTGTGAAATAATTAACCATCAAACCAGAGTTTTCACTGTTTGGCAATTTAATTTTTTTTTCTTTTATATATATATAAACTGTCCAATTTTTATGAAAATACTTTTTTCGAAATGTTGAACTATCTAGGTTCCAGTCCGAACTTTTTGAACCCATAAAGAATTAGCTATCAAATATAAGAAATTGTATTTACAAAATGCTGATAAAGAAAAGCATTACAATAAGTTTATATCATTCAGATGTTCTGGACAGCTAACACAATATAAACATTAAGTTTCGGTTCTAACTAGCCTCATTTCTATGTCCTCTTGCACTTAAGTGACCAGCTGATGAAACTGTCTCTAAGATACTTCCTGTCATGTGACATGACAAAGAAATGAACCTACTAGAGCCCGACTAAGTTTTTATTTTGGTTTGAAAAGAGAGTAATATTACTTGTGAGTCCATAGAGGTGACAAAGGTTATTCGGTAAGGTTTACAATGGAACTGAGTCATAAGATAAACTGACCCTGGGTTCATGCAGTATAGCTGGTATGGGGTCATTCTGTTTAGCTGACGTCTGGCTGACGTGACTGCTATTGTTTGGACTTAATTGCTTAATTTTTACAGTCTGCAGGAGAGAGCTGACCACACATTTGTAAGCTTGAAAACCCGATTAGTGGATTTGTTATTAGAGCGTGATCAGAAAATCCAGATTTATCGGTCCTGTAGGTCCACATAGTATTTTTTGTTCAGTGACATGTGACTTAAAGTGTTGAAATAAGTGACCAGTACGGTGTGACATGTGACTTAAAGCGTTGAAATAAGTGACCAGTACTTTGTGAAGAGTCTAGTTCACGAGCTTGAAATCAAATGTAAAAGATTTGGTTGATGATCCGAAAGATCTTGACTGGTGTATAGATCTAGGCTCGGAAAGAAAATTACCTCAAACTTTAGTGTTTCTATGTAACTAGTGACTTATAAGCTATGACTACAATTGTTCTGTGCGTGTCTTAACATATAATCAAAACCTTTTTTTTAAAGAATAGCATAGAATAAAAAAAAATGTATTGCAAAACAGCAATTAGCTAACTCTAAAGTGCCAACAAAGTTTACCAGCATTTCTGAGCGTAATAGTTGAGACCATATTGTTCAGCTCAAGTCTTTGTTATGTTTTGTGTGTGTGTGTGTGTGTTTCCATGGTGACGGTGTGAAGAAGAGGTGAGCTATGCAATGTGAAAGATGTATTGACAAGATACATTCTAGTGTCCTCAGTCGTCCTAGCTGGGACAGACGACTCCAGAACGCAAGAGTAATAAGATGTGTTTTTGTAGTGATTTAGATTTTGTTCAGAATACCATTAGATTTTATTCAGAATACCATTTGTAAAAGATTCAACCCCAAACAGACGGGGTGAGTTAAATTTTGTAACAAGGACTTGCTAGACAATAATGTTGAAGCCTTTCGGGCAACTCAACTAATTTTGTCGAAAGCTCTTAGTGTATTCTGAGTTAACTCTTTCTCTCCGTAATAATTTTCCAAGTTCCGACGGAATTCTTCATTTTGCTCATTATATTTTTTTAACCTGTTATGATTAAGCTTCTATAACTTGAGTTTGTTATCAGAAAATATTTTATTTGGTATAGAATCAAAGGGAAATGCATGCTCTTTTTATATAACACAAAAGTAAAGTTTATATAATCAAACATTAATTTAATTTAATGACGTCAAATCAACATTGGTATTATTAGTAAGGAGAGAAAGAGTTAAAATTATGGTTAGACCTTGTATTTGGTCCTCACCCAGGACTACGAGTAATGATTAAACCTGCTAAAGCCGTCTTGGATAGAGATTATTTTGAACTATAGTCTCAGCTTTGAAAGTCGATCTGTACTCTCCTTCCTTCCAACTCCTATCCAGCTCACACGATTCCTTAAAAACACATCAACCATAAACGATATTATCAGAAAGCATTATTGACTTAACAGCGAAGAAACGCACGCTGAGAAGCTAGTGTCACAGCCCAGTAAAGATTTGCCAGAAGTTTTACAAAAGGAATAAAACAACAAGGCATTTATAAAATCGATTCTACTGTAGTTATCTCTGTTTTGACAGACTTTCTTTGTAGGTGTATCGATTACATATGTAGTGTGGTAACATCGATTACCCTACTCAGTAATGTGTCAATTACATATGCAAGTAGAGTTCTGGTTACGTCTTCAGCGAACCAATTAGAAGTGTAGGACAGAATGTTCGAATACACACCATGTCCAAAGGACGAGTACTGCACGAGGTTTTTCTTGTGTTCTTTCAAGTGACAAGACGATGTCACATATGAGCAACAATATAAACTCATTTCTCGGTGACAAGCATTTGTAATGAGACCTGGCCAACAAGGTGTGGGGGCGGGTGGCGGGCTAACAAGGTGTGCTGTGTTCATCTTATTGGAAGTCTTTATATCCTTTAGATCTACACCTTGATATCTCGTATGAGTCCAATTAGTAAAGAAGTTTTTTGTGGCGCTCACAATCGTACCTTCACTTCCCCATGCTAAAAGATTACCTTTCTTTTTAGCGGCCTCCGAAAGGGGTAAAGACGCTATTAGTTTTATGTGAAATGCCTGTCCGTCTGTCCGTCCGTCCTGTTTAGATCTCGTAAACTAGAAAAGATATTGAATATCCGACATCACAATATTTTAGACCATTCAAAGTTCTGATGCAACGGCTACTTTTTTTTTTTCTGAAAGCAAAAAATGTAATTTTTTTTTCTGAAAGCGAAAAATCTAATTTTTTTTTTTCTGTAAGCGAAAAATCTAATTTGAAAATTCAGTTATGCAAGCAGTTTTTTAAAGAGAAAAAGCTAATTAGTATGCATTATAAATTAGACCTAATTTAAAACAAATATAAATCTTGTAAACTTCATTTTCCTGAATTAAGCCGGCGAATGCGATAGTGGCTCCGTTCACTTTTGAGGATTCGAATAAGAGATCCTAAAAAAAAATAATAATAAAAAAAAAAAAAAGATTGAGCCTTTTCTAAACAATCACAACAACATGTAGCCAGGTGATTCTATATATCTTCCATACAAATTATGTAATCCATAGTGGTTGTCACGTGATACGTATTTTCTTTCTTTTATCAATATTATGACGTGGCTAAATGTGTTTATTTACAATTGGTGAATGAGGTCCATTATAAGTTAGGCCAGGAGAGCCGTGGTAAAGCGCTTGGCTTCCGAACCGGGGTCCCGGGTTCGAATCCTGGTGAAGACTGGGATTTTCAACTTCGGAATCCTTGGGCGCCTCTGAATCCACCTATCTCTAATGGGTACCTGACATTAGTTGGGGAAAAGTAATTGCGGTTGGTCGTTGTGCTGGCTACATGACACACTCGTTAACCGTAG
This sequence comes from Biomphalaria pfeifferi, assembly GCA_030265305.1. Classification (NCBI taxonomy): domain Eukaryota; kingdom Metazoa; phylum Mollusca; class Gastropoda; family Planorbidae; genus Biomphalaria; species Biomphalaria pfeifferi. The sequence continues at coordinate 85,188 of JASAOG010000126.1, read as the reverse complement.
GCCACAAAAACAAATGAACTTTACATCATCTGCCCTATAGACCACAAGGTCTGAAAGGGGAACTCGTTAGGCCAGGTTCACATCTAACTTTGCATTCACTTGCACCTATACTTTGATCTGTGAGGGGGGGGGGGGGAGTTGGTTTTCCGTGCTGTCTTTAGACGCATAGCAAACGCTACTCTGCCCAAGTCGGGTGTCGAACCTCGAGCCCCCTTGTAGGTAGCCAAGACAAGCCAAGCCTTTCGACCACGCTTCCCAGGAGGGCGCGGGAAATCTGTTTTAAGTTATAAAATGGTTTAATTTAATTATGTATACACCTTGAATTAGCGCGGGTCCTATGAAAGTGCGGATCCTTTGAAAGTGGGGGCCCACTGCGGTCGCATATGTTGCAGTGGCCTAAGACCGGCCATGCAAAATAGCGGCGTATGTTACGCCGCCGGTCGACTAGTTCATATGGAGTACTATAATACTATCAGTGACAACTGCTGATATTTTCTTTTTTTATTTTACATAATAATGGTTTTAAACGTAAATCAGGCAACATTTCTAATGAGGCGATAACGCAGATAAGCTGTTTTAATTTTATGATTGAATAATGTCCTGTTTCAGATTTTGAACAATTCAATTTCATAAACTTAATAAATAGAATGATCGTCAAATTCAATTATTTTAAAATTAAGATTACATAAATCAATTGATTAAATTAATCTATTGTAAAAATATTGCTAGAATTAATATATGTATTGTTACAAATGAACAGTGATAGGTAGAGGTCAACGTATGACCCCGGCGAGATGACACAGCAGCGAGTGTTCTCTGGAATCTACATGTAAAAACAAAGACAGGATGTGACGTTTCCTCACGTGTTGTTCCAGATGATACTAGAAGTGTTTGTGCAACTTTGGAGAAGCGTTTAGGGACTCTATATAAGCCAGAGAGTTAATGTGAAAGTCAGTCGTATGGAGTCGTTAGTGAGTCGTCGGTACTGTTGTCTACTGTGCGAGACAGTAGAAGAGAGATGTGTACGACTCGATGCAAGTTAACTAGGGTAGAGTTAACTGGAGTGGACTACTGTCGTTAAAGTCTATACAGCGAACTACAGTGGACTTGAGCCGTTACAGTCGATACAGTCGATGTAAGACGTGTTCGGCTCTGATTTGGTAGACTTGAGTACGACTTGGTTCAGTTTTGGGAGACCTGGAGCGACACTGGGAAGTGTGTCGTTGGTCTGTTCTGTTGAATACGGCTCGATGCAAGTTGAGAAGAGAGGAATAGCAACGAAGTGAAGAGATGAATTGCAACGAAGTATAGCTAACTGTAAACTGACAGATATTGTACAGTCTTCTACGCTACATGTTACAGTAACAAATTGTTAGAGTTAATAGCCAATAAAGTTATATGAAGTTGAAAGTTGAGTCGTCAAGTTCTTTACAGTGTTTTTATTTGTGTGCCTACTAGTACTTTTAGCCAGAAGATTCAGAAATACGTAACAGTATGATGGGCCCCGGCCTTATTATCTTCTCCTAATCTAATATTGACTTTTCGAAGGACTGAGAGATAGCTATAGCATTTATTTACATTAATGTACGCTCAATTTGTATTTGTAGTTTTTATAGACTTTAGACAAGCGCGTTAGTATAAATGATACAATGTAAGAAATCTTTTTAGCCATATTTCTGACAATATTTGATGGAATAAAAAGTCTATTTGCTCCATTTTTACAATTGAGTCAAAATATTTGTCTTATTCTGACGAGAATGGTCTTTATCTTATTTTATACATTTCAGACGTTCCTCCAAAAGAGAATGTATAACGTCATATATTATCTATGTGTTAATCTAGTCATGCATGTTAATTAGTGACTTGAACTTGCTAAGTCATTGGTTTCCCTTGCTGATTCAGGCAACCCGTTCCATGATCTAGTGACAATAGAAAAGAAAAAACACCTATACACATTTGACTTGGTAGATTGAATGAGAAAAGAGCTTTTATCGTTGCATTTTTCTAAGTATTTTTTATTTTTTTTATTTTTAGAGGCCCCCGTAAGGGAAAAAGCCGCTATTAGGTTTGTGCAAAATGTCCGTCTGTCACACTCAGATCTCGAAAACTAGAAGAGATATGAAAAATATTATTTCACCATTAAATGCGGCTTGAAAAGTTTAGGTGCAACGGCTACTTTTGGTTTTCTAATGGCAAACCGTTTAATTTATAAAATTAATTATGCAAGCGATTTTTTCATAAAGATACACCAATTCTAAAACAATTACGTAAATGTAAGGGAGGCAATGTTACTATATGCTAACAAAGATGGACAACATTCGTGTATTTTCAGTATCTCTAAGTCAAATATATTTATAAAATGTACAAGAAATGTTTACAACAAATATAAATAATAGTTAAAGGTGTTTTTTCTGGTCAACTAGCTGCTAAAAATAAAAGAAAAATTTCTGTTTGTTTATAAAGGCTAATAATGCACTTTGTATGTAAATATCATGCACATTTTTTTAAATTGACTTTTTATGCAGCGACTTTCGTGTAGTAGCGTAACATCGCAACATACTGTTGTGTTAAATCAATTCCTTAAACATTTTTTAAAAAATCAGATTTTATTTTTTTTTGTTTAGTGCCCCCATCCGAATAAAAGCAGCTTATTTTTGTGCGATTTGTCTGTTGGTCGGTCTGTCCGTCACGATTAGATTAACAAATAACACTAGAGGCTATTGTAAATCTGATTTAACCTTTAATTTTTCATTCAAGAATATTGCAATAGTTTTAAGTATCTATAAAAGATTGTTCCGGATGTTTTGTAAAAAACAAATCAATGCTAGCGAATATTTGTTTGCTCTTCTAACTTATATTAGATTTTATTTCCATGCTTAAACGTTGCAATAAACACATGATCTTTAATACATGATCTTTAAAATTGGTTGTTCCGGATTTTTTATGAAACATATTTTAACTCTATTTATGTAAAATCGCACTTCTCTCTTACACTACATTTAACTTTCTAGCTAAAACGTTAGGAAATCTAATTATGGTTAATATTATGTTCCGATTTTTAAGGAAAAAAACTTCCTAACACCAAAATATGGTTTGAAAATCTCTCCATAAGGCTATGGTAAGTCTCATTTTCATAACAGACCATCCCATAAATTTAATTAACGGTATCTGAAAAATCTGGAATTCTTATTTTCTCCCACTATAAATATATAAACATCCGGAACAATCTATTATAGAAACTTAAAACTAATGCGATGTTTCAAAAGGGAAATTAAATTTAAATAAGATTTTCAATAACTTTTAGTCTTTTTTTCCCCTCGCTATTAACATGACGGACAGACAGACTAACAGACAAAAAAGCGTCTTTAATCCATTTATATTTATGTTATATACATATTTAGTCTAACTAGCCCATCAAATAAAATGCTAAAAGAACTCACTCGGTGCACCAATGTCTATGAACCATCGAGAAGCTGCTCGTACAGAAGACATTTTTTAGTCTAACTAGGACGTGTGACGTAATGTTTTTATTCCTTTGACGTCATATGGAGTTAATTCTTTAAATGAAATGCTAAAAGAAATCACTCGGTGCACCAATGTCTATGGACCCTCAACAAGCTGCTCGTATAGATGATATTTTTTAGTCCAACTAAGCCGTGTGACGTTTTGGATTTTTTTCCTTTGACGTCATATGGAATAAATTCTTTAAATGCTATAACAACTCGTAATGTTTATTAAACCTCGTAATGTGACTCGCATTTTAAAATGACATAATAGCTAGATTTAGATCTAATCTAGATTTTTTATACTAGATCTAGATTTTTTTTTACACTAGAGCTAGATTTTTAAAACTAGATTTAGATTTAAGTTCTAATTAAAATCATTGTAGAATCTAGATCTAGAATTTCTTGATCTAGTTTAGAATGTTTATTGTTTTACATGTTTCGGATGTTCCTTCAGAGTTGTAGTCCAAACCTCCTGCAGGACGACGGGGGATGGGAGCGGGCAGGGTTTGAACCTGGGACCATCGATGAATCCAAACGACAGTCCAGCGCGCAAACCGCAATACCAGACAGCCATGATTTAGACTATATCAAGATCTAGAATTTTAGTTTCTAGACTTAAAGTGTAGATTTTTATTTCTAAAGTCTAGATTGTCAATATGTCAATATTGCAATGTTATAAAATACTAAAACTTATGTACTATTTAAAAATTTAATATTACGATTAGTCTATTAATTGATTATTTAGTGTGATTTTTTTTTTACACAAATCTTATCTAAAATACATCTACATTATCCCAAATTTATATTTTATATCTAGATCTAGTAGATATAGATATTGAGAGTACTAAATTAGAAGTTTGATTTAGGTAGATCTACATCCTTATTCTAGTTCCATTGAAATGAAAATGCTCAATACCAAAAGATTATCTAAAGTCGCTCTTCTGAAATATTGTACATATCCGGTAGTTGTCATTCCGTAATGTGTAGGTATATTATCAATAATAGGTTATTAGTTTGTAACCAGTTTGTCATTAGGTAAAGAGCAATGCCTGGTCGTGCGGTTAGCGCGCAGGACTGATTATCTCTACGGTCTCGGTTTCATACCCTGCTTCATGCCATCCTCCGTAGACCAGCGGGAGATTTTACATTTAAAAAAAAATTTTACAACTCCAAATGAATCTTTGAAACAGTATTACTTTTAAAAATCAAAACAAAATCACGCCTTGAATATTCCTTGCGAATATGCGGATCCGACAGGGATCCTTCTCCCACGGGGGCCGCCTCTGAGTTTGTGTGGCAACACAAACTCTTTTTGTAATCTTATTTTATTTGTAAATTATGTTCAAATGTTTTGTGTATTTTGTAACTTTATTTTTTAGTCTTCTGTCCTGAAGTTTCTTTTAAATTTCGTGATTTTACTTTTTTTTACTCATGGTGTTTTTCTTGTCAAATGTGGATATTTGTTTGTTATAGATCTCACGTCTCAATTTCTTTCTGGTTACAAAGCGTTTATCAACTCACTGTCTATCTGGGTGTTATGGTGTATACCTTATTTACCACACTTTCCGATCTCGTACCAAGTTGAAACTTTGCACAATTACTTATTGTCGATGACAACACACGAATCAGTGGAAAAAACAACAACAATTAGTTCATTAATTAGTCGTAGTTAATTAATTTTGTTTTATATTAAGACAGTTAGGACTACTTAATGTTTGTTTTGTAGTTATTGTCATGTGTTTATTATGTTTGTTTGCCTTGAAGATCTTGATGATATAAACTTGTGACATATGCAGGTTCGGAGGTGCCTTGATTATAGTTCAAATACTTTAATAATTAATGAAGAAACAAAGTGATGATCTGTTTTTCTAGAGTTTTTTTATTTTTTAAACTCAAACTTGAAATGATAAATGTATGTACAAACCAGTGGCGTCACTAGGGGGTGCAGGGGGTGCGGTCCGCACCGGGGGACACCCGTTAGGGGGGTGACACCCAAGTAAAAAAATGCACTTTGTGAATAACTAAAAATTTAAAAAGAAATGACTATGGCTTATTATTGGAACGTGGTATTCACAATTAATAATTACAGATCAATATCCTTTTTTTTATTTCGACTAAAAATATTTTAATTTTTTAATGAAATTCTATTCTATTTTAAAATGCTATATCATACTTAACGTCACAAGGAAAAAGTGAAGCCTTTTTTTTTTCAGCTCTATATCAGCTGCATTTATGTCTTTGAATATTGCTTTGATTAAACAAAAATGCTTTAATCGAATCGATTAAATTTCTAGCTAGCACCGTAATATCAGGATGCCAACCAATAGCCATTGAGATTTCGTATGTTGATGATTTCATCTTTCTGTAAACGAAGCTATAGAAGAACGAAATATTAGAAATGTTACAATGTCGAATGATATACTTGAATATTTGAGGAAGAATGGTTCTGATGCTTCGCAATGGGACGATTTAGTCACTAAATAACAAAATAAATATATAAATAAATAAAAAATATAAATTCTTTTGTTGTCCACTATTTTCAACTAATTGTAATGAAATGAAACAGAAATGTGTAACTGAATTGAATGTGTGGTTGAAATAAAGTCTGACATTGGAATATTACAAGACGTATGAAGGATGGTCATCTGGATTGGATAATTGGACAACAAGGGCATCTGGCTACAAATACATTGGACATGGAAGTCGTGGCTATGATTGATGTAAAGAAGAAAAACAATGGAAAGAGATATTCCAAGGACTCTGTTTCTATAAAAAGCAGAATATTTGACATTTCGCGACAATATTAACAACGAGTCTTTATTGAATAAAGAATTTCAATGAGATTATGGAAATGTTATGTAGATAAAACCCATTGCTGAAAGTACATTGGTTATGTTAAAAAGTTTGTACATGTTTTAGCAAACGACGTAAAGATATTAGTGTCAGAACGACTGTAAGCACCTTTGTATTTTATTTGACAACACACTGACAATGCACACCTAACATAGCACACACATATATTAGATTCAGAAGTTCAACGATTTTATGGGAGACGAAAAAACAACTGATGAGATCAACTTAATTTCTTTAATTGTTTAGAAAAGGTTGGAGCGCAAAGATGAGGTTGGAGCGCAAAGATGAGGTTGGAGCGCAAAGATGAGGTTGGAGCACAAAGATGAGGTTGGAGCACAAAGATAAGGTTGGAGCACAAAGATGAGGTTGGAGCTCTAAGATGAGGCTGGAGCTCAAAGATGAAAATGCAGCTTCAATGTCTGGAACCTTGGAGGAGTTCAGGAAATGTATTACGAACCAACAGAAAAGCTATTTAATAGATGTGTATAAACATTCACTCAATCTATGTTGTCAACCTTCTAGTTCAGAAATTAGCGCTTTGCATTTTTTGCTACGATTAAAGTAGTTCTTTCGTTCTGAAATTATTGCCACTAGAGGCTTTTATTTGACCTTGTTTTCTGGAAGGGAGGTGGAAGATGTACTAGAAGGCCAAAGATACACAAGACTAGGCCTGTCCTTAAATTATTGACAATGTGGTGACTAATTAAACATTTTCTTTAACAAAAGCTTTACACGTTAGCGCAAAGTGTTTTTTAAAAAAAGGCTCTTCTAAAAAAAAAAAACATGAAGAAACTGTCAGGCGATCCCAAGATGGCGGACTTACTATTTAGGAAGACAAAAAGAGGTTCATTCTTATGTCATTGATCGTTTTTTAACTCTGAGCTTCAACTCCTACTGCAAGCAATCATTGATGTAGCAGATAAATATGGAGCGATCCAACCGAAAAATTCTTTAGTTCAACAACCAACAAAGTATTGCAGATGTCAGTTTCAAAATATTGGCATATGTGATGATTTTCCATAAGGCGACCTTCCAACAGAAATACCAAGACTGAGAAGGGATCTTCTAAAGGCAACAAAAGTTAGTCTTGAAGAACATAAACGTTGACAGTGTATGATTCATGCCACTCAGAACTTAAAAAATAACTCTAAATCATTATCAAAGCCTTTAACCGTTTCTTACCATCTGCTTATCTATGGCGTCATGGGAAAAAGGATTTTTACATTAAGAACTTTTTTTAGACAAAGGAAGAAACGACACTGTCACAAAAGTGACAATTTTATTAAAAATGAAACCGTTAAAAACATTTACTTTGATAAAGTTAATGATAAGTTTTCAAGTTTGAAATCCAGAAAAAAAAAAAACCCAGTGTAATTTGCTAATGGACGCATTGTTGTAAAATTGAACTATAGATTAATGGCAACGTCTTTGATTCGGAAGATTTAATCACGTGACGCAAACCCAGTGAACTATAGATACACTGTAACCAACAAGTGACCACCTCTCTCTCTCTCTGTAGCACACACACACACACACACACACGGGGAAAAAAGGATTTTTTTACAGGGGGGGGGGTTTGGCACGCTGAGATGACGGCACCGGGTGACACCCACCCTAGTGACGCCACTGGTACAAACAATATATAAAGCAGATACAGGATTAAGCAAAAATCCTCAATAAAATGAGTAACTATTTACTTTTAAACTAGCGACTTCTAAGTCTAACTTTCTATCTCTCTCTCTCTCTCGTCTCAAGCTACTACTCTTCCTTTTATATATTTCCTTAGCATAAAGAACCATGACAATTCAATACCCATCCTTGACTCCTTGACCCGCTTACATTTATTTTTCCTTTTAATTGTTTTTGTAATTCAACCTACGTCAATTATGTTTCCCTGCTGTAGCCTTGAACTAAGTTTTAATCGGCGTCTTTCTGGCATTTAAGCGTGGAAACGCGTGACCTGATTTGACATAGGTACACTGTCCTCATTTTGTGAACAGTTAGGTGTCACTTGTCACGTGATAGTTATGATGAAAGAATGTTTTGTATTATTACTACTTCTATAATGTTAATTTTGCTAATGAATTATAATTGAAGGAATTGAAGAAAGTAAACGATAACGATGATACACGATAAGAAGAGCTTAAAGAAATAAAAACCTTAAAGACTCGAACTTATCCAGGCAGTATACGTTTAGCCCTTTGATCAAAGTATCAACGAAGAATTTTCTTGTTCTTGTTTCCTTTAATAATCTATGTCTCAAACTAGACCAGCAATCCTACGCTTCCTTTCCATGAAGGCCAGAATTACCTTCCAAATGATCACTTTCAGTTGTTAGAAATCCCAGAAGAAAAAAAAACAAGAACTGCTGCAGAAAAAAAACCCACATAAAATAGCATAACCACTGGACATAAAACAAATTACACTATCATTTATTTGTTGTTTTTTTGTTTGTTTCATTTTACTTGTTTCTTCATTTCACAATTTCAGGGAGGTAACAAATATGGTTAATTCAAAACTACCTGTCTGAAACTGACAGATCTAGATCTTTTAAGGAAACAAAAGTTAAAAAGAAGAAAAATCAAGGCCAGTGCGTGTGTGAACAATCAATTTACAATTTTGTTTTGTTTTTTCTAACTGCTCGCTAGGCGGAGCCCCAGGTCTCATGCTTATGTGTAAATCTGTCTTCCAGATTTACATCAACATCAGATTATCTAGTGAGAAGACATATTTGATATCTGATAGACTTCATACTTCCAATGTAAGGAAGTATTTGGTTGAGCTTTCGTTTCTGTTAGCGTCCGTTGTACAGTATAAACTATAAAGGATAAAGTTTCTTAAAGATAAAGTTTTTTTTTCTGTTTTTTTGTTTCGTGAGAGGGTTGAGGGGTGAAGTCAAATGGTATTACTACTTCCTTATCAATAGGCTACATCTACAATCAATCTCGTTATTTTACGAACACGTTGGCTTCCGTCTGGTTTAAATAATAGATGCGAGTCTGTTTCGTTAGTGGTATAGTGTCATGTTTAAGATTTGGACTGTTTACTGATATTTCTACGTACGTGTGTGTGTGTTAGTATGTGTGTTTGTAGCATTTTGTTGGTAGGAACAACTGTTTATGTGGTGATTATTTTTTTTTAGCGTAGGCCCTACTGAAATAAATTTGGGAGGAAATAAACCTCCATCTTACATTTATAAAAGCATCGAAAAAAAAAGTTAATCTTGTTGACCTATTATTGTGTATCAACAAAAACTTAAATCTATTTATAATTTTCAAGAACGGGGCATGTTCCTTATAAAGATACGAAACATCAGAATTGAGTTCCCTAAAAGTTTTAAAGCTTGCCTAATGTTATTTAGATACGAAACATTAGAATTGTGTCCCTTTAAAATATTACCTATTGTAAATAGTTGAATCTTCGCTATTTCATGTCAATCTACATCTATCCATTGAGTACGCTTAATCTCCTTTACTTTACACTTATAACTGCATGATGCTTTTTTTTTCTTCTATGTTAACCGTTACCACAATGTTTTATAAGAATCTGCCAATGGTCCGCCAAACACATAGACGAAAGTACCAGGCAAATTGAGAAAGGACATAACCTTGCCTGAACATGTCTTCAAGGCTTACGTAATTGAAAGTCCTAGATGCAGTGAATAAGGTGGTCCAAAATGAAATAGAAGACTAGAATAGAACAAAAAAATAAGGATCAAACATTAAATTACGTCGCGAATTTAAATTTTCCTTGTATCTAGCCTGTACATATAAATTAACAAATAAGTGAAATGTATGTAACGGAATGTCTTTAGCGTTTAATTAGCCTTCTGAACCTGCGTGCAGGTGTCATTAAATCTTTAGCATTAATTAACTTTTCCTGTTTTGATGGCAGCAAAGTCTTTAATTAATTATGAATTATCCAGAAATTGGACGAGATCTCGTTGGGACAGATAACAGGCGTCCTTGCAACATAGACGTTCTCAAATAGTTTTTAATTAGTTTGAACTTGGAAAAAATTCTTTCACCCGATGCAGCAGTGATAGGAGTTGTCATTGTATACGAAATGCTATGACGCTATTTAGAACAAAAGTCTTGAAACTATGGCCATAAATACAACGTCAAGCATGAAGAGAAGGCGAAACAGTTTCTGGAATAATGTAGGAACATATTTACAGCTTTAGGATCAATATCTTAACCAGATGCATCGGTGAGTACAATATTCAATTCCTCTCACGATGGTCTTAGGTGACCCCTGGCAAATCGTTATTCGTCCCCAAAGGGGGTCTCGTCCCTTGGTTGAGAACCGCTGCTTTAGATAATAAAGACAAAATGAAATTGAAGTCAAGGGTCGAACATAAAGCTAAAGATCAGGACATATGAGGCGTAGTACTTGAACTTGTTATTGGTGTTTCAATGAGATTTAGGTCAAACTGAAAGAGGATTAAAACAACAGGAAAAAAGGCAGTAAACAGTTTAGTATTCATCCGCCTGAAGCCTAAGCACTTTCAAAGTTACTCAAAAAATTTTAATATTTTACAAATTTAAATTCGGCCTATTAGTTTAGACAACACTTCATATGCTAATATTGATCATTTAGGACATAAGTCATAATGTATTAAATGGTATTAAAGTAATGAACCCCTTTCAGACCTACCAATATATAAGGCGAATGATGCATAGTTGGCATACAGCCTTTACTTTGCAAAACTAATGTACTAATGTCGTTGTGTGGACTCAGGGTGTTCCAAAAATCCCAAAATTCAATTCCCAGTCTCTACAGTAGATTCAAACCCTAGACCACTCGATTCGGAAGCCAAAGACTCAGGCACCACGCTCCTTCATTGAAACGATTTTGCTTAGAGATTAAAAAGAAACGTTTTCTTTCTTCATTCATTGATGTCTTGAAAAGTTTTCATTGTTTCTCCCTCTGATCAGAATCTACCCTGTGAGACCCCGTGGAGGCCAGAGTCTCGCTAGTCTTTAGAAATATAGTAGAAAGATGAAAGAGACTGAAATAACTAGCTAGTACAAGGTAGACGAGAATAAATGGGAAAATACGGGGGAAACAAAAATTTGGAGGCGTTAAACTCGAAGTACTTCTACTTGTAGTCTTGTACTAGATTTAGCGGCTGAAGCTTTCACAGTCTTGAGGATGTGTATGAAGGAATAGAACACTACAAAACTTTGCTCTGTCACTGTTTCGTTATCTGTATCATACCTAGTGTCAACAATATATCAACATTTTAACATACCCAGGATAATTGTTTCCCTTGCTTATTTATTGTTTTCTGCATTTGTTTTGTTTACCTTGGAGACCGAACTGTCAGAACACTTTTTAAAAAAATCGAGAGTGGAATGGGTGTTAATAATGGGAGTGGGGAAAAAAGATGGGCGGGGGGGGGGGGGATAACACTAATAAAATGGAAAAAAAAACACATCACAAACACGGGCGCGCGCGCACTGGTCTCATCTAGTGGTAACTCGGGTGTCACATCTCCTAGCTCGCGCCGGCACGTTCGCTCTCACCTGGCCAATCTTGTGACGAGCGCAGCTTGGCGTTATGAAGAGGTAATGTTTTCTCTCATTTCGTTTTGGCTTTTAACATCGCGTTCTAACTTTGTAGTTAGCCAAACACAAAAATAAAAACAACATTAAGTTGCGAACGCTTTCCAAGAAGATGGACCTAAAAATGTTGTGTTTATGATTCATGTTTGTTATCCACAAACGGAACAATTTTTAAAGTTAGATTATTAAACTTTTCTTGTGTAAATCTGTCCAACTTTTCAAGTTCCTTTGTGATAGGATTTGAATGTGTGTTTTTAACTGTTGGTCTCGAGCTAATTCTAGTGCTCGAAATTGTGTGTTTTTATTACTTTCACAAGTTTCCAATGGATTGTTAATGGAAGGAGATCTAGCTATACAACATTCTAGTAAACTTGGTTCAAAGCAAGAGAAGATAGACTCGCGAATTGAAAGGACACTTCAGAGAATACTTCACATCTAGAGTCGTGGGGTTATGAATGATAGGTAAGTAGTACACCACTAGCTTTACGCAATGGTGGGACTGGTTTACTTTGTAGCTTCAGAATATTGGCTGAAAGGAAGGCTATTATATCGTAGCCCAATCTCTTTGCTGTACGACATGTGCTTAACGTTGGGCAGGGTTCGAACCTGTGACTCTCGAGGCGACATCTTTAAACGCATGCTTAGTGAAGCAGTTTGTAATCAGTTAATCTATAATCTTCTATACAGAAGTTTCCATAGAAGAATAACATTTATGAAAATAGAAATGATATTGAAAATCTTCTCTCGTTCTAACATCACTCGCAACGTTTCACCACCGCCAACACCTGCATATTTTCAGCGGTGCTGTTCAAATTCCCAGCTGCAGGACCAGAAAAGTGACGTGTTAGCCTAGTCACTAGATCTATATCTGTATAGCAGCAAAATCTATGAGGTATAACGCCGTGAACTGGCTGGGTTTCTTCCCTTATTATTGCTGAAGGATCAAACCTTTCAGTCCCTCAGAGCTCATCTCAGCTTAGAGAAGCTGCAGGCTTATGGAGCATCTGGTTGTACATGAGTAAAATAATTTCAGTTTCAATTGTGAGTTGTGAAATATTTTTTGTATGCTTCAGTAAATACAGCCAGGGACTGACCTAAAGAGAACACGTCATAACGAAACTATTTTAAAGACCAATAAAAAAAAATAACTACATTCCACAGCCAATACATCCTTCATCTGGTTCGCTTTTGTTATTGAATGAAAAAAAAAGCAAGAGTCTTGCTCTTTTGTAGAATCTAATGTAGAACATTTCGTAATGGATTAGATCGACAATTACTTATTTCAGATTTTTATATATAATTAATTATATATATATATAATATTTATTTATTTATACACACATTTACTGCTACATATGCAGAAGAATTATAACTTTTTAAAAATTTTATATTTTTTTTAATTTATTGACACTCTGCTTGGTATCTGTGTTTACATATCCAACATAATGCTCAAATTCTCTGCTTGACGGAATGATTGATAATTATCATTACATTATTGCTCCTAATTTTCTTCCTTCCCCCCCTGACTATTTCATTGCCGGTGTTTCTATTTTCCTGTTGGAGGGGTTCAGATAATCAAATTATATGTTTGAGAGAAACTGATCAGTGGTTACCAGATACGATAACTCTCCCTACAGTTTTTTCTCCTACAGGGGTGTATTAAGGCCATTATCTTAATAGGGCCTCCTGAGAATGCATCATTGTAGAGCAAAGCTGCTAGTGCTATTAGGTGCTGCAATAATCATTTCGTTGTTTGTGTTGTGTTTTGATCAGATATTTGCTTTACTTGGAAATTTATTCTTCTAGTGCTTCTTTGTATTAGAAAAAATGTGTAGAAAAACACAGCGTGTGGATGTCAGAGATTGAAATTTAGTTTGGAGGAAAAGAGAGGAGTAATTTCGCTAGTTCCAATTTTGAGCTTCCGGAACATATGTTGTCTTTTTATCTTATGTTATCTCATTCTGTGGTGCATGGTTTTGGGACGAAAGATTTGACGTTGGTCATGTGGGGATAACTTCTAATGGGTTTGTCTTTCTTGTGACTTGGCTTGTCCACAGTTTATTTCACGTTTAATCTATTCACTTATAGTGATAGACTGCAATGATCATGTATGTATTTATTCTCCCATTCTGTGCAAGTGTGTCAGCCTTCCCATTTCCTTCTAGTAAAATATGTGCTGGTATCCATTGTATAACATTTTTTTTTTGCTGTTGTTGTTGAGCTTTATAAGTGCTGTCCTGAGTCGTTTTATATAAGAGGAATCCTAGCTCTTGACGATTGTTTTTGCATTGTGTGGGGTACTTGGGTGATTAGCTAGCGTGGTAGCTGCTAGTTCTAGTGCTTCCCTTTCTGCTCTGTAGCTGTCAGAGAGCTCTCCAGTTGCAGTGGCTTTGTCTAGTTTTTCTTCATTGGGCCATTCAGTGAGTATTCCAGCTCCTCCATTTGTGGTGGCTTTATGAGAGAAACCATCAGTATAAACTCTGATCCACTGATTGTTAGTGTAATGAGTTTGTAGAAAATGATTCACATTATTATAAGTAATTGATGATACTAGTTCCTGTTGGATTAATTGCATTTTTAATTTTTACAAAGCTTATATCAACTCACTCCGTCCGTCTGTCTGTCTGGTACAAATTTTCTGCACGCTTTTTCTCCCACTTACAAATGTCGGATCAAGTTGAAACTTTGCACACTTATACTTTGTACCTAACAAAACATGAATCAATACAAAAAACAACAAATATTAATCAATTAATTAGTGTAATTAATAAATCATACAGTATTGAAACATATGGCTGTGAATGTGCATTTCTTTCCTTTATATAAGCTTTGTTTTTTTAAGAATTTTTTCATATTTCGCTTTTTTAAGATTAGCAGTTCTTTACACTTCTTCTCAGTGATAAACATACACATCGGCCTATATCCATTGAGAACACAGGCCAATGTTGTGTAAGCTTATATATACTTTTTCCAGCACTTATAGTTGTGTTGTTAGTTTCTGTGAGTACATCCGTATACCGTCAAATGTATGTGGTCAGCACATAGACTTGACTTTAAAAGCATTTCATTGTGTTAAATGAACGCATATATATGTATTGTTGTGTTGTGTCAAACTTTATCTTTGATGTAAGTGAAGCACACTAATTGTTAGTGTTTCTTTCTTCAAAGTAGGCGGCTAGGCATTCCTTGTTAGAAAACTCTACCTCGTTGTTAAGTGTTCACATGAAGAGAACTTATCGAGCTAAATATTGTGTTTGTTTGGTAAAATGTTCGTCGACAACTTTTATTGAACGTCCACACTTTAAGAACTTTCATTTGTTGTCTAGTGTTCCTGGTAGTACACAAACATATTCTGAGATCTCGATAAGGGTTTAAGACAAAGTCTAAATTATTTTTAATGTATTTACCTCGCGTTTAAACATGTGTTTAATTCGTTCTTTTAAAAATATGAACATTTTATTTTGAAAGCAAGTGTCACCTAATGGGAAGGTTGAAAAGTGGCACTAAAGAGATAACGCAAACAAGGCATTTCAATGGCTCTCAACGAGACACTAAAGTACGGACAAGAAACACAACACATTTCCTTATACTGTTAAATTGCATCATGGATTGTTTCGGAGATTAATCATCTTCCCTTTTTATTGGGCTACAAAATCTTTGGGAAGTAACTCCATGTAAGTGCAAAAAGAGGGTTTTATTAGATCATACCATTGTCATGCCCTTATCGGCCACTTGATAAATCTCAAACTTTGGTTCACTTGGTCACGTGACTGCTCTTAACCTTTTTCTCTTAACTAAGGGAAAGAGTTAATTCGAATGTCATAAGTTCTGAGAGTGTTTAGAACTTTGACTGAGGATTTGAGGACCTTTCTGAACTGAGTAAGCGGAAAGTAATTTCATAATTTACAACGTCGACAGAAGACTTTTTTTTGTTTGAAACAACAATTAATAGATTTTAATTTTCTGCGGCTTTGAAAGACTCAATAAGTTTTTTTTTTTTTGTTTTGTTTCCAATGAAAGGAAATATGTCCAAAATGTTGAATGTTTTTTTTTACGATGGCATTGAGCCTTAAATTAAATGTTTTTGACTGACTACTTCGCCTACAACATACAACAGATTATACGCAATTCCACTAATGTATTTACTTCTAGGGAGACCTTCAACAACTGGCCGAGATTCTTTTGGTCCTGACCATTCTATCATTACATTGCGAGAGTTGACTGAATGTCGACATGAGAGCAAATAAAAGTCAAACTTACCTACCAGGTAAATACTCAACAGTCGAGTGAACAGAGAAAACAGGTCACCTCGAATCTGAAGTCTCGCTCTCAAGTTTTTCCCTTTTCTATTCTATGTTAACACAATTTACTTGCGCTTCCTTCTATAGTGACATTACTCTCCGTGCTCAAATGATACAAGATCTAGTTGATACTTAAATACACATCTGAAACAGGACCAGATATCACTACGGGTCCAAATATTATTTTAAAATCTCAATGGCCCTGAACTGTATCCACAACTTTATTTATATATCAATCAGAGGTCCGAGACTGCCTAGAACTTATCTTTATTTCGCCGTAGTCAAATCATAATTTTCATTGAAAACACTGTAGTGGGTGTACTCTATTGCTGCCTTAAATAAGTTACTAACATGGCATGACACATATGAGTATAATGTTGGGGCACCCATTTTATAGTACTAAATGTCACTGTCAGCCAGTAGATCTACAATGACTTCCAAATAAACTCTCCCTGTACGACCTGTTGATTTGATGACTTGGAAAAGTTTTGAAAAACTTCTTGAAGAAAGGTTTGGCTATCGAGACATGTTTTGTTTTGTTTTGTTTATCTAGCTGTTTAAAATGAGGGGTTGGGGCATGACATGTGTCTGTAACTTTATAACCCAAACTTTTTTTGTGACACATGAACATAGAGTGCTGACAACGAATTGCTACTTTCATATTTTCAAATCTTCTCAGGGTTTATGCTTTACTAGCTAAAGGGTTACTGTATGACAAATCAACTGGGCTTAGAGATTACTGTATGACAAACCAACTGGGCTAAAAGGTTACTGTATGAAAAATCAACTGGGCTTAGAGGTTACTGTATGACAAACCAACAGGGCTAAGAAGTTACCGTATGACAAACCAACTGGGCAAAGAGTTTACTGTATGACAAACCAACTGGGCTAAGAGGTTACTGTATGACACACCAACTGGGCTAAGAGGTTACTGTATGACAAACCAACTGGATTAAGAGGTTACTGTATGACAAATAAACTGGGCTTAGAAGTTACTATATGACAGACCAACAGGGCTAAGAGGTTACTGTATGACAAACCAACTGGGCAAAGAGTTTACTGTATGACAAACAGACTGGACTAAGAGGTTACTGTATGACACACCAACTGGGCTAAAAGGTTACTGTATGACAAACCAACTGGACAAAAGGGGTTACTTTATGACAAACCAACTGGGCTAAGGGGTTACTGTATGACAAACCAACTAAGCTAAGGAGTTAGTGTATGACACACCAACTGAGTAAAGGGGTTACTGTATGACAAACCAACTGGGCCAAGGAGTTACTGTATGACAAACCAACTGGGCTCAAAGGTTACTGTATGACAAACCAACTGAGCAAAGAGATTACTGTATGACAAACCAACTGGGCTAAGGAGTTACTGTATGACAAACCAACTGGGCTAAGAAGTTATTGTATGACAAACCAACTGGGCTAAGGAGTTACTGTATGACGAACCAACTGGGCTAAGAAGTTACTGTATGACAAACCAACTGGGCTAAGAGATTACTGTATGACAAACCAACTGGGCAAAGGGGCTACTGTATGACAAACCAACTGGGCTAAGAGATTACTGTATGACAAACCAACAAGGCTAGGGAGTTACTGTATGACAAACCAACTGGGCTAAGAGATTACTGTATGACAAACCAACTGGGCTAAGGAGTTACTGTATGACAAACCAACTGGGCCAAGAGGTTACTGTATGACAAACCAACTGAGCTAAGGAGTAACTGTATGACAAACCAACTGGGCTAAGGAGTTACTGTATGACAAACCATCTGGGCAAAGGGGTTACTGTATGACAAACCAACTGGGCTAAGAGGTTACTGTATGACACACCAACTGGGATAAAAGGTTACTGTATGACAAACCAACTGGGCTTAGAGGTTACTGTATGACAAACTAACTGGGCTAAGGAGTTACTGTATGACAAACCAACTGGGCTAAAAGATTACTGTATGACAAACCAACTGAGCAAAGAGATTACTGTATGACAAACCAACTGGACTAAGAGGTTACTGTATAACAAACCAACTGGGCAAAAAGATTACTGTATGACAAACCAACTGGACTAAGGAGTTACTGTATGACAAACCAACTTGGCAAAAATGTTACTGTATGACAAACCAACTGGACTAAGGAGTTAATGTATGACAAACCAACTGGGCAAAGGGGTTACTGTATGACAAACCAACAAGGCTAGGGAGGTACTGTATGACAAACCAACTGGGCAAAGGGGTTACTGTATGACAAACCAACTAAGCTAAGAGGTTACTGTATGACAAACCAACTGGGCTAAGGGGTTACTGTATGACAAACCAACTGAGCTAAGGAGTAACTGTATCACAAACCAAGAGGCTAAGAGGTTACTGTATGGAAAACCAACAGGGCTAGGAGGTTACTGTATGACAAACCAACAGGGCTAAGAGGTTACTGTATGACAAACCAACTGGGCTAAAAGGTTACTGTATGACAAACCAACAGGGCTAAGAGGTTACTGTATGACAAACCAACTGGGCTAAAAGATTACTGTATGACAAACCAACTGAGCAAAGAGATTACTGTATGACAAACCAACTGGGCTAAGAGGTTACTGTATAACAAACCAACTGGGCAAAAAGATTACTGTATGACAAACCAACTGGACTAAGGAGTTAATGTATGACAAACCAACTGGGCAAAGGGGTTACTGTATGACAAACCAACTAAGCTAAGAGGTTACTGTATGACAAACCAACTGGGCTAAGGGGTTACTGTATGACAAACCAACTGAGCTAAGGAGTAACTGTATGACAAACCAACTGGGCAAAGAGGTTACTGTATGACAAACCAACTGGGCAAAGAGATTACTGTATGACAAACCTACAGGGCTAAGAGGTTACTGTATGACAAACCAACAGGGCCAACAGGTTACTGTATGACAAACCAACAGGGCTAAGAGGTTACTGTATGACAAACCAACAGGGCTAAGAGGTTACTGTATGACAAACCAACAGGGCTAAGAGATTACTGTATGACAAACCAACAGGGCTAAGAGGTTACTGTATGACAAACCAACCTGGCTAGGGACTAACTGGATGACAACGTAACAAATTGATAAGAGCTACTAGGTAATAGGCTGACTGGCGTGGTTTGGGTTTGATGACTTGCTGACACGGACTAGGACTGATTGATCACATACCTATGTGGAATTTCTCCCCATTTTCCTTTTGGTATGGATGTTTAACATGTTCTAACTTTACACTAGTTATTTATTATCTATTTAATTGTCTTGTACAAAACATCAACAAGGTCAGAATAAGTTGCTGCTAAGTTAATCTTGAACAGAAGACCTAATTAACTTCTGCTACAATATATAATCGATTATACAGCTATCAAGCACATATTATTCAAGTAAAACACAACAAAAATCTTATTTTCAGAAACATATTAGGAACTCACGGAAACAATGTATATATTCTAATATGTTTCCACTATAAATTTACTAAACATCTTCTATCAATCCCTCAATTTTCTCATGAACAAAAATGTGGTTTTGCCCTTTTGATTAAACTTATCTATTCTTCAATTTCTATATCCTGCTAATAATAAATGTATACAATATTAGTATAATAATGATGATGATGATAATAATAATGAATATTGTTAGTAATAAAAAAAACTTACAAAAGCAGAGCTCGTCTTTTAAATGCACCGACTCATTGGCCCGAATTGTGTATTGAAAGGAAAGTTTAAAAAACAAAACTAAACGTTTAACCCCGTCTGCAGGCTCCATACTACTCAGAACAATGAGTGTACTAGGATTCAGTGTTATCGTGACCCCGGCTTAAGGCCAGGAAGTGGTTCTATTAGCCTGTGTTTACAAAACAAACAAAGTGCTCTACACCCTATTGCCCATTAACTTATTCTTGAAAGTGATGGAAAAATGTCCAGACCAGTCATGCATTGAGAAACAATAGAATTGATTTCTGAGCCCGAGAAGTAACGGCCAACTTCTTTACTTAGAAAAATGGAACCAAAGTTTTTTTCATGTCTTCGTCTCAATTTAAAGACAATAGCTACACCTAATGCTGCTGCACATAATGCTACTACACCTAATGCTGCTACACCTAATGCTGCTACATATAATGCTACTACACATAATGCTGCTGCACATAATGCTGCTACACATAAGGCTATTACACATAATGCTACTACACATAATGCTACAACACATAATGCTGCTATACAAAATGCTGCTACACAAAATGCTGCTACACATAATGCTGCTACAATGAGTATTGTAAGATTAAGTTTGTTAAATTTTAAACAAGAAAAACAAAAAAAAATACTTTAAAAAAAAAGGCGGTACTTAAAAAAAAGAAAAACTTATAGAGCGATTATTTTGCTTTTACTAATTAATGGATGTATATAAAAAAAAGAACATTTTGCTTCCCCCCCTCCCCTCCGCCAATAAAAAGACTTAAGCCAAATCTAATTTTTAAGATGATTATACATAAAAAATTATAACGGTCAAACCAGAGTTTTCCCTGTTTGGACAATTAACTATTTTTTTCCTTAAGACTGTCAAATTTCTAGGAAAAAATTACAGATGTTCAGTCAAAAGAGATCAATCCTAGAATACACAACTTCAATTTGAAACATCAGGACATAGAGAAATAAGTGAAAACAAAACAAAACAAAAAACAAAAACATGTATGAAAACTGCAGAAGTGGTTTGTCCACGATAGTCACAATAGTAGCTCCCCCCCCCCCCCCCAACAAACTGACTAGTGAGATAAGGACTAGGGATGAACAATGAACCCTAACGCCATGGATTAGTCACTAACAAAGGTAGCAGTAAGTTAATACTCTTTCTTGGATTACTGTTACTAAGTGATTTAACAAAAGTCAAGATCTTGCAATCTATAGGGCAGCTGGTGTGAAGGTCATCAGTTTCTATGGTCGACATTTAAATGGGGTGTCGTGTGGCCAGCACAACGACCAACCCCTCTTTACTTTCCCCAACTAATGTTAGTTAATTAGAGTTGGGTGGACTCAGGAGGTTCCAAAAAATCCCAATCACGGTTTTCGAGATTCGAACCCGGGTCCCTTGGTTTGGAAGAGTTACCACTTAGCCCTCACGTCCCAACTAAGTGACTTATCCTTTCGAAATGATTAACTCCTTTGACCAGCCAAAACATAATTAGAGCCCATTCATAAGCCATAAAGATCCTCCCGATTAAACTCTGACACTGTTGAGTTGATTTCAGAGCTTTAAATACTCCTGTTACACCACGGGGCTCGGTATCATTTTTATGGATTCTAGATGAGCAGACGGGGCTCGGTATCATCGTTATGGATTCTAGATGAGCAGACGGGGCTCGGTATCATCGTTATGGATTCTAGATGAGCAGACGGGGCGATGGTAAACGAGAAGAGCAACGTGTATGTTAATGCAAGGGGGAAGTGCTGCAGGGTGTGTGTGGTGGGGGGGGGGGGGGGGACTGGTTCCGTGGGTTGTGATGGCCAATAAGTCAACAAATTTACCTCCCCATGACGCGTCACTTTCATCTTTTTACAATCTTCTCTATCACGTCAAGTTTCATAACTCGTCTTTCAACTCAGTTATTACCCTTGAGTAAAACTTTTTTTTGAGTTACTGTACTTTGCGCTGTTCTAAATAGAAGAGAGGAGAAAACAGGAAGTTTTTAAGAAGAAAACTAAACATCGAGAAGTGAATTAAACAAACGAAACAAAATTCTTTTAGAAACATCTCATCTCTGTTTCCTGTCCAAAGTGTTTTGACATTTTGACAACTTTTCAATTATTCACTTTCTGAACTAATTTCTTGTGATCTTGATCAAACTGATGTTCTGGTCATTGAACTATTCAACACATATTGGTGACTGGCATCAGTCGGGCAAAAGAGAACAGGAAATGAACATGTATTGAAATCGGCCTGGACATGACCACACAATTCGACCTACAAAGTGCAAGACATGATCAGCGTCCATTCGTTCTTTTTCTTCCTCATCCATTCATGACATTTACTGTCATGAAATAGATGCCCGTGGTCCGGAAATATTGAACTCAACGTAAGTCTGAGTCTGGTCACGTGGTACACTCTTTCTTATGACCTGATTTTCAGGATCTTTCGGAGACAGCCCCATTCAAATGAAATGTTATTTTCTTCCTTGCATCGAGTAAGCAATCCATTACCACGAAGGTAGTCCTGTCTCTATATAAAACGAAATTAATTATTATTTTTATTAAATTTTTCGATTGATTCGTGTTGGTTTGAATACTTGTGCAAAGTTTCAATTTGATCTATGAATGGGTAATGGGAGAAAGACTCTGTACTTCGTGCTATACAATACAGACTTGATGTAAGCTTTGTAAAAAAAAAATTTGTGAAACTATTTGATATTAGACAAGAAAATGAAGACTTAACAGCATTTCAGATTCTAATTTACATGCACAACTAGATTAGCACATGTAACGCGTAGGACGTCATTATCTTCTGTTTTGAAGGAACGTCTGTAATGTACAAGATAAGTTATTGCCAAAGAAATAAAGCGTATCAGCTGAAACAAAAAAAAAAATAAGAACTCACTTAACGTACAAGAAATGTGCTAACGAAGACTTCAATAAATAAATGCGGTTCACACTCAACTCCAAGAAAGTAGTTCACAATACCCGATGCTTCATCAGTTACGAGGAAATTTGAATTCTGAGTTTTATTAGAAGCCGGAACAAAAGCAAATGTTCAGCATCGTATATAAAACAAAATGTCTTATATTATGTTTAGTAAAGTCCCTATGCACACGCCCGGTTTTTTTTCCTCCACTATCAAAGAGGTTTGGTCAAAACTCTTTAGTGGACATAAGAGAAAAGGGGGGGGGGGGTAGTCTACAACGTTCCCGTCATGCTTTTTAGCGTTTCAAGAAACATTTCAGCTTGGAATTCGAACTCACGCCCTCTTGATAGGAAAGCAAGCGGTGAATGCCACTTATTTCCACCTCCCATATCTGTACATCTAACATTTCGAGCAAAGAAAGGACCACCATCAAATTGTATTTATTTCTGTTGAACTGAATGAACGACTAGTTTAAACGTTACATCTCCTTACACTTGGGGGACTTATAAATTAATCCATTGATGTCTTCAGTTTGTCTCAAATCGTAAGTAGAACAAGCAAAGTGTTGTTGTTTTTTTTAGAGAGGGTTAAACTTTTGTTTTAAATGGATACCACCCCCAGCACGCTACGCTACTGACGAAGTTTCGCGGATTATTTTTCTTTTACCTAAGCTTTATGTACAGAGCGTTAGAGACGAACGTAGACTAGGACTAGACGCCATCTTGTCAAGAGAATGTCACTCATTACACGCTATTTAACCACCGTCCGAGAGGGGAGGGAACTGGCTGTTGTAGTTGTGGTGGCGCTACATCCATACATATGTATTATGTATACCCCGAACACAATGGATTAACACGCGCACTTAGAGACAAGTCTGTAGCTGTCTGTTGAAATATTGATTTCCGCTCTACTGTTGCTGTTTCACTCCCCCCCCCCCCCTTATTTTTTTAAAACTGTGAACTGTTGTAAAGTGTTGCTGTAAACTATGGTGACATGTGGATTGGACAAAGACCAAGCACTTAACTTTCGCAGACAATCTATAATCGTAAAGACCAATTTGTTGAGTGCTTTAATGCAATGTCAGTGGAGGGTGTTCTTACTTTACAGACTTGTCACTTGGTGTTCTAGGATACAATATTTCAAAATACTTTCTTTATACAGGGCTTTTTTTTTGTGACGGTACGCACCGGTACGGCGTACCGGCACCTTTTTGAAAAAAATTATTACTTTTTGTATTTTAACGTATTGTTGTAACCCTGCCTTGCACCAGTGCTTGAGGTGCGCACTAGCGCACTGTTGAACGTAAACAGGAAGACGCTAGAATGGAGAGAAGAACGTTGCATCAGGGATTGTGAAGAGTCGGAATGTTTGGGAAACTAAGAGGCCAACTTTTGTGCTGCCTGAAGGTTGTAGAAAGGACCTGGAGCGAAGCGGGGAAGGCTGTCGTTGGTCCACATTCGGGTTAAGTAGCAAAGGACTGGTATAGTTAGTAGCAAGACTCTGAGGAAGCTGAAGGATGTTATGTGTTTGTCCTAGTGAATAAACACCTGTCTTTATTTCCTGTTAAACTGTGTTGAGTTGCCTGCCTTTACGTTGAGTGCCTACCCTAGAGTTACAACAGTATATTTTTAATTTTTAGTAGTTAAGAGTTAGGCAATCAACTACTGAGTACTTTTTAATTTTTAGTAGTTAAGAGTTAGGCAATCAACTACTGAGTACCCGACACCTGAACACTCAGTACCGGCACCTATTTTTTTTTTTTACCAAAAAAGCACTGTATGTTGTTATGATATGTATTTAGAGTAATTTTGTGTATTAATCTCGAGATAAAAAGAGTAGAGATAACTAGACAGGAAATACATCATGTTAAGGGACGCTAGGAAGGAAGTAAGATAGTGACGCTTAGAGAGAAGACTCGACGACCATTTCCCTTGTAAATAAACGTTTGAAAGGTTGGAAAAGCGTATCTTAGTTATTTCAAGAGCGTCTGTAAAGCTGAGCAGCTGTGGTAACTCGCATGTGATGGCATAGTTCTGATTGGAGCATAACAATATATATTATAAATATTTATATTCTGTTCTATATTCTGTTTGTCTGTAGACGCTGTATTCTGTTTGTCTCTAGACTTTGTATTCTGTCTATGAAGTGATTAACATCAACACAAAACCCCTTGTTGCCCCTCTCATAGGATGTAAGTTCTGAATAAGAGAGTCTTCAAAGGAATGGTTTCAATGACCAAAATCAAGCGTTGAGGCAAATACATCATAAAATGCAAGTTCTAACAGATCCTCTTTTCTTTATTATTTAGATTCGAAAACACCCAGAACGTAATTTGAGCATGCAATTAATTTACTATTGGACCTATTTGATTGGTGCATGTTCAAAATATATCTGAAAGAAAATGAACTTATCTCAAAGTTGTATGTATAAATAGTTTAGATCTTTATTTGCGAATAATAGAAACACATACAGCTGCTTGACAAATAAATTCCTTACATATTTTTTCTCCTAAATCATATACGCCTAGGAATAAAAATAACTCTATATGCCTATAATTGTTAAATAGTTATCCCCCCCCCCCCCCAAGCCATTGGCTGTAAGTTGTCAGTAATTACCCTTGTATAATTCAGCTAGGAATGAAATGTGTAATACAGCAGCTTTGTGAGCTTGTGGTAATCTCTTAGTGAACAGAGTTGCTATTAAATAAATACTCGTTGACTTCAAGTTAGCTTTGAGTGACAGTCGCGATGTATTAAGATAATGATAAATGAAAATTAAAATACATTAGAAACAACCTTATTACTTTAGGGTGGCAATCGGTACTACGGCTATGCGCCTGCCGCTATTAATAATCTTAATGTGATACAGGGTGTTAATGTTCAAATGTGTAACATCATTATAGTTTATATGTTTTGCATACATTTTTAACATTGTATTTTTTACAATTTTTACCAATAGTCCTACATTAAGATGTCGTCAATATACATGAAAAATACAATTTCGTAAAGAGTATAGTACACTTAAGTGTATTCACCATGTGCAACCACCACACAACACACATTCAACCTCTAAACACGCAAACATTAAACTACTGTACTCACACACACACACACATATATATTTCGATTTAACCTACTTTTTTAACAACAGAAACAACAAAAAACAAAAAAGGGGGGGGGCTATCATGAGGGTGGGGTAGGTTATGGATGAAGGAAATGAAGCCAGGATTAATTAGTATAAATATAATATTGGCGTACATCTGTGACAGTGCTGTCTCATCACTCCACTCACATTCACACTAGACTTGTTGCTCTGGACCCGCGCCTCCAACTCTCTCTATGCAATAAAAAGGTTAATGGCGACCGCAAGGTGGCGGTCCTAGGAGAGGGGGAAGGGGAGGTGTTCAGCAATGGTAAGGGCTGGCTCTACAATGTAAGTCTTCAGTGACATCACTAGCCAACCACATGGTCATTTTAGCGCTCTAGGTAGGTAAAGGAGAAAAGTCAGTATGGGTTGCAAAGGCACTATCGGTTGCAAGGCCACAACTGGTTTACTGTCATTATAAACAGACTGTAAGATGGAACTGTAGAGAGCAGCTTAAGGCAATTTTTCATTAGCTCTTTCTTCAAAATAATTGAAAATATCGCTGGAAGCAAGTGGGGGCCCTAAGCTAGAGCACTGCTGCTTTCAGAAGCATAAGCAAGTTTTCATTTTCATTTTGAAATATTTTAAGAAAGAACCAAATGACCAAACAAAAAACGACAAAATAATTATTTAAAATAAGTCTCAACAAAACATCTTTGGATCCTCATAGATAATAAATTACAGTTAGAGAATTTTAAGTTTACATGTAGATGAGTGCTAATTTAATTCAGGTGAGCTGAGAATGCTGTATGAAAATCGTTAGATAGGCCTACCTGTTCTGTGATTTATCTTCCTCTATTTACCATGATAAACCGACCCTGCACCATTGTTGGCGGAAATGCAGCCTACAGTATGTCCCTTTTTAGGTTTTTGCAGTCCTCGGTGTTTTACTATGACCCTCAACCTTGTGACCCTCAACGTAGACTTTAAAAAGTACGACATCGATCCTTCATACAGCCTGAGGGAGCACTGTAAGAGTTATCCTGCATTCTGAGCGTCAAAATTCGAATTCATTCTCCTCGCGTCCATAACGTACCATTTTTTCCCAATAAGAACAGCACATTTCAAATGAGCTTCAATTACTGGACTGAAGTGTGTGAGACATTAGAGACAGTCCAGCATGTATTTCAATCATTGCCTTGATGGTCGTGAGGTCATTTTATCCAGGAAGACGGCATGCAGCGGGTCAACAGATGGTAAATCATAAGTAAGACATTGGAACATTCTGAGGTCAAGAAAGATGGAAGCTCCTGGTCAAGATGTATTGAAATGTATTCTTCAAATGTGTGTTTTGATTCGATATTGTTGCAGATACCAACGGCCCAAATAGGATGCAAGGTCAAGGTCCTACTTTCTAGATGCACGTCGTATAATTTAATACTTTTTGTTGCAATATTGCTATTAATGTCGCTAGTAGATTGATGCTCAATTAGAGATGTATAGGTACAAGAACCGCTGGAAGATCGTGTTCCAATTGTTATACAGGCTCTTACGTAGAGTCTGTCTCCTAGTTTGGGTACCATTAACAAATAGATCAAGTAAAGTTGGCTAGAAAAAATGCAAATCAATAATTAAAATGTAGATAATGTCTGTATGTAATTGTGTAGTGTGTGTGCGTAATAGTGGAAAGTAAATTATTCTAACTTTTCATCAGAAATCATACATTTGAAATTTCCTAGTCAACTTGTTATGTAAGCTCCTAGTCAACTTGTCATGTAAGCTTCTAGTCAACTTGTTATGTAAGCTTCTAGCAAACTTGGTATGTAAGCTCCTAGTCAACTTGTTATGAAAGCTTCTAGTCAACTTGTTATTTAAGCTACTAGTCAACTTGTTATGAAAGCTTCTAATCAACTTGTTATGTAAGTTCCTAGTCAACTTGTTATGTAAGCACTAATTTCCTAGTCAACTTTTTATGTAAGCTCCTAGTCAACTTGTTATGAAAGCTTCTAGTCAACTTGTTATGTAAGTTCCTAGTCAACTTGTTATGTAAGCACTAATTTCCTATTCAACTTGTTATGTAAGCTCCTAGTCAACTTGTAATGGAAGCTCTAATTATCACACTGGTAAAGAAAAAAAATTCCCTTAGGAGTGTCTTTTAAAAACAAAAGTCAATCTCTTTCAACTCAGGTGTGTAGACAGGCTTTTCCTCTGTGTCATAGCAATAAATCCCTTCAGGCCGGAGGCACCAATCGCCGGAATCAAATTCATCAAAATCGATTTTAAATTTGTTGGGGAAAGGTGGGGTGGGGGGGTTTAAAGGGAAAAGAGAAAAAAAACATGATCAAAAGCATCAACAACCACAAAACATGATCAAAAGCATCAACAACCACATCAACAACCACAAAACATGATCAAAAGCATCAACAACCACATCAACAACCACAAAACATGATCAAAAGCATCAACAACCACATCAACAACCACATCAATAAAACAATGTTTTCGAGGGAAACAATGTCCTTCAATGAGACAATGTCCTCCAGTGAAATAATGCACTAATATCAATCAATGCAAATTGTCCTACAATGAAACCATTTCCTTCAATGAAACTATGTCTATAGACGCAAAATTTACTAAAATGAAACATTGTCCTTCAATGAAACAATGTCCTTTAATGAAATGTCTATCAACGCAAAATGTCCTACAATGAAACAATGCCCTTCAATGAAATGTATATTTACGCAATGGAACAATGTCCTTCAATGAAATGTCTATCAACGCAAAATGTCCACCATGAAACAATGTCCTTCAATGAAACTATGTCTATTACTGAAACAATGTCATTTCATGTTTCCTTTTTATGGAAAACGTCACAGGGTGAGTCCAGACAAATGTGTTGGTCTTGAGTGACGCTTTGACCAGACAATTGTGAATTTGGTTTCCACCTTGTCAGAGGAAAAGGATTCTGTGATAGTCTGACGTGATCAGAGAATTCGCGCTTGAGAAGTGTGTCTGCTCATGTGTGTGTGTGTGTCGGTGTTTTGTGTGTGACTGTGTGCCTGTTTGTATTTTTGTTTAAAGTGAAAGAAAGTAAAAAAGCGAGCTACTTAAATGCTAAAAGATCAAAAGATCAAATGGAGATATTTACATAAAAATCCCTTTCAAATGAAAAAAAAAATTTCGTTTCTACATAAGTTCCCTAGAAATTTGTTCCATTGTTACCAGTAAAGGTAACAGCAGCCTTCACCTTCGAGCTCACCTCCCCTTCTGTGTTGTGGTCATTAAGATAGAAGTGTGGAGTTTAGACAGCAGACGAGAAATCAAATCAACAGAAAGGCGCGATTAAAGGTGACTTGAAACAATATAGAGAAAGCAACGAGCTCAAATGTAACTTGGAGAAATTGTGCTTGAAATGTTTGTGTTGTTTGTATAGCCTGATTTGTTTGGCGCTTCTGTATCGTCAGATCACTTGATTCTGTACTGTCACTATTTATTTCAAAGCTTGATGTTGAACTGCCATTTCGTAACCCCGTCCTGCCATTGTAAAGTAAATTTCCCCTTTCAGACCAATCGATCTTTATTGCAGATGATGTTAATGTGATCAGTTTCTTTAGCCAACAGTTAATGAGCAGGGTGTCATGTGGCCAGCACAACGACCAACCGCCTTTACCTTCCCCAACTAAATTCAGGTACCCATTACAGTTGCATGGACAAAGGGGCGCCCTTAAAATCTTGAAATTCAAAATCCAAGTCTTCATCGAGATTCGAAACCAGGAAACCAGCTTCGAAGTTAGCTCTTAACCACTAAGCCACCGCGCTCCAGTGCTGCAAATAACCCAGCCGCATCAGTCTTATACTCTATTCCATGCACTTTTCAATTGGTAGTAGAGGAAAATTCTATGTGTAAGTCAAATTATCACATGTGTGTAACAGCCCAGAGACACTAGTGAAACAAGTACTAAAACGACACTTAATGCCAGCAAGCCAAACAGTATCGTGGAAAGAACGCAATGAGCGCGCGCGTTCACGCACGTGAAAAACACTCACCCACAAGAAGCTCTATGATTGACCCAGTGCTTTCACGGAGATATTAATGGCAGGCGTCTGTTTTGCGGCGGTCATTTTATGGAGTAGGCGACTTCCGGAATTGGGTAGAAAACAATCAGAAGCGTAGAGGTGTTTGTGTGTGTCTGGGGGGTCTGGGACGTTAGAAGCTTATTTGAAGGTGAAAAAATATGGACCAATTAACAAGATATCGCTTGTGAGAAATGGATGACTAGTCGTATCACGTGACTAGCAGATGATTTGGCGTATCAGGTGTCTAGCACTCGAAGGTTTTAGTGGGAATAAATATCTTTGTGTTTTTGGCTGTGTCTATGTGTGTAAGTGTATCAATGACTTAATTTGTTGTTATGGTTTATGGTTTTTTAAATATTGTTTCTAGTATCTCATTCAAACTCAGAAACATCTATTATTTACATTTAAATATCTATCTATATAAAAGCCAAGGTCCTAGTTGACTTACCTGTCACGTATTGTCCAGCTATGGATGGACGAAAATTAAGAAAATCTAACCTGTTGTAGCTTTCCATGTAAGAAGAACAAATAAGCCCTTTTTACAATCGAATCGACAAATGCTTTTGCCCCCAGAACATTCTTCTTCTTCTTTAACTGCCAGGTAGAGTTGAGCCTTCGGCTCTTGGAACTCTAGGCCAGCAAAAGTGAACAAGAGTTACCTCTTAATTCTCACAGTTTCGTTACCTATTTTGTCTTAGAATAATTTTTTCAAACATTCATGCAGTATTGAACAAATTTTAAAACTCCAATCTTGACCACCTTCATCATATTCAACTTTCCTGTGTGTGTATATCGCCATTGCAGCACCAGAGTTTCCTCTCCGGGGCTTATTCCTGGGTCTTAAATAAAGGGGTCATGGGTGACCCGTGCGTCGTGGTCCTTCTCTTGATATTGTCGATGAGATTCAGAGGAACGCTTCGCGTAACTTTTGGCGCCAACTCAGTTGTAGAGGCTTCTGGAGGGAATGTCATAGTTGATACTCCCAACGTCTAAGGGACTTCACTCCTGACTTTTCCTCGAGGTTGTCTCATGAAGCCTTATTACCGCAAGGCAGCGGAAGTTTGAAGTCAGAGTACCCCTCTTCTAGATGAATTGCCTTACTAGGCTGACGAGTTCCATCTGCCCGAAGCTTCAGGTTTTGTGGCGCCAGGTATCCGCCTTCACCCCTTCATCTGTTAGTAAGAGCAGTTTCGTCAGGCTTAGTATCTAAGCCACACGAGCAGGCCAGGTGCTGGACTTAGTTGTCAACTTCTATTTGAGACGCATGCCATTAGGGAGTATTTTATAGACAATGGGAGCTTATCGCCATTGACACCCCCGGTGTGTATCATGAGCATACTGCTACTAATGATCCAAAGTTTATTATCTAGGACAGTGTTTCCCAAACTGTGTTCCGCGGAACCCTAGTGTTCAACGAGGTGTTCCACGAACTACTGGAATAATTAACTAGTAGCCCACCACATACATTGGTCTTTTTTTGAAATAGCAACGTGTTCATTAGGGAAACAGTTTGAGAAACACTGATCTAGGACTACATTTACATTTTGTTTATTTAAAACATTATTCAACAATTCAATCAATAAAAAGTTAATATCTCTTACAGAATGTTTCCTAAAAGGATACTTTTACTGAATTAATTAATAATTGAATACTCGGTGTCCAGTTGCAGTGTTTACAAGACACATTAAACTTTTCTTGAGTCAACAAGATACATTACAAGGTACATAACTTATCGATCTCAGTGTTTTTTTTAATGTTAGTGATTTCCGCACCAATGATGTCTGTATTTCCGATATACATCAATGATGTTAATTTTGTGAAGGCACATCAATGATGTCTGTATTCTCGAAACACATCAATAATGTTCGAGGTCTCCATGCTGCGCAGACGCCATCGATCCAGTTTATCAAATATACCACGTGACGTGATGTCGTTTTGTTGGTGGAACTGTTTTATTTACAGTTGCGACATTGTGTGGTGTACCGTACCTCAACCCTTGTTTCATTGGTCTTTCTCTCTCTCCCTCACTCTCTCTCCATCTCTCTTGTTGTCCCCCTCTCCGCCTCTCCCTACCCTTCTCTGGCCCTAAACGCCGACAAAACATTTGGTCCTCGCTCTATGTAAACAATCAAAAGGTCACAAACTGTTTCACGGCGCCCCATAGGAGAAGCAGATTTAATTGGCACCCCATAGAAATAGATTTAATTGGCCTTTGAAGATGAGTGTGTGTGTGTGTGTGAATGTGTCTAGGATAAAACACTACTCACGTACGTGTCAGCAGTACATTGTCGAAAAATTTCTTTCTATGTTGCTTTCACGCAATTACGACATTTGCACTATTGGAAAAAAAAGGAGAGGGTTGGGGGAGCTTTTTTGTATCCTGTAAGAGAACCCACATTCAGTTACACCCCTAGATTTCGTTTACTCCTTTCTAAATAGGCTTAACTAAACCTACGCTGAACACCTGTTACTAGTCAATTATAGCTAAGCTTTTTGATGTCATTGTTGATATAAGGGCAGTTCCCAACGCACACGTCTAGCAGTGCTCTTTATACTTTTATTAAGATGTGTGAAAGTTTGATATCCTTGTAAACGGTTTAAACATGGTAATATAAACACTATCACAAAATTAATAGACGAAAGCTGTATGCAACATTCAACAGTCTGTTTTTCAATCTTATTACCTCTGCTATTGTTATAACTATTAAAGAAAGTATACGATAAGACAATACGATATAAAACGGATAATACTGTTTAATTCAAAATAATGCATGTATAATATAATTTTAAGTTACGTTAAGTTCCAATTTCAGAACTTGCGATCTATGGGGCAGATGATGCTTCTGTGGACCACGGGTAACGAGGTGTCATGTGGCCAGCACAACGACCAACCTTTACTTTTCCCTAACTTATGCCAGGTACCCAGTAGATGCCTGTACGGCAGTGCTGTACAACTGAAGACAACAGCACACTATTTTTCCTTGGCATAGTCTGCAAAAGAGCTGACAGCTCGGCAGCAAAAAGCTGGCTAGAACAAGAAACCCATTAGATGTTGGTGGACTTAAAGGCCCACTAAAGATACCGAAATAAAAAATCCCATTCATCACTCGGGACCCGTCGGTTCGGACGCCAAGCTCTTTATCACTCAGCAACTGTGTCTCGATATAATGTAACACAATATAATGTAATACAATATAATGTAACACAATATATTGTAACACAATATAATGTAACACAATATTATGTAACACAATATAATGTAACAAAATATATCAAGTACAATATAGAGAAGGACAATATGATGCCTCTTAGCAAATTGGTTATTGGGCAGCTAACGGGTGAAGTGAGCAAAGTAAGAGCAGAGTGAGAGAGAGAGAGAGAGAGTGAGAGAGAGAGAGAGTGAGAGAGAGAGTGAGAGAGAGAGAGAGAGAGAGAGAGAGAGAGATTGGCCCCGGTTATGTAAACTTCTTAAATGCTTTATTCAAGCAGAACTTAGCGTTGCTGTAGGTATTAGGACTAGTTAAAAATCTCACTATATTCAAAATATTTAACGCTCACATTAGATCTTACTTGTGACTTGAAAACAAATGAAGCTGGATGAGATGGCACCTAGACTTACATGAAGTTTTGTTCGGATTAAAACCTCCACACTATGACCAAAATTTCTAAGATCTTTTTCCGTATTTTTCACTCTTCTTGTCTTAAATGATCTTGCTGCATAAGTCTTTTTCAAATTTGTACACACAGATCATAAGAAACTGGAAAGCTCGCCCTTGGCTTCAAAGTTAGTGTTTCTTTTTCGGTAAATATTCTCGTAGAGCCTCAAATGTCTGAACATTAGTGGTCGAGAGGCCAAGTGCGCTTGAACTTGGCTTCGCTTGACTACCTAGAAGGGGGCTCGAGGTTCGACAACCGACTCGGGCAGAGTTGTGTTTACTGAGCGCCTAAAGGCAGCACGGAAAACCAACTCCTAGATACTTCCCCCCCCCTCCACTGGTCCACAAATGAGATTGGACCAAAAGCGCTCTGAGCATGCTATATAAGCATGAAAGTAGCGCTATATAAAAGCTATAATAATAATAACAACAGTTTTTATTTTTCGCGGCCCGAAACAAGGATGCTACCTTGAAAGTCCTTGCACTTGGTTTCATAATAGTTACATTTTATGTTTCTAAAAAATTGCTAAACTTTCTTTGCAAAAGCCAACACCTCAATGTCCGGCCTTATAAAAGGTGGTAACGGTGAGTTTTCTGACACACATGATGCCAAGAAATTTATGGATAAACCTAAAAGCTATTTAGAATATAAGAAATTTACGCAGACCTTTCCCAAAACCCCAATGTTTGTAATGCACACAATGTATGAGACAAAGAAAGTAATCTGTGTACAGTTATACTAGTCACAGAATGAAATTCTTTTTATATTCAATGTTAATAATTTTACACTGTGTGAAGAAACTTTGAAGGGCCAGATAGCTCACAGACCACAGTTATGGGCAGCGCTGGGTTAAACCAAAAACAGCAAGGATGGGTCTAGGTTTTTGTTTTGCATTGGGTTTAATCCCCATGTCTTCTTCTATCTCGTTCACCCCTCCCCCAAGTTTCTATTATTAGCGAAATTCTCTCTCTCTCACACACACACACTAAGGGCAGATAACTGCAGTGAAAGGCGTTAATAAAACTTAGTCGTCTGCCGCTAAAGAAGTGCGTTTAATAAACAGACTGTTAGGTCTTCATACCCTGAGCCTGTGTGTGTTTATGACTGCCAATATCCAGGGAGGGCAACAGAAGGACACGTCACACCCAAACACAAGCGGCCATGGGAGGAACAGGTGGCACCAAGCAAAGCCTCAATGACCTTAACACCGACAAAGTTAAGCCACATAGACCCATCCATGTGTACCAAAAGTATGGAATCACTTTTAATGAAACAAAAGGGGAAATAAGCACTACTAAAATGAGACTGTTAGGATACGAGATTTCCAAAGGACAACTGACGCCGGATGCTGAGAGATTTCGCGGCAATTACTCGTGCCAGTAAGCAATACTTGAGACAGAAACAATGCATTTAAAATAATTTAAATTTATATCTTTAGAGAAACCGAAAATACTATAAACATACATATGGGAAAGAAACCCTGCCGGACCAAGTAAAAATGAAGGATGTAACTCAAATGTTGTTTATCTTGGCCGGCAGGTTTCCTATATATATATATATATATTTAGTGTTTTATTAACACAGTTGTTCGACCCTTCAGCAGTAAATCTTTTTATTTGAAAGGAAAACTCTAAATAGATATGAAACAACGAATTTTGACATGTTTATTGATCTCTACACCTACCATGTGGTCTGACTCCTGTTTCTGGGGCACTTCAAGTTGTCCAACCTACCCAGACTGGGCGCTACAAGTTGTCCAACCTACCCAGACTGGGACACTACAAGTTGTCCAACCTACCCTTACTGGGGCACAACAAGTTGTCCAACCTACCCAGACTGGGGCACTACAAGTTGTCCAACCTACCCAGACTGGGGCACTACAAGTTGTCCAACCTACCCAGACTGGGGATATACAAGTTGTCCAGCCTACCCATACTGGGGCACAACAAGTTGTCCAACCTACCCAGACTGGGGCACTACAAGTTGTCCAACCTACCCAGACTGGGGCACTACAAGTTGTCCAACCTACCCAGACTGGGGCACTACGAGTTGTTCCACCTACCCAGACTGGGGCACTACAAGTTGTCCAACCTACCCAGACTGGGGCACTACAAGTAGTCCAACCTACCCAGGCTGGGGCACTACAAGTTGTCCAACCTACCCAGACTGGGGCACTACAAGTTGTCCACACGCTTTTTACTTCTCCGCTAAGAAATCGTCTCTGCGGCTTCCTTGTGCACTCTGGGTAGAAGTTTCGAGGTGTCTAATAGAAAAGTATCGCAGGCCGGATATGGCCTGCGTGCCTTTTTATTTATCAATGAAATCTGCTCTATCCCTATTCTCTTGAAAAGAAAATACTCCCGAGTTGTACTAGCTCTGTGAACTAATTGATGTGATACTATTATACAACCAACCATATCAGCTTGCTCTTTTGTTTTTGCCTATGTTATGATCAACTTCCTATACCCTGGTTCTCTGTCACATGTCCCACCCCTCCCCCAACAAATGAGTCTTCATTTCTAGATCGATTCTATAAACGATTTTCAATAGTTGAATTGTTGTCCTCTAGAAAGTCACGTGATCGACTGTTGACTTGATCCAGTTCTTCTAGAGCCAGGACTACCCAAGGACGTATTGTCTAAAACTTCTTTTAAAATACTTTTTAACAATCGCACAATTACAAAGGTCAGGAGCGGAGCTCTGTGCAGAAATCTGGAAGACAAAAGAGTGCTCAATTGACGTGCTCCTTGCCGCCTCCATTAATGTCGAAATGCACTCTCTAAGAAAATAGTTGCAGCTCTGATCAATGGAGACGTGCTATTATGATCCGGTTTCTCTTTTACCTCTACACCGCCAATCAATTAAGCTTGGGAATGATAGTCTGGATGCTTGTTGACTCAACACCGTCAGCTGAATGATCTATTCTCTAGTCCCAGGTCTGTCAAGAGATGAAAACACCAAGTTGACTTTTTAAGGCACGAGTTATTTTTCAGCTTGATTTTCCGAAGGCAATAGATTTGTTGTATTTAAATTATATGAAGTTCTTAAAACTGCATATATTGATTTTTCAGGGTTTAGGAAACCTTCTAAAATATTTAGAGTCTAGAACTTAATTGCAAATTTGTATTCAAAATCTTTGTTATATTCTGTTTTCTTTAAATAATCTCTCTCTCTCTCTATCTCTCTCTCTCTTTTTTAAATTTTATTTCTTTGTTATTTTAATTCATTATGTTATGCTAGAAGGACGCATTGATTGACAAATCTATCTAGAAAACCACACACAACCTCACACTAAGCTAATGTTGTAAACACATTCTCACGATGTGACACAAACATTTCAAAGTATCAACAGTTTCACAGCAGAAAGTTGTCCTCTATAGAAATGACAGTCATTGGTTATTGGCATTCCAGACTTTGTACTTTCTTGTCTTGAAATACGGGAACTAGTTTCTATCTTTTCAACAAAAAAAAATCGCTATAAGGCGAAGAGAAATAGTCGCCTCAGTCATCCAGGGGCTCGTTTCTTTCATTAACGCCAGTTTGTCAACATATAGTCAGAGTTTGTGGTGTCACACTAAATTATCGTGACGACCTGACCCTTTGGCTCAACAGCAACATCCCATTATACCATAGTGACCCTTTGGCGCAACACTGATCTAAACTATCTTGACCTATTGGCTCAACACTGAACTTTAACAACATGACCGATTGGCTAAATACTGCGCTTTACCATCCTGACCAATTGGTTAAACACTGAACTATACCATTTTGACCAATGGGCTAAACATTGACTCATCTTGACCAAATATAAATAGCCACACTAATTCCCAAAAACTTCAACCTTTGACCTTTTAACATTATGTTATAAGTACAAAAAAAGAGTAAAGTTCCCCTTTCTGACCTTGCGATCTATAGGGCAGATAATGTTAAGGTCATCTGTTTCTTTGACCAACAGTTAACGAGCACAACGACCAACTGCTTTTACTTTCACCAACTAAAGTCAGGTATCCATTTGAGTTGTGTGGAATCAGCGGCGCCCTAAAATTTCCGAAATTCAAAATCCCAGTCTTCACCGAGATTCGCAACCAGGTTCGGAAGCCAAGCGCTTAACCAACGCGCCCCCTCATGTTATATGATGATCTAGTTATTGCGAACATGAAATTCTTGATGTTCAGCTGTTTGAATTTAAAAGCACTTGATTGCAAGGGACACATTTTAAAAACCTTTTGAAGTAAAGTCTGCAATTCGATTTCATTCACTCTCACACAGTCACTCTCTTCTCTGTGTGTGTCTCACATCGGCTGTGTGTATGTGTATTGTAGTGTGCATGTTTTGGTGTAAGCATATCATAAAAGTACATTGTGTTTCATTCTAACACATGTTTCCACAATCTATACTTGTTTCACCTAATTAGAAATCACAGCTCCGAAATATGCGCTGGCTGTCTTTGCAGTGTTAATGGTGAGGATCCACTTCTGTTATCCAATGGGAGGCTGAGGGCTTGACTGTATTTCTGTGCTGATAGATAGATGGTGAGTCCGGAATGTTCCGACACAAACTGGAATCCTTTGTAGCTGTTTGTATGAAGAGCGTCTCCGTTTTGATGAGTCGTTATCTTCTGCCATGAGTTCTTGAAAAGCGAGTAACTATCTTCTGCCATGAGTTCTTGGAAAGCAAGTAACTTTCTTCTGCCATGACTTCTTGAAAAGCAAGTAACTATCTTCTGCCATGACTTCTTGAAAAGCAAGTAACTTTCTTCTGCCATGACTTCTTGAAAAGCAAGTAACTATCATCTGCCATGACTTCTTGAAAAGCAAGTAACTATCTTCTGCCATGAGTTCTTGAAAAGCAAGTAACTTTCTTCTGCCATGACTTCTTGAAAAGCAAGTAACTATCTTCTGCCATGACTTCTTGAAAAGCAAGTAACTTTCTCCTGCCATGACTTCTTGAAAAGCAAGTAACTTTCTTCTGCCATGAGTTCTTGAAAAACAAGTAACTATCTTCTGCCATGACTTCTTGAAAAGCTAGTAACTATCTACATTAATATTCGTCACATTACTTTCAGAGTAATTATTTCGGGTTTTAAGTATATTTATCAAGTTCTAATGCCAATAGTACTAGGTTGAAGGCTTGTGCGGCATGGTGTGATGGGGAATGTTTGGAACGTCTGCAACACTTTACACAGTTATCTCCCCCTGTTATTGTTACACAAATACAGAGACACCAGCTCTAGAAAATACCTGCCATGTTCAATCATACAGTATCTTATCTTCTTATCTTATATAATACAGATATAGGATGTAGTCGAGGCAGCGGTTGTAAGAAATATATTTTTAACAGAATCTCTATTCAACAAAATCTCTTTTCAACAAAATCTCTACAGGGAACTCTCAAAACTAGCTAAGCCGGGGAGATAACTTCCAGGTTCCTTATTCCAGGTCAAAATGACTTTTTTGAAAAGCTGCAGAAAACTTCTATAGGGAAACAGTTTATAGTCATACTTTAAACTTAATACCTAGCTACACACAACACACACACACACTTACCTATATTCATTTTCTCAAATAGAACTTGTACGGATTCCCAATAAAATGTCAAAATATTGAATATCGGAAACATTTATAAATCTTGTAGTTCAGAGGCTTTCCTTTCCTAACTAAACTCTTGAGAAAAATGTGTGATTTTTGAGTCCGTCCACCACAAGTTTTTCTTCTAGAAATATGGGACTCTACTCATTAATTTTTTTAATAGAATAGTTCACCCCGTCATTAACAATCCTTGCAAGTATTCCCTAACTATCTGCCCTATGACCCTAACTTCCCTCCTTCCTGGCTAACGACGCCCATCTGCCCATCTACTAGGATAACGACGTCCATCTACAAGGCCAACGACGCCCATGTACTAGGCCAACGACGCCCATCTACTAGGCCAACGACGCCCATCTACTAGGCCAACGACGCCCATCTACTAGGCCAACGACGCCCAGCTGCCCATCTACTAGGCTAACCACGTTCATCTACTAGGCCAACGACGCCCATCTACTAGGCCAACGATGCCCATCTGTCCATCTACTAGGCCAACGACGCCCATCTGTCCATCTACTAGGCCAACGACGTCCATCTGCCCATCTACTAGGCCAACGACGTCCATCTGTCCATCTACTAGGCCAACGACGCCCATCTGTCCATCTACTAGGCCAACGACGTCCATCTGCCCATCTACTAGGCCAGCGACGTCCATCTGTCCATCTACTAGGCCAACGACGTCCATCTGCCCATCTAGCACGTCCAGAAGTTGCGTGTATTTAAGGCTTAAGAACAATGACTGAGTTTATCTAGTATTTTTTTTGGGGGGGAGGGGGGATGTAATTGTTAGCAGACGACATTATACATGTGTGTATTGATCAACTAATTTGATGAGCACACTGTGAAAGGATTAGCCTCTGATTAGTGTAAGTCGGAGTGATTTAGTTCTTGACAGCTTACTCAAAAAGCGTATAATGAATTCCTTAAGATGCTTCTAACTGTCTCATAAACATTTATGTCCAGGGGATTAAATGAAGAATTTTAGCCTGACCTCGGAACAAGAGGAAGATCAGCTTTTTACAAATTGATTTTGTAGAGCGCCTCTTGTAGCATGCGTAGTGCATTATCTAGTTTGTGGACACGGGGAGTTGGGGTATCTGGGAGGGGGGTTTCCGTGCTGCCTTTAGGTGCTCAGCCAACACAACTCCGTTCGAATCCCCTCTGAGAAAAAAGCCAGTGGTTTATGTCACTAATCTTCACCTTCACCTGTCCCTTAGTGTGTTGGAAATTTGGGGCACCACACAAAACTAATTGACCGTTTTTCTCCATTCCTCTGTCTTTTGCCTTAACAGGCCGTAACAGGCCGTCCATTCTTTTATTATGTCTCCACATCGCTTTGTCTGCCTCTTATTTTTTTCCTGGTACTGTTCCCTGAAAGTAGGTTTTTTACAAACCTTGAAGACCTTGTGATACGGCCATAGAGTTTTAGTTTGTGTTTTTTTTACATTAGTTAGCAGGTCATCGTAAAGTCCGATCACTGAGCTAATCCAGTCTCCTCTGATCTCTTCTTTCGTGGTGCGGTCTATGTATGTGTATGCATCTCACTTCCATTGCTAGGATCCTCCTTTGCCACTCAGCCGCACATAACTCTTTTTTAAAAACAAATTCTTCTTCGGTCTCATTTTAAAAAAATCTCATTTTACAAGTGCGGAGGGTTCAGATCAGTAATCCTATATCTGAGATGAACTGCACAGTGGTTTCTAGATCAGGCAGCTCTCTGTACAGTTTTTGTTCTATAGGAAGGTTTAGGGGCCAGAGTCTTATTCGGGCCTCTTCATATATATACATATATATACTTTTTTGAAAGCCAACACTCTTAAGTCTCACATCCGGGCCTCACAGCCTGCAAAAGATCGTCTGTATTATCCACCCGCTTCAACTTGCTTGTGTAGCTGAAACTAAAGTAGGTAAAATAATTAGAAGATCCAAGAAACGTCGGTGTTGACACTTGCACTCACGACCAGCTTCAGATGTAAGCGTTAATGACAAAATTACGAAATGCTAGCTCGCCTTGTGAAGATGAAGTACGCCCTAATACTCACACGAGATGAAATAGACGTCGTCAGTAGTGCGTTGAAGTGCGCCCCATTCACACAAACTTTGGTCTGAATCTCTAGAAGAATGTAAAGTGTTATTAATGATGGTGTCACCGCAACGTGTGGTTCTACCCTGCATCCATCATCACTATCTCAAGCCTTGGATTGGTAGAGGCAATAGTCGGGAGAGGGGGGGCACGTGTAGGTAGTGGGGAAAAAAAGGAAAAAGAATTGCTACTACCGTCTCAAATATCCATTGACTTTTAAAAGAATTGTAAAAATAGTGGACAGAGTTTAGCGGAGAGAAATCTTTGTGATTCAAATAGCAAGTTAGTGTCGGAATAATAACGTTTGGAAATGTGTTTCAATAATAATTTTTTTTTGTTACAATTGTAACAGCTGTAACCCTGACAATTCCTCTAAAAATTCGGCCTAGTCTTTTTTTAATTTGGTTATTTTAATAATTTTCGAACTTTTCGTCAGCCAAACTCTCGTTCAGGACGGCAAGACATGGCGGAGGTCAGGCGGAGGTCAGGATTTCTAACCTGGTCCCATCGTGTTGACATTCCGGCGAGCATAGCACACGACCAGGCCGCCAGTCATTCGTTATAAAGATGTGTCATTATATTCTTATCACATGATCATTTCTCCCAGCTTTTTTATAAAATTAACTTTTTAAAAGTTTTGCACAATTAACAGCTTTTATAAGCAATTCATTTGAGTAAAGGCGGGGATCTAGGTCTAGCATACATCTACAATACAGTCCATTAAAAGGCTATCGTATCGATAACATTCAAGGCGATGCATTACGTACACTCTGTATTTCACCTAATCACCCTGATGTCGGCACGGAAACAGACATACGTCCTACCAGATCCACGACTGGTCCCAAATTATCACGTGCCTAGCCAACGTCTAATAAGTAAGGCTGGACTTCTTTAGAAGACATTGCATTAAATGTTCAAAGACAAGACTTCATAAAGTGTTAATTAAGATACATTAAGATACAGGATTACATAAAGTGTTAATCTGTGTAAACTACAAATTGATCAGTTATGAACTCATGAGATATATATCAATCTTTATTATTATGTAAACTTGTTGCGATTCTTTTTCATTTACCTTACTAATTAATTTTCTTTTCAAGTGTCTAGAGTAATTCGAACGAATGCTTTGGTCAAGCAATCAATTATTCAGTGGATCAAAGAATCATTAAAATGTATTAGGTTAGTGAATCAATCAATTTATCATTTGTTTGAGTTATCTGTTGATCTGAAGAGAGAAAGACAAAATGATCAAACTAGTCGATAAATCAATACAATTATCAAGATTCAGTTGATCAAAGCGCAGTGTGTGTATGTGTGTTGTGTATGAGTAAGAAGTGTAACTAGAGCAGCCACATGTCTTCAGGCTAAATCTATAACCTTCCATCAATCTCAGTTTTACAAAGCTTATATCAACTCATTCCGTCTTTCTGTATGGTACAGTTGGTCATTTTATAGGCCAGTCTGACCTCGCTGTGCTTACCTTTGAGTTTCTCTGACTGAGTGTCTACAACTTCAAGAATGTGGTAAGTCTAAATCTTCTATAAACTAATTTGTAAAATGAATCTAGCTAAATTATATCGCTCACTTTAAAATCTGTTGAAATAAAATGGCCAGTGTAAATCTTCCCTTGTCTAATCGCTATGACCAATCTAACTAATCAAATTTTACGTCCACCATTATCATCTGTGAAATCAATCCAGCTTGTGTACCACTGTCAAGTTGGTAAGATCAATCTAGATGTATTGTTCTTCTCTATCTTGCCCTAACATCAGCTTTAAGACAGACTCACATCTGTACTTACATGTCTATTTGATATTAACCTACAAAGATATCCAAAACATTTGAATGTAATCTTTCATCTTATCACCTTTTTTAGTGGTTGTTTTTCTTGAGGCGCACATCATCATCAACAGTAACATCTTGATCTGCGGTTAGTTAATGCTCACGCTTCATTAGTTCAACCTAATGGAAGATTCTTGAGCAGACGATGTTCATGATTCCAACATCAGAAAGGATGCCGGGATAGGTTTCATCTCCTCAAAGGAAGACACGTGATACTCTCGCTCTGTTAACTCGACACTCGTTAGTTTGCTAGATTTAAAAACCACCGTCTTGTACAATAATTTCGTTTAAGTCTCTGTGGTTTGTCTCTATATTGGATGCTCTGCTAATCTTGTGTTTGTATATCCCGGGAGAATAAATAAACCTAGGGTCAGTTTACTTTTATATTATCTTAGAACTTCATAATAACAAAGTTATGTTGCTAAGAGAAATGAAATCCAATATTAACATAATACAATGCCACAACATCAACACATACATATTCGCATACATTCAAATTGCAAAATAAACGTTTTGGCGGACAGGAAGCTGCCCGCGGGCCATTGGTTAGCCATACATTTCTACTTCTGCTAGTCTTTTTTTGTTTTTTTGCAAAGTTGAAAGCTGAACTCCAATCAGAACGCCCGAACTAAATGGAAACAATAGGGCGAGTCAGAGAGTATGTGTGTAACTCTGTTTTAGCATGTGCGTGTTAGCTATTTCTTGCGCCTGTGTGCGCATGTGCAACTATGCTAGAATGTGATAGCGTGCAGTGACGTGCGTACCAGCTTTAATGAGCAGTAGTTTGCTCGGCCAGAATCCAGCCACTAGTCAATGAATGGGGTGGGATGAAATATTCAAGCATCTTGGCTTAGAGACTCTGGCGTGCTTAGAATAGTTGAGACATGTAATTCAACATTGTAATCTTGGATTGAATTTCTCCTCTATTTTTTTAAATCTCTCTCTCTCTCTCTCTCTCTCACACACACACATATATCAACCTTTCAGATTTTCTGGTTTAGTGGACGTCGTCAATTCCTCCTCTTGTAATCTGATTTCATTTTTATTCTGTATAAATTGTCTCTTCTATCTCTCTTTCACTCTCCCAC
The DNA here is from genome assembly GCA_030265305.1 of Biomphalaria pfeifferi. Taxonomy (NCBI): domain Eukaryota; kingdom Metazoa; phylum Mollusca; class Gastropoda; family Planorbidae; genus Biomphalaria; species Biomphalaria pfeifferi. The sequence continues at coordinate 40,924 of JASAOG010000126.1, read as the reverse complement.
TCTCTTTTTATGTATCTTTTATTCCTCTATTTTTCTTTCTTTGTCACATGCACTCTCTCTAGCTTTACTTTCTCTCTCTCTCCTCTTCTCTTTTTTTTTCTTTCTTTCTAGTTTCTACCTCCAATAAATGTATCACACTGTTTCTCATGGAAGGTTCTAACAAAAATCCTTTACACTATGTCGGCTTTACTTTCTCTCTCACCCTCTCCATTTGTCATTATCTAACTATAGCTCTCCCTGTTTGTTGTTCTCTCTCATATCTCTCTCTCTCTCTCCTTCACATCACACTGACTGTCGTCACGAATACACTTTAAAAAAAAGATAACCCAAAGCTGAAATCTTGCAGAAAATAACACTTTATGTTGAGAGTTTACATTAAACACAGACACACATTTTATGTAGAGAGTTTACATTAAACACAGACACACACTTTATGTTGAGAGTTTACATTAAACACAGACACACATGGGTAACTTTGAAAACTAAAATAGAACAAGAAATGGCAGCAAGAAATACATATACTATATACAAAGGAGGTTTACCAGCTTCAGTGTTTTTATTGTGTCTTGAAATGAAATACTTCAAGGTGATGTTAGATTAGAGAATTCAACATTTTTTTTTAGATACATCGTAGATATTGATCTTCTAGAATGTTAAAACACAATGCTTGTCTCATTTACCTTTATGACTGGCCTCCTGCAGTCGTAAGTCGACTATGGCGCAACTCATGGACGCTGAACGAGCATTGTCATCTATACACCAGTAAGTGACCAGTTCAGTCCTCTCCAAGCAACTGTTTGGTCCAAAGGAAAACCATAGCCTATAGGGGGGCCTAGACACTGGTGTCAGCAGTGTGGCAGGGTCTGTCGACTGTAGTACAGTTTGGCAGGGTCTGTCGACTGTAGCACAGTTTGGCAGGGTCCTGTCCGAAGTTTATTGCTTTTGCCCATTCTACTGTCAGTGGTGACTTCCACCGGACCCGTTATCTGAACCATACCTGAAGGCCAGGCAAAATACTGTTGTAAGGGACTATTAGATACCAATGCTGTTAGAAGCATTCTATATGTGATATAGAGTTTATATTGATTGCAACTTCCGCCGCTAGGTGAGCTATGAAACCTATTCACCTTCAGTTACTTGACGAAGTACAAAATATGAATTGCCACTTTGACAGTCAATAGAGGAAGTGTGTGAAACATTCTGATTTCAAATGACATCTTATTTTGGATTTATCTTTACAGCAAATAAAACACACACACCAATATAAAACAATCTTTAACTTTTTTGGGTTGTTGCTCCCTTGCTTCTCTCTCGTGCGACTGAAAATAAAACTCCAGCCTTTTATTATTTCCTCCCTTCTTTTTTTTTGCTCTAAATATAATTTATCACCTTTGTCGAATTCTCTCCCTTCTGTAAATAAAATTATTCTTTCAGAAGTTAGTAGAATGTCGTCTGCAGGACATTATCTGTTGTTTGATATTCGCTCGTGGAAGACGATGAAAATAATAGTATAAAAATGTGAAGGACGTCTTTATTCAAAGAGGAGGGGGGGTTGTCGTAATTTAAAAAAAAGGGGGGGGTGATATGGTTGTCGTGGCTACGCCGTCACTGTAGTATTAAGGTTTCATCCTTTAGAAAGAGACAAGAGTGGTTCTCCTTGCGATAGTTTTTCGCTTGTTTAGAGAATCTGTTTCTTCATAGCACTCCCATTACCTCTTCTTAGCACTCACTCTCTTCTTAGCACTCTCACTTCCCTCCGGTTATTTTTTCCTTGTTATTTTCGTTCTCACACTGTCGTCATTCCACCATTAGCAGTCTAGCAGACGATCAGAAAATGACAGTCTATTCTAGGCGGCTTCTCCAGTTCTAGTGGCCGCTCTGGTCATCTTCTGGATTGCACTTTCAGTTGTGCAACATTTCGTCTATACAGTGTCGTCCTTGTTCTCTTTTTTTATTCTCTCTTTTGATCACTCTTTTTTCTCCCTATTTCTCTCTCTCTTCCTCTCTTACCCATTCTCTCTCTCTCTCTCCCTCCCTCTTGAACCCTTCCCCCCACACCAACCGTATAATTTCTCATTCGCACAGACTGTCTCCCAGAATATTACGTCCGTTTGGTCACAACGTCTCTCCTCCCATCTTTCTTCCCTCGCTCCGTCTCTCTCACTCACTTTTTTCCTCCAGAATTCCCTACAGCTTCCGCCGGTGCCATTATTGATTGTCGTCTCTAAATACGACAAATGGCCGGACTGACACGAACTCCATGTTGACACTGACATCCTTTACACTGCCAGTTCGCTTCCTGATGTCACAGGGTCATTGTCAAGCTTACAACAGTAGCCCCAGAGTATCCAGTTCATCTTACTCTGAAGTAACGTGTTCAGCTATAAGCTGTCTATCCAGCACAGAAATGACGTCACTAAAAAAGTGTTGGTATTGAAAAAAAGGAGCGAAACAAAACAAAAAACAAAAAAAAAAACTAATTATCCATTAATGCGATCTGTTCAATCTCTCCCTTTGAGCTGAGTACAATTTTTAAAAGTAGTCAAACAAGGCTGGAGCTGGGACGAACTGTGAATCGGCGAAACAAAAAGTGAACAAAATAAAAATTATGGAAAGAAAAAGAAAAGAAAAGAAAAATAGAAATAAAAAAAGTAAATTTTAAAAAAGTAAAACAAAAATGAATGCCACAAAAGTGACTCAAAGAAGTGGATAAAATGTGATACAAAACTGAAAGCGAGAGCGAAATGAAGTTCAAAGACGTATAACGTAGTAAGATGGACAAAGATTCAAAGTTAGATTTCGTTCAGGTAATAGGCAGACAGGTGTGTCATGGAAAGACAGACTGAACAGAGGGTAAGAGACTCACTTGAATGAAAGCCATGTTCTACCTGTTGCATTACTTTTTTTTTATTCCTTATGCTGGATCTAAGGGCTCTTTCTCCCCTAGCCTCAATGCAGCAAGGAATGGGTTGCCTGAATCAGACAGGACTTAGTAGTGTATAATTAACAAGTAGATGTACTCATGAATACGCTTGGCACGTCTGTATAATAATAATATACAAGTGTATTAGGTGTTAATTATAAAAATGGCACTGTCTTCGATTTCGAAGATTAGGGAGGAGTGCAGGCTTCCCATGACTCTCGCGAGACAAGAAGGTATAAAGCCACACACATACAAATATACTCGAACTGCCAAACCACGCAGACAAACTCAACACTCCATGGGCACATCCCCGCCTACCCATATACTTATGAGACCCAACTCTAAATGTGTTGTAAATATTTTGGTAGTTATTTCCTTTTTACATTTTCGTGACTCCCTCTTCCCCCCCCCCCTCCTTATTCGACCCTTGAATCTCATCAAGTGATAGAGTGAGTTGGTCAACTGTCATTAGTGAACCTCTTGTATGGTATGTGTCAACTCTTGGGCAAATATACGCACTAATAACGTGTAGATTAAATATATAAAGTCGAGGTAATAGAACGAAGCTGTGTAAACTCAACCCTTGACCATCTTTGAAGACGACCCCCTCCCAACATGTCGGTCTACTCAATTCAAAACCGTCTGTCCAGGTCCTAGGGCGTGCTAGTCTGGGCTCAAGTTAAAAATAAATTTAGACAACCGAGGAAGAGCCTGGAAGAGGGGGGGGGACAATTTGTTTACGTCATTGGTAGCACTCCTGGGACTCTGGTCGTCAGTCTTGCGAAGTTTTTCAATCCAGATCTTCCTCTTATCATTAGAGAGAGATGTAGCAGAAGTCACAATGTTGGCAGTGCGGCTAGCCATCAAGCTATTAGGGAATAGATTTTCTGTTTAACTTTTCAACCATATATAATACTGGTAATTTATCCCTAAGTAATTTTATATAGTCTAGATCAATCTGCATACTCAATTCCATACGTCGCCCAACTATGCGGGACACCACGTATACACTATAATTGGGGAGGCTACACGAGGCTCTATATTGGGGATTTTAAATATATTAACATACAATAATTAATACGCTTCTTGAGCCCTTATAATAGTAGGTCTACATCTATTATAATAGTATTTGGATCTAAATAAATGTAGGCTACTAGCAAATGTTTTTATTTAAAAAATGGATTTAGGTCGATTAGCTATTTTGATAGCTCCATTCACGCTATTTTTACATTCACGCATTCGCTTTCTTATGACATTATTATTTTGTTATTGTTTCCTAGACACTGTAAGTGACTATATCGACAGTGATACGCAAATTAAGTCCCGCGACTATATGGCTAGTCGTCCTATATTTCATAAGTAATGTATGTAAGTTCTAGCTTCTTATTTGACATTACTTCCTTGCTTTACTTTTATTATGCTTTATTCTATGTTTTATTTTTCCTTTTATTATCATTTGAAATCGCATCTATTTTTTGCTTCTACTTTATCACTGCGTTTTTCTGTCATGGCCAATGTCGTCCCCCCTACTCTCTTTACGGCAATATTTAGGAGGCGTGTCGATCTCCGAAAGCCATTGATCTGTTCCAAGGTCATACAGTTTGACCTAGAAATAAGAACTTAAGGCAGGAAATCTATCAGAGCGGTAGACGGATGGAAGCGAGTACGTGATATGGACAACAATGTCGTAGATTATAGACAGCCTCCAGTTTGAGGTCAAGGCCACGCCCTGGTGTATCTTTTTCTTCCCCTTCCCCCTCTTTGGCATGCCAACATTCTATTCAACCTAATGGCGCGTCATTTCAATGTACATAGACACTTTCACATTAGCTGAGATCCAATGGATTCATAAATAATACAGTGTTTTAAATCACGAGATTATGGAAGAGTGTTTTTTTTTTGCGTGGATACAAAGACCCAGCTATGACCTACATATTTCGCCAAATATCATTAAAATAAAGATGTTTTTTAAATTCTTTCTTTAAAGGTTTTTTTTTATATTGAATGTTCTACGGTGTTTTTAAGAGTTCTCAGACTGTCCCATTGGACGCCTGGTACTTCAGTTCTCCTTTATACAGGAGGACTGTGTGGTCGTGTGGTTTGCTGGACTGTCGTTCAGGGTCTGGATGGTCCCGGATTTGGGAAATTAGGGTTAGGTTGTAATTATCTTCAAATACGAAGTTAGACCCGAAGCATGTAAAACATTTTACCAACAAACCTAATAACAAAAGTAGATTAAAAATGAATTCTGGTAAAACCTCTGGCTCCTGTTAACTTGTGGATTCCCCAACCAATGTTCCTCCTGAACTGTTTTTATATCTTGGTCTCTAGACTAGGAAATGATTGTTTATTCATAGATAAAAACCTCAAATGTTTGTAATCCTCGTACTCGCTATTCTTTTAAGAATACAATCAGCTTGTCTGAAAGCTTAGCTCGACATTTTCTACGAAGCAGGAGTGCTAAATCCTAATAAATAAAATTGCAATTCTCTCTGGGTAACAAAAACATAAAACAAAAATTAAAAAAAAACATACGCACCATTGTTTTTGTCTTACAAAGAAAACATTTTTCTTCCTGCAAGAAACTGGAATCTGCTTGATTGATCTATACTGGCACTGTTGGAATTGTACAAGTCATAGTCTTGAAGACCGAAAATTAATAAATTGTCAAAGCTTTTAAACTGCTAATACATCCCATGATATTTTAAACTGCTATCTACTACATCCCATGATATTTTAAACTGCTATCTAGTACATCCCATGATATTTTAAACTGCTATCTAGTACATCCCATGATAATTTAAACTGCTATCTAGTACATCCCATGATATTTTAAACTGCTATCTAGTACATCCCATGGCATTTTAATTTCCTTTAATTATTGACAGTGAGTGTTGGAGAGCGTTGATACTCGCTCGTCGGTTAGCAGCTCCAGACAGCCAGTATAACTACACTGGTGTAGGCGTTTTACATTTGTAATACAGGGTTTAAATAAAACATTAAAAATATTCATTTATAACTAAAAATGAATGTAACTTTAATTAAAAATATACGCTGCTTTCAACTAAAAATGTCTATAGAACACACACAAAGGAATCAGTGAGAAGATACAGAGCGTTAAAAAACAACACCAACAAAAAAGCACAACTTTCTCGCTTCGTCTCCTCTCTTCAACTTTCACACTCCTATTTATAACCTGAACTACGTCAGATCTCCTCCTGGTGGTGACTATATAATCTATTCAGCCCACACAACCAAACCATCGGCCCTCTTTTACTCCTGGTCACAGACGAAACTCGTACACTCCATCACAGAGCGATCACTATGTCGTCTCCTCTCGTCATGAGAGAAATCTCACAACTTCAATCCATCTCTTAGTAGCTGGACTCTAGCTATTGCTTCAAATAGTAGGATGGAAATTGGATTCTCATGCAAAACAGTCATCAGCAATTTTCAAATTATATCAATTCAATTAAAACAGCAGATTTAAATGTATCTATATATAGATAGCGTCTACATCCTGTTCAATATTTTAGAGCCACTAATTTAAAAACACTATTTAATAATGTCGACCCTGGGAAGGTACTGGGCTTTATCCGGGAAGTGGGGTTGTCTACGAAGATCTGATTTATGAATTCTGTAGACATGCACTGTTTACATTAGATTTTTACCAAATTATTAAATTTTTACTACCTCTACTATTTTAACTGTGAATAGACCTTGATTTTAATGATTTGACTGTATGGAATTTGGCCCTTGTTGTGTGGAGGGAGAATGGCCCTTGAGAGACTGCAGGCACGACATGGCCTTAATTGTGCCGATGTGCCCAAAATCACAAATCACAAATCTGTTCAGTAAGCTCTTTGGACTGTCGTCTTTGGTGCATAGTTCGAAGTACTTCCGGTTTCTGCCCTTCCTTGCCATTCTACATAATAATCTTTGTTTCTGAAAGGAAACTTGAGTGTCCAGTCAAACAGTAGAACAGTGTCAATAATCTTAGTTTCTGAAAGGAAACTTAAGTGTCCAGCCCAACACTAGAACAGTGTCAATAATCATAGTTTCTGAAAGGAAACTTAAGTGTCCAGTCCAACACTAGAACAGTGTCATGTTCTAAGGTTTGATACAAGAGACCTATGCAGCTAATAAAATATGTAATACAAAAGTTCGGTTTTAACTTTGAAAACTACACAGGCCTCTTTTTTTTTTTTCATTTCAAGAGCTGCCTAGACGTTCGTCATTGTTTGCGAAAAGGTCACAGGTCATAATATTTCTGTCTTTGTATCTATTTTGTTTAATTTGTGAACATAATAGTAGAAAAAGAAAGCCGAGAAATCGATTGGACCATGAGAACATACAATCAATCTATTGAGAAGAAATATAATTGGCCCTGTAAACACTATGTACTGTTAGGCCAGAAAGATAGCTTTAATTTATGATGCACATAGCTTGTCTCTATGAAGCAGTTTGATCCTCGAAGCGATGCTCTTGATTACTCCAAAACTATGAAGGGAGTTAAACAAAGCTAACACCAGAAAGTCGTGAGTGATTTGTCGTTTTGACTGATTTGTTAAAAGTGATACATTAAGAACATTATAAGAGATATGTCATTAGTGATCTGTTAGTTATGTCATTATCAATCTATTATTAACGATCTGTCATTACGATGTGCCATTAGTAATCTGCATCTAGTGATATGTCATTAGTGATCTGCAATTAGTGATATCATTAGTGATCTGCCATTATTGATATGTTATTAGTGATCTGCCAATAGTGATCTGCCAATAGTGATCTGCCAATAGTGATCTGCCAATAGTGATCTGCCAATAGTGATCTGGCATTAGTGATATGTTATTAGTGATCTGCCAATAGTGATCTGCCATTAGTGATATGTTATTAGTGATCTGCCATTAGTGATATGTTATTAGTGATAAGTTATTGGTTAGGTAACGACACTGCTGTATCAAAGCAAAATAATAAAATAAATTACAAAAAAAAAAAAAAAAGAAAGTGCAAAGGTCAGAATTGTCAGGTATACATTTAGTTAAGGGCTCTTGGATTTCGATTTCTTATTTTCTAGACAGGTCTGATTCCAATGTTCTTGTCTCAAACCAAAACATACATTCGCACCAGAATTACTATTTTTTTAATGAAAAAAAAAAAGAATATTTTTCATAAGACAAAATATTTATTTATTCATATGTAGGCCTAAGTAGTGTTTTCACAGCAAAAGTAGAAAATCTATATATATATGGCATTATTATTATGTTGGTAGCAAATAAAGCAGTTCAACATTTATTAGCAACCCTAACTTGTACTTCAATAACAAGCAATTAAGCAAACAAATTCAATGGGAGCGATGGCTTTGGTTTTAGAAAGTTTGGAGACATTTGGCTCATCACTTGTTTTTAGTTTCAAACACGACTCTAAATTTTCATTTCTTGTTGACTTCTTACTTTTAATAATATCATGCAAGAGAACGCTTGCTCGGACGAATATGTAGATCCGAATATAGCATTCGAAATGCCAACTTCTTCACCTCAATGTTGCAAACTGGAAGATGAAGATTATTCCTTGCGCCGAATCAACTCGTGGGATGTTTTTTTAAAGATGTCCACTTGTTGCGTTACGTACATGCATTTCTGGACTTTCAACTCTTCCAACTTGCTTTTCAACTCTTTAAATTTTCAACCCAACAAAGTTTTACTTTCAATCAATGGCATTTCTAGAAATCCAGTATCAATTACAAATGGATCAATGTGGATTTCGTTACTATATGTGTTGATTTACTAGTAATGCTAGAATGATTTTGTTTGTTTGTAATTCTTTATAACTGTCATAGAAAACTGTCAACAAATTCATCTTTGAATTATTTATTTTTTGTAACTGTGCTGAAGTAATTCGTGTCAACAGTTGCACCGATATTATCGCGATATTTCTTTAGACATTTAAAAAAAAGTAACTCACCGCTCTTCTGCAATAATTTTTTTTTTTTCAAAAGAAGCTGGGTTTCGGCTGGGTTTCCATTTCTTTGTGGTTTAACATTCAGCTCATTTAATTTCGCTGTTATGTAAAGTTAACATTTTTGAAACCTTTTGCTGTTCTCTAATTCAGGGTGATAAATGTCTTTTTATTTAGGAATGTATTTAATTCATTCATGCACAAGCTAAAACGTTTCAACACCTTACCTTTGGAAAGCCATCACACTTTATTGTGAAGGAGATCGGAATACGGAGTTTCCATTTCGCTTAAGAATTCTTTAAACTGACGATGGTTAAGTGCTTTTGACAAGATGCTTTTAACAATCTTGCTGAACTTATGACCTCAACTATTTTGGCCTGAATCGTTTGGTCAAAAAGCGCTTCTTGGGGTATTATTCAGTGAAACGTAAGAATTTCGCAATTTATTTTGTTTCGAAGAATCGTAGTTGCTGCTTTATTTTTTCCTGTCTGGCTCAATCAATTGTTATTTAAACGATTTTAATGTCTTCAGGGTATTTTTGCTCCGCATACGCTCTATCATCCCCTCTAGTTTGTTTCCAGAGCGGTAGCAATCCTAGTTCTTCTTTTGGAACTTGGGAAGACATACATGACAAAAGGGTCAACTTATCCGTGTCTTTTATGTTGCCAATTCAACTAAAGCAAGTGACAAAACAGAAAAATATTGAATATCTTCCACCTGCAAATATGTTACATTTAAAAGACATTTGAGCTATTTTACCTTATACTGTTTTAGATTGGATTTTTTTTCAAGTTTTTTTTTTCGAAATCATGAAAATGTTTTCCAGATGCACGTATAAAGCAATCTTTGACATACCATATGTAAATGGTTTGCCTTTCTGTGCAATTTCTAGTGGTACGTACTGGTACCTAACATTTGCCAGATCAGCATTACTTATAGATTGCTTCTAACTTTGAGAGGATAATTCGCTTCTTACTCCTTTACCTGAAACAATAAACTATACGTCACAGCCAAAAGCGAATTCAAGCGTACTTAGAAGCATCAGACGACGGCGTCATTCAAGAGCTTCCAATGGACTGATTACAGTGACGACGAGTGTAATGGGGGAGGAGTGTGGTGAAAAGCGAGTACAAGTGGCTGAAGATAGAATCAGTGCATTATCCTCGTTAAACGATTCAGAACTTTTTGAAAAAAAAAATTTCGATAAAATAAATAATATTTGCGTATGGAACGAAAGAGCCGCAGCTTCACATCCAAAGAGCCGCATGTGGCTCGCGAGCCGTAGGTTGCCGACCCCGGGTCTAGTTCAATGAATTAATCAATAAGTAGTAAATCATTAATTTTATTTTTATATAAAGAGAGTTAATCCCTTACAGTATTGAGATATATTGAATTGAATTGAGGTTATTCCCCTAAGATAAGCTTTGTTTGTTTTTAAAGTATTTTTCTATTTTACTTGTCATCAAGCTCGTCCATCTATCCATCTGTGATTCCTCTGTGAGAGTGACACCCTTAACAAGTGTGTGACATACTTCAAAAGAAACATTTTAGAGAAACAGTTTAGTGTGACCAGAGAAGAGATCTGTGTTTATTTTTATTATAGAGATATGCGGTCATCTATTATAGAGATATGTGTTCATCTATTATAGAGATATGTGGTCATCTATTATAGAGATATGTGGTCATCTATTATGAAGATATGTGGTCATCTATTATGAAGATATGTGGTCATCTATTATGAAGATATGTGGTCATCTATTATAGAGATATGTGGTCATCTATTATAGAGATATGTGGTCATCTATTATGGAGATATGTGGTCATCTGTCTTGTTGCTTTCTGAGTGGAAAGCAAATGTACGTGACTGGGGATATGTGGTCATCTATTATGGAGATATGTGGTAATCTATTATGGAGATATGTGGTCATCTAATATGGAGATATGTGGTCATCTAATATGGAGATATGTGGTCATCTGTCTTGTTGCTTTCTGAGTGGAAAGCAGATGTACGTGACTGGGGATATGTGGTCATCTATTATGGAGATATGTGGTCATCTATTATAGAGATATGTGGTCATCTATTATGGAGATATGTGGTCATCTAATATGGAGATATGTGGTCATCTAATATGGAGATATGTGGTCATCTAATATGGAGATATGTGGTCATCTGTCTTGTTGCTTTCTGAGTGGAAAGCAGATGTACGTGACTGGGTTCAGAGAACAATGGGAGGGAATACAAGAAAATGTAGATATCTGATTGTTGAATTCTATTTAATGATACCTTTATATATGATACAACGACTAGAAAAACAGGCATTGTTGTATATATATATATATATATATATATATATATATATATGAGAAAGAAAGAGAGAGAAAGCGAGAGAGATAGAGAGAGAGAGATATTATATGAAGTAGTAAAAAAAAAGAATCATTTAGAGCAGTGATTACCAAAGTGGTCTATATAGACCCCCAGGGGTCTACGAAGACTTCCAAGGGGTCTACGAAAGTGAAAAAATAAATTGGGGGTCTATAAGATGCCCACGGGGGTCTACGACAACAGATTTTTTTAGCCTAGCAAGTAGTAGCTTAATTTTTATATTCCATTAAAGTACCGCTTTCATACACTAATATATATGATTTGTATCTCAGGTTATCCTTTAAATGTTTATCCTGCAATTCAAGAAGAAAATTGTTGTATTTCATTTCAATACTTATTTAAAGAGCTTGATTTTGTGTAACTGATGTTTTACAAAAAGAAATGTAGACTGTACAGCGTAGATTATTTCAAATTGAGATTCGTTCCTTCCTTGTCAAACAAGCGGTTACCTGCCCCTTAATGATGATATGAAACCAATTACGCTGGAGGATCATTTGAGACAATGCCACCCTGACAAAATAGATACAGATTTGAAAAACTTTCGAACACTCAAAGATGAAGTTCGTAATAGACCAAAAAAATCTCTCTTCGACATCATATATAGAGAAGATGGTGGTTTGTGAACATCTTACAAAATGTCTACTTACAGCAAAATACAGAAAACACTATATATTATTAAAAGAATTTCTTTAAGCAACAATACATCAGTGGCATGAGTTACACAATTAAAAGCTTCTTATGTAATTCTTTGCAAACGACATATAGCTAGTATACATTTTATGATCAGCAGCGTCATAGGTTCTGTTCTGACAGGGTGTAGCGCTGTGTTCTGACAGGGTGTAGCGCTGTGTACTGACAGGGTGTAGCGCTGTGTTCTGACAGGGTGTAGCGCTGTGTTCTGACAGGGTGTAGCGCTGTGTACTGACAGGGTGTAGCGCTGTGTACTGACAGGGTGTAGCGCTGTGTGCTGCAAACTGCCTAAGAGTCTTATTATTTTTATATTATTTTTCTTCAGGGTGTAATCACAAAACCTTTCCCATGTTTGAGTATAGTTGCAAGGCAGCAAAGTTTTGAATTCAGTTTTCCTTCTGCTAGGTGGGTAGCAAGCCAAGGCTAATGAGCTATTTCTGATCGAAGCTTACTGGTTTAGGCGCCAGTTACTCGCCTTCGCCCCTTCTGCTAGTGAAAACAGTTCCGCGGACCCAATATTTGAGTTACACGTGAAAGATCAGAAATACATGAGAAACTGCTCTTTGCGAAAACTTTTACAATGATATTTAAGACAAATTAATTAATTAATTAATATTTAATGTTTGAAGGACTACCTCATAGAATAACAAATTCCTATAAGGGGGGGGGGGGTCTACCGAAAACCAGAAAACATGGCACGGGGTTCACGAGTCAAAAAAGGTTGGGAACCACTAATTTAGAGTATCAGTAGGAAAAAGAAACTGAAAAGATTCAGTTAAGGAGATGAAAGAGAAACAGAGATCTCTAAAAATATATTTCTTAACACTACATCTAGTCGCTAGTTTAAACACACAAAATACAAATATATAAAAACACATTCAATTAAAAAACACTAAATCAACAACCATAAACGCAACCAAACATAGACTTTCCTAAATGTCTTGTCATACAGTGGGCAACCACAGAGCGTCACACTAGCCTTGCACCATGTTGCTCTCATACGCTGTGGTGCTTTCTCCTGGAGAGGGCTTATCTTTTCATCTGCTGCATTATTTAGGCTGGATCTTGGGTTCTTGTCAGCCACAGTTAGGGCTTCATCCATCGACACCATGTATGTGTGAGTGTGTGAGGAGTGTGTGAGTGTGGGGTATGATGTGTGTAGAAGATGGGTAGACCCGGTAGAGGGGATGATCGTCTGGCGATTTCTTTTTGATGAAGTTCTAAACCTATTTCCTGACTCCAGTGGTGGGATTATTGATAGCAGGCACGTATCTAGTCCAAGCCGAGTTAATCTGGACCAGATTTGTTTACTCTAGTTGGATGAATAATTAATACCAATGTGAACATTTCAAAGTATTTGTTGATTTAATTGAACCATTTACCATTTACTTATGACATTTCCAAAAAGGGCTTGTAAACAAGTCAAACATATTTGTTGATTTAATTGAGCCATTTATAATTTACTTATGACATTCCAAAATGGGCTTGCAAACAAGTCAAACATATTTGTTGATTTAATTAAACTATTTAACATTCCAAAATTGGCTTGTAAACAATTCAAAAAGTCTAAATTTGTCTCTATTGGTACTGGTTCCCGCCTGTGACTGATTAAACCAGTGAACGTGCATATTATAATGCATCTAACATAATGCAACTAACATAATGCATCTAACATAATGCTTCTAACATAATACATCTAACATAATGCATCTAACATAATGCATCTAACATTTTTGTAGTTGGGAGTGTTAAAATTACAAATATTTTAGTTTTAAAAGCTTCATTTTTCTTTTTCTGAATCTTGTAATCATATGAAATGCATAAAAGGAAAAGTTCCCCTTTCAGACCATGCGATCTATAGGGCAGATGATGTTAAGGTCATCTGTTTCTTTGGCCAAAGGTTAACGAGCAGGGTGTCATGTGGCCAGCACAACGACCAACCGCCTTTACTTTCCCCAACTAAAGCCAGATACCCATTAGAGTTGGGTTCGCTCAAAATACAAGTGTTTAAGAATTGTAAAAAAATTCAAGCAGGCTAAAGCAGCTTATACGATGGACGACCACTCTACCAGCTTGGGACATTGTAATAGCTTCATGAATATATCAATGCCAATTTTATAATGTACAAAGTTCACTAGCTAGATGACTACCTCAGCTAATAACATACACCCAGAGCCTACATAGGTTACATTCCGACTCATATGTCATGATACAGCCGGCAACAATGTTGAGCTTAGAACGTTCTAGTTATAAGTAGATCAAATCTGTATACCTTAGGCTTGGGCGGCTAAGGCAGTGGTTCTCAAACTGTGGTGCGCGGACCCCGAGAAGGTCCGTGAGACGACCGTAAAAGGTCCGCTGAAATAGGAACATTGCATGCGATTAAAATAATGTCTTCGCTAAAAGCCAGTTTATCCGATCGGATTATTTTAATTATAATCAACTCGACCATCACGCTATTTGATATATCTTTTATTTTGCTATTCTGTGACCTCTTATTCATATACTATGCATGTATGTAGATTTTTCACTTCGGGGTCAGTGGGTAACATAGGACTATTCAAAGGTGTCTACGGGTCAAAAAGTTTGAGAACCTCTGTTCTAGGGTGCAATGGAACAAAATTAAAACAAATGTAGGCTTCATCTACAAATTTCGAATACTCTGCATTAAGATATTTTATAACACTGGTGGTACGATAGGAGTTATTTAAATTGATATTAAGAATGTGGTACACAATTAGTTATATTAAATTAACATACATGCATGAATGAATTTCTATGTCGTTACTTGTGTTAAATCTTTCATCTCGCCTGCATTTTGTCTACTGTCTCCTTCAAACCTCGCCCAGAGCCCCATCCCCCGTTTGCCTCTATGAGTTCTCCAACACCTCATCTGCTTCGTTTCAATAGGATAGAACTCATTCTCATTGCAGTGTAGCATAAAATAATTAGAAATCATGTTTTCATTTTTTTTTTTAAAGTTAATCCTAGCCATCTAGTCATTGACTAATGGCGGGCCAATCGTATTCTAGATGTATCAACTTGAAAAGTGGAATCTCGTCTGGAATGATAGAAATAACTGTTTGGCCTCACAGTCTTCTGTTCGATATCTTTCACTTCTATTACTAGCGATGCGCGCTAACAAAACCAAAAAGCTTTTCGGGAAATGGAGAAAAAAAAAAAACAACGACAACCAACAACAGTTTCACGCCTGCTCGTTGCTAGGTCACCAGAATGTGACGTCTGCTGGTGGTTAATCCACTTAACAATAGAAGTCTGAAAATCCGGGAAACGGGAAGATTAAGATTAAAACAGGCGGGAAATTGCGAGCCCAAGATGAAGCAATCGAGTTTTTTTTTAGAAACTTGAATTTATAAAACTAAGATAAAGCAATGGAGTTTTTAAAAACCTAGTTAAAGTAATTGAGTTTTTAGAATCATGAATTTATAAAGTCCAGATAAAGAAATCAAGTATTTAGAAACATGATTTTATAAAATCTGAATAAATCAATCAAGTTTTTAGAAACATTAATTTATACAACCCAGATAAAGCAATCGAGTAGTTTTTAGAAACATGAATTTATAAAATCGTGATAAACCAATCGAGTTTTTAGAAACATTAATTTTTACAACCCAGATAAAGCAATCGAATTTCTAGAAACATGAATTTATAATGCACAGATAAAAAAAATCGAATCATTAGAAAATAAAAAAATTTAAAGTTAAGGCTAACTAAAATGATAACCCTAATCTTTTAGTTACGTAGATTATCGGAGATAAACGATTGTTATTAGATCACCTATCTATGGATGCTTGCATGCTATGTAAATGTCTACAATCATCTATAAGAATGTTTCGTATGATGGATTTATTGTTTTAAATATTTACCTAGGGGTTACTAACTAAAGAAACTCAGCAAATCAGTACCAAAAAATCCTAGATTTGATGAGTATTTAGTCTGAAAAAAAATAAGCAAGCTCATATTTAGGCTACACATGATCTAGTGTGTATACAGATAAAGAAACAAAACTGTTTTTCCTTTCTTTTCAAACTGTTTTTCATTTTCTTTTCAAACTGTTTTTCCTTTCTTTTCACGTGTCTAAAGCTTAGAAATAGAACACTTCAGATTTAACTGTTGTCTCAAGCAAACATAAAATCAGTTCAAAGTCCAGATGATGTGCTATAAACTTAACACTAAAACCCAATTTGTGCTAAAAGTTCTTACCATATTTGTTCTGAATGCACGTCACAGAATTTATCTATTATATATGTCAGGTGAAAAAATAGATTTTGAAAATGGAAACTACTTGGTTTCATGTTATGGAGAAAATCAATAGAAAAGAAATTGGATCAAGCATACAGTTTGCTATATTTAAACTTATCGCTTGTCACATGTTGTAGACTCACGACGTATTGCTTGTTCCGTTTCTCGTGTGTGGGAAACAAAAAAAGTCTTAAGTCTTTTTTTTTTAACAGTTCATTTTATTTAAATGTACTCCTGCTGGTGGCACAAATTAAACGTTTCTCAAATTAAAGTTATAATGGCATTTTTGTTTAGGTGACATTTCAGTTTTAATTTTTGGATTGCTTCTAAGAATTGTTATTATTTTTTTTGTTACCAAATTTTCTGCACTGTTTTAGTATTTCCATACACGGGTCCCAAGGTGCCCACCAGATGCTTTACTAACGTTAAATTAAAAGGGCAAAAAAAGATGGGGGGGTGGGGGGGTGAGACCAGGGAAGGGTGTAAAGGTAGGAAACAAACCATCCAACAAAATGTCTGGAGTTATTAGAAGTTGGAGTCTAGGATCACAAAGTTGACCTGTATCCAGGACTTGAATGTGTTTCATGCTCTTGCCTTGATCTCACCAGATGACTTGGATGACTTGACAATCATTACATGAACGTAAGTACTAGTTTGGCATATTGAAGGGCAAACGAATTCCAGTGATATACTTGATAAGACTTGTAAAGGCTTCAATAATGGTGAATAAATAAATAAGGCTAGTCTTCGAGTCCGAAGATTAGTGAGGAATGCAGAATTTCCCGTGGCTGCGCAGTCCCAGCTGTGACCTACATATTTTGTCACATCCATGGCAAGCATAACCATTGTACGCAGGTAGTCGATTTAGATTTTCTTTTCGCTGTCTGCGTTTGTCCTCGGCAGCACATTTTCTTTAGGTCTCAAATGTGTATCCCGCGGCCTTCGTGCGTGACCTCCAGCTGTCTCGTTCTGAGACCGCATGCCACCAGGTGCTCTCTTCTATGTTAGCCGAGGAAAGTTGACGCCTAAGCTGGTCTTTGAAGCGTTTCCGTGGGACGCCTCTGTTACGTTGATCACCTTTTAGCTCACCAAAAAAGACTGCTTTTGGTATACGTTCGTCTCCCATACGGGATACGTACCCTGCCCAGCGT
This sequence comes from Biomphalaria pfeifferi, assembly GCA_030265305.1. NCBI lineage: Eukaryota > Metazoa > Mollusca > Gastropoda > Planorbidae > Biomphalaria > Biomphalaria pfeifferi. Next base: position 23,556 of record JASAOG010000126.1, on the reverse strand, counting down.
AACTGTCGGACCAAAAGAAGTCCCTCTATACTGTCCATACCGGCATTTGCAAGGACATCGATGTTTGTAGTGCCACCGGATGTCCATGATGGAGATAAATATAAATAAATAAATATATAGCTTTTATATAGCGCTACTTTCATGCTTATAGCATGCTCAGAGCGATATGGTCCAATCGAATTGTGGGACCAGTTTGTGTGTGTGTGTGGGGGGGTATCTGGGAGAAGGTTTTTCCGTTTCGTTTATCCACCTCCATAGGTAACCAAACCAAGCCAAGTTCAAGCATATTTAGCCTCTCGACCACGTATCAACAACAATGGGAAAATCTTCATGTCTCTAAATCTTTCGATAGTCCCTAGCGGTCCATTTCTTAATGTTTCTTGCTTCAAGCTGACACCAATATATTTTCTGTCTGTCTGTCTGGTACACAATTTTGTACACGTTATTTCTCCCACTACCCATTCTCTGGGGAAGGGGGGGGGGAAGGCGCGGTGGCTGAGTGGTTAAGCGCAAGGCTACCGAACCTGAAGACAGCCCTTAACATCATCTGCCCCATAGATCGAAAGGTCTAAAAGGGGAAACCACTTTAACTTTACCCATTCTCGGATCAAGTTGAAACTAATTGCACTAATATTCATTGTTCCTAACAAAACATGAATCAGTCCAAAAAAATTAACCAATGAATTAATTGTGTATAGAAAAAGGAAAAAAGTCTTACAGTACTGAGATATATGTCTGTGAATTGCAGTTTTTCCTTTATGGAAGCTTTGTACATTTTGCTTGTGGTTTTCTGTCTCCAGTCTCAATCAATGTGTGCTTGTATTTCATGTTAACGGCGTGACACACCTGGAGCTCTGCTGATTAGTTTAGTTAAACTCCTGGTGCCATTCTTCCATAAAAACTTGCACCCGAATTTCAAAATAATCCTAAGTCCTAAGAACATAATAAGCTTATTAAAAACAAGCTAATAAATTGTACTTTGCAGGAAAAAATAAGATACTGTCTGTATACAGTCTTTATTGGAAGGGGGTTTTTGCTTATAATAACCAGCTGGTTCGATTAATCGGTTTCGACTGAATAATATGATTTGTTTCGGTATTTTTAGAGTTCAGTGTTAATAAGCGGCTGATTCGATTAACCGGTGGGCCTTTTAACTGAATCGACTGTACTAAAAATCTAGTCCTTGTCCAACACAGGCGCTGAAGACTAAAATAGACCTCGAAATAGACCTTGAAATGGACCTTGAAATAGACCTTAGGAGGACTAGGGTTAAGCCTTCATCAGATGTAGCCTAATATGCAGGTTTCTTTGCGTGGTCACGTGAAAAGCTGCACTCAGTCTTAATCTACGAAATCGAAGTCAAGACATTATAATTCTAACTGCTTACAGTTTCTGACAGTCTCCTCTGGTTCCTTGTTAATTTTATGTCATGACAGCAACGAACGTGCCGCTTTTCCTTATCTAGCACAATAAATATGTAGATCGAATGTCAGAGTTTAGATTTCTTTATATGTTCAACTACAACACTTGGTGGAAACCTTGACGCCAAAATATATAAAGGCGATCACATGACTATCTAGATCTAGTGTCTGAAGCTATTATTAGTGCTGAAATGACCAGGCTATTGTGACGTATTCTCTTAGCTTGGCGATAGCTTCTCCATTATTAGAAGTTTGTGAAATCACTTCCTGTTTCCTTTTTTAAACCTAGTATTCTCGGAATAAATTATTCGCAGGTATTAAATTTACAGTTATTTTGATATATTCTAAACTTAAAAACATAAGTTCAAATCAAGACACAAACACACACACGCACACATGAAGTAAGTTTAAAGACATTTGCCTTGTATACGCTCACCAGGAAGATGTTAACATGTCTACTTTAAATAACGCCCATCCATTTATTAAACTATTTAAATTCAGTCTTAGTGATAGGCATGACTTAAAACATAAAGTCATTGATATCTATCCAATCTTTGGCCATGCTTTGCTAAATGGTAACTATTCCTGAAAGGGAAAAGCCGCTATATAATTGCGTAGTCTGTCGGCCACGTTTAGATCTAAATCTCAAAACAAAGCGCTATTAAAAATCCTATTCTGTAGCGTGCTAAAAATGTGAGCTTTGCCTTTTTTCTGTTTTAGTCAAAACGAACTCGTTATTGAATTAATCAGTTGTTTCATATGTATAAGAGTATATACCATTTTTTAAAAACAAGAACAACCATGAACTATGAACAATTTACGCGTAATTAAAAATCCAAAGCAATGAGTTGTTGTTTATTGTGTAAAATAATTAAAACTGATTTCGTTCTGACTTTTCGCGTATGCTCCTGTATTTGCGACGATGAACTTATAATTCGGAACTGCGGAAATAATCATGAACTATGTACAATTTCTCAATAACCTTGACTGCTCGACCTTGCTACATCAGTAGATCCGTTTACATGTTTGTCCTGTTTGTAAGTCAAATTATAATCCGAATACACTGTCAATAAAAAAATACTGTGTCAAAGAGAAAAGCAACAGCCGATTAAAAAAGATATCCTTCAGAGACTCTTTCTATGGATAGCCACACCCTTCACAAGCTTGCATCCAACACCACAATACAAGCCCTCTCCTGGAACCCCCAAGGATAGAGGAACAACTATGGGATGATATGACTGTACTATATTGTCACAAGTCTAGGGGCGCCACCCTCATGCTTTCTGCCATGTACGGTTCAACTACGCGGATGAGCGTCTTATGAGGCTGTGGTAGAGTTGGTTAACTCTCACCAAGATCCACCTTCCCAAGACAATGCTCACCCATTGAAAATAATCCAGTGCATGGCTTGGTGAATATTTCATTCGTATAAAAGCTAAACTATAAATACACATTGTTCAATATCGCAAACATTGGTAGTAGTAGTATTTCTAATTAGTTGTTCTTTTCATATAAACCCGAAAATGTTTTTCTTTTATTTGTAAAGAGTTTTAAAATCTTTATTTAACATCTAAAAATGTTTTCCGCTCGTACCTTCTACAACTGTCTTTCATAGTCTCTCAAGATATCCCTCTATCCCCTCGGAAGTGATAAAATTTAAAATATTCCTTTATAAATCTAAATTAAAATCTTCTAACCTATGTATGATATAACGAGCCCTCAACAAATCTCCCTCAAAGTTGCTACTAATCTTCCGTGTACCACATAAATCCCCAGTGTACCATTCTTGCTGTTGCCTATCCGCCAAGGAAACAAACAACAACATCAGACTGCAGTGGTGTCGTCCATATCAAGAACAACGCATCCCTTGTCACCTGGACAGTGGTCATCGTTCATCCCAGTGGACCCTATCATGATCGATCTCACTTCCTCTTCCAAGCGGATTGGGAATATCCGGGAAACTCCATGGCTGTACATGTGGCAGCTAGTGTTGGATTATTTGCTCTTTTTTTTAAGAGAAGGGACGTAAGCTGTGCGATGTAATGAGTCCTGTGAGATAGGAAACAGGAATGGCGATAATGTCCCCTTGTATTACATCTCCTGCAGCCAGCTTGAGGTTTTGGTTATAGAAACAAATACATCTCTTTCTTCATTGCTTTCCGGTTGTATTTTTTGGAGACAAGGGAGATAATTTTTTTTAAAGCTACTTAAAACTGAGATTTAGAAACGTGTACGTTTTTTTTTTCTATTTAGTTTGACAATTATTCCATGACTGTTATAGTTCTAGTTCTAGTTCTAGCACTAGCTCTAGTTCTAGCTCTAGTTCTAGCTCTAGTTCTAGTTCAAGCTCTAGTTCTAGCTCAAGTTCTAGTTCTAGCTCAAGTTCTAGTTCTAGTTCTAGCTCAAGTGCTAGTTCTAGTTCTAGCTCAAGTGCTAGTTCTAGTTCTAGCTCAAGTGCTAGTTCTAGTTCTAGTTCTAGCTCTAGTTCAAGTTCTAGTTCAGTTTATTTTTAGATCTTGAAATTTTCGTTTATAATGTTTATACAACTTTATCTCCATTTTGTTAATGAGGAATTGTTATGCCCCTTTCCCTGACTGTTGTTGTATGCATTACTCTCTGTGTTAAAGAGTTGATCTCTAAGTAGGTAGACTAGCAATTATATCAATTAAAGTTTGGAAGTTTGAGATATATGAAACCCTCAAGTATGTATATATATTTTTTTTGAAACCTTAGTATTTGTGAATCTTTCATTGCTCTCTATGTTTCATGCCATTAAAAAAAAAATTAATGTATTTAAAGTTTAGAACAGCTAATAAATTACTTACTTACTTAGATCCTCCGGCACCATTCGGAGCTTTTGACTGCAAGCGGTCTCCATATTATTTAATATTAAAAATGACATAAGAAATTATATTAACAAATTCTTATAAAGAAAATCTTCATAATAATTTTGAGCACACACATCCGAGCACTCCGAGAGAGACTGTGGTGTAGACTGTGGTGTAGGCTGTGGTGTAGACTGTGGTGTAGATTGTGGTGTAGGCTGTAATGTAGGATGTGGTAGACCACAGTGTTGCACACTCTTTCTTGCCACTTTTTTTTTTCAGGATCCTTCGTCAGCAGCACAAGTGAAATGAATTTAACTTTCTCTCTTGCTTTGCGTATGTAGTCAATGACACACCGCCGTACAGCAGCATGTAAACATACCTTGTAGACTTTTCATTTTGGTCACTGTAGATAGCTTCCGGTTTCCCAAACTCTAGGTTTGAGTCCAGCGAAGGTTGACGCAGCCTTCCTTATGCGTTTTTTTAAATTTCCTTTTCTGGAGACGGGGCATCTTGAATTGTGAATCAAAGGTAGCACGTAGCAGAAGTCCTTTACGACATCTCCTAGCTTGCTTTCATCCATGGGGATGTTTCCTCGGACATGTAGGACGTCAGGGCTGTGTGCAATACGGTCATGCGGTCAGCGTTATTGAGAAATAGTATGTTGTTCATGCTCAGTAAGATTAAATGTTCATGCGCAAGTAGGATTGATTGTTCATGTATGCCTAATTGTTCATGCTCAGTAAGATTAATTGTTCATGCTTAGTAAGGTTAATTGTTCATGCTCAGTAAGATTAATTGTTCATGCTCAGTAATATTAATTGTTCATACTCAGTAAGATTAATTGTTCATGCTCAGTAAGATTAATTGTTCATGCTCAGTAAGATTAATTGTTCATGCTCAGTAAGCTTAATTGTTCATTGGTAACTAGCCGCCGCGCTTCATGAATAAATCCTCGCAAGCATCTTCAACTGAATGATATCGGTTCTCTCAAAGTACAGAGTGCTCGGACTGACAGAATGGTCAGTGCTATTCGGGAGTGGTAATGTAATGGGTTTGCCAGATTAGCATTGTTCAGGGTCGTCAGCTGTGAGGATGTGTCTATATGTAAGGTGGGCAAATTACGAACCGCGGGCCACATGCGGCCCGCCGGAGTGTTTTATGCGGCCCGCGAACATCTACAAAAATCCCGCGAACATCTACAGAAATCCGGTGTGCTCACAGGTATTACATTTTTAAAAAATGCAAAGATATTAAAAATAAATAATTTAAAAAATCTATGGAAACTTCTGATTCTTCCACTTATGATGAAGAAGTTAAAGAAGCATTGTCTATACATGCAAATCTAAAAAGTCTGAAGTAAGCGAAGAATATTCTTATTTGCAATATTTTGAAACATTCAGTCAAAGACACAAACTAAGGCCAGTAGTTATTCTATACTACGATGAACTGTATTGAATCTGTTGGGTTCGCTTGAGACAAGATGGTAAGTGTAAAGACAGAAAAATGGCCGTGTTTTTACTGAGAAAAACATGATTTTTAATAAATTTACAGAAAAATATCCCAACCATAAACTCGACACGGGAAAGTAAAACTGCATTGAATATCAAACATGCTATTGGTCATATTAGCTCAGCGATCAAATTTACCAAAGCTAGGAGTCTTAACCACAGGCAGTTCCAAGAAGTACGTCAGTTTTCAATACCCTCAGCTCACCATTAGTGCATTGGTGCAAAAGCTGATTCAGCTCCAGAGGACACAGCTTGGTTAGTCGTTCCGGGGGATTTCTATGGATGCCAAAAGCTGTATTTCCACACTTAAAAAAACAAACTTGGCTGCTAAACTCCCACATTACTTAGGTGTCAAATACATCTATGAATAAGTAGTCTGGGTATTTTATTGAAAATAAACAAGGGTAAGAGCAGGTCGATGCTGACTGACTGTAATTTGACATCTGTCACAAGAATAAGAATTGGTATGCTATTTCCACAGTTCCTGAACATTATTAACGAGTGTATACAGTTAGATACTTCACATTAAGTACAACTGTACATTTGCTGTGAAATGTTGTCATGTGAAGTGGTGATGAACAAAAAATTAATTAATAAATACAAAATAGTAAACTTGTAATTCCTCAAGTGGGAATGTAAATAAAATGAAATGGAAACTTATAACACTGTCTAAATGTGAATTAAGAGACATTATACACAGTTGGCTAGCGTATTTTCCTAGGTTGTAAGTATATATATATATATATATAAATAAATGTATATATATGTGACAGCCGCCATCCGCTAATTTGTTTTAATGCAGCCCATGATATAAGGGGGTTGCCAACCACTGGTCTAAGTGATTGTCTTGACACTTAAGTACTTTCCATCGCTGAAGATTACGATATTTAAGTGTTCTTCACTTCACTTTAACATCAACAACTTCGGAATAATAGTTATTTTATAGATACATTTTGTGTTCTGAAAGTGGTAAATGCAAAAATAATAATTAATACACGAGATAACACATTTTGGGTTTTGGTTCTTCAAAGATATTAACGTCTAATATCATATGCGATTTTTTCTCAGCGGTCTCATTATACACTTGGGGGGGGGGGGGGGGGGGATGTGGATAGCAGCGTATCACGGGTAGGATTTTACCCGCAGGCCCTAGACTGGGCATCACTGTTTCAAGACATTTAATTATACTAAAGTACAATGATTTTAAAAAAAAAGCTTTTATACTAACTGTGTTTGTATCAATTAGTTTGGATAAAGAAGGTAGTCTCTGACTGCATTGTACCACGTTTGCTTTCAAATATATGTATATATAGTAAAGTACGAAGTTCGAAATTATTAAGCCCGCAGGCAGCAATTTTCACGTTTGGATTTTTCTAGCACCGTAACGGTCTGACCTATGAAAAAAACTGATGGTATCTCTGAATTCCTCGTCCTTTTTTCTATAAAAATAGACTGAGTTTAATGTATTGCTAGGCTTAGTTAAAATTAAATACTAGGCCAAAGAGGTGTAGGGTAGGTATCGCCAAGCGTACTTTTTCTCGAGCGGATTTTTCCCCAGTTAGTAAGCTCGATCGGGTTGATGGAAGGTTCGAACAGATCAAAGAAAATATATCTAAAAACATGTTTTAATATTTAATTTTCACTATAAAGTCATTTTTCTTTTACTCCTGCGCAATAATACCATCCATTGCACCATTTCCAACCCTCCACAACTTCAAATAGTCTCTTTAAGCTGATGAGCCATCAGACTTAAAAATAGCCTTAAGGCCCATGACCCATTTTCTTCACTACCGGGTAGTAAAAAAGAATAATTCCACACCTCATGAGTTTGACCTCACCATGAACTTAGTCTTTACAAGGAAAAGGAAATAGTATATGTCGGAAGTGAAGAAAAAAGGTGCATGCGCAGTAGCAATATAGTAGTAATTTGGTAAACATTGAAATAAAAAAGTTTTAGCAATAAAAAGTGAAGTGTTCTAACCTCTCGACAAATCGAGGCTGCTCGAACTTCGCACTATACTCTATAAGTTGTATGACTTGCATTGGATGGAACTCGAGGGCTCAAGCCTCTTGAGAGAAAACAACGTGCTCAAACCAGACAGGCAGACAGACAGACAGAGAGTGAGTTGATATAAGCTTTGCAAAAATTAAGCAAGAAAAGAGAACTCTGAAATGGTTCTTGCCCTTAGTCCTTAGTCACGAGCAACATTAGCATTAGCTCCTCTCTTTCAGTAGCAATTGGAAACAGACAATTCATAGGCAAATAACCCTTTTTTTTTTTTTAAAGACATTGCTTTCAAGTTTCAAGCACCCATGTCGAACAGTTATCAACTTATCACCTGAGGTTGGTACTCTACCATATGACCTGTGAAAATAGGTTTGTACCCCCCCCCCCCCCGTTCCAGGCACTGAATGATAGATATAGATCTGTATACTTGGTATTACTTACTAGTGTCAGAACTGGCGCTTGGTAAATGCAAACATAGACACAGGTGTGATGTAGTTAGATATTTGTCACTGGATGTGACACACTGGCGCCTGAAATCGTTTTATCGTGGCAACACCCTGGCAACAAACATGGCGATGCTTCTAACAATGGGTCTCCCGCTCGGTTTGAGCTCCGAAAGAAGATGTAAATACTGCAAGCTTGCAGAGTACCTACGAAAAGATATATCGGTAAGAGAGGGGCATGAGTGTCTATTTCGTGTCTAGGTGTTTCTTAGAAACAATTTGTTGAGATTCTACTCATGTGTCTGCTGAGAATCAAAGGACATCACGGAAACCTTCTCTCAGACAAACTACCTTAAGGCGTACTGATTATACTCTGGCACAAAACAACAAAACAAAATACAAGTCAGTTTCAATAGATTAAAAAAAAAAATAAACAAATCTAATTATCGTATTTTGTCCATTAGTTGTGTTTAAAAAGAGCTGGAATATTTATTTTAAAAATCATAATAGGTTCGGGGGTAGGGAAGTTGTTGAAAAAGACTGCATCTAGACACATAAAAAAAAATATTCCCCTTTCAGACCTTGCGATCTGTACAGCTGATGACCTAAAGGCCCTCTTTTTCTGTGGCCCACGGTTAGCGAGGGTGTCACGTGGCCAGCACAACGACCCCTGCATTTTGACATTCGACATCATGACAAGAGGCATAATATTTAACATGTAATATAAAAACATATTTTCGAACACTCATTTGGCCTCCCCTCTCACGTAGGGGCCCGGTGGGATTTTCAAATTTGGAACCCCCTCTCCCCCACCCCAGCTACGCCACTGCGACCAACTGCCTTTACTTCTCCCCAAGTAAATGACGACATTGCCGACATCAGTTGAATCTTTCTTATTCCCCTCCCCCCCCTCCTTTCCAAATCTTGTCTCTGTCTCTACTTTTCTCAGATGCTCTCTCTGTTCGTAATTATGTTTATTTGAAAGTGACAAGATTTTATAAATACCTGGAACGTTTCTGGACAACTAAACTTTGAACTATAAGTAGAGCTCATAAAAGTGTTCAACATCTCATGGACTCTCCCCGCGTACTGACTCTACTCTCCCTCTCTTGTTTTCACTCTACTCTCACTTTCTCCCATCTCCGTCTCTCTCTCTTCTTTCTATATCTCTGCCTTTTCTCATTCTCCCTCACATCTCTGTTTTTCTTTTATTTCGCATCTCTCTATCACTACCTTTCTCTCTTTTTAACCCAATCTCTCTTCTCTCTGCCTTTCTCTCTTTCTTTTGTTTCATTTTCCCTCCTCTCTCCATATCTCTCCCTCCTCTCTCCATATCTCTCCCTCCTCTCTCAATATCTCTCCAACCTCTCTCCCTCCCCCTCTCTCCCTCCTCTTTCCCCTTCTCTCCCACCTCTCTCCCTGTCTCTCCCTCCTCCCCCTCCTCTCTCCCTATCTCTACCTCCCCCTCTCTCCCTCCTCTCTCCCACTTCTCTCCCTCCTCTCTCCCTCCTCCTCTCTCCCACTTCTCTCCCTCCTCTCTCCATATCTCTCCCTCCTCTCTCCCTATCTCTCCCTCCCCCTCTCCCCCTCCTCTCTCCCACTTCTCTCCCTCCTCTCTCCATATCTGGCCCTCCTCTCTCCCTATCTCTCCCTCCCCCTCTCCCCCTCCTCTCTCCCACTTCTCTCCCTCCTCTCTACCACCTCTCTCCCTCCTCTCTCCCTATCTCTCCCACCTCTCTTCCTCCTCTCTCCATATCTCTCCCTCCTCTCTCCCTATCTCTCCCTCCCCCTCTCCCCCCTCCTCTCTCCCACTTCTCTCCCTCCTCTCTACCACCTCTCTCCCTCCTCTCTCCCTATCTCTCCCACCTCTCTTCCTCCTCTCTCTCTATCTCTCCCTCCTCTCTCCCCCTCCAATCTCCCGCCTTTCTCCCCCTCTCTCCCCCTCTCTCCCCCTCTCTCCCACCTCTCTCTCCTCTCTCCCTTCTCTCTCTCTATCTCTTCCCCCTCAGCCCCTCTCCATCTTGTGCTGTCTTTCTATTACTATTATACTTTTTGTTATTTTCTGACGTCACTAGTTTTTGTTGTTGTTGTTGATGCTGTCCAGTCACAGCCACAACAAAACATTCTTGTATAATGGACATTGTGTGTTGGGGGAAGAGCGGGATCCTTGATGACATTCAAAGCTTTAACATTAATATCAAATTGAGACGAAACAAAATCAAACAAGTTTCAGGTGGTCTCTGAAAAGTTTTCAACAATAAGTTCTGGATCGAAGATGAGTTCATGTTTCTATTTCTCTGCAAGTTTGGGGCCCATACTATATATAGAACTATTTGAGGACTTTAAATAGTCTTTTTGGGGAATATAGTTGCATAGGGGTTTGGACTCACAGCAGTTCTTGATTGCTGTTTTAAAGTATTGTGTAAATATTCCTTTTGATTCAAAACTAGCATCTCACAAGCCCCAAACGTCGTTTATATGATATGATATATAATTTGATACGATATGATCTGATATAAACAGTGCTAAACAAATTAATAAATGAAAACGGGAATGGCTGTCTAGGGGCGGGAGGTTGGAGTCAAGCAAATATTTGTTTTCTTTTGTTATCCTCGTTTCTTTCTGCTGTTCGCATCAGTATTTACAGAGCCTCTATAAACTCACTCAGTATTTACAAAGCCTCTATAAACTCACTCAGTATTTACAAAGCCTCTAAAAACTCACTCAATATTTACAAAGCCTCTATAAACAAACTCAGTATTTACAAAGCCTCTAAAAACTCACTCAGTATTTACAAAGCCTCTATAAACTCACTCAGTATTTACAAAGCCTCCATAAACTCACTCAGTATTTTCAAAGCCTCTATAAACTCACTCAGTATTTACAAAGCATCTATAACTCACTCAGTATTTTCAAAGCCTCTATAAACTCACTCAGTATTTACAAAGCCTCTAAAAACTCACTCAATATTTACAAAGCCTCTATAAACAAACTCAGTATTTACAAAGCCTCTAAAAACTCACTCAGTATTTACAAAGCCTCTATAAACTCACTCAGTATTTACAAAGCCTCCATAAACTCACTCAGTATTTTCAAAGCCTCTATAAACTCACTCAGTATTTACAAAGCCTCTATAACTCACTCAGTATTTTCAAAGCCTCTATAAACTCACTCAGTATTTACAAAGCCTCTAAAAACTCACTCAATATTTACAAAGCCTCTATAAACAAACTCAGTATTTACAAAGCCTCTAAAAACTCACTCAGTATTTACAAAGCCTCTATAAACTCACTCAGTATTTACAAAGCCTCCATAAACTCACTCAGTATTTTCAAAGCCTCTATAAACTCACTCAGTATTTACAAAGCCTCTATAACTCACTCAGTATTTTCAAAGCCTCTATAAACTCACTCAGTATTTACAAAGCCTCTAAAAACTCACTCAATATTTACAAAGCCTCTATAAACAAACTCAGTATTTACAAAGCCTCTAAAAACTCACTCAGTATTTACAAAGCCTCCATAAACTCACTCAGTATTTACAAAGCCTCCATAAACTCACTCAGTATTTTCAAAGCCTCTATAAACTCACTCAGTATTTACAAAGCATCTATAACTCACTCAGTATTTTCAAAGCCTCTATAAACTCACTCAGTATTTACAAAGCCTCTAAAAACTCACTCAATATTTACAAAGCCTCTATAAACAAACTCAGTATTTACAAAGCCTCTAAAAACTCACTCAGTATTTACAAAGCCTCTATAAACTCACTCAGTATTTACAAAGCCTCCATAAACTCACTCAGTATTTTCAAAGCCTCTATGAACTCACTCAGTATTTACAAAGCCTCTATAACTCACTCAGTATTTTCAAAGCCTCTATAAACTCACTCAGTATTTACAAAGCCTCTAAAAACTCACTCAATATTTACAAAGCCTCTATAAACAAACTCAGTATTTACAAAGCCTCTAAAAACTCACTCAGTATTTACAAAGCCTCTATAAACTCACTCAGTATTTACAAAGCCTCCATAAACTCACTCAGTATTTTCAAAGCCTCTATAAACTCACTCAGTATTTACAAAGCCTCTATAACTCACTCAGTATTTTCAAAGCCTATATAAACTCACTCAGTATTTTCAAAGCCTCTATAAACTCACTCAGTATTTACAAAGCCTCTAAAAACTCACTGTCTGTCTTTGTAGGAAGTTTGAACACGTTATTTCTGCCACACCCATTCTCGGATCAAGTTGAAACTTTTCACAATTATTCATAGGCAAAGACAATACATGAATAACCAATTCTGATTAGTCAATTAATTACTGGTAATTGTTTTGTTTGATACCGATAAATGACATTAATTCTTTAGTAGTCAGAGATGGCTGAATATTTGAAGCTTTGTCCACTTACACGCTATTTGTCCCTCACCCAATCTCACATCAAGTTGAAACTTGAAACAATTATACAAAATTGTACAAAATACAGAATAAATAAAAAAAACGAAGCAATTAGTCACTAGATCTTTCTAGATTATGTATCTAAAAATAGCAAAATAATAATTGTGAGACGAGATTACTCTTATTTTTCATGATCTAGTTCAGGGGTGGGCAACCTTTTAGTATCGAAGTCCGCATCACAAAAAGTTTGGGAATGGTGGGCCGCATATATGTATATACGCTCGCTAACTTTTTAATTCATATTCACACTGTATTATATCCACGTTTCTTTCTCTTTTTTTTTTCACACTCCGCGTTGAAAAATTAGCAGTTTTGGAAACCAATTTTACGATTTTTTTAAATTGCTGTTGTCTTTTTATATCACAATATCCCCACAAATATACAATTGTACTTAATGTGCAGTATTTTACTTTTTACACGCATCACGTTCCGGAACTGTGAAACTATCTTACTAATTGTTACCCCTATGACTACTGTCAAATTACAGTCAGTCAACATTGATCAGTGATTATACTTGTTTAGTTTCCACAAAAAAATGCTCACTGAATGAGACAATAATATATGTTTCGGAAGTTAAATATCAGGACGATCGAAACCTGCCCTTGTGGAGCATCACCAGAGAATGCTGACCATGTCCATTCAATGGTGCATGCTAAATTTAAGAGACCCGAAAAAGACTATCCAAAGACTATTCGGAGAATTGCCTGATCTGGAAACCACTGCGCGGTTCATCTCAGATATAGAATTGCTGATCTGAACTCTCCAACATGTAAAATGAGAATGAAGAAGAAGAAGAAGAACAGATGTATGTGTACCCAAATAGTGTGAACAGCAGCAAAGGTTTTTTAATTTTGAAAATACAGCTTCTGGCACCTATAAGACTGGAACTTCTCTTTGCTTGGAGTTATGTTCTCTGGAGCTGAATCAGCTTCTGCAATAAATGGTGAGCTGATAATATTGAAAACTGGTTCTTGATGTCTTAAAATTTGCTTTTATAAATTGCACAATTAAGGAATCTTAATAAGTGTTGTACTTTTAATTATTTCACTAAAAATAGTTTCACCTTTCAGCAAAACAAAATGACAAAAACTATTTTTTTTGCTTGCCTGTAGAAATGGGAAAGCCTTGTTTGAAAAGATTTAACATGCATTTATATTTCATATATAAACAAACAATTGCAATGACTGTTATAAAAAAACATGAAATCTGTCTTCCACTCTTCATTAGAAATATTGGTAGCAAATTCAGTCACAGATTTTATATTCATCTCAAGCTCGCGGATACATTGGATTATTTTAATCATAAATAGGAACTACCCGTGGTTTACATCCCTAGATTCGATAGGTTCAATTAATAATTATTTATGAACAATAGAATGATTAAAATTTATGCAGCTTTGTGGCAAACTTTCCTGTTTAGAAATTATGGTTGGGATATTTAAAAAAAAAATTTTTCTCAGTCGAAGATCGAGTTCCATCAGTTGTTACACTTGCCATCTTGTTCCAAGCCTAATCAACACTCAGAGATTGTGTCTTGAATCGAGTGTATTGATGTAGAGCCAATAAGCATAATTAATTATAATGAGACAATTTCAATAATTTATATATATATTATTTTTAATATTTGCATTTTCCTGGAAATCTCCTGAAATGGTAAAGTACACGAAAAAAGTCATGAAAATCTCCTGAACTTATTAAAATCTCCAGAAAAGTCATGAAAATCTCCTGAACTTATTAAAATCTCCAGAAAACTCATAAAAATGTCCTGAAAAATAAATTGTCATTTTGAGGTGTTATTCAATATGGAAAACGCCAATACTATTCGCGATTAAAAAAAAAAGGCATTGTCAGCTTTCATTTAAGAAAATAGGGGAATTTTTACCAAAACAGTAAGTTCTAATACTCAATTTACTTCAATAGTCATTGGCATATAGGCCTAAATATAGATTTAGATCTATCTCAATCTCTATAATAAAATCACAAGCGATATTTTGCTAGCCGATAGAAAATGTAAAAGGCAGATCTAAATGTTTATCGGCTTTTTGTTGGAAAACTACCTTATATTGTAGATGGCTCGTTAAGCTAACTTGATCGTGAGATTGTACTTAGTAAAATTTAAATAAAATACAAAGATAAATTTAGATAAGCTTCTAACTTATTATCCTTATCCCTACCCAGATAAGGCGCCGCGCAATCCGTTTCGCATAGGATCCCGCAATCTGTAGGGCCGGCCCTGCTAGTTTGTTTTGGAAGTATTGACATGTTTAGTTTGTTTTGCGAAGATGAGGAATGTAGCTCGGGGAGGGTTACAAGATAGCCACCTTGTCTTCAAGAACCGAGAGATGTTCGTCTAAACTGAAAGGCAAGGCCGTTGTGTCTACCGATTTAGTCAATGGAGATTAGCGCATTATGAGACGTGATCCGGATGGTCACGTGTTAGTCCGTTCATCCCCTTGTTGGTATCTATTATTATTTGAAACGTCTTTCTCTCTCTTTCTTCTTCTTCTCTCACTCTCTCTCTCTATCTCTCTCTCTCTGTCACCTTTGTCTCTTCACCTTTCTCTCTCGCTTTCTCTCTCTTTTCTCTCTGTCACCTTTGTCTCTCCACCTTTCTCTCTCTTTTCTCTCTCTCCCTCTCTCTTTGTGTACATCACCCGAGGATGAGTCTGACATTTCCAACTTATAAAATCGATCTAGGACCTCCCTCCCCCCCCCCTTCTGAGTGAACATTTCCAGCATCCAGTGGATAAGTTCACAGCTGAACATTTTGTCATCCTTAGAGTAATACAGCTAAAGATGTGTCAGTCTAATCCATGTTTATAGTAGACAAAGATTGGAGTAATACAGCGTCAGTGTAATTATTGTTTATGGTGGATAAAGATTTGTGTAATACATCTAAAGATGTGTCAGTCTAATCAATGCTTATAGTATGTAAAGCTGTATTCTATTAATAATCGAATCAGTGTAGTACCTAATGGTAGATGTACTACAAATCTATGGCGACGCGGTGGCTGAGTGATAAAACAAACACCGAGCACGGGTTGGAATCCTAGTGAAGACTGGGATTTCTTTTTGTATTTAGGGTTATTTAGGGCGCCTCTGAGTCCCACCTCTAAAGGGACGTGACCCAATAGTCGGGGAAAAAATAAAGGCAGTTGGTTGTTGTGCTGGCCACATGACACCCTCGTTAACCGTGGAACACAGAAGCGGATGACCTTTACATCATCTGTCACATATATCGCAAGGTCTTAGTGGGGCAATTAATATATTATATAAAAATAATATATGATAATAATATTAATATGTTCTATTATTATATAATTATATAAAGAAGAAGAAACGAGGAAACTTCGTTCTAAAATAAAATGTACAAACAATTACTAAGCAATTTATCAACAAAAAAAAAGTTGACTTGAATTATTTCAACTTTACAGCTCATTAAAATTACTTTACTTAATGTCAGAAGTAGAGCATTCTTCTGACCTTTGACATCAACTATTAAAAGCGAACAATCTTATTTCTACCAATGTTAACTCATCAAATAACTCATATTTCATTTCAATCTCTAAAATAACTATTCAATATTTCTACAGGCTGTAAAATAACAATTTGATCTTTAACAATCTGTAAAGCAACGATTTATTTCCAATAACTGTAACACTAACAGTTCTAAAGTGAAAGTTCTAAATTAATATTAGATATTTCAGCGAGCTTTAAAATAACCATTTGACCAGTTTGTCTTTTCTCCAGCAATAAAATAACTTGATCTTTTTTTTTTTGTTTACTCCCCAGATATAAGGAAGCAATTTTTATATTTTTCCATTTATCTCTTAAGACACTTTTTTTTTATTAACTACAGAGCAAAAGAAAGAAAAAAACAAAACAACAGCTAAATTTGGATTCTCCATATGACCTCCATCTTAGCCCGCGTCTTCCAGGCAGTCTTGCCACTAATGAGGACAGACTCTTTTTTCTTTCCCTATTTCTCTTTTCAGAGTCGTCCAAATTTTTTTATTAACAATGACTTTACACGACTGCTGGCTGGCTGGCCCCTCAACCACAGTGAGGCCCCCCCTACCATCTCAAATGTTCACTTCCTCCTTCTCTGATTCTCTCTATGACTGCTTTCTATTTTTAGTTTCCTCCGTCTCTGGAGTTTCTTTTTTTTTTTCGCTCTTTAAAAAAATAATTTTAAAACATCAAATCGTTTTATCCTGGTTCATGTCTCTTTCTATCTCAACATTGTCCATCTCTCCATAATGTCATCGTCATGACGCTCATTGAATGGACTACCACAATGGAGCTCAAATTATAATCGTAGTACCCCCTCTCCCCAGAACACAATTTTACATTTTTTTTCACCATCAGAAATAAAGTTAAAGTGTATTTCTAAAGTGTATTTATAAAGTGTATTAATAAAGTATAGACATCAAATGTGTAAATATATTTCTTGGGTTGTAAGTAAAGAAAGATAAATGGGGGTGGGGTGGGGGAGTGAAATGTGGGCTAAATTAGTGTATTGTATAATTAGTAAATCGTTTGAGTTAATGGGGTAGGGGACGTAAGCTTGATTAGTGAATCCTTGCGTGAGTTAACAGCACCCAAAATGTTGAAACATTCAGGATCTTTCACCCCACCACTAAC
Source organism: Biomphalaria pfeifferi (assembly GCA_030265305.1). Classification (NCBI taxonomy): domain Eukaryota; kingdom Metazoa; phylum Mollusca; class Gastropoda; family Planorbidae; genus Biomphalaria; species Biomphalaria pfeifferi. Next base: position 6,250 of record JASAOG010000126.1, on the reverse strand, counting down.
GCCACTGGTTTTCGAACACTCTCTCAATGACGCCGCTGTGTTTATTACTCTCTGCGACCAGCTCTTATGGAAGCAATGATTCATAAATAAAATCTCCGGCTTTTGTTTTGCAGTTCGCCTGTCATGAACAACGCACACACAAAAGTTTCTGTTCACTGTTTGTCAAGTTCAACTGAATGTTTCCAACAGTCACGCCCTTCTTTGTAAACGTCTTCCTTGTAGTGGTAATACCAGGACCTGATTTAGAGATGATAAGGCCCTAATCTATTTGAGATACGGGGAAGACTTGTAATCAAGCAATTTATCCATTGCTCTTTCTTCAAAATGATTTAAAATATAACTTGGACCATATTTTTGGGGTCACAAACAAGTGTGGGCCCTAAGCTGTAGCACTGGTAATATATATATTCACAACCTTATATTATATTATAAAAAAAACGTCATGAGAACACATACATATGACAAGCTCATATAGACCTACAGATGACAAGCTTATATAGACCTACAGATGACAAGCTTATATAGACCTACAAATGACAAGCTTATATAGACCTACACATGACAAGCTCATATAGACCTACATATGACAAGCTTATATAAACCTACATTTGACAAGCTCATATAGACCTACATATGACAAACTCATATAGACCTACATATGACAAGCTCATATAGACCTACATACTGCCAACAAGATAGTAGTTTTAGACATCGCTCAGTAAGATCTAATTTGGTACACCTTGCCTCGTTTAGTAGAAGTGTATTACAACTCTTGTTGTCTTAAAAACAGGTCAACGTAGCCTTAATAAAACTTTTGAATAGTGAATTTTCAAATGGACATCATTGCCTCGTTCTAATATAAAGTGCAAACCAAATCAAATCAAAGATGTCATGTTAATATGTCAACATAACCAAAGATGTCATGTTAATATGTCAACATAACCAAAGATGTCATGTTAATATGTCAACATAACCAAAGATGTCATGTTAATATGTCAACATAGCCAAAGATGTCATTTTAATATATGATGTGACTGAAGATGTGTTAACGTTTGCATCATATTCCCGAAGTTATGCTCACCTGCTAATAAACCAACAGAGACCAGTAAAAACAGTTTATCTAATGTATAACACTTTATTGAATGGACCTAAACAGGATTTAAAGAACCATTTGCTCGCTGTAACATTTCAACCTTCATCAGCGGACAATGCCTTGGTCAAAGCCGACAAAAGCCGGCGGACAAGACCACGAAACGATGGTCGTCTCACATATATATTCAACGCCTGTCTTACCTACCCGCCTCACTGACCATCATGCTGGTCTGAACAGAGAGGCGTCTACTTGATCATTTCCTCCAGGCTAGCTCAGCTTACTAGTCAGCGGCGGCACCCGTACTTTGTAATTGAGTTGAGACCTTTTTTCACTGAGTGAAATTGGTTTGGCTGGTTTTAGCTCTGGGCTAGGCTAAACTAGATCTAATTGGCTCCACTCTTGACCAACCTACTTCTTTAGTCTCTAGTACTGGCGTATTGTCAACATTTTTTGACTCAAGTAGATAATAAGAAATCGAAAATGGTTCTTGAGTATATAGTGCAGTTCTTGTGAAACAAAACTGTTTCATCACTTTCTTTAGAAACGAGTGTTAGAAATATGTAAATAAATTAGAAGGTATAGTCACAGAGTACAATGATTTGTTTCGTCTTATCCTATTGATCAATGCTTTTCACATCATCGTGAAAATCTGTTTATTAAACCTAATGATTTGAGCTTGAGAGCGTGGAGCCGAGGCTCTTAAAAATCTAGATCAGCAAATGCTCACTTCTGGGGGCATGATAGGACAATTGTATGCTTGGGAGAAGTCTATTAATCTCCATTGACATGACATCATAGTGAAAACACAAGAACATCAAAGTAAATATACATGGATAAAACGTCACAGTAACATAACATCACATTTAAACACATGGACATAACATCGCTGTAAAAATGTAAAAACATAACATCACAGCAAAAACACATTGACATAACATCACAGTAAAATTACATGCACATAACAGTAAAAACACAGAAGATATTAGATCACAGTTAAAAGACATGGGCATAACATCACAGTAAGAAACACAAAGGCATAACATCACAGTAAGAATTGCAAAGACATAACATCACAGTAAGAAACACTTGGACATAACATCACAGTAAGAATTACAAAGACATAACATCACAGTCAGAAACACTTGGACATAACATCACAGTAAGAAACACTTGGACATAACATCACAGTAAGAAACACTTGGACATAGCATCACAGTAAGAATTACAAAGACATAACATCACAGTAAGAAACACTTGGACATAACATCACAGTAAGAATTACAAAGACATAACATCACAGTAAGAAACACTTGGACATAACATCACAGTAAGAATTACAAAGACATAACATCACAGTAAGAAACACTTGGACATAACATCACAGTAAGAAACACTTGGACATAACATCACAGTAAGAAACACTTGGACATAACATCACAGTAAGAAACACTTGGACATAACATCACAGTCAGAAACACTTGGACATAACATCACAGTAAGAAACACTTGGACATAACATCACAGTCAGAAACACTTGGACATAACATCACAGTCAGAAACACTTGGACATAACATCACAGTAAGAAACACTTGGACATAACATCACAGTCAGAAACACTTGGACATAACATCACAGTCAGAAACACTTGGACATAACATCACAGTCAGAAACACTTGGACATAACATCACAGTCAGAAACACTTGGACATAACATCACAGTCAGAAACACTTGGACATAACATCACAGTCAGAAACACTTGGACATAACATCACAGTCAGAAACACTTGGACATAACATCACAGTCAGAAACACAAAGACCTAATATCGTAGTAAAAAACAACAACATCCTGCACACACTTTAAGCCTGTACTTTATTGGAGACCTTTCAGAGACAACTGTTAAGAGAAAAGAATAGAAGTGTATATTGCACAGGGAAGGGTGGAGAAGGGGGGTCTGGTGAGGAAGCGATGGAGAAGCCAATCTAACAAGTCAATTAACACCAGCCGGTGTTCATTAAATACTGTCGTCGGGAAAAAAATGATCGATCCCTTTCTCCGAGTTGGCAAGTTTCTCCTGGCCAAGCTACAGGCTAGGCAACAAAAGCGTGTCCTACCCAGGGCCGGCCCTGGTCCAACTATATTGTCATAGCAATCATTAAGTAACAATCAAAGTTGGCACTTAACATAAACTGTTACATTCGGGCAGACGATACTAGATGTATCCATGTCGTCTGTGATATAGGGATTCTGACCGGGCATTTTGTCTAAATAAGTAAGTAGATAGAGAGAAATCTGAGAGAAAAAAAAACAGCAAAGAAGATATGGACATGTCAACCCAGTCAACCAAAAGTGAAATTCATAATTACACGACACCTATAATGCAAAGCAGAAAGTAAGGCGCATGAATGGGTTTAATAAAATAGAATCATTTATAGTTCAATATCCAAGAAAAGCGTTAGAGCTGTTACTATACATTTCTGCAGTGTCCGCCTATGATAATTTTAACAAAAATTCGCTTTTCTGTGTAGATATAATAAAAAGATCGAGAAATTACTAATAATTCAATAACGCTTGGCGTAGACATTAGAAGTGAAAATATATATCTAAAGCGCTTTTAACTGTAACAGACATTAACAAATGCCGAGCTTTGTTTTACCTTTATTTGCATAGTTACCATTTCCTGTATGGGGAAATAAATGAGAATAAAATATATTCACACGAGTTAGCTCTCTCGATAACTGGGTACATGCTTCCATAATAGAGTTCTCTCCCCTTGGCTGTACTACGAATATTGCCATCCTTCCAGGCCGCTCGTCGCCCAGGGGTTTCTCTATGTTATTATCTGTAACAGTGGACCTCACTCTGTAGCAGACTATCCCTTCATGCTTTTCGTGTAAGAGCGATTCTAAGACATTACTGCAGACTGAGGAGGGCCAGTAAAACCTTTTTTTTTTGGTTGGGGGGGGGGGGGGTATCATTGATTTGTAGCACCGAGTTGCTGGTAGACAACTAAACCGCTGTAGGCGTATTATATTTTAACTTGGTAAAAGCTTAAATTAACTTGAATAACTTCTTTTGTGAACAAAACTAAACAGAACTTTTATTATATAGACAAAATCAATTTGATATGCGATAAAATGAATGTACTAGACTTAAGAAATAATATTGAATGGTATTTTAAAACAATATCTAACTCACTATAATAACACAACCTGTCGGTTTCACGTTCTGGAGTCGTCTGTCCTAACCAATGACGACAATGCCACCTATCTTACATGGTTCACACCAATGGCTAACCTCTTCTCTCCGTCACCATAGAAACACAAAAACACCGGAAGCGTTCAATTTAGTGTTGCACTGCGCCTTACAAAGATGGACCAAATTGGCGCTTAATGTCTTTATCACATACATGCTTTGAATGTGTGGTCTTTATTCAAACTTAATTTTATGTGAAGAATACTTAGTTATATTTGGGTCAATCAATGAAATACATTTACTATTCTCATATAAAGATGGAAATAAGTATGCTGAAGGCGAAATCACCTTTTTAAAGATACATACGTGATATAAAGGGGTGGACATTGGATATTAACTCTTGAGAAGACATTACCATGTGGAGAGAAGGAACACCGAGGGAACCTATGTACAGGGAGGTAAAAATGGTTATCAGCAGAGTAAAAAAAAAAGAAAGGAACAAATAAAAAGTAAAAAAAGTGCAAAAATGAACTTATATCTCTCAATAATGTAATATTTATTTACCTTTTTCGACATCAAAAGAAACAATTATTTACAAATAATTAATCAATTAATTGGTTAATTTTTAAAATTGTTTTTGAAGGTACAATAAATAATTGTTTTAAGTTTCAACTTGACTCGAGATTGGGTGTGGAAAAAAATAAATCTACAGGGACAAAACCGACATAATTAGCCATGTCTGTAAATACTAAAAGATTCATTCTCTTGTTGGTATCAAACAATATAATTAATTAATTTTTTTTAATGTTTCAAGCTTTTAATTTTAATTAATGAAAATGAGAGAGAGAAAGATTGGAAGAAAATTAGAAAAAGAGAGTACTGGCCTTGTGGTAATGCGCGCTGGGACTGTCGCTGGATCGTCTCGATGGTCCCGGGTTCATACCCCCTGCCTTCTGCAATCCCCGTCATCCTTATGGATGTTTGGACTAAGAAGTAGATTATCCTCTACTCTGAAGGAACATCCGAATCATTTCAAAACCAACATTTTTCAGGGAGATAGCGAGAGAGAGAGAGAGAGAGAAGAGGAGACAGTGAGAAACCGACATTCTTGGTTGCAGGTCTCGACATCATTTCAATTCACTGAAAGGCGCGCAAACGATTCAGTGAGAATCCTTGCCTAGAGTAAACGTCCATACATAATACACACTTATCATCTGCTCTTTCTGTATTTGGTTTCTAGATGTTGAAAAACATGGATGACAAATTATATTGAGCAAACCGACTTCATTGAATCATTGGCCAAGGGCCAGACAGATAAGAGAGAAAAAAATTAATACATAGAAAGAGTTACAAAGAGAGAAAGAAAGAGAAACAGGGAGGAGAGAGAGAGAAAGAGAGAGAGAGAAAAAAAGAAAGTGAAAGAAAGAGAGAGCGAGAGAAGGGGGGAAAAGAAGAGAGAGCGAGAGAAGGGGGGAAAGAAAGAGAAAGAAAGAGAGAGAGCGAGAGAAGGGGAGAAAGAAAGAGAGAGAGAGAAAAGGGTGAGAGAAAGAGAGAGAGAAAGAGAGAGAGAGAGAGAGAGAAAGAGAGAGAGAAAGAGAGAGAGAGAAAGAGTGAGAGAGAAAGAGAGAAAGGGGAGAGAAAGAGAGAGAGAAAGAGAAAGAGAGAAAGAGAGAGAGAAAGAGAGGAAGAGAAAGAGAGAAAGAAGAGAGAGAAAGAGAGAGAAAGAGAGAGAGAGAGAGAAGAGAAAGAGAGAAAGAGAGAAAGAGAGAGAGAAAGAGAGAAAGAGAGAGAAAGAGAGAAAGAAAGAGAGAAAAGAAAGAGAGAGAGAAAGAGAGAAAGAAAGAGAGAAAGAAAGAGAGAGAAAGAGAGAGAGGAAAAGGGGAGAGAGAAGAGAGAGAGAAAGAGAGAAAGAGAGAGAAAGAGAGAGAGAAAAGAGAGAGAGAAAGAGTGAGAGAGAAAGA